>CM061545.1:138427162-139677162 GCA_030864215.1 Capsicum pubescens
TGCAAAGTTCATGAAAGACCTTGTTACGAAGAAGCGGACAGTTAGTTTTGAGATGGTGGGCAATCTCCATCATTGTGGTGCTATTTCTACAAGGTCATTGGTGCAGAAGAAGGAAGACTCGAGAGCATTTACCATCTAGTGCACTATTAGCCTCTTGATTTTGCAAAAACTCTATGTGATTTAGGAACCAGTATAAACTTGATGCCACTTGCTATGTATAATAAATTAGGTTTGGGGGATCCAACTCCCACAAACATGAGATTAGTTATGGCGGACAAATGTGTGAAACGGCCCGTGGGAATTCTATATGATGTATTAGTTAAAGTGGATAGCTTCATATTTCTAACTGATTTTTTCATTCTTGATTTTGAGGTGGATTTCGAGGTGCCTATAATCTTAGGTAGACCTTTCTTATCAACCGGGAGTGCACTTATTAATTTGAGGGAAAATGAGATACTATTAAGGTTGAATGATGAAGTAGTTTGCTTTGATGTTTGTCAATCCATGAAACAACATAAAGATATGAGCGTATTTTCTATTGTGGACATTTATTATGAGGAAGAGAAGGAAGTTCCTATAGAAGAAAAATTTACTGTGGAGACTTTAGCTACTATATTGATGAACTTTGATCATAATAGTATTGAAGATTATGAAGAGATGGTGTATACCTTAACGGGCATGGGGTCTTAATCATATGCACCCAAGAAGTTGGATTTGGACTTAAAAAATTGTACAAGTACACCTGCTAAGCCTTCTATCAAAGATCCACCTACCTTGGAGCTGAAGGAGTTGCTCAGTCATTTGAGGTATGTGTTCCTAGGCAGTGGGAATATGCTACGTATCATTATTACTGCTGATCTGTGTGAGCAACAGGTGGAAGCTCTCATATCTATTCTTAAGAGATATAAGAGGGCAATTTGTTGGACGATTGCCGACATCATCGGTATCCCTCCTGGTATATGTACACATAAGATTCAGCTAGAGGAGGATTGCATTCCGACTATTGAGCATCAACATCGATTAAACCCCCTATACAAGAGGTAATGAAGATAGAAATCATCAAGTTGATAGATGCAGGAGTGGTATACCCCATCTCAGATAGTAAGTGGGTAAGTCTTGTTCAGTGCATGCCCAAGAAAGAGGGAATGACAGTGGTGGCTAATGAGAAAAATGATTTTATTCCACTCAAGCCTATTACTGGGTGGAGGGTGTGTATGGATTACATAAAACTCAACTTATGGACATTGAAGAACCACTTCCCAATGCCATTCATGGATCAGATGCTTGATCGATTGGTGGGAAGAGGTTGGTATTATTTCTTGGATGGTTATTCTGGTTACAATCAAATTTTTACAGCCCCGGAGGATCAGGTGAAAATGAAATTCACCTTCCCATATGGTACTTTTGCATTCAAGTGGATGCCGTTTGGATTGTGTAATGCACCCGCCACCTTTCAACGGTGCATGGTGTCTATTATCTCAGATATGGTTAAAGACACCTTGGAGGTGTTTATGGATGATTTCTCGGTGGTAGGAGATTCATTTGAGCTGTGTTTGGTAAATCTGAGTAGGGCTTTGCAGCGGTGTGAAGAGTTCAATCTTGTGCTTAATTGTTAAAAATGCCATTTCATGGTGAAGAAGGGCATTGTTCTCAGACACAAAATTTTAGCAAAGGGGATTGAAGTTGATCGAGCTAAAGTTGAGGTTATAGAGAAGCTTCCACCTCCTATTTCAGTGAAGAGGGTGCATAGTTTCCTTGGTCATGCTGGCTTCTATCGAAGATTTATAAAGAATTTCTCGAAGATTGCAAACCCCTTTTGCAAACTTTTGAAAAAGGAAGTCAAATTTTTCTTTGATGATGATTGCTTGAAGGCATTTGAATGCCTTAAAGGGAAGTTGGTTGATGCTCCTATTATCGTTGCACCAGATTGGTCAAAATAGTTTATGATCATGTGTGATGAAAATAGTATTGCTCTTGGATCTGTGCTGGGAAAAAAGAAGGACAAATTGATTTATCCTTTCTATTATGCCAGCAAAGCGCTGAATAGAGTTCAAAAGAACTACACCATTACATAACTGGAACTTCTTGCAGTAGTCTATGCTTTTGAGAAGTTCTGAGTTTATTTGCTAGGACCAAGGTGGTGGTCCACACTGACCACATAGCCTTGAGATATTTGATGGCGGAGAAGGATGCAAAACGAAGGTTGATTAGATGGGTGCTGCTGCTTCAAGAATTTGACTTCGAAGTCAAGGATAGAAAGGGTTGCAAAAACCAAGTGGAAGATTATCTGTCTGGGATGAAAGGTAAGCAAGCAGCTAGAGATGACTTTGAGATCAATGATACATTTTTGGATGAGAAAATCTTGGTTGCTGTTATGGAGAAAATACCTTGGTATGCTAATTTTGCTAATTATGTAGTGAGTGAAGTATTACTAGAGAATCTTTCCTTTCATCAAAGGAAAAAGTTTCTCCATGATGTGACACATTACTTCTGGGATAAGACATATTTTTTTCGATGGTGTGCGGATGGTATCATTAGAAGGTGTATCCTAAAAGTAGATATGTTGAGTATACTGGAAGTGATTCATACTTCCCCAGTAGGAGGTCATCATGTAGGTGATCAGACTGCAAGAAAAGTTCTTTAGAGTGGCTACTATGGGCCCACTTTGTTCAAAGATGCCTACGAGTTCGTGAAGAGGTGTGACCAATGTCAAAAGCAAGGGTCCCTCTCAAAGCACCATAAGATTCCAATGTATAAAATACTGGAGGTAGAATTATTTGATGTCTGGGGTATTGAGTTCATGGGGCCTTTCGTGAGCTTATTTGGGCTGAAGTACATATTAGTTGCCATTGACTATGTGTCAAAATGGGTTGAGGCAGTGGCTCTAGCAGATAATGAAGGGAAGAGAGTTGTTGCATTCTTGAGGAGAACATCTTCTGTCACTTTGGGGTACCACATACCATCATCAGCGATGAAGGATCACACTTTTGCAATAAGATGTTCAGAGCTACCTTGGCAAAATATGGAGTTAAGTAGCATAAAGTGGAAACACCATACCACCCGCAAACCAGTGGGCAGTTAGAAATCTCTAATCAGAAAATCAAAGCTATCCTTGCCAAGACTGTAAATGCTAGCAGGAAGGATTGGTATAGGAAGCTGGACAATACCTTATGGGCATATCTAACGTCTTTCAAGACACTTATTGGCATGTCGCCATACCAATTGGTTTATGGCAAAGCATGCCATTTGCCAATTGAGATAGAGCATAAAACGTTATGGACACTAAAGCGACTTAACTTAAAGTGGAATGAGGCAGTGAATATGAGACTGGGGAAGCTGAATAAGATGGACGAGTTTCGTCTTGGAGCTTATGATCGGGCTGATCTATACAAGGAAAGAATGAAGAAGTACCACGACCGCAAGATTGAAAAATGAGATTTCCAGAAAGGTGACCTGGTGCTTTTGTTCAACTCTAGACTCAAACTATTTCCAGGTAAGCTCAAGTCCAAATGGTTTGGCCCATTTAAAGTGAGTCAAGTCTACTCATTTGGAGTAGTGGACTTGAAAATGAAGATGGAAGTGTTTTCAAGGTAAATGGGCAGTGTGTGAAACTATATATCGGTCCAATGAACTTGATAAGGAATATTGATGCTATCTATATTGATGAACTCTGAGTAATCGAGATAACTAAGTCGTACCGCGACTATAAATTAGGCGCTGGTGGGAGGTAACCCACAGTGTGTTGTTGTAAAGCATTAGTTAAATTGTTTTGTTGTTCTAGTGCATTTTTGATGTATTTGTGAAGTGTGAAGGATTTAAAATACTGAAAAAATAAGGAGTAATACAATTGGAAAAAGGGTTAAAAATCTGAGCTATTGGAACAAAAGTGACGGCCGAATTGGTGGACCACTAGTCAACTGGCGGAAGTGGTTGACTGTCACTAAATTGGTGGACCACCACACTGACTGTCAAAATTAAACTGAGTTGCTTAGGTTCTGGTATGGTGCGACGGCCAAACTGGTGGAACATCGCTAATTTGGTGGACCGCCACTTGGACCATCAAAATTAAGCTGAAGTGACATTGTTCTGGTAAGGAGTGACGGTCCAAGTGGTGGTTTGTCGGATTTCTGACAGACCATCATAGAAGCTATCATTGTTACCTTAGTACTGGGTCGGGTCAGGTTAAAATTAAGATTTATTTAAGTGACCCATATTTGTCTAGTTTATTTTAAAGAGGTAAAAGAGTGGTTACATATGTTGTACCCTTTTCAACCTCTTCAACTGACCAAATTCTATTGGATTCAAAGAATCTGAGGGCATTTGATCTTCCCAGGACTCTCCATCTACTTATTTTTGCTCTATTTTAACAAACCCTTTTATTTTCTTTATTTTCATCTCAAACATTCTTGAAAGCAATAATAGAGTTTAAGTTAAGTTTGTTTTTAGTATTTGCAAACAAGTAAAAGAGAAACTTCTATAAAACTAAGGTATGAGCACCTCTATGTCTTCTCTTTTTGAACTTCTACAACATAAAATAAATAATTGGTTAGTTGATAAAAGTTCATCCTGTTTTTCTTCTTTTTCTTTAACTAGTTTTGAGTCCGAAATGATAATATACACTATGCGGGACAAGTCTGAGTAATTCGTATGCTCAAAAGTGTGAAATTATGTGCATAAATGTGAAGTTGGTGTCAATTTTTGCTAAAACTATTAGGAATGTATGCTAAATGTTTGATAAAATGCCGAATTGAAACCTGAATCAGAAGAAGGGGATGCGACGGTTGAAATAGTGGACTGTCAATTATGTGATGGACCACCAAATGGACTGTCGCAAGAACCTCAGAAATGATACCCACTGGTTAAGATGCAATGGCAAAAGTGGTGGACCGTAACCTTTTTGATGGACCACCATATGGACCGTTGCAACTCTCTAAATTTTTAGGTCTTCGGGATAGGACCTGGTGGCCCACCTGGTGGACCACCAGTTACCCGACGGACCACCAGTGTGGCCGTCAAGTCAAATATTTTCACTGTTTAGGCTGTTTTTTCATTATAAACTAATTCCTTACTTTTGTGTTAGGCATTATGGATCATAAAATACTACTAAACAGAGAAGGAAGATATCAAAGAGGTAGAGGCAAACCTGCACCCGCTTAAAACACCAGCCAACATGAAAGGGAAACTCTCATGCTCTCCCAATCTGAAGAGAAGAGCGATAGTAGTAAAAGAAGTACTAGCTCAAGACTAGATGAGGAAACGGTTCCTACAAATCAACCCAAGCTTGCTGAGGGTGGAACTGAGGCTGCTAATATGGGAGAACAAATGGAAGCAACTGATGTGGATACTGAATCTAAGGATGCTAATGTTATCAAGAGTAAGGATCCTCAAGTTCTAGCGGCGATTAGATGGAAGATAGAGGAAGTAAGAGAGAAATTCTATGATGGATTGATACCTATAGGAAGAGGGATAGAAAGACCATTTGCGGAGGAACATTAGATTGTGACAACAGAGTTACATGAATATTCTGAGTTGGAATGCCGTTTCAACGAGTATGAACTAGCATGGATGAGCAGGCCACCAGGATCGTATCAACCGAATTTGGTAAGAGAATTCTTTGCCAATTATCTAGCATTAGTAGAGAAGGACTGTCCAAAGGGGATATCAGTTGCAAACCTGCCGAACAGAGAGTCAGTACCTATTTGAGGGGTCATTGTCAATATTTCAGTCCGAACTATTAATAGGATACTATTTGGTCCAGAGTACGAGGCTTCATCTGCTACACCTGATCTTGAGTACAGGTTGAGAACTACATCTACTCAGAGGCCTTAGGTGGCTTTCTTATTTACTGATGATGGTAACCCTTCTTGGTTGACCAATCCCCGGGAGCATATTGCAAAATATTCCATTAGCTTCAAGGCTAATTTCTGGTGGGCCGTTGTTCGCTTAAGGCTAATGCCAACAAAAGGTGACGGAAACCTAGATAAACACAGAGCTATATTGGTGGAAAGCTTGGTTTCAGGGCTGCATGTTGACTTCGGACAGATTATTGTAGATGAGATGTTCTTAAGGGAACATAAAACCGCCAGTGCATTGTCATTCCCATATTTGATCACAAAGTTTTGTAGATAAGCAGGTGAGCCTCTGATTCGTGGAGTTGGAAATGCAATCTAGGATACACAAAGACAAGACATTGAGAAGTTTAAAGATGACTCAAAATTCAAGATACGTATCACCAAGCCTCCTACTTACTAGACTCAATCTGCACCAACTCCCGATGCTATTAAAATTCCTGCAGGTATGCCTTTGCCCATCACCACTTATATGCCACCTGAGTATGTGCCTGTAAGTACATCTACAGGGTTAGGTTCCACACCATTTATGGGTGGAGAAGACTTTTCCAAATACAGGTTAACACATGAAAATTTTGCAAAATCGGTGAAGCTACAAAAGAGGTTTCAGAAATAGTTAGATAAATGGGCGTCAGAATTCAAACCTTTTATTGATGGAATTATAGCTGAGGCAATCCATCCATTCCAAACTATTCAGGATAGGATAGACAACAAGGAAAACCGCATTAATAAAAGTCTAGATATAATGTCTCTCCTTAATCTTACCAAGCTCATGGTTGAATTTGAGAAGGCAAAGGCTGATATAGCAGAGTTAAAGGAAAGACAACCATAGCAGACTATTTTTGACCCAGCCTTAGTGGTGAGTGATGATGATGAAGGCATTGTGAACCTAATGGGAATTCCTGTGAAAGACAAAAGAAAGTAGCACATGGATGAATAAGCTGCAAAAAAAGCTGAAAAGAAGAGAAAAAGAGCAGAAATGACACCGAAGCAACAAGAACAACATGATCTAAAGAGAGCTCAAAAGAAATTAAATAACGATGAATAAAAGAGAAAGAATAAAGAGAAAGAATAAACAACAGGAGTATCTACTAGTGCTGCCCCAGCAAGAGGGCAAAGTTCAGTCTTAGTTCGGGAGATGATTCCTCCGATCATGAAGAGAGAGGTTTTGAGTGCCCCTACCACCATAGGGGACAACATTGCACCAGGTAAGGACGTAGGAGCCTTACCACACAATACAAGTATACCCATTCCTTTGTACTTTATTTTAATGCTTTGAGGACAATACATGTATTTTTATGTGGGGATGGTGTACTTGTACCATAGGGGGGTTGTGTTGATGATATTCTGAACCCCTACCATGTTCTATCTAGGAGAATCAGTATGTCTAGGATCATGATATGTTCACATTTTTCTTTTCTAGGTTTAAACTTCAGATTTGCATTTTCCTTGTTTTTAAGTATTGTTATGTTGTTGATGTTAGTCCATGAAATTAAAGTTCTATTTGTGTTAGTATCTTTTTGTAAATACGGATGGTGAATGATGTTGGCATCAGGCTATGACTATTTCTATTTGACTGTTTATATTTGTCTCCTAGGATATGTGATCAACTGTTAGTGAATCTATAGTTGGCATTAACCTGTAAATACACATGACATGTGATGCACATCTTAAGAATAGTAGAATGAGTTTGACTCAGTTGCCACTGTGTGTGCGAGTAATTGTAGTAGTTCTTACATAGTATAGTACCTAGAACTTGCCTGGTTCAATCGATGCTGGTCTGTAGTTGATGGGATAAGAAGTGATGGCAGGCCACCTTTTGCTTTTAGTCCACTTAGCCAAAGTAATTAACCCCACCAAAAATAATTTTCCATTCTTGAACCCTTTTTGAGTTTTTTTTAATTTTTTTCATCACCAAGCATTCTAGTTAACTCTCTTTCAGCTGTTGACTCCTAGATCTGGCCCTGGACTAGTAATGGGAAATGTGTACCTAAACTTTGGAAAAACACCTAAGTTGAGTGTGGCTATTGTAAGACTATTAACTAACTAATGGAAAGTTGGTCTAGAATTTGAATTTAAGTATTTGGCCCTGGTCCAGTTAAGACAATATGCACCTTGACTTATGGCATAAACCTAAGTTGAGGGTAGTTGATGCTTGGGTAAAAAAAAAAGAAAAAAAAAGGTTTATTGTGGTAAAGCATGAATAAATGGGAAAAGGGTAAGTGAGCTAGCAAAGCAATGGCTTGGGTAAGAAGAATTTGTAGGAAAAAAGAGTTAAAGCCTAGTTTTTAGTCACTTTTGCCCAAAATTCCTTCATGACCTAGCCTAATACCTCATTACTAGCCTAGAAAAGACCTTCTTGATCTTGGAACTCAGCTATAAAGAGGCATTAGATGATAAAGGCAAACTTATGGGTGCATGTGCTATGTTTCCAGCTTCTTTGATGGGTGAGAGGGTTGTGATTTGTATCCACAAAATATATTGAGTGGTGGATCTCCTTGACTGTGAGGTCAACTTGAGTCATACTTAATTTGGCTGATCTCTATAGATTCTTATATTGATTTTATGTAGATGAATTTAATTTGAAACAATGCCGGTTATAGACTCCGACATGTTAAACCATATGATTTCGATGACAAGTGAATGGTTGTGTGAGAATTGGTTTAGTAGTAAATGCCCGTCATTATATTGTTCATATTTATAATTTGGTGCTGAGTTACTTGAGGATAAGCAATTATCTTAAGTTGAGGCTGTAGACTCATCAGGATAACAGTGGCAAAAGCTAAATTGAGAAACCAAGTAAATACTGACCATGACTCATGGTGTGCAACCATAGTGAGAATAGTAAGCAAAGCTGAAATCTAGGAATGAAGTCATGGAAGGCTATGAGCCTTAAAGTCAGACTATGACTCATAGTGAGAAGTTATACTGTAACCAACGTCTAAAGTCCTGAGGATTAATGCTCCTATGGTAATGAGTGGAGACCACGAGTCATAAGGACAAACTAAAACTCATGGTGAGTAGTCATAAGGAGAACAAATTAAATTGTCCTGAAGATGAAAATCTACTGGAGTAACTACGATTAGCAGAATATGAATCATAGGATGACACTACGATTCATAAACACGGAAGCCTGAAGAGAGATATGATAGGAGGAAATGAGTCATAACTAGACCTAACAACTCGTTTCTAGAGGCATAACCACTCCCAACAAAGTTTTCCTATTTTGTTTTAATTAGGTTTTCTTTGTTATTTTGACATACTATAAATACCCTAGGGTTATTCATTTATTATATTACAGACTTTTGATATTCTTGCATACTTTGACTTCTTGATACTCTGGATATTTTTGTTCTTGGGTTTTTCATTTTGTATTCAATTAGAGATTTTAGATTTTAATCTTTCATCATTGTGTAATTAGTTTCATGAATTCTTCATTGATTTCTATGGATATTTGCATAAGTATGAGCAACTAAATTCCTTAACTAAGGTTGTGGGAACCCTGACAGATTGACAACGTAGGAGAAGTAGGAGACTCATCTAGACTGCTGTGATTGCATGTATTGTAGTCTTCGTCGTATTAATTGCATCCCAAGCTATTGTAGAAGCTTGGGAATTGACTGTATTTGAGATCATCCTAACAAAGGAGTTTGAGATTGGGAAAAGGAGGTTATGACAGTGATTCGAGGCTATCAACCCTTATTTAACCAGCTTGAAACCCAAAAGGTTATAGTTATACTGGGGTCAAGGACAAGGGATAGTAAGGCAACACCCTGAGACTCAAAAGGTGAAGAGTGAGATTTATCAACGCATTCACCAGACGGTTAATGATACATAGCTTGTCAAACTTTGCATTAAAACCAGTAGGATAGGTGAGTTTATCATGAGAACCTCATGGAGTTAGAAGCCAAGGAACCACAGTCCTTGTGTTCATCTTATATTATTTACAATCTCAAAGCACTCATAGTTCGGTTATGTGTTACTGTGACTTCCAAATCCCCCATTTACTTTTCTGCACTACCCGTTATTTCATCAAATTTGAGACATAATTCCATGCATTCCATGTGGTTTCAAGCCCAACTTGGTTTGGGTTAATATATTTTGGCATCGACCGCAACATACTTCCTTAGAGGTTAGTTTTTGGTGACATCACCTACTGATCTTGCAGCTGCCAAGTAGGACCCATGGGGTGTTTGTAACACATATAATATATCTCAAATATTAATCTCAACTCAACTCTCCTCTCTGCTCATGTTCATGGAGAGGATTTTCATAAAAATGTCTCATTTTCTTACAAAAACAGTTTCTCATTTCATACAAAACAGTGTTTCTCAGTGATACCGTATTTCATAAATGTATATGTATGTAATGTGGATGTAATAATCACAATCAACTTTATAAAATGATATATATAAAGTGAGCCTAAAAATCAACTCAATATGTCCATAATTCATGATCAACAACTCCAATTAGGCATCATTAAAATAAATATGCATGTAAGACATCATTTATATCATATCAACCCCAACTAGAGGATTTTTATAATTATAAAGGCAATCAATGCTCAAATAAGGCTTATATTACCAAAATACTCCTCCACGGATATCATATCTAGAATAAAGGCATTTAAATGCACAGATAAGGCCAATGATGTAAAATAAAGACACCACATGGGCATCACACATTATCAGATATCACAAATCAACCACACTAAAATATAATCCCTCAAACAATAGTTAAAATAATCTCAAAATAGAAACACCATTGTTATTTTCCCAACACATAGCATGCTTTACTTATATATTAACTACTCAACTCAATTTGAAAGAAGTTAAGCCATACCTACCTTAAAATGGTGAAATCATGGTGTAAGGTGCTTTAAATGGAGCCTTTCCCTTGTAAACAACCTCAAAATCAAATACAACACTTGAAAAAATAACATATATACATTAAAAGAAAGCTAACAGTACCCCTATGTCCATATTTAGATCGGGTCCGAAATGGGTTTAAAAAATAAGAGAGAAAATAAAAGGGATAAAATTGATATTTTATTTTAAAACACATTGTAAAACCCCAAAGATTTCTAGAAAATTTCATTCCAAGAATGCCTAGTATTATCTTCTAAAGTGAATGATAATTATTACATGAGGAATTTTTAAGATTTTCACTTTTTGTGATGTGGAAAATTCAATAAGCTTTCCATCGATATAAGATTCGTTTAAATCTGATAACCGGGTAAGAAGTTATGACTATTTCAAGTCCCCATCGTAAAACAGTGCCATATTAGTCAGTGGCGCACCACGCCACAAGAGTAAATGGAATTAGGCAATTTCCAGTAGGTGTCCACAATTATGGCATGTCGCACTAGTACTCAAATTTAGAATTGTCCTTTTTCCAGTGTCTCAACACGATTTCCCCCGCGTCGCGCCAAAGTTCCAGGTCATAAAGGAAGGGGCAACACGATGGCTCTGCGTCGCGCCATCCCTCAATTTTCCAATTGTCAATTTCTAGTGACACTGCGTGATAACACCGCATCGCGCCAGGGTCCCAGTTTGGGCAAATTTTACTAAAATTAAATGACGCGTCCAGGGTTAAAAGGGTCAATTTCCTACCCTATTTAAACCCAATAACACGTGATTTATCTATTCTTTACCCAAAATATACTATTTTCTCTCAAGTTTCTCTCAAGAACAAGCTAGGGTTTCTATTGGGGATTCAAATTCAAGAAGGTTTCACCATCAATATTCACGAATTACGAACTAAGGTATGCATAGTGTTCATTCATGGACTCCTTTCATCCATGAAGCCCAAGAATCCTTTTTCTAAATTCAAGTTATGGATTTTCTTATGAATTTCATGATTGGGCTGCTTTTTTTCATGTTGATAATGAGTAATTGAATTGTATTCCATGAATGAGTGTTAAATTCCATATGGGTTGATTTGTATCGGTATAGATTCATGAAACCCTAGGACTAAACCCTTGAATAATTAAATTGGAATTGAATCACGACAGTTGATTGTTGTATGCTGCTGTTTACACATTCTATGCCTACTAGGTGTTTGGTTGAATGCCTAGATGAAGGGAAAGTGTCTAATTAGCATGATATCATGATATCATGAAATCCCCATGTACGTACAATCTTATGCCTATCACATGTTTGATGAAATGCTTCAATAAATGTATTATGATGATTCTTATGTATTCAAGTAAGTCATGATTTGTCAGTTTTCTTCCATCGAGTCCTGGGGGTACTTGTACCCAAAACATTAGCTGTGTACCTAGATCCATGAGATGTTTTCATGATATTCTCGGTTAAGATATGAATCCTTAAACTTCAGATAGTCTTATGACTCAGGAAAAATCTCCATGATCTCATGTCTCAGTCAGTTGTCAGATATAAATAGTATTCCGTCAGTCAACGAAACTTAGTAACTCAGCTCATATTCAGTTCAGTAAATCATGTTCAGTGTCCATTCAGATGGGAGTAGGAATTAGCAACGAGTGAACCCAAGGATGGGGACACACACTTTCAGCTGAGGGTGTGACCCTTAGAAGTCATCCTTGCGTTCCAGAACTATGTAGCCAGCATAGGTTGAGATATCAACATTGTTCGATGAGGGTTGATGAGGTGGATAAGCACTGTCAGATAAGGGCCCCACCATTCTCTTTTGGGGACACTATCAGATAAGGGTCACCCACAGCTTGTCCTTACCAGTGGCACGATATTGACACCCTTTCAATTGGGGTTATAGATTGGACCCCAACTCAGCCATAATGGCGTATCAGGGGCATGTCGGTTAAATACTACCTCCCACAGTTTCAATACCAGTCTCAGTAAAAGAACTTAGATAGTTCTTTAGATTCAAGACTGTTAGATACAGTCATCTTAGATACAGTAAGGAACTCAGATAGTTCCATCAGATTCAAGACTGTCAGATACAGTCACCCATGTTATCAGTTACATTTAGATACAACTATTTATGCTATCAGTTATATCAGTTATTAGTATGTCATGTCATCAGTATTCAGATTCAGTAATCACGATATCACAGTGTCAGTTATAGTTACGTATTTATGTATTCATTTTTGCATTCATGTTAAACAGTCATCTTGCATTATTCATGCATGTTAACCCTTGCATTAGCCTACCTCACATGTATACTCAGTATATTCCATTGTACTGACATATTTGTGCTATGGTTCTTTCTTTTTATGTTACACCATAGGTTCAGAGACACGAGTTCCAAATCAGCAGTAGATTCCAGTCTCAGCAGTCAGAATAGAAGTGAGTCCTCATCCTTCGAGGACATGATTATTTCTCCACTATTTCATTGATTAGTTATTAGTTGGATTTAATTGGAGACATGTCCCATCAAATCCTTATTCAGATTATTCAGATAGTAGAGTCCTTCAGACTAGATACAGACTATTATGTTTCAGACTTCAGTGTTTACAGATTTATTTTGGGTAGTGTATTACCCCACAGATGTTATATCATCCATGTTATGTTCATTATTGAACCTTATGGACTTTCAGTGCATGTTTTCACATTATTCATATTTTATGCAGTATACAGGTACAAATATCAGTCATGGGTTAGCTTGTGGTCTTTTGGGGTCATGAGCACCATGTAGCATTCTCGGTTCAGCAAATCGGGGTGTTACACACATTCTTCAAGGTTATAGGATTCTATAGGAAAAACCTATGTGAAAATAGAATAAAAATAAGGTCCAAATCAAAGAAAAATCCTTTTTAAACTTTACCATTAAAAACTCTAATTTTTCCATTTTGAAAACATGATTTAAAGGTGTTTGATAGTAAAATCAATGAAAAATAATTGGAATAAGTTTTTAGGGCTTACCCAAGCTCAAATGGTGAAGAAACAGTCACAAACCAATTTCGTGTGTCATGAAGGCAGGTACTTTATCCACTAGTTGGTAAGCCAAAGCATAACCTGAAACTATAAGTAATGGGTTAGTTAGTGAAAAATAGAATAAATACCGAAATTATGGAAGTAGTTAGATTACAAGCCATAAAAGATAAAGATAATAACTTAACTGAATATAAAAAATAAGGAAAAGAGTAGCAATATCCCATGACCTTGTAAGGTAGGTACAAGAGCCTATAACAAAAGAATAAAAGTACTATAAATGTCAAATGTACAATAGTCTTGAATTTAAAGAACATCCAAAATAGAAGACGGTGAGAAAGTCAGCTCCAACTCCAAAAGATCACCCTATCTCTAGACTCTGACCAACATTAGTACAATGTCAACAACGGTAGCTAGTACTCAAATCTACACCAAAAATGATGCGAAAGTGTAGTATGAGTAACAAAGCAATGGGTATTCAATAGAAATCATCGATCAACAGGGCTAAATTATAATAAAAATATAGTAAGCTGCGAGGTAATAAACTAAGAGAAAAAGGGCAAACCTAGAACAGCGCTCCAAATACCAAAAGTAATCAATCGAATAAATAATAACAAGAAAATATGACTAAGTATCCACCTAACTGGGTCCCCAAAAGCCCAAAAATGCAAATAAAAGTAAATAATCCACACGATCCCCCATAAGCCCGGTGTATACAACCAAGAATAAATATCGACCATAACTTTCATAAAACATCTAAACCTCAAAACCATAATTAGTGGATATTTCTATACGATAAATGCTGAACTCAAACCGATTCCATATCCATGCTGGACTCAAACCAAAAATAGTATCTCACATACTGGACTTGAACCAGAAGTAGTATCATGAATACCGAACTTGAACTGCTAATAATACCATCATTGCCAGATTTGAATTGGTCTTAATATCACCATTGCTGAACTTGAAACGGTCTTAATATCAAAATTACAAGACTTGAACTGATCCTAATATCTACCAAGTACAAGACTAGAACAAGTCAAAATAGATCTAAATCCTCCTCGGGTTCAAGACTGTAGATAGAATGACGAGAGAAGGCCTATTAAGTCTACAACGAGCTAATAGTAATCTTGACCTAAAGTGGATTAAAGGGGCCCACTTATAACCCTAAAAGTCCATTCTAAGTCAATTTCTACACCAAACTACACTAAGGTTCTATTGAAACGTAGGGAGTTGCACCATACTATGAGGGACCAGGTGCCTTAAAGTTAGACACATGCAATAAAGAAGTAAAGCAGTAAGAAAACAATACTTTGCAGGAAATTAAAGAACACAATGGTTTAATGTTAAAACCTCCTTTCTCAAGGGAGAAAAAATCCGACTTTCCCTCACAATCACTCTAGAATCCACTATAATCAAACTCTTGATTACAAATTCTATTTAACCTAACTCTAGGCTTAACTAGTTTGTAACAACTCTATTACAAACTCTCCATGACAATTCTGTCAAGATCCTACCTCGATATTGATTAAATCTGATCAATATCAAAATTAGGTAACTCTACCTAAGCACTCAACAAGCACCAAAAGACATTACTTTTATAACATGAGTAATTAAATTATAGATCAAGACTTGACTCTAGAACAAACACACTCTTAGCATACAAAAGTTTTTAACTTGAGTAATATTTGAGTTTTCGCCGATTTCTCTCTTTGAATGATCAAATTGCAAAAACTGGTGAATTGAGGAGCATTATTTTCTATTTATAGCTGGATAATAATTAGGGTAGAAATACAATTAGGAAAGATGTCCTAAAAGTTACAAGCTCACCTACTGAGCAGGATAGTGACAACTATATTGAACTCATGAAGACCTAGGGACCTGTTCCCATGTTGTCATCTGCGCATCATCAAAATAAGATATAGTAATTTCCCTTTTTTTGACGATAACAAACAACCACATATTTTTGAGCATCAATGTTCATTTATCTCATTCACTCAGGGTGATTACCATTGCTATCGATGAATGTTCACCCTATCATTATGCACCAACATTCTCCCCCCTGTTAATATGCCATTCTTCAAACATTCTCCCCTCTGTTAATATGCCATTATACTTCACCACATATGCACCTGATACCTAATCCCTAACACATCATGCAATACACACCTCACTTGGTTCCTACCACATGAATTTAGTATTCTCTCTTTTGGCATAATTTAAAAAATAATAAACCAAGAGTAAAATAAGAACAAGTTAGTTAACTCATGGCCACTGGGGCAACACTAACATGAAGAACTACTTTAAAATTAAATAAGAGACAAATGAAATACACAAATAAATATACATTTATATGTAAAAGGTAAGTATCATTCCAGTGCATAATTTAAATGTTCTAGAGAAAAAGCCACAGGAATCAAGACAATTTAAACATGTGAAGGACTTGGGAAGAGGGTTTGGAGAAGTAGATCCATGTTATTATTTTTTGTGGCATGACAGTGTAACAATTCCTTGGTTAGATGCCTTATCTCTGCATTCAAACTAAGAACCTCATTAGTTAGAGTTGAAACTCTCTTCTTTAGTTCAACATTCTCAATTCTAAACTCTCTAGAGACACTTGGATCCATATTGGAAAGATGCTGAATTGCCATTTATAATTTGCTAATCCCTGTATCCTTAACAGCTGAGTTAAGTTTTAATTTCCCTATTTACTGTAGCCATAAATTTTTCTTTAACCTTTGATGCATTTGCCATGAACTCTATTGAGGGATGTTGTTTTAAGACTGTCCTCACACCACTAATAGTAACATCTAGAATTTTCCTAAGCAATTCAGTATTAAGATTCAACTTCTTCCCTTAAACTACATTAGTCATCTTCAGTTTGTATTTAGAGAAATCTAATGTGGAATTGAATTCCTTGAATACCTCATTAAAGACTGTGGGATTGGGTCCTTACATAAGATGGAGACATCTTTGATGTTTAACAAGCTCAACTGATTCCATCTTACCTTGTTTTGGTAATAAACTTGAGTCAAAGATCCTCCCAGTTAGTATATTTTACTTTCTTAAGAACCTGTTTCGCACTTCTTAGACACCAACCTTCCTTCTATCTCTAATTTTCCCTTTTTAGAAATACTGATAGGTTCTCCTTCAGTCATTTTCCACTTCTTAGGACCAGGTCTTTTAGAATTCTGCTACTTCTCAGTAGAACTTCTAGATATTTCTCTAGGATTTCTTATTATCTTATTGACATTCTGTTTCTTAGGACCAAACATGCTCTTTCTTGGACTATTAGATTGTAAGATGAGATTTTCAGCAACTCAGGGATCATCCATTAATATACTACTAGAAAGGTTATAAAGATTTAGGGATGAATATTTATCAATGAGTTGAGTGAAGAAGGAGTCTGACTTTGGAAGGGTAGGAGAAGAAAGGTGTTTTTCAAGAGAGTTTGAGAGAGGATTTTTATCTATGCTAAGTTTAGAGTCCTTTGAAAGACATGAGAATAAGGAATTAGCAGAAATTTGGAAATCCTTATCACAAGAGGGCTATTAGTGGCTAGATTTTTTCATTTAAAAGGAGAGGGTTTGGGGACAGTAAAATTTAAGGGAACCAATAAGCACAAGGAAGGGCTTTTTGAAAGAATGAGATGTGATCAATTTTAATTTTAGGGTGACTCATCTTTCTTCTTAGGATAAGATAAATTTTTGACACACAAAAAGAGAGAAGATGTGGATTTTTCTAACAAAACAAAAAAATGCATATTCATGATACTAACATGAGAAATAGGACCAGGTATTTCTCTTTCTTGAGTGAATCCTTTAATTTATGCATGTCACATCTATCCTCATCCAAGGTTGTTCCCATGGGTGTATACCTACAAAGGTATGATACCGAGTTAGACCAACAAGTATATACTTTATCAAGGATACGTGTCTCCTGATCATTGCCATTTTTAGGGAGGAAAAATGATTCATCTAATAGGTCAGGTTATTTAGATCAACCCTAGCCTCAAAGTATTCTTCACAAATAATTCCTTATGAAGAGTATAACCTCAACCTAGTCCTGTACTATCCTTCTCACAACAATTTTGATCTGGTAGGATATGCTGATGCTGGTTATGCTAGATATCTGGTGGATAGAAAAAGTACCTCAGGAATGTCTCATTTTATGGATTATTCCTTAATATCCTAAGGTTCGAAGAAGCATAATTTAGTTGCCTTATCTACTACTGAAGCTGAGTATATGGCTGCAACTTCTTATTGTGCTCAATTGTTATGGATTAGATATTAATTGAAGGACTTTGGTATTGTCTCAGACACTTTCCCTCTGAAGTGTGAAACACAAGTGCTCTCAACATAGACAAGAATCCAGTGCAACATAAGAGGGCCAAGCATATTGATGTGAGACATAACTTTCTGAGAGACAATGTTGAGAAGGGAGATATTTGCAAAATTTCATGCAAATGGATCCCTTCTCAACATTGTCTCTCTAAAAGTGA
The DNA here is from genome assembly GCA_030864215.1 of Capsicum pubescens. Lineage (NCBI taxonomy): Eukaryota > Viridiplantae > Streptophyta > Magnoliopsida > Solanales > Solanaceae > Capsicum > Capsicum pubescens. The sequence continues at coordinate 138,445,384 of CM061545.1, forward strand.
TGTATCACATCAATATGTTTGATTCTCTCATGCAACACTGGATTCTTGGCCAAGTTGAGAGCACTTGTGTTGTCACACATCAGATGGATATTGTATGAGACAATCCCAAAGTCCCTTAGTTGTTTGATCCATAACAATTAAACATAACAAGAAGATGTTGCCATATACTCAGCTTTAACAGTAGATAAAGCTACTGAATTTTACTTCTTAGAACCCCAGGAGATTAAGGAAGAACCCAAATATGATCTATTCTTGAGGTACTTTTCTATCCACTAAATATCTAGCATCAACATATCCTACTAGATCAAAACTATCTCCAGAAGGATAGTGCAGGATTATGTCCCTTGTACCTTTCATACACCTGAGAATTCTTTTTGTACCTTTTAAATGAGAATCTTTAGGACAGGCCTGAAATCTTGCACACATTCCCACACTAAACACAATATCTGTCCTGCTTGTAGTGAGATATAGTAAGGATCCTATAATCCCTCTATATATGGTCTTATTAACTAAGGGACCAAATTCATCATTATCCATCTTGGAATTGGTTCTAATTGAAGTTTTAATTTGCTTGGCATCTCCCATATTGTATTTTATCAGTAACTCTTTGATGTACTTTTCTTGATAAATCATTGTCCCTTGAGAAGTTTCCTTGATTTGTAAATCTAGGAAAAAACTCAGTTCACCTATCATGCTTATTTCAAATTCACTCCCCATTATCTTTGCAAACTCTTCGTATAGGGATTTAAAAGTACATCTAAAGATTATATGATCAACATATATCTGAACAATTAGTAAGCTACTGCCTATGGACTTTACAAAGGGAGGATTGTTAATTTTTCCTATTTTAAAGCCATTTTTGAGAAGAAACTTTGAGAGTCTCTCATACCAAGCCCCAGCTTCTTGATTCAACCCATAGAGAGCTTTGTCCAATTTGAGTACATGATAAGAAAAATCTGCATCTTCAAAACTTGGAGGTTGTTTGACATAGACTTCTTCCTTCAAGTTTTTATTTAGAAAAGCACTTTTGAAACCCATTTGGAAGAGAACCCTATATAGGAAATAAAATCAATAAGAATCTTGATAGCCTCTATCCTTGCTACAAGGGAAATATCTCATCATAATAAATTTCTTTCTCCGGGTTATAGCCTTGAGCAACCAACTTTTCTTTGTTTTCGTTGATAGTACATTGTTCATACTGCTTCTTTTTGTACACCCATTTGGTCCCAATAATTATTCTATCAATATGTCTGGGGACCAGGTGCCAAAATTTACTTTTTTTAAATTACTGAAGCTCCTCTTACATTGTATTGATCTAGCCAACATCTTTTTGAGCTTTTTTCATATTTTAGGTTCAATTTGGGATAGAATGTTAAGAATTCCATGAAATTTTTGGATTGAGCTCATGTTTGGACTTCAAATTCCAAAGATGTAGTTAGATTCTCAAGTGGATAAGAAGATTTGTGCCACTAGTTTGACCTTCTGAGATTAGTTCCATGGGACCAGTCCCTGATGAGTTTGACTAGACCCTTCTTAATTTTCTTCACCTGGAGCAGGGGTCTATAACTGAGATCTTGGATCAACATCTCCTTCATCATTCTCATCTGATTTATCCAGTCCTTGACCATTATCTTCAGTAATATCATCCCTTTGAATAAGAATGAGTTCTTCAATGTCAGAATCTTTATCAACACCTAGATTCAATAGCTTTCCTGACTTATCAAAGACCATATGCATATTTTTTTTCAACACACAGAGATCTTTTGTTGAAAACTCTGTATGCTTTGCTTGTTGAGGATTAGCCTACAAATATACTTCATCACTTTTGGAGTCAAACTTTTCTAGATTATTCTTCCTATTATTTAGAATAAAGCATTTGCACCCAAAAGGTCTAAAGTAGTTAAACTTAGGCTTTCTATTGAACATAATCTCATATGAGGTCTTATTCAGGAGTGATCTAATCAAGCACCTACTTGTCATATTGTAGGCAATATATATAGCATCAGCCAAAAATTTCTTTGGAAGCCCACTGTCAATCAACATGGTTTTGGCAATCTCTATGAGGGTTCTGTTCTTTCTTTCAACAACTCCATTTTGCTGAAGAGTCCTTGGAGTAGAGAAAATATTACTATTTTCTTTTTTAGCACAGAATCCTGCAACTTGGGAGTTCTCAAATTCAGTTCTATGATAATTTTTGAATTCAACAATCTTACAATTCAGCTTGATTTGAATTTGCTTGGCAAAAGCAATCAGAACCTAATAGGTTTCATCCTTTGTTCCCAAAAACATTGTCCAGGTGAACCATGAGTCATCCACAATAAAAAACACTTACTTCTTTCCTCATCTACTTTGGACTTTAACAAGTCCTTATAGATCCATATGCAACATCTCAAGGGGTCTAGAAGTAATCACCTTCTTCATCAACTTAAAAGAAGACCCGGTTTGTTTGCCTTTAACACAGGCATTACAAACCTTATTATCTTGAAATTTTATCTTTTATATGCCATGAAACAGGTCCTTTGGAATAAGCTTGTTCAGTAAAGAAAAACTTACAAGTCCCAACCTTCTGTCCTATAAATCAGCATCTTCACTTTGAACACTTAAGCAAGTTAATTGCCCACCAACCATAGATTCTAAATCAGCCACATACATATTTTTAATCTCCTTGGCTTTGAGAATTCTCACAGACTTCAAGTTTGACATAGCACAACCATCAGATGAAAATTTGACCTCATTACCTTTGTCACAGATTTGAAAAACACTTAGAAGACTATACTTTAGGCCATTTACATAGTACACATCTTCTATTGCTTGATCTGGTGATGCTCCAATCTTTCCCACACCATGAATATAGCCCTTTTTACCATTTTCAAAAAGGACACCTCTACCTTGACGTGTTGATAGCATAAAACAAGCTAAAAATTGATTCTACGGACTTAATACACAAAAATCAGCAACCACACACAAAGGAAAACAACACACATATAAGAAAAGAGATGAAGAAGAGATGCATAAAGTAAAGATAGTAGCGAGACCCTCACTTCCACCAATGATTAGCACAAGAAGGTGTTTCAAACCTTCAAACACACCTCACCAATGTAAGTTCAAAACCCACTCTTAGGTGAACCAAAGGACTCACACTCCCTCAATTCCACCTTTCTTGCCAAATGTTCAATACAAGTGAAAAACCTTCCAAATGCATTCAACACTCAAATTTCATATTCTAAGCTAAAACTAGAAGACTAAAGTTACAAACTAAAGAGTATTCTTTCAATATTCATCAAAGCTAAAGAGAATATAAGCTAAAATGTCTATTTATACTATTACATAATAAAAGACTCAAATGCCCTTAATGAGGCTCTAAATGAGGCGCCTCTTTAGTGTGTCTTTTAAGTGTAGAAAAGTCCACAATACCCTTCCATTTAGGCACCTATGAGATGTAGAAAAGTATTCTTATCAATTCTCTTCTTCACATATCAACAAATATCCTTCCTTGGCCTAATGTAGGACACCCTCACACACCTTCAATTGCATGAATATGGCTTGAAGTTTTTGTAATTCCTTAGCTTGGCTACGTGTGAAAGGCCTTGAGGGATTAGAACTTGTATCATTCTCTCCATCTTGAAGAGAGTTTGTCCTCAAACTTGCAGATTCATCAATATCAGGAATGTCCATGGGTGAAAGATCACAAATATTGAAAGTGGAATGTACTTGATAATCTGAGGGTAGGTCAATTTGGTAGGCATTGTCGTTGATCATTTTGAGAACTTGGAATGGTTCATCACCCCGAGGCATAAGCTTAGACTTCCTTTGATTTGTAAACCGCTCCTTCCTTAGGTGTACCCACACCCAATCTCTGGGTTCAAGAACAAGCCTTCTTCTACCTTTGTTCACCCTCTTTACAATCTCTTGATTCTTTTTTTCAAGTTTGATCCGCACTTTCTCATGTATCCTCTTCATTACCTAGAATACTTTGTTTTTATATAGACTTATCATAAGATCACTAGACAAAGGAGTGAGATCATAAGGGGTGAGGGGGTTTATGACATAGACACACTAAAAGGGAGTCATTCCCATACTTGAGTGCACAACCCAATTATATGCAAATTCTACCAAGGGTAGACAATCTTCCCATGAAGCCATTTTACCTTTAACCATGAAAAGTAGTATAGAACCTAAGTTCCTATTTACTACTTCCATTTGGCCATCGGTTTGCGGGTGGAAAGAGGTTGAGAAAAGCAACTTCGTTCTAATCCTACCCCACATTGACTTCCAAAAAAGACTTAGGAACTTTGAGTCCCTATCACTCACAATGTTTCTTGGGATCCTATGTATCTTTACAACATTTTCAAAAAATAGAGAAGGTACACTTGGAGCATCCTTGGTTTTGGAACAAGGTATGGAGTGAGCTATTTTAGAGAATCTATCAACAACAACAAAAATGCTATCCCGACCACCCTTTCTAGTCCTTGGCAGTCCTAAAACAAAGTCCATAGATATGTATAACCAAGGTCTAAGGGGATTGGTAAGTGGGGTGTACAACCCTTAATATAGGAGGCGAGAATTTGCACTCCGGTAATTCATACATTGGCCACAAACCTTAGCAATATCTTTGTACATTTTTGGCCAATAGAATTGCTCCTCTAAGATACCGAGGGTCTTATCAAACCCAAAATGCCCCATGAGTCCACCATCATGTGCCTCTCTCACAAACAATTCCCTCCATGAACTATAAGGAACACACAATCTCCTTCCTTTGAACAAATAACAACCAAACCGAGAGTAAGAGGAATTGCCATTCTCTTTGAGCCATAGGTCCCTTTCCAACTCTTCACATTCCATATAAATAGGAGAAAAGGTAGGATCTACAGATACATCTATAAGCTCTCAAATCCCATCAACCTCAAAGACAAAGTAGCAACAAGCAAATGCTTTCTAGACAATGCATCGACAACAATATTTTCCTTCCCTCTTTTATAATGGATTACGTCATGGAAAGTATCAATAGATTCAATCCACTTAGCATGACACCTGTTCAAATTGTCTTGGATCTTAAGGTATTTCAACGATTCATGATCCGTTCGTATCACAAACTCCTTAGGCTATAGATAATGTTGATAATTGCCCAAGGCTCTAACAAGGGCATACAACTCCAAATCATAAGTTGAATAATTAAGAGTTGCCCCTTTGAGATTTTCACTAAAATAAGCAACGGGATTTCATTCTTGCATTAAAATAGCCCCAATACCCATTTTCTTGCATCATATTCAACTTCAAATGTTTTAGCAAAGTCGGGCAATTGCAACAAGAGAGCCGAAATGAGAAAAGCTTTTAAGGCCTCAAAAGTTAGCTTGCTCTTCACCCCACTTAAAGGGTTGGTCATTTATAATAACTTCAGTCAAGGGGGCTTCTATGGAACTAAAACCTTTGACAAACCTTCTATAAAAGCTTGCCAACCCATGAAAACTCCGTATTTCTCCAATAGTCTTAGGGGTCAGCCAACTTCGTATAGAGTCTATCTTAGATTCTTCCAATTCTACACCCCTTGAACTCACAACAAAACCCAAGAAGACCACTTTATCAACTCCAAAAGAACACTTCTCCATGTTGGCATACAACTTCTCCCTTCGGAGTACATCAAACACACATCTCAAATAATTTACATGTTCATCAACAGACTTACTATACACCAACGCATTATCAAAGTAAACAACCATAAACTTTCTAATATAAAGTTTTATCATATGATTCATTAGCCATATAAAGGTTCTAGGAGAATTCTTAAGGACAAATGGCATGAACAATCACTCATATAGACCAAACTTGGTCTTGAATGAGGTCTTTCACTCATTACCGAGTTGCATGCAAATTTGGTGATAGCCACTCCTAAGATCGACTTTAGAAAACACACAAGATCCATGTAGCTTATCAAGCATATTATCTAGCCTAGGGATAGGATTACTATAACTTATAGTGATTTTGTTGATGGCTCTATAATCCATGCACATACTCCAAGTTTCATCCTTCTTTGGTACCAAGAGCACCGGGACAACACACAAACTCATACTTTCTTTGATGTAACCTTTTTTGAGGATCTCTTCAACTTGTATCTCAAGATCTTTAGTTTCTGTGGGATTGCTTCTATAAGCCGGCTTGTTGGGAAGTAGTGAACCCGATACAAAATCAATTTGGTGCTCGATTCCCTGGATTGGGGGCAATCCTTGCGGAAATTCTTGTGGGAAAACATCATCAAACTCCTGCAAAACAAGTGAAATAGAAGAGGGATGAGAAGAAGAATAAGAATAAGAAAATTGGTTAGTATTAAGTGCATGGGATAGGAGGAGCATGGGAGTGTCAATGTCTTGATCTTTGAATAAGTCTTTCCCCCTAGCCAACATAACCATTGGTCCTTTATCCTTAGACCTCCTAGAATCCGAGACCTTACCATTTGGTTTGGTGAAACCCAAGGCCTCACCATAATTCACACTCTCGGGTTCCCTTCCCTTCTTTCCCTTTTCTTTTAATTCCCTCAACATTTGGTGTAACTCAGTCACTTGAGATGGTGAAAGTGGTAAAAGTGTGAATCTTCTACAACAATGCTCAAGTGAGTACTTGTTTGACCTCCCATCAAGTTTCGTAGACTTATCATATTTCCATGGCCTACCAAGCAATAAGTGGCATGCTTGCATTGGAATGACATTACATAAGACTTCATCCTTATAATTCCCCACTTGGAACTAAATCAAGCATTGTCGAGTCACTTTCAATTCACCATATTCGTTGAGCCATTGAATATTATAAGGGATAGCATGTGGAGTAGTGGGGAGTTTCAAGAAATCCACCATAATGGCACTAGCTACATTGGTGCAACTCCCGCTATCAATTACCATAGTACACACACCATCCTTGATTAAATACTTAGTATGAAATAAATTCTCTCTTTGGCTTGGATATTCAAATGCCTTACTCACCATGGCCCTCCTCACTACATAGTAAGGAATTTGACACTCTCCATTTTGTGGCCAAGCTTCTTCTTCCTCACATTCTTCATTCTCATCATCAACTAGTAACTCTCCATCTTGAGGCTCAACCTCATCACCATTATCATATTCCATCACTACTTCCTCTCCTAAGTAGTACATATTTCTCTCTCTTAAGATAATATTTCTTTGATTTGGGAATTCACTTGCTCTATGCCCCCAACCATGGCACTTGAAGAATTGAAAGCCCTTAGATAAGAGAGGAAGGGCATTCAGCTTCACCTATAATTTTGGAGGTTGGTGTGACATTTTCTTGGTTGTGATTTGAGAAGAAAGAGATAAAGAAGACTTGTTTTTCTTCCTACCCAAAGATAATGAACTTACCTCCTTGTTTCTTGGAAAACCCGAAAGGTATTGGTGACCTTTGAGTTTATAGGACGCCTTCTCTTTGTGCTTCTTTTCAACCTCCATAGCCTCTTGGACTATACCATCAATTGTTTTAAACTTGTGAAGAGTAAAATGGGACGATATGTATTTATTTAACCCAACCTTGAAGCGAATGACATCATGTTGCACTTGTTTACCTCTATGATCAAGTTTTAAAACAAGTTGTTGGAATTCATCATAGTAGGCTATCACACTCTTTCTTCCTTGCCTTAGATTGTAAATCTTGGCAAGGAGTTCATGTTTGTAATGCTCTGGTACATATCTCTCTCTCATTAGTCTCTTCAACATCTCCCAAGGAGGTGGTTGACCACTAATCAACACATCACCAAATCTCTTGGTGTAATCCCACCAAGTGTTTGCATATCCTTCAAAGCGAGCAATAGCATAGAAACTTTTATTATCTTTGTAAAGGTCATTCACTTGGAAAATCTTTTCACAAGAAGATTCCCAAGCTAAGTACACTTCTGGGTCACTCTCACCTTTGAAAATTGGAATGCCAACCTTGATTGAATTGATGCCTGCCTCTCGGTTTCCTTGTCTTCCTTCATTCCCCTGGTTTCTCCCATAATTCCCTCTTTGATCATGTCTTGCCTTCATATATTTCTCAAACCAATAGTAATCATTATGAACATCATAACCTTTTGCTCCCCTCTACCATAGTCTTCAATTTGGATGGGTGGGTTTCGGATTTGGGGTCTTTGGGGAGGTGGGTTTGGTCTTTGATCATTTGGTACTTAAACTTGCGGAATTGGATGTGGTGGAGGGTAAGGTCTATGATCCAAGGGATTTGTCATTTGGTAAGTAGCATTTTGTGGAGGTATTTGGTTAGGTGGAGAAGTTGGTCTTTGGTCAAAGGGATTTGGCACTTGTAGGTTAGGATTTGGTGGTGGAGTTTGAGTTCCAAGTCCTTCTTGTTGGACTTGGTTCATTTAGGGGTGTAGTGGCCTTTGTAGGGTTTGGTTAGGAGAGATTTGGACATGGTTTAGTGGCTGGTTTTGTGGCACTCTTGGAGGGTAAAGCATTTGGTAGAGAGTTTCGGGTGTTATGGTCATGGAGGAGTTGTTGGATCGAACACCTGAAGACACATGGTAGGGATTAGGATTATATGGTCGTGAGTTTATCATACTTTCAACACTATCAAGACTTCCACCAATGGTGGACACTTCACCCTTCAAGGATGACACTTTGGTTTGCACCATGTCTACCTTTCAGCCAAGAGCCTCAATTCCGACCATAATTGTCTCAAGCATATTATTATCCAAGATTTGGGTTTGTGAACGTTTAGGTTCCATGGTCAAGTTTACCTAACAAGAAGAAAAAACACCTACAAAATAAATAAACACGTTAGTTCAATAAAACCTTACCACACTCACACTCGGATGTCACCTCACACTTGGTCTCACAAGTGTTGAATACTTGGAAATACTTGGCAAGTGAATTGAGTGGTGAATATTCTTTGACCTGAAATCAATTTTTGTTTGATATGACTCAAATAAAATAATGTACGGACTTGAACCAACAAACTACTACGAATTAAAAATGAGAAAAGCACACAAAAATTCAAAGACAAGAAACAAACGGACTCTAAACTAATTACCAAACTAGTAGGTACTTTATAGCTTACTAATTAGGGATATAATTAACTTATAAGAAACTAGAATAAAAAATTTGAAACTAATAAATCTAACTAAGAACTCAATTTGGCCGTTGAGCTATGATGATGTGGCATTCAATGGTTGGACGTTGAGCTTCAAAATTTTTACTCCCAAATAAGTCACTCTCGTCCTAACACTCCCTTTGGAGAAGAATAGTGATGATTTGAGGGGAAATAACAAGGTTGGAGCCCTTTTTAGGCTCCAAATTGAATTAAAAACAATGGTCCCCCCTTTGTGCTTGGATTGTACTTGGAATTGTACTTTGATTATTCCTTTGTCTCTTCTTTATTTTGGATGAATATGAATATACCAAGGAATATTACTTCACAATCACCAAGTACACCCTCTATCCTCCTTCTTTTTGGATCAAATACACCTCTTGAATAGTCTTCTCCAACAAGATATGATGAAGATTGAAGAACAAGATGAATATTTAAGAGTTGACCAAAGTTTGACCCTCTAACAAATGAACCCCAAATTTGGATTTTCTTTAAGATCTAGGTTCCTTAGGGTAAGATGAACTCAAATATCTAAAAATCAGAAGCAAACCACGTCCAAAATGTAAAGACCACACGGATCTAGAGCTTAAAAGCTTCAAAGTGCCATATCCATGGAGGTCTTAGCTCAAAATCAACCAAATCTTATTCCAAGTGTAGATATAGACTCCCTAGGTGTTAGAGAACAATAACAAAACACAATAAACTTCTAAAACAAATAAAAATCATGTATATCTAAGTTTTTAGTTTCAGATCTACAACACAACACAAGACAACAGATAATTTTTTTTTGAGATTTTCGGTTTTTTTGACTTTTTTTTTGGAGATTTTCTTAATAAGGACACTAAAACCAAGATTTAGGGATGTGGGAACAACCCTATCCAAGGATTTGATACCAAATTATAGCCTAAAATAAGCTAAAAACCAATTCTAAAGACATAAGACACAAAAATCAACAACCACACAAAAAGGAAAACAACACACATAGAAGAAAATAGATGAAGAAGAGATGCATAAAGTAAAGATAGTAGAGAGACCATCACTTCCACCAATGATTAGCAAAATAAGGTGTTTCAAACCTTCAAACACACCTCACCAATGTAAGTTCAAACCCCACTCTTAGGTGAACAAAAGGACTCATACTCCCTCAATTCCACCTTTCCTGCCAAATGTTCAATACAAGTGAAAAACCTTCCAAATGGATTCAACACTCAAATTTCAGATTCTAAGCTAAAACTAGAAGACTAAAGTTACAAACTAAAGAGTATCCTTTCAATATTCATTAAAGCTAAAGAGAATATAAGCTAAAATGTCTATTTATACTATTACATAATAAAAGACTCAAATGCCCTTAATGAGGCTCTAAATGAGGCACCTCTTTAGTGTGGCTTTTAAGTGTAGAAAAGTCCACAATACCCTTCCATTTAGGCACCTATGAGATCTAGAAAAGTATTCCTATCAATTCTCTTCTTCACATATCAACAAATATCCTTCCTTGGCCGAATGTAGGACACTCTCACACACCTTCAATTGTATGAATATGTAATTTCTTAGCTTGGCTACGTGTGAAAGTCCTTGAGGGCTTAGCATTTGTATCAAGTATCTTGAGAGAAAGAAAGTAGTCAGTCCTCCCAATCATATACTTTGAACATCCACTATCTATGAACCAGTTATGACTATATTCCCTTTCTCCTACCTACAAACATATTCATTTGTTAGATTTGGGAACCCATTTGAGTTTGAGTTCCCAATAGAAAGACAAAGGTGTGATCAAGTATTTCTTTGACCATCTAGGTATTGAATTCTTATCCATATTTTCAAGGCTATAAAACCCTTAGGATAATAATTCTCTTACTGGATGTATCTAGTACTATTTATTCTAGCTCTAAGCTAATACTCATAATTTTCCTTTAAGTGTCAATATCTTCTACAATGATGAAGCATCCAAGGTTTGGACCCATAGAAAATTTCCTGGAATCCTATTCGTCGAACCTAATAGACTCATGGTACAAGCCATATGCTGGGGTACGAGTGATGAAGTCCTATCATAAGCTGACCTGTGTTAGTTGGTGGGATGGTTTTGGTCACTAGAATGTATACAACTTAGGGGTGAGTGTCTTATGGTTGGGTATGAGTTGCCATAAGGTGGAAAATGTTTGATCCTCCTGATGTTGCATTCTGCCAGGGATGCGGATCATGGGTTCAACTTATATACTGAGGTTATGACTTGGGTGGATGAGTCGTATATTGGATAGTTTTTGATCCATGGTTAAGGCTTGGTTATGATCAGATGGGTATCAACTGTAATGGAGGCTACGGCTCATAAGGGGTCAGTCGTGACCCTATGTCGGGTTTTTAAGGGATTTATGTAGGGGTATTCTGGACATTTTCCTACTTACCCTAATAAGGACTCATGACTTATAATAGTCTTAGGAGTTTATTTACCCTATTATTTTATTCTTAAACACTTATAAACTCTTCATAAACATATCATAATTCTCTCAAGAGCTTTTGGGACAAAGAGCTAGGGTTTCAACTAAGGGATTACTTTGGGGCTTGTCTTGGTGAATTCTTTCCATCAATATTCTTGGTTTAAGGCATGATTCCTTTCCCTAATTGAAATTTCAATTAAAGGCATGGTTACATGGTTGATTTCATGTTTTTTCTCTTGTATGATTATGGCTTTCAACTATTGATTTGGGGTTGTTTGACGTTAAATGCTTGGTTATGATTTCCTATAGTTTTAATTATGTTTTGTATGCATTAACTATGATTTTGGACAATTGAATTGTATGGTAATGGTTTAATGGTAATGGAATTTTTTTTGGTTATATTATGCCCCCAAGGTGTTTGATAAAATGCTTATAAAGATATCTTCATTGCATTGGCTTATTTAATGGAACTCTTGCTTGTTTTTGGCTTATATATGAAACCTTAAATGTTTTAAAATATTTTACAAATGCTTAAGTCTAATTGGTTATTATTTTGGAGAACATGGAAGTCTCCTAAGAGGTTTAATATGGCTAATAATAGGGCACTTGAATGTCCCCTTAATCTAAATGATTTGGGTATGGATAATGCTTGCAATTATGGTGGTATGATGATACCGCTGGTTTATTGACTAGAATTGGTTATTTAATGGGTAATTTGATTGTTTGTTAATGGTTTTACTTGGGCATTAATGGCTGGGAGTGTAAGCTAAGCCGTGGAAGGTGGCGGTCCCGAGGAATCAAAACCCAAAACTCATATTTGCCGAAATAAGGGGTCTTTGATGGCCACATGTAAGTGTCACATTTATATTAGAGGGATGTACTAGTCATCCCAGGGATATTTCCTGGTTGTGCAGCGATATGCACTGGGACCCTTTCAGCAAGGAGAGCTAAACCCATATGGCTCGTGGGTCGCAGAACGGCTAAGATGTATAACCCAGGTAAAGGTTTTAATGGAATTCTAAACCCGGTCCCTTTTACCAACACTTATATATATATGTATGGCTGTTTGCATTGGATGTTTCACTTGGTTTTGATAATTGGTATTAGTTTATCCTTATCCCAAGTTTCATGCTAGTGTTCACCCACTAACCTATCTACTATCCGTTGTATACCCATGCTTATGTAGGAACCGTCCGTTTGACTCTTTCTTCATAGTATTTGATTCAGGGACAACTTTTTAGACTAAAGTGGTGAGATTCCATCCTTTCGGAAGGCATTATTTCATGTTGGACGTCCTTAGACATTTTACTTTCTTTCTGGATATTGGTTTTGGCCATGGTTGGGGGCATATCCCAATCAAATATTTGTATTCTTTTGGATAGAGGCTTTGTGGTACTTCTAGGGGTTGGTATGGGCAGGATCGGTATTGGTGTCAGCGTTGGAATAAGCTGGGAGGCTGGCATCATCGGACATAATTTCTCACTATTCCATCGTATTACATTTTGGGTTTGATTATCATATTATGTTTGATATTTTATAAATGGTTTGGTATGGTATGGGTGGTTGGTTTGGTATGGTTAGACTCGAATGTGTTGGTCATGATTGTGGCCCTATCCCAGAGTCTTCATGAGATCATTATGCAATCTTGTTATATGCTCAAAATTTAGCTCATCTAAGGCTGTATAAGCTGGTTGGGTTGGGTTAAGGGGGTAGTCCCCAGTCCTGGTTGGACTTGGGATGCTCATTACAACAAGGCTCTAGTTCGAGCTACGCCAAATGAGTACATAGAGGTTTGTGGACCCTATTTTTAATACCATGAACAATTTTTCCTTGAGACTAAGGTCATTGGGTTTTATACTAAAATCCAAGCCCTTTACCATTATTGACATTCTGACTAGTTAAATTAGAAAGGATTTGAAGGATGTGGTCCATTTTAGTGATTTGCTAAGTTCTTCCCTTAGACAGACTAGGTCCCTTTGTAATTCCTTATTCTTACGAAGTGAAGTCATAAGATGCTTTTGAGAATCCCTTAACTTTTCTTCAAGCTAAATTTGAAGCGTCGAGGAACTTTTCTTCCCTTTACCATCAGAGTCATCCATTTTCTTCAGTCTATGCATTAAACTCAGAATTTCAGATTTCAACATAGTAAACTATTCCTCTGTTTCAGATATTTAGAGAGTTAAAGTAATTAATTCAAGATGTGATTCTCTACTTTTTCTTCTAATGCATTTTCTCAATAGCCAGTTCACATACAAAATCAATCAACATATTTTCTAACTTTTTTTATCTTTCTAGCAGAGTAGTTATCTAAATTTTTCTTAATGTCAGAGAGGGTTACCTCATTTTCTTCTTCTTCTTAAGTGTTTTCCATGGGAGAAGACAAGGAATCATAGGTAACTTCACACTCCTCCACAACCAGTATAGAAACATCTTCTATCATATCAGCTTCACCAGAGTCACTAGATTAATCTCGCCACACTTCTAGGGCCTGCTTCAGTGCATAATCAGCTACAACCTTTCTTCTTGATTTTACAGGGACCTAGTCCCTATTCTTTCCTTTTTCACCTCCAGTATTGAGATATTCCTAGTAATCCATTTTGTACATTGGACTGTCCTTAATAAAATGCATAAGACTTCCACATTTATGACAAACTTAACAGTTCCTCTTTTTTTTTCTGCTACTTCCTCTTCTTTGAAACTGACCACTTTTCTTTATAGAACTAACGATACTTTTTGACAAATAGGAAACCTCTGTGTCTTCTTCAGTTGAATCAGATTTTAAAGCCTTCTATGTAAGAGATTTTTCCATTTTTGCTTCCTTCTTCTCTTGTCCTTGATGCTTCTTGAGCTCTTGAGCCTTTAGATACCAATGAGTTCATCCTTAGCAAGAGTCTTCAATTTTCTTGCCTAGTAATAGCATCCACTTTGCTTTCCCAGTACTTAGGAAGAACACCTAGAATTTTTCTCATTTGCTTATTTAAATGAATCACTTCTCCTAAGCAGTGCAACTCATTTATGATAAAAGTGAATCTTATATGCATTTTTTGAATTATCTCTCCTATTTTCATAGAAAAAGTTTCATACTGAGTAGTCAGCATGTCAACTTTTGAGTCCTTCACATCAGTTGTTCCTTCATGATCTATCTTCAAGCAATCCCATATTTCCTTAGCATTTTCACAAGCAGAAATCCCGTTATACTCATTAGGTCCTATGCCACAAACAAGGAAATTCTTTTCCTTGTTATTTTTCTCAACTTTCTTTGAATCTTCATCATCAAACCAACTCCTATTTTTGACAACCATCCTTGTTATATCTCCTTCTTTGACCCTCTAACAGGCACATAAGAACCATCAAGTATTTTATCTATTAGCTCACTGTCCTTAGCCATAACAAAGTAATATATCCTGGTTTTCCACCACCCATAGTACTGCCCGTTAAAGCAGGGTGGTGTAGTAGTAGATTGTCCTTCTTCCAGATTAAGTGTAGCAACTATGACCAATAAATCAATATAGGTATAAACCTTTTAGAGAGACCTTGATCTGACACCAATTATTGAAACATGGGGGGTTGCACCACACTACGAGGGACCAGGTCGCATAAAGTCAGGCACAGGCAATAAAGTAGTAAAGAAATAAGGAAACAATACTTTACAGGAAATTAAAGAACACAATAGTTTAATATGAAAACCTCCTTTCTCAAGGGATGAAAAACCACGACTTGCCCTCACAAGCACTCAAGAATCCACTATAATCAAAATCTTGATTAGAGTCTCAATTTTAACCTAACTTTAGGCTCAACTAATTTGCAACAACTCTATTATAAACTCTTTTTGACAACTCTGTCAAGATCACACCTCAAAGTTGATTAACTCTAATCAATATCAAACTCAGGTAACTCTACATAAGAACTCAACAAGCACAAAAAGACATTACTATTATAACATGAGTAATTCAATTACAGACCAAGAATAGACTCACGAACAAATACACTCTTAGCACACAAAAGCTTGGAACTTTAGAAATATTTAAGTTTCTGCTAATTTCTCTCTTTGGGTGATCAAATTACAAAAACTAGTGAATTGAGAAGCATTCTTTTCTATTTATAGTTGGATAATATTTATGGAGAAATACAATTGGTCCAGGTGTCCTAAAAGGTACACTCTCACTTGTGAAGTTTGTTGCACTAACAGATAAAACTATGCAGGATAGTGACAACTGTACTGATCTCATGAAGACCCAGAGACCCAGTCCCTTATTGTCAGTTGATCATCATCAAAACAAGATACAACAAGTTCCAAATTCAATTACAAGGTGCTTCAAAAGTCTCATTAAGTGCTAAGATAGCAATTCAACCTAAGGAATGGGTAGTTAGGTTAAGTTTGACTAAATACAACTAAATAATCTAAATTTACTACATATACAACCAAGTTATTATTACCAATGCAAAATTAGCATAATATTATACTGATACAATAATTAAGATCAGTCTAATAGGAGAGAAAGCCTAGCCTACATGGACACTAAAGAATACCCAATTAAGTCTGTTAAATTAGAGATTTTCCCTTTGAGAAGTCTCCGCACGATGCCATAGTATCAATATAGTAATCACTTTAATATGAGAATAATAACACCCATATTGCATTTCAATGCTTTAGGTTAAAAATCAAGATAAAATCCCACATGGATCCCAGTTGCAGAATCACAATTTTAAAATCCTCAACACGTTCCTCTATGGTCAACGATCATTTACCCACTAGAATGAGTAAATTCTAAGCTCAAATGATACTAAATTCAACCCATCAAAGAACTAGGAATTTATGACTAAATAAGTGAATTAAACCAAAAATTAGATGGAAACTTACAAAATTAGTATGAAAAAATAAATATTTCAAGCTCACTAATACCCCACAATCACCCAAGGATCAATTCCCCAATTTTCTACACTCTTTAGGGGTTTATGGCTCTTGAGACTTGGATAAAATAGGAAAAAATTGGATGAGGGATGGAATAAATACCCCTATGGGTACCTCTTAAGAACTTACATAACCACTAAAGTTGCAACAAGGTCGCTTAAGCAATACCTAAACCTATCGCTTATACTACATTCACAAAATTGACCATGCCTCCGCTTTAGCAATAGTGCGGGGACCAGCCTTGGCTTCTAAAGTGACCAATTTCCACTAAAGCAACTAACTGGATACTAAAATGACCATCACTTAAGCTACCAAAGGTTTGCTTAAGCAGTGCACCAGCTGAACTTGTTTTTTGCTAAGTTTTCATCGGCCCCTTGAGATTCATTTGTAATATCATAAATGCAAACAAACTATGCTACCCTATCAAATTTAACATTTTAGACTCAAGAACACCGTCAAAATTTCCATCCAAAGTCATTTTGATGAAATATGGGCCCCACACCTAAGGGCCACTTTTCCAAAATTCCATCCCATGGCTCAAAATGTGTTTGAAAGACTCTGAACTTGAACCAAGGGTTTGCAAAACCCAACAAATTTCTAACTAAGCATCTGACTATTCTTCATATGTTTAACAACCTAAAAATGATTATTTTAATTATATGTAAGTTTCATGATCATGAATTTAGAGTGTAAAGTTCTTTTAATGAGAATCATGGTCTTAGGAAATACTTGGAGTAATGTTGAATTGAGAACATTTGTTATCGATTGAGTTTTAGTATTTGATTCTACAATGGTGAACTTTAAATGAGTATAACTTCTATAATATATTAATTTTTAAGCTCAATAACCACCAAATTAAATATCTTTGAGTCTTCTTTCTAATACATCTGATTTTACCTTAATCCGCTATCAAAGTGTAAGGTTATGCTTATTTTACCTAAGAGTATCTGCCAGCCAGATATTTCCAACAGGAGTTGACGAACCATTAACTAGTTGATGGGCTATCAACTAAAGTCATTAGCCTTAGGCAAAAAATCTCAAAATCGGGCCTTGATTGATGATGAGTGGTAAATTTACCAATTATTGACGCCCGAATTCGTAACACTACTATGATATAAAGGTGTTAAGAAGATGAATTTATCATTTGAATATACAAATTCCCATGTTTTGTAGGTATATAGATGATGGAAAGAAAAGAAGTGAAATGAGCTGAAAAGAGATAAAAAAGGGAAGAGTTAGTGCAAAAACTAGAAAAACATACGAAGGAACTGACCCTCAATTACCAAGATCGCGGTCTGAGGATCGCAATCATGAAAAGTCAGAAATATTCAAAGTCTTGATCACGATGGGATCATTGCATTCGCGGAAGCCACGATTGTGATCAAATGCTGGAGATTGTGATGGCACAAAAAATAGCCTACGGGCAGAAATGTAATTTCTCACAGTTGGTTCCAATTCTCTATAGGACAAAAGCCCTTTTATTTTTGAGATATCACTAACTAGATTTTGAAGTTTTGACTTTGTAAAATCCTACTAAATTGGGAAAGAAATTGTGGTTAATTTTCCAATTGAGTTTACTTGAAATTGAAGTAAAATTTAAGAATACTCTTGCTTGCATCTTCAATGGAAGCTTTGGATGACCATTTTAGTATATTTCTTTACTTAAACTTCATGAGTAGCTAAACATCTATCTTGGGATTATGTTGAAATAAGGTGCAAATATTTATGAGTTTTGATTATTAGTGTAGAATCTTGGCTAATGATGTTGGGTTTCACTAATACTTATTTATTGAGTGGGAATTTATGGGTGAAAATCCCAAACTCCCAAAATCTCATATCATCCTTGAAAAGGGATGTGGGTATGCTTATGGATCCTATATCATACTTCACAGAGGGTTATGGGTGACAAGGTATTAGTGAACAATAAATAAACATTAGCTTTTTCCTTTACATTAGAAATAGGGATGGATTGTGAATTTGCTATATCTTGGACATCTTTCTAGAATAGGGATGCCCAATTGAGGTTTTGGGTGAATTTGTTTCCCATACCCATGAGGTATCTGAAAGGGTCCATGGGTGATATTTTTGGTTTTGGTTGAAAAACTAGCATAAAAAACCCCAACCTAGCATACCTTGATACACATATAGTCATTAACTAGAATTTGCATTTGATTATCATGAACTCATGCATTATTTGCCCCTATGAAAGCGTAATCCCAAGACTAGTCTCCTATTGGAATCTCATCCACACTTGTTATTCTTAATTGGTAGTTTGAGTTATTTTGTTAAAATAACTTTCAAGCACTTAAACCCCAAACATTTCTATCTCACATTTGAATTTAGCAAGTGACTTTTATTCCGAACCAACTCGATCACCACTCATATTATTCCTTGTGGATTCGATCTTGACTAATATTTAGGTAATCTTATGTGACAATGATTATCCTATACCATAATAATAGTATAGGTGAGTGTGATTAAAATGGTTCCATTGTCGGGGAACAATTTGGCGTATGAGTTAGTTTTGAATTTTTTCTTACTTGCTTTGATTCAAACTTGTGAATATTTGTTTGCGATTTTCTTTTGTTTTTCGTGTAGGTAGATTTTTCTTTTTGTTTACTTTTCCCAATGGCATCTTGGAATGAATATGAATTTTGTTGTTGAAAATCTTACCTTGATGATCCATGTCCATATTGTGGTTGACCCCATTTTTGGCAAAATTGTAAATATGCTCCCCGAAAAGAGGTGTGTGCACCATATCAATCCTATTTGGAGTATCATTATTCTTCATATGGTGGTCGAGATGAACATTGGAGTGATTATCTAAATTCTCCTCCCCCTGTTATACTAATAATTATGCTAGTTCTTCTTATGAGTTTGATAGGTCACATGACGTGACAAGGAAAGAACGACGTGCCAAATACAATGATATTGAAGAAATATTTTTAAATATCTTGGACCGGGTGACTACAATGGAGGAGGACATTCATATCTGCATCAACCCATAGTGGTATTTAGAAAGAAAAGTGAAAAAAAAGAAGAACTGGGGGAGGAGGACGATCTTTCAAGTACCATAAATATACTCAGTCTTCAAAATGAGGATGAAAAAGAAAAGATATCAAGCCATGAGTTTGATGGTGAGATTGATATTGAATAATCCTTCGTGATTTACCAACCAACCAAACTAAAATTAATGAAGGATGACAAAAATTGAGGAAATAGTACTAGAGTCATAAGAACAAGCCAAACAAATTCTTTTTGAAGGCTCTAGTTTATTTTAGGGTGAGAATGTCAAGGAGAATATGAATCCAAAATGGAGAAGACCAACTCACTCCAATCACTTTTCGACATTACCCTTGGTGGATTTGATGAAAGTTGAACCACCTAAGAAAATGATGAACATTGGATCCAAGGTACAAAGTCCTTATGTTTTGGAGTTTGTCATTCCAAAAGAGCGACATGATATCCCTCACTTAAAGGGCATGAAATTTAAAATATGTGGTTAAACTAGTGGACTATTGATGTTCACCCCAATATCCCACGAGCCTACTCATAAGTTTGATGTGAAGTTGGGAAAGATGTTCAAGTCTTCAAAGTGGCGAGATGGAAATAGTATCGTTGTACCTCCACTTTTGCCTAGTCTTCATTTAGAAGATTTGAATCATCAGCCCAACTTTCTATCAATAAGTATTGATCAAAAGTTAGGCCATAAATTCAAATCTGCTAAGGGGAGACATAAATGACGGACAGAAGATGTCGTGCCACGATGATAAATTAGGCGCTAGGTGGGAGTCAACCCATTAATGCCACAAAAGTGGACTATATCCTTTGGATTTTGATTGTTAGAATAGGTTTTATTTTTGTTTGTGATTAAGCTATGAAATTATGTTACTATGAGGTGTTTTGAATGAGATTTAGACAGAGGAAGTGTGGTGCATTTGAGTAAAGGGCTGAATAGCTGAAGACAGGGGAGCAAAAAAAACCTCAGTTATTGCAATTCCAATAGGACAAGGTTCTTGATCATTATAAAATAAGTTTTGCGATCACGGTCCCCCGATCGCGATCATGATCGCAATTATTTCAAAAGCTGAACAATTGCACCCCCCACCTATTTTATCCTTCAAACTTTTTCAAATATTTTCTAAATTTGCACCCATTTTTGGTCATATTTTGAGCATCCAAATTATGCATTGAATCTCTCTTTCCATCTCTCAATTGGTATGTGCTTCAAATTCTCTTTTTATGCAAATGTGTAAGCCTTAGAACTTATGTCTTAGGATTGGCGTAAAATTGAACTTTTCATGCTAAATTTTTGTGTCATCATGCTTTCTTGGTGTAGTTAGCTGATGCTATTGGTGAGCACATACTTGGGGAAGTCGGGAATACTTATTTTTTTTTAAAATGCTAGAAATAGATTGTGCACACTTAGTGTTTGATTAAATGCTCGAACAAATTCCTTAATTGTTTTCTCATGTTCTAAGGGCATGATCAAATACCTAGGGACTATATTTCATATTTATTATATAAAATCTTTGATGTGGAGCACAAATAGGCAATGAAATTGGAAGTTTAGGAGTCTAAGAAGTTGATCAAACCTACCTTAGTTACTGCAATCGTGGTTTGACGGTCGTAGTGCGTAACGCGATCGCAAACCTGCCATTATGATTGCAATAACTGAGAGCATAATCCTGACCGGTCTCAGGAATCGCAATCATGATCCAGAAATATCATGATCACTTGGTTAATGATGTTGGGTTTCACTAATACTTTCTTGTTGAGTGGGAATTTGTGGGTGAAAAACCCCAAATTCCCAAAATATCACATCATCCTTGAAAGAGGGATGTGGGCATACTTATGGATACTTTATCATCCTTGAAAGAGGAATATGGTTTACAAGGTATTAGTGAACAATAAATAGATATTAGCTTAGTCCTTTACAGTGTCGTAGAAATAGGGATGGATTGTGAATTTTCTATGTCTTGGGTATATTCCTAGAAATAGGGATGCCCAATTGAGGTTTTGGGTGGATTTATTTGCCATGCCCATGAGGTATCTGAAAGGATTCATAGGTAATACTTTTGGTTTTGGTTTAAAAACTAGCATCAAAACCCCCAACCTAGCCTACTCATATAGTTCATCAACTAGAATTTGCATTTGATTATCTTGAACTCATGCATTATTTCCCCCAATGAGAACATAATCCCAAGACTAGTGTCCTATTGGAATCTCATCTACACTTGTTTCTCTTAATTGGTAGTTTGACTTATTTTGTTAAAAAAACATTCCAACTCTTAACTCCTAAATATTTGTATCTCACATTTAAATTTAGCAAGTGACTTTTATTCTGAACCTCCTCGATCACCACTCATATTGTTCCTCATGGATTTGATCCCAAAATAAAGTTGGTTAATTATATTTGACAACGATCGTCCTATACTAAAACAATAGTATAGGTGAGCGTGATCAATTGACGATGGGAGTTGATGAGCTGTCAACTAAAGTTGTCAATTGAGAATTACTATAATTTTTTATAAAGTTTCCTTAGCGATAGTTTGATCATTTCCTCACCTTCCACAATGTCTTAAATCACCCTGTAAATGTTATTTTTTCATCAGTTATAAATTTTTTCATCGCTCTTGATCTTCTCTACTCTCAAGAGAAAAAAAGTTAGTGATTCTTGTCAAAGTTCAAATTCTAAGGCTCCAATTTAAGTTTCTCTCAGGAAAGTTATTCATGTTCAGGTATATGGGGTTTGAGCAAGGATATTTTTCCGTCCTTGTGTCCAAAAGTGTGATTTTTAATTAAATTTAAAGAATTTATTTACAAGGGTTCGTACCCACTATTCTTATTCTTTATGATTATGATGTTTCCGCATGAGTTAAGCCTTATTTAGCACAAGACTTCATGTTTACTTATGTTTTTATCCATGAAAGTGATCTTAATCATTGGATTTTGATATAAAGTTTTTCTATGAGATGAAATACGATTATAATTTGAGAATAAAGTACCTAGTTTACATGAAGTTTAAGCTTACTAGTTCAAGTTATAAAGTATTATAACATGATGAAAGTTTCAGTTTTGATCTTGTGATATCAAATTAGACATGAAATTCATAAGTTTATTTATGAGTATGATTTATGCTTTTTTTATTTTAGCTTTCAGTTTTATTCATGATCGAGATGAGTCCACTTACACTTAACATACATGTTTTAAGATTATGCATTAATTCAGTTTTACTTATTCCATTCACCCCTGGATAATCAATACACTGCAGAAGTACTAACCATATATACATATGTCTGGCCACATTATTTCATAATATATGTTCCAGTTGTAGCCCAGAACATCATGATCAGGCAGTTCGCAGCTTCTATCCAGCAGGTGTTGAGCTCCTTTTATTCAAGGACTCAAGTTAGTTTATAGATTTAGTTTTTTATTTTTATTTAGTCGTATTGATTGGGGATAGCTAGGTGGTATGTCCCTGCTATCGATAGTCAGTATTAGTAAAGGTTCATAGTTAGTAAGAGTTGATGTATTTAGTTTTAGTTTCCTTTTGTATAATCCAGTGATGTAAATGTTTTAAATAATATTTTTTTTGAACAAGTTCAGCTAATGACATTTCTTCTGCTTATTATTTCTATTTTTTTTATTTTATTAAGTTGCTCATGAATTATGACAGCATCATGGGTTAGCTTGGGATCACTTATAATTCTAAACACCATATTATATCTAGGGAGTAGTCTTGCAGCGCTACAAACTTGGTATCAAAGCACAGAGTTCAAAGGTCCTAGGTGTCTGTGAATCCGTGTTTATTGAGTCTTGCAGAATGGTATAGAGACATTTGTACTTTTCTTTGAGAGGTGATTGGACATTTAAGAAATATCTTCTTTCTTTCATACTCTAGATTGTGAAGTAAAGTTGTCCTCTTAGAAACTCATGTTGATTCATGTGTTACTTCAAATTCCTCCAATTATGACTTATCTTTGAGTTAGTGTAAGAAATAAATTTTAATTCCTCCCGATATAATTCTCTCAGATTAACTATTAGACACTTTAGAAATTACATAAGGGGCTTGAGAGAATCCTGTTGGTATGTTTTAAGTCCTTTAAGTCAAAATCTTATGTCCTCATCCATATGATTTGTATGATTAAGATATAATATGAATGTATTCAGATTTCTCTTTCACCCTTCACTGGAGATAGCACCGATGTGAGGATATAGTATATACCTAAATTATTGAATAGAGATTGCTTTTGAGGGATAGTGTAACTTAGGGTGTTATGATCCATAAGTAGTAGAACAACCTCAAATTTGGAAGTATGGATTTAGAAGTGTAGTGACAACAAAGGTGGGGATAGCAATTGGTTAGATTATATTGATGGATCTATGTATGCTGTTAACTTGGGATTGAGGAAATATGTCTTTAGGTGTTAACTAAGGGGTAGTGAGCATGGTGTAGATCTTATGGGTAAAGGTAGAGAAGGAGTTATTAGTTAAGGTGACTTGTGGTATGTTTGAAGTAGTAAATGAGTTCTTGATGGTGTTTCATTATGCTAGAAAAGTACAAGTCATTAATAAAAGTATTTGGTTGTTAAGGATTGTTAATATGGGCCTCCCTTTGTGGTTGTGAAAAGGAAATTGATTGATAATTATAGAGCTATAAATGTAATTTAGACATATAAATGGATACATAGTAGTGATGTGTCAAAGGAGGATGTGCTAATGGATTATAATAAGATAAACCATAAGATTATGATTAATTATTATTATTATGAGGTTATAGTGGACTAGTGTTTCTTGATATTCTTATATAGCTGCCAAGCGAGAATAGTATGTGAGGTTGTATTGTCAATCGTGTCTAGTACTAGACACTAAATTTGAATAATGGACCATCTTCAAGGTAGAAATTGTGATTGCTTGGGATAGTGATGCTAGTTGTATGAAAGTTAAGCTAGTATGCCAGAAATAATGTATGAAAGTATTTAAGTTCATCGATTCACAATTATCATGGTGTTGGTATGATGTAGGGGTGTACCTAAGGTGGTATATGGTTGTATTATTTCTAATATTATTAAGTGTCGAGTGTGATTAGATAGTACCCTTGAGTATCTAAGTATGAATAAGGCTAGTTATATACTATGGTGTTCTTAATAGATAAGTTAAGAGTTATAGATTGTCGATATTACATCTTTTTGTGTAATAGTAATTCTCACAGACTAGGGAAAATATAATCTTAGATGTGTGATGTTAGTAAAATATGAAGAAAATGATATATTATGTATTTAGAGAGGAAGGTGTGTTTGCTAAGAAAAGTGTAAGTATATAATGATGATTATTGAAGCTATAGAAAGTTAAGGATGGTATATATGAAAGGAGTGTCCAAGAATAAACTTAGTATGTTCTAACTATAGTTTATCTAGGTGAGTTTAGCATTCATGTTTAGACCATTAGAGTAACAAAATTATGGATCAACCTTGAGGATATGAAATAAGCCCATAGGCTTAGAATGTTGGCTTCAATCTAAGGGGGATATGATACAGTGGAGAATCAAATCAAGTTTTGTGAATTAGAGTGCGATGCATGCAAATAAGAGTTGTGATGAGATTTTGATCCATTCTTACTTTAGCATATTTCTTTTCTTGAATTTAAATCATTATGGCACCCTATCCATGTATTGAATGATAGAGACACACTGTGATCAATGCTTATACACTTCATGCATATTAAATTTCATTCTCAACTCCTAGTAAAGAAGTAATAGCTTCACTCCGTAATTCTAGTCATACCTCAAGGATCTATGAATTCTAGTCCTATGTTAAGTAACTTATGATGAATATGAACTCATGTTTCATAGTATGATCAATCCCTTAAACTCCTGATACACCCTAAATGACTCGTGAAATTCATTATGTCATGTATTTCCTTAGTTTATATCTCTTTAGCAAATCAATGCCTATGATACTTTGTTTTTCAGGCTGCATCAAGTGTAAAAGTTATGTATAGTATTCTTCCATTCCTTGGGTACTCATGTTCTATCACTTCAGTGAGCCTTATTATGTTAAGATAATGGTGATGAAAATGGATGTACAATGGCTTAGATAGGAGAGTATAAATATTTCTTATTAGGGAAAAAGTATCGTATGCTTATTCTATCTAAGGTTATAATTGTCAAGGAAGATCGAGGAAAAGATTTGGTATACTTCATAGTTAGTTTAGAATTTTTGGTGTGCCATTTTATGGATAGTGTATGAAAGTTGTTATTTATAGAGGTATTAGAGAATATGGGAAAAATTCTTAGGTGATTTGGTTTCCTAGAAGTTCATATATAGTTATAACAATTGTCTTGAATATCATGTTGGAATATAGGTAGATGAATGCATTATGCGCTAGTGAATTCCTAATAAGGGCTAGGAGTTAGTTGTTGAAGTGGTACAAAGTGTTATTCTTGAGATGAAAGCTCTGAAAAAACATTGGATATTGAATCCCGTGGTTTAGACTATTATTATATTGTCATGTATAGTACCTTGTGACTTCAAGTTTGGCTTGAACATTGTGAGAGTAGGTAGGTCAACTCAGACTTTTGTAGGAGGAGTCTGATAGATCATCAATTTGATGGCTTGTTAGCATTTTTAAGTTTAAATTATCATACTTTTCAATTTATTTGGTGTTAATCTCATGTATGATGCTCATTTGTGCAGGTAAAGCTTGAAAATGAAGATGAGCAAGTCATTCTAGTCAATGGGAGGTCAAATATGAAAGAAAAAGAGTCCTAAAGTTCATATTAATTCATTGGGAGACCATCCGCGCAAATGGTTGGTCAAAATGACCAAAACAGTGTCATATGCGCCTAAGGTGGACCCCATATGTACCCAGGGTGCGCTTCACCTACACCTAATCTACTAAAGCAGATCAACAATTTGGTGGCATTTTTGTAATATCAGGCAAATGAGTAATTAGGGTCAAAAAGAGGGGTTTCATCTTATTTCCACTATCATTGGACAATTATTGTACTTTTCTTGAGATAATAATCATTAGAGTGACTTAGTAGCTTTTACTGAAGATTTATTTGAAATTAAATCTTGGATATTGCAATATTTTACTTTCTATGGATCAATTTAAAGGAAATTTGGGTATATCTTTACTTTTTCTCTATATGAGTAGCTAATTATTCATCTTGAGGTTATGCTTGAATAGGATGTGATTAGTGCATGGATTTTGTTTATTTGTCTTCCTAATTATCTATTTGATATGGTTTTTGCATTCATTCCATGTTTTAACTAAGAATTGGGGGTAGAAAACCCCAATTAAATTTTTGAAACTTACAAGTGCTTTAGGTATAGTTTATCTAGGTGAGTTTAGCATTCATGTATAGACCGTTAGAGTAGTGAAATTATGGCTCATTCTTGAGGATATTAAATAGGCCCACAGTCTTAGAATAATGTCTTTAATCTAAAAGAGAGATGGTATAGTAGAGAACTGTGATACCCCAAGTTCTTGAGCACTAGACCCTCCATGAGATAAATAGTTGGATTAGATTTCTAGTTACCCTAGTCTTTTCTTAATCCATGAATGGAGTAAGAAGTTATGGAAAAATTATAGTGATGATGTTAAACTACTAGTGATAACGGCTCAAACCACGAATCATTGTCTAACATAACGAGTCGTGGGGAGGACTCATTGCCATAGTAGTGAAAAAGCCCAGACTTTTATCCCTTGATGATGAGTCCAGGTTACAACCCATTTTGAGATATAACAAGTTGTTATGATGTGCTCATTTTCATAATAGTGAAAGTATAGATTTTTGATCCTCAGGTAATGATACCAGGTCACGACTCATGGTCATACCTCACGAGTCATTACCTAAGCCTGATGACTATTCCCAGACTTTTCCAGCATGTTTTAATTAGGGTATTTTTAGTCCTTTCCTCCCTCCAAACTCTTGTTCCATGACTAAAAACACCCAAATGACCTCTTTGCCATTATTTATCAAAATCAAAACCTTACGTCTCCTTTTGAAATCCCAAGGGAAGCGATATTAGGGTTTCACAGAGAATTCATCATTCATCTCTAAGCTTTGATTTCTCTTCAAATTCTTTGGTATTTTAGTCATGTTTCTCATCCTTAACATGAATTTTACATTGTGGTATTTATTTAATCATTATTCATGTGACTTAATTGATGGGTTTGAAATGGGGTTGAGGGCTTTTGATTAATTATACTTGAATTATTTTCTCTTTGTTTAAAAATGTGTATTTCATGATTTTAATAGATAGTTTTGGAATGGAATTGGTGCATTGTTTTAACAGTTGGAATAAAGGATATGAGTTTCCCCAAATTGGATGAATTTTGTCTTGATAATGGTTCTAAACTCAACCCACTCTACAACATTGGTTTTAAATATAGTTATTCACACAATTTAACTTATTTTTGAACCCATTACATTGAATTAAAGGTAAATGGATAACAATGATTTGGAATGCCCTTGGTGGCCATGGTTTTGGGTTTTAAATTGAACTTGAGAGTCTAATGGTTAAGTGGTTTGGTTTGATATAATTGAATTAACTTGCTAGCAAATTGGTATGATGATACCATGTTGGAAAATACTTTAATAAAGACTCCTTGGTTAATGGTTTGGTTTATGTGTAAACTATTTTAATTTGGGCTTAAAGAGAATTATATAGCTCACCGTGAAGGTATAGTAACATGGGGACCAACAATGGAAACCAAATTTGTCGATATGGGGGTATATGTGGCCATGTGATTGGTGTGAAATCTATATTTTGGATGACTATTGCCTTGGTATCTTTAGCCTTTCCTCGGTACATGTGTCTAATATGTACTAGGGCCCTTACGGCAGGGAAAGTCAGACCCATATAGCCCTTGGGTGCCTTTAGGATGGAGTAAGCTACAAAGTTTATGTTAATATTTTAGACTCTCATGTTCACGAACCTTGTGCCTTTCCTGACACCCTATATATGTATATATAAATGTTGTGCATGTGGTTTTGACTGGTTTTTGGCAATGCCATTATTTTATCACTTTCTCCTAAGTTAAATGGCAGTGCTTGCCCCACTAACCATCCCTAGATACTGTATCATTTCATAATGTAGGGTTCGAGGGGTTTTTTGTTTCTCCTGTACAACATTAGGTGGTGTGGTGTATTGGTTGAGTTGCTGTGAAGTGGTGAGCCTGGATTTCATTAGGTTGGTGTTTATATTTTGCGAATTGTGAATTCTCTTTTGTCATGGTCGGTGGCATATCCTGACCTAGTTTGGTATTTCAAGTTTTAGATACTTTTGTTGACAGTATTGGGATGATTGGTCATATTTTTAGACTATTAGATTTCATTTAATTAGTGTATCTTATTTACTATTTTTTTTGGCTTTTGATGTTTATTATAATGTGCTTTGGAGGTTAGGCTAAGGCGGTGGTCTCCGACCTATGGTGGGATTAAGATACCCGTCATGACTAGGCCCTGGTTCAGGTCATGAAAAACTTGGTATTAGAGCATGATTTAGGGTCTTTTGGTGTCTACAAAGCCCTATCGAGTAGAGTCCCTTTTAAGGGTGTGTAGCATGCCATACTTATAAGGGGTAGGCTATGAGGTATTTAGGAATATTTCCCCTTCTTATGTTCTATTTTGGGCTATAGAATCTAGTTACTTTGAATCTTCTCTAATCCTTGGCTTACTCTCATTTCAGATCATGCCTCCCAAAGATCTGACAGTTGTTAAAACTCTACCGGAGCCTCTGTCCCATCTAAGGAAAATATGAAGGGAACTCACCCTGTGTGTGGAGTACAAACCCGATCTAGGGTACCTGTATTTGACTGTACTCCATCGGTCCCTACTAGTCCTTCTTGGGCTTTCAAGGTTGATGGTACTTATGCTTAGTCACCTCAGGGAGATATTCTAATACGAAATTCCATTAGTCTATTTATATGCTTACCCAACTAGTGGAATCTTAGTCCCGTTGACCTGATCATGTTGGTTCTATTGCTAATTCATAAAGGTCAACCTGGTTGGACAATTTATTAGATTGAATCCCCCAACCTTTACAGGATATAGGGTTGAGGAGGATCCTCAAGGATTTATTTTTGACATGGATAAAATTTTAAGGGTTATCCGTGCTGCTAATTTAGAGGGTGTAGAGTTTGCTGCCTATCAGTTGAAGGATGTGGCTTGCCAATGGTATGAGGAGTGGAAAACAATGAGGATGATGATACCGAGTTGGTGGTATGGGATGAGTTTTCAGGTGTTTTTCTTGATCACTTCTTTCCTCACTAGTTGAGGGAAGCTAAGGTCAAAAATTTTGTGAACTTGAAGTAGGGTAAGATGAGTATGAAGGAGTATACCCTGAAATTCCAATAACTATCTCGTTATGCTCCAAAATTGGTGTCCAATATAACGTCCAAAATAAGGAAGTTTGCTTCTGCTTTATCCCGTGATTGAGCGCTGGAGTGGAAGGCTGCTATATTGAATAATGACATGGATATATCTAGGATAGTGGTTTATATACACTAGATCGAGTATGAGAAAAAGAAGTAGGTAGAGATGGAGGAGAGGCAAAACAAGAAGTTTAGCTATACAGAGCAGGGCGAAAATTAGTAGAATAATGGGAGAGATGGTAGGCAGTGGACTAAGAAGAAGAATTGGGGAACTATTTATTGATAGCTAGTGCTCCTTATCCTAAGACTTCAGGTGATTATTGCATTTAGGCTAGCAGTGGTCCTAAGACCTAAGGTGCCAGTGATATCACCCAAACGTCACCTCCTTAGAAGGATAAAGTGGTCTCTATCAAAATATAGTAAACCAACTAGGTTGGGGTCAATCCCACAGGGAATACGTCAGAAATCATCCCACAGGGAATACATCAGAAATTATTCTCTAACTTGTTGAAATCACCAGGCAGTGCAGAAAAGTAAAAGTTTTTTTTGTAGTAATTAGCAAGAAGTAACAAGAATTGGATGCTTTTGGTTGTAAACAATCTAAGACAAATATTAGGCTTGTGTTCCCCCTAGCTTCTAACTCTATAAATTCATCATTAACTGTCGAACTATTCCAATAACTTGCATGCAGAATCTGACAAATATGTATCACCAACAGCCTCTCGACACCCTTTGGTGAATTTCACTTATCTTCTCTTGGTCTCAGAGTGTCGCATTACTAAATCTTGACTTAGACCCCAGTTTCAGCTATCTCCTCTTAGTCTCAAGTTGATTAGATAAAATTTATTCATCTTAAGTAGATAGTGCTAATTTTCTTATTTCGGTAATTAACTCTAAATCACTATTATGATCTCCTTTTACCAATCTCGACCTCCCTCTTGGGTTCCTAGGGAATAGAGGTGGGATACTTACATGTGCACCCATTAAGAAAGAAATCAAAGTAAAGAAAACCAAAATACACACAAAAATCTTTATCTTGAACGACTTAGCACTTATTCATCTTTGTTGATCTGCTAGGGTTCATACAACCCTAGCAAAGGGAATTAGCCATTCGTACTTATGAGATAATTTATGGAATTCATCAACAAAATCATAGAATCAATCTCTCAATAATGAAAGAAGAAACCCAAAGTCTCAATTCAATTAATCAACAAAAAAAGAATAATA
The DNA here is from genome assembly GCA_030864215.1 of Capsicum pubescens. NCBI lineage: Eukaryota > Viridiplantae > Streptophyta > Magnoliopsida > Solanales > Solanaceae > Capsicum > Capsicum pubescens. The sequence goes on from CM061545.1 coordinate 138,476,419, forward strand.
GGATCCCAAGATCAAAATCCAATCTTGAAATCAAAAGATATTTGTAAAGTAATCCTAAAAATGCCTATCCAGGCATGAACTAGCACACCCCAACTAAACAACGTAAAAAGGGTATTTATTGATTACATGGAAACCCTAGAAGTCAAATCCCATATAAAATAGGAAAACTTAAGTAAATGTACATAATAACCTTAACCCACTTTACAATCTTGGTTTTTAATATAGTCATTCACACAATTTAACTTGTTTTTGAACCCATTACATTGCATTAAAGGATAAATGGATAAAAATGGTTTGGAATGCCCTTGGTGGCTATGGTTTTGGTTTTTAAATGGAACTTCAGAGTCTAATGATTAAATAGACTAGTTTGGCATAATTGAATTAGCTTGCAAGCAAATCGGTATGACAATACCAGATTGGAAAATGCGTTAATAAAGACCGCTTGGTTAATGGTTAGATTTATGTGTAAATTATTTTACTTTGTGCTTAAAGGTAATTGTGTAGCTCAACATGAAGGTGTAGTCACAAGGGGACAACCACTTGAAATCACATTTACTAATATGGGGGTCTATGTGACCGTGTGCTTGGTGCACACTCAATATTTTGGATGGCTATCACCTTGGTTTCTCTAGACTTTCCTCAATTTCCTCAATTTCCTCAGTACGTGCAGCTAACACACACTAGGGCACTTTCGATAGGGGATTTGGACCCATAAAGCCCATGGGTCCCTTTAGGATGGAGCGAGCCACACAGTTTAGGTTAATATTTTAGACTCTTATGTTTATGACCCTTGTCCCTATCCCGACATCCTATATGTATATATAAAAATTATGCATGTGGTTTTGATTGGTTTTTGGCAATGGCATTATTTTATCACTTTTTCCTGAGTTACATGCTAGTGCTTGCCCCGCTGACCATCCTCATATGCTGCATCATTTTATGTTGTAGGGTTTGAGGGGTTTACTGTTACTTTTGTGCAATGTTAGGTGGTGTTGTATATTTGTTGAGTTGATGTGAAGTGGTGAGCCTCCATCTTTTGGAATGCACTGCCATTTCATTAGTTTTTTTTTATATTTTATGAATTGTGAATTCTCTTTTCTCATAGTCGGGGGCATGTCCCGACCTCATTTGGTATTTCTCATTTTAGAGGCTTTTATGAATTCTTTTGGGATAATTGGTTGTCTTATTTGGACTCTTAGATTTCATTTGATTCATCTATCTTATTTATTATTTTAGTTGGCTTTTGCTATTTCTTATATTATGCTTTGGAGGTTAGGCAAAAGGGGTGGCCTCCGGCCCATGTTGCACTTGAGATACCCGTTATGACTAGGCGTTGGTTCGGGTCGTGACAAAAACCAAACCAAGTTTTGTGAATTAGAGTGCGATTCATGCCAATAAGAGTAATGATGAGATAGTGATCTATTCTCACTCTATCGTATTTCCTTCTTTGAATTTTAGTCATTATGGCACCTATCAATGTCTTTCATGATAAATCCACGCTTGTGACCAATGCTTATACACTTCATGCATATTTAAGTTCATTCTCAACTCCTAGTAAAAAAGTAATAGCTTTACTCCGTGATCCTTGTCATCCCTCATGGATCTATGAATTCTAGTCCAATGTTAAGTAACATATGTTAAATATGAACCCATGTTTCATAGTATGCTCAGTCCCCTAAACACATGATATACCCTTAATGACTCTTGATATTCATTATGTCATGTATGTCCTTAGTTTAGATCTCTGTAACAAATCTATGCCCATGATACTCTATTTTTAGGCCGCATCAAGTGTCAATGATATGTATAATATTCTTTCATGACTTGGATCCTTATGTTCTATCACTTCTCCATATGTTAAGATAATAGTGATTAAAATAGATGAACAATGGTTTAGATGGCAGAGAGTAGATGTTCCTTATTAAGGAAAAAATATGGCGTGCTTATTCTATCTAAGGTTATAACAGTGAAGGAAGATTGAGGAAAAGCTTTGGTATATTTCATATTTAGTTGAGAATTTTTGTTGTGCCTTTTTGTGGATAATGCATGAAAATTATTATTGATAGTGGTATTAGAGAATTTGGGAACAAGTTCTAGGTGATTTGGTTGCCTAGACATCTAATGTTGTTATAATGATTGGCTTGAATGTCATGTTGCTATATAAGTGGATGAATGCATTTTGTGCTGGTGAATTCCTAATAAAGGCTCTAAGTTAGTTTTTGAAGTGGTAAGGAGTGTTATTCGTGAGATAAGAGCTCTAAAAAGATATAGGTTATTAAATCCCATTTTGACTTCTAACACTCTCTAGTATCGAAATCCTTGTCTTCTCCCTGCGTATTCAATCCCAACCTCCTGGGTTACTAAACTAATGACGATTTCTTATACCTCAAGAGTGTAGTTTGAACGTCATCAAATTTTGGCGCCATTGTTGGTGAGTGAAACATTGTTTTCATTCTTGTAGTATTTTTTTCACTTTGGGTTAGTCGTAGTGTTTATTTTACATTGTTTATTATTTTTGTTCTTTCTCAGGTGAGGAAAATAGTATACACAGTACTATGAGCCGGCATGGTAGTAATACTTATACTTTTGATGGTCATCTCAAAGACGAGGATCACCTCAGATATACGGGATGAGCTAGTTCTATTTGTGTTCCAATGATGGCCAAAAATAGAGTACTTCACATTACTATCTTGATTATTCATTTTCTTCAAATAAAAAGGTTGTTTGGATGTCATGCACATGAGGATGCCAATCTACACTTGAAGAAAACTTTTATTAATGTGCGTTCTCTCTTTGATATAGCCCATATGTCTTAAGAATAAATCTATTTGCATCTATTCCTATTCTCATTGATAGGAGAAGAGGTCTTATGACTGCGGTCTTTTCCTGCAGCATCTATTACTTCATGGGTTGAGGTCATAAAAGCATTTTTGGATAAGTACTTTTCTCCTTCTCAGATGTTGTAACTAAGGGATAAAATCATCAACTTTCACCCACTTAATAGAGAAACATTATATGACGTTTGGTAATAATTTAGTAATAAGATAATGCAATTCCCAAATCACGAGGTCCCGGATAAAATTCTTCTTCAAATCTTCTATAGGGCATTAGATCAATTAAACAAGGAGGTAGTCCATAATGCGGCTGAAGGATCTATTATCATTCAATCTTATGGTGTTATGGATTTTATTAGATCAAGTGACTATGAAAAGTAGGGGTTGGCACACTAGAGATACTGAGGTATCCATAGGGTCTCCCTTTGTATCTTTTGTAAGCTAAGAGCAACGGAAAAAGGATGATGAAAGATATGAGAACATAACTAAAGGGATGACTCAACTTGATCTTCTCACCAAGCATGTAATAGGATCTCCTTCAAAGGTAGTTTATGTCGTTGCTTATAAGTGTGTTAAAGCTTATAATGCTGAGGAGGTAAAGTCTCTTGATTAATAAATTTGGTTTGTGTCGAACCAATCGGGGAGTTACCGCTCTTCTTATCAAGGGTAAGGTAGAAATCAAGGTTTAAAGGAAATAAATCATGATAGAGATTGGCATGATAGAGATCTTGATAGTGATCGAGATTGAAGAGATAAGGATAGGCATTATGACCGATATACACATCCACATGATAGGGCTAAGGGTAAAGAGTCAAACTCCATTGACCGAAGAAGTTCAAGATTGAAGATATACTTGCTCGTATCTTAATATGTGTTGAGGGAACCAATAATATGGTGAGAGATATGAAAAGTGATTTCTCATAACTCAATAAAATAGTGATATTTCATTTAGTCGCTCTCAAGCGACTTAAAACTCAAGTGGGTCAAATCTCGGCTCATCTCAATGCAAGGCCAAAGGGTGGTTTCCCTAGTGACATGGCTACTAATCCTATGAATGATGCTCACATCATGGATATTTTCACTAGGAGTGGTCTGATTCTTGGTAAAGATGTTGTTGATTTTGATGAAGGCCCCAATGAAAAGGGAAGTGATGAACAAGTCAATGAAAATAGAAAACGGCTACAAAAGCCAAAAGATGTAGTTCCATAGAGTTGAACAAATTGTTGAAAACCCAAAAGTGGTTGAAGAAAGGGGTGAAAGTAAGGAAGCTCCAACAGAGGTTGATGGTAATGCTCGAAAACCAAAACACTTTGATTTCTCCTTTGTACCAAATCAAAATTCCTCCCCCATTCCTATAAAGGACCAAGAAGAAAAAAGATGATACCAAGCTTAAGAAATTTGTTGCAAAATTTAGCAATCTGTTAGTGAATATTCCTTTGTTAGAAGCCTTACAAGAGATGCCCAGATATTCAAAATTTATGAAGGAGTGGGTCACAAAGAAATAAGTAATGGATGTTGAAACTATGGAGGTAACCCACAATTGTAGTGCCATAATATCTAGAACAATGGTGGTGAAGAAGAAAGACCCGGGTGCATTCACTATCCTTGCACTATTAGGGTGCACAAGTTTGGAAAACATAATGTGATCTTAGTTAAAGCATTAATTTGATGCCATTTACCATGTTCCTAAAGTTAGGATTGGATGTTCCCAAAACAACCTCAATGAGGCTTTTAATGTTTGAAAGTTCTATCAAGAAGTTCGTGGGAGTGCTATGTGATGTTCTTGTGAAAGTGCACTGGTTAATCTTCCTAGCTAATTTTCTTGTCTTGGATTGTGAGATAGACCATAAGATCTGCATCATCTTATATACTCCAATCTTGGATACCAAATGGTACCTGGTTGAGGTTGAATATAGGGAAATGAAGTTTTGAGTAAATGATGAAGAAGTATCCTTCAATGTATGCATGTAAAAGAAGCAACCAAAGGACTTGCAAGTTCTTTCAATAATTGATGTGATTGATGATGAGGTGTCTATTACAATAGAAGGGAATCTTGTGGATAACCCCTTGGTTAGTGTATTAGAAAACTTAGGGAGTGAGGTGATTGAAGAACATGATGGAGTGGTTTATTTATTAGTGGTTCATGGCTCTTATACTAAATATTTTTGCAAGTCAGATCATGATGTGAAGAATTGTGAAAGTCCACCCGCCAAACCATCTATTGTAAAACTGCCTCAACTTGAGCTTAAGACATTTCATTCATATAATAAATATGTATTATTGTATGAGAAAAAAACTTTACGAATAATTGTTGCAGATGATCTATTGCCTCGACAAGTGAAAGTCTCAAAATCTATGGTGAAAAAATTCATTCGTGCTATTGGGTGGACCATAGCAGACACTAAAGACATTGTTCCTAAAATTTTCTCACATAAACACAAAATAAAGAGAAGGAACGATGCTAAGAAGTTGAATTGAGAGTTTTATGTTGGTGAAAATATGCCCTTCTTCAACTCTAGGTTGAAACTTTTCGCGGGAAAACTTAAAACCAAGTCACCGGGTTGATTTATAGTCACAAATGTCTGTCCAAATAGATAAATTGAATTAGAAGACCATGATAAGAAGAGGCTTATTGTAAATGGGTGAAGAAAAAATCATAACCATGTGGGTGGATCCAGAGCGGAAAGGTTGCGTCGCTATGGTTTGAGGATCCCAAATAATAAACAAGTGATGTCATTCCATGACTATAGATAAGGTGCTTCTTAGGAGGCAATCAAAGGTTTATTCTTATTTTTTTGTAGTGTTTTGGATACTAATTTTAACTAGTTTTTGGTATTTGCAGGTGATATCATAATTGGGATACGTGAAGGAAGGTTTGGGGCATAACTAGTTTTAACTATTTATGCCTCGAGCCAATATTTGATTCAAACTTTAGCTTAAAACCTAGATTTGCCACTCTTGACTTGAGTGGGATCAACTTGATCATCCCAAGCGCAAGTCAAGCACATTCTAAATTCATGTAAAGGAAGCATACACTGCCTGGAACTATGCCGGACATGCTTCAGAAGTCGAGGCATATCTGGATTTCAGGTAACCAACAAGTGAGCTAAAAGTTGCTAAACATTTTGTTTTGATGTATGCTGGACCTGCTTGAGCAAGATAGGCGCAGGCCATACAAAGATGACATGCAAATGGGCTTTATTTTTAGCCGAATCCATGGAGCATACTATTTTGACCTGCACTAGACCTGCTTGAGCTGTCCAACCATAGGTCACATACAACTTGTACGCAGATGAGCCATCGAGTGAGCCAAAAATTTGTTACACTCTACAATGAATTTTTTTCTCTTTCATCACGCTCTTAAATTCCTTCAACCGCAATTCAAAACTCGCAATTCCCATCTAAAGAATTCACCTCAGAATAATCAAATTGGGATTTTATTTCATCTTTTTTTCTCTCTTAAGTAAACTTAAAAGATATTTTCTTTTACGATATTCTCTTTGAATTCCCTTTAAATTGTAAATGGTGTTGCACTTCCATGGTAATCTTTGCTTTGAATTTGATTTAGTTGAGATTATTTTGGTAAATTGTGATTGTGGTAGTCAAGATTATAGAATGGATGTCTTGTTTTTACCCACCTGAATGTTTATTCTTGCTTACTTAAACTAGTGCATACCTTGTATTCAATAAAATACCCACTTGAAGTTTGGTTGCTAAATTGAGTGGTGGGTGCTCTAATTGGGTGAGTATGAGTACCAATGGTGTGTTTGATGATGAAATGGTGAATTTTACTTTATCACTTGTGCTTTTATTCTATTTTCCAAGATCTTATCTTTCATGGACACCATGTGTTTTTTGAAACACCAATGAGGGAGATATGTCTTGAATGTTAGTAATGGATCATGTATTCATTCTTAAGGCATTAATATGAGTTCAATTTCTCCCAAATGGTAGAAAATTAGTGGTTTTTGGTTGAAGTTGTAGATAAATGTTGCTTCCATGTCCTTGTTTAATTAATGTGCTTATCGCAGAATTCACGGGTGAAGTTTAAGTAAATCGAGATACATGAATCCATGCCTTGCCCAATGAGAGATCAGGTGACACCATTCTTAAGGCTATAGAGTCATTTTTGTTTCTATTGGTGCTATGGATGTTCTATGAGATAAATTGGCAAAATGTAGACATAGTATAGCAATGTAGAGTCTCAATGGTGGATTGTTATGATGAAATAGTCCCATGAATTGTATTGGCCATGTTACTATAATTCCCCGAGACTACACCCTGGATGTCACACAGTGCTTATGACCCTGAAGGACCACAAGCTAACTCATGACTGGTACCTGCTATGAGCACGGAATAATATTCATGAAACATATGCGGAGATAAGAACTGATAATGCCATATGGTTCTAATACTAAATCAAAACTGAATACATCTGTAGAATAACTGCTAACTGATAATGTCTGAAAATCCTCTAAACATCTAAGATAAAAGAGTTGATGGGACAGGCCCCAACTAACTCACAACTGCTGTCTGAAATAACTAAAATATTAAAATAATATAACTGCTAAATAAATATTGCATCCTCAATTGATGAGGACTTACTACTGTAGATGCGACTAATAAACTAATCAAGATAAGTATGGTCAGGAACCCAAGCATCTGAACCTATAATATGAGACGTCATAGCGCAAAGAGAGAGTATACATCAGTAATTTAAATGTAATGGTATGCTAGGTAAGGTTAGGCTGATATGCATGGGCTCATATGCATAAGATGATAACTGACTGAATGGGCATCACAAGGTAACTGGATGAGAGTACATGCAAAACTGTAACTACTGAACATACCGAACATGAAATACTGCATATCTAGGTATACATCGTGTATCTGAGATTGTAATGAGACTGAGTACTGAATTTTGATGGCTGAGTAACTGATAACTAATTGCCACGGTCATGTAGAACTGACTGAGTTTACTGATTGCTGAGACGGAAACTGCAACTGTGGGAGTGTTCATCTAACCGGCATACCCCAATTATAGACTTATTTGGGGTCCAACTTATGACCTCAGCTGGAAGGGTGTCAGCACCTTGCCACGGGATACTAACAATACTGTGTCAACCCTAATCTGTCAGGAAGTCTCATGAAATATATATATAATTGCGTCAACCCTAGTCTGGTAAGAGGATGACTTACCATACGCTGGATACGTAGTTTTGTAACTCAGGGATTGCTACTAAGGGTCAAACCCTTTACTGTCAGGAATTCCCCCATCCTTGGGTTTGCTCGGTGTTGAATCCTACTCACAACTGAACCGACACTGATCACTAGACTGTACTAAGCTTGACTAAACTCATGCTAATTTTGTTAACTGATCGAATGTGACTATTCGGAATTCTACAGGATCATTCAAGTATGACTGAAAACTAAGTAAGCAACTAAATTACGGGTATACAATACCCCCAAGACTCGATAGCATAATTAAAGGAACCATATAACAAGTTTAGAACATTACAATTAAGATGTCATGCACAAATCATTCACATAGGCATTTTATCAAACACTTGAGGAGCATGGTTCTTGAACATGAGGAAAAATGACATAGGATTATCATTATTACAACATTCGATTCACAATTTATGGGTTATGACATGAGGAATACATAAATCAACACACATACTAGTTTATTTACTTGATATTCATAGTCTTTTTGGTTTAAAACCCATAAAATCAACACATGTATGAACACAATTCAATTTAAGAATATAAATCATAATTTAAATCTTACAAAGGGGTTCTTGAACTCCAAAGATGGAAGGAAACCCAAGGATAAACACCAAACATACCCGAGTAGTTGAATTCTTGAAGTTTCTTGGAAATTTTCTTGGGAATTGATCATGAATTTTGAAAGCTAGGGTTTTCTATTTGAGAGAGAATTTTCTTGATTTGAGGGAATTTGAATAAAATAATGACTAATTAGGCTATTAGGGCATTAATTTCATGTTTTATACTGATTAGTGTCATGAAAAAAGACCTAACTGCCCCTAGAAAGAATTAAATTTTTGTCACTGAAAATCCCAATTTTAGCCATTGCCGCAATGCTGTGCCATCGCGATGAGCTACTAGATTTTTGATAGTATGTGTATCCCATGGACAAGTGCAAAATTGTACTTTGATGTGACGCGGTGGGATAGCATTGCGTCTCTGGAAATTGACGAGTGAGAACAATCACTCTTCCGCGATGCGATGCTTATCACGGTGCTTTACTGGAAAATGCCAATTGGGAACCAAAACTTCACCGCGATGCAGTACTATCATGATGAGTCACTGGAAACTGCCGAGTGCCATTCTTGGAGTCACCGCGATGTGGTGCTTCTCGTATTGAGCAACTGCTTTCACTAAAATTCCATATCTTCTCACCCGAGTATCAGATTTGGGTGAAATTGGTATCGTTGGAAAGATTATTTAATTTTGTATAGTTTGGTAGATCTTGAGCTGTAAAATTCTATGTAGATCAAAAGTTATTCTCGTTTGAAGTTGACTAAAGCAACATTCTTGTCAAAAACTCAATCGGTATGGGATATTTTGCTTCATGAAATAGCTGGGAGTTATTTGGGACCTTAATATGCATCAAAAGAACTCATAAAGTTACCAAAGAAACATAATGTACTACACATGAGCCTGAAATATACTCTAGCATTGGTTTGGATTTTTGAGGTATTACAAAATCTCCCCCTTAGGAATATTCTCCCTCGAATGAGACTGGTTAAGCTGGAATTATTGAGTGACAGAGATTACATGCTGAATATACGTGATTACATGAATGAATCTGAACATGACATATGACTGAACTGGTTTCGTGAATGCATGACTGACATGAGAATGATATTCAGCTGAAACTGAGCACGGAAAACATAAATTCTAAGAAGATTATTACCTTAAGATGAGTCTGAGTTTGCAGAGAAAATGTGAGGATACTTGGTCAGCATATCTGCTTCTTCTTCCCAAGTAGCTCCCTCAACGGACTTATTCTGCCAAAGAACATTGACTAGGGAAACTTCTTTGTTCCTTAGTCTACGAACTTATCGATCAAGAATTTTAACTGAAATTTACTCGTAGGAAAGACTGTTCTGAGCATATACGCTTTCTAAGGGAACAACTACAGCTGGGTCGCCAATACACTTCTTCAACAAGGAAATATAGAATACTAAGTGCACTGAGGCTAATTCTGCAGAAACTTAAGCTCATAAGACACCTTTCCAAAATGGTTCAAAATCCTATAAGGACACACATATCGAGGAATAAGCTTTCCCTTCTTACCAAACCTCTTTACTCCCTTTATGGGAGAGATATTCAAATACACGAAATCACTAACCTCAAATTCAAAATCTTTCTTTCTAAAATCTGTATATGATTTCTATGCTCTGGGCTACCTTAAGCCTCTCCCTGATCAACTGAACTTTCTATAAAGAATTAAACACCAAGTCAGGCCCGACTATCACCACCTCAGCTACTTTAAACCAACTAACCGAAGATCTTCATCTCCTCCCATATAGAGCCTCTAATTGAACCATCTGAATACTGGAATGATAGCTGTTATTATCATTCATGGAACCATCTACCCTTAAGGCCAACTACACAAGCTCTCAACATATCTTCTAAATTTTGAAAGGTCCTTTCTGGCTGACCATCTATCTGAGGGTGGAAGGTTGTACTGAGGTGTACTTGGGTAACTAGACCCTTTTGGAAAACTTTCCAAAAGTGAGAGGAAAACTGAGTACCTCTATCTGAAATGATGGACAATGAAACACTGCGCCACCTAACCAACTCTCTGAGATAAAGCTTGGCATAATCCTCGGCTAAATAGGAAGTATGCACTGGCAAGAAATGGGATGATTTGGTGCTCTTATATACAATGAACCAAACAGAATCATGCTGCTGACGAGTATGAGGAAAACCTTTCACAGAGTCCATGCTCACTTCCTCCCACTTCCATATTGGAATATGTCGGGTTGTCTGGGTGGCCAAAACGGTTTCAATTTTACCCAGTTGTGCCCCACATATACCTAATATGCTCTAGTGTCATGAACCAAAAACAAGGGTCATGATGACACTTGTCACGTTATACCTTAACAATTAAGCCTACCACACAAACCGATACGAAAAGGGGAAAAAGATAGAAATACCCCCAAGGTAGGGCTTCCAGAACGAAGCCAAACCATATAAGTATAATAAATGCAGTAAGAATAGAACCAAAAAAATAACCATAACTCCTAATAAAATACCACTCGAATCCAAATAAAATACATAAGATTTCTAAATACAAGAGAAACTCTATCTCAAAAATAAAATCAAAGACATAATCTATAAGAAGGGTAGTAGAATACACACGAATGCCTGAAATTCAATGACTACCTTGAAAGCACCAAATATCGCCTCAGTCAACCAAATTGGGGCATACTCAAACTAGGATCTACATAGAAAGGGTGCAGTAGGCATGAGTACGACAACTTGTACTCAGTAGGTATCATAGGCCAATCAAGAAAAGTAGATAATAAAATACACAAAATACACATAAGGTCATGTAACAACCCTATTTGCTAAACTGGAATGCTACACGGTGCTCATAACCCCAAGGGACAACAAGCTAACCCATGACTGATATCTGTACTTGTATACTGCATAAGATAACTTAATAATGTGGAAACATGCACAAAAAGGCCATTAGGTTCAATACTAAACATAATTGAATGATATAACATCTGTGTGGGGTAATAGAATACCCAAAACAAAACTAAAAACACTGAAGTCTAAACATGATAGTCTGTATCTAGTCTGAAAGCCTCTATTGTCTGAAGAATCTAAATAAAGAGTTGATGGGACATGTCCCCAAATAACTCTAACTAATAATCTAATCAATGAGATACTATAAAATCATTATGTCCTTGAAGGATGAGGACTCACTTCTACTCTGACTGCTAAATCTAAAATCTACTGCTGATCTGGAACTCGTGTCTCTGAACCTATGGTGTAACATAAAAAGAAAGCATCATAGCGCGAATGCGTCAGTGCATATGTACCGAGTATACATGTGAGGCAGGCTATATGCAATGGTTCATATGCATGAGTAATGCTAACTGACTATCGAACATGAATGTGAGAATACATGCATAAATACGTAACTATAACTGACAACGTAATTTCATGATTTCTGAGTCTGTATACCGATAACGTGACATGCTAGTAACAGATGTGACTTATAACATGAAGGACTATATCTGAATAATACTGATAACATGGGTGGCTATATCTGACAGTCCTAAATCTGATGGAACTATCTGAGTTCTGTATTATATCTGAGTTGACTGTATCTGATAGTCGTGAAATCTGAAGAACTACCTGAGTTTTATTACTAAGACTAATTGACTGTATCTGACAGTCCTGATTCTATAACATGAAACTGTGGGAAGTAGTATCTAACCGACATGCCCCAAATATGCTATGATAGCTGAGCTGGGGTCAATCTATGCCCTGATTGGAAGGGTGTCAATACCATGCCACTGGTAAGGACAACATATGAGTAACCCTTATATAATAGGTAACTCTAGCGAGAACAGTGGGAACCCTCACATAACAGGTTAAGCCACCTCATCTACCCTCATATAGCAGGCTACGATGTCTCAGCCTATGCTGGCTACGTAGTTCTGGAATGCAAGGATTGCTTCTAGGAATCACACCCTCGTATAATAGGTGAGTACCCATCCTTGGGTTCACTCGATGATAATTCCTACCCCCATCTAAATGGACACTGAACATGATTTACAAAATTGAACTGAGCATGGACTGAGTTACTGAATTTCCATGGCCTACGGAATACTACTAATATCTGACAACTGACTGAGTCATGAGATCATGGATATTTTTCCTGAGTCATGAGACTATCTGAAGTCTAAGAGTTCATAGCTTGACAGAGAGTATCGTGAAAACATGACATGGCTCTAGGCACACAACTAATGTTGTGGGTACAAGTACCCCCAGGACTCGATAGAAAGAAACTAACATAACATGATTTACTTGAAGACTTGACTATCATCATAATACATACTATATTCATAGGAGCTTTTCATCAAACATATAATAGGAATAAACTTGTACATACATGGGGATTTCATGATATCATGCTATTCAGACAATATTCATTCATCTAGGCATTTAATAAAACATATAACAGACATGGTACATGTAAACATCATTATTCAATTCTAATTTCATCATTCAAGGGTTTAAATCTTAGGGTTGCATGAATCTATGGCTATAGTAATTAAACCCACATTGAAACTATCAACAATCATGGAGTAGAATCTAATTTCACATTTATCAAACATGAACATGAGCAGCCAAAATATGAAAACATATAGAAAATCCATAACTTGGAGTTGAAAAGGGATTCTTGGACTTCATGGATGAAAGGTGCCCATGAATGAACACTATGCATACCTTAGTTCATTATTTCGTGAAGATTGATGGTGAAACCTTCTTGAAATTGGACCTTCTATGAAAACCCTAGCTTGAGTTCTTGAGAGTATTTGAGAAAAACATCAATATTTTGGATGAATTAGGGCTAAATCCCATGTTTGGAAGCTTATATTGGAGGGAGGGGGGGCTAATTGACCCTTTTAACCCTGGACATGTAATTTTAATTTTTAGTAATTTACCAAATTGGGACCTTGGTACGATGCGATGTTATCGGGTCATGTCACTAAAAATTGACAATTGGGAAATTTTATGGTGGCGCGATGCAGAGCTATCGCGCTGCCACCTTCTCTATTACTTGGAAGTTTGACGCGACACACCCGTATTGTGGAGCAACACTGGAATTTGACAATTGCCATTTGAGCTATATCCACGACGCACTGAAGGCTCAGTTCAAACAGTGTCTCATTAAAAAGGACCTAACTGTTTGCCCGAGTGTAGAATTTAGGCAAATTATATATTAATGGAAATACCACGTGTATAAGTATGAATTCTTATTTCAAAGAAAATTCTAACATCCTTGAGATAATTTTCAAGCTAAGAAAAAGCACGGGTATTACAATATCTCCCCCTTGAGAATATTCGTCCTCGAATGAGACCGACTGAGAGGGGAAATAATAAGCTGAACATGAATAACTGGAACATGATCTCATGACGGACGTGACTGACAAGCTGAACATAACATATTGAACATGCATATCTGATGCATGCGTAACTGATTCACAAATGCATAACTTAAAGTTTCTAAGAACTAAGTTTTTTCACAATGAGAATACATGTTTGATGCATAACTATAAAACAGATCTGATACATGAATGCATGACTGAATATGTGGTGGTACTTGATACTAAGTTTATTATGGGAACATGAACATGTGACTGAATACTAAGTTAGTGATGTACACTAATCATGAAAATGAGTAAGCTTAAGGAGAACTATTACCTTGAGCTTGATATGAGTTGGTGGGGAAGAGTTGAGGATACATGGTATGCATATTTTCTTCTGTTTCCCAAGTAGCTCCCTCGACGGACTCATTTTGCCAAAGAACTTTAACCAGAGGGACTTCTTTGTTCCTCAATCTATGAGTCTAATAGTCTAAGATTTCAACTGGAATCTCTTCATAAGAGAGGCTGTTCTGAACATCTATGCTCTGAATAGGGACTACGACTGATGGGTCACTTATACACTTCTTGAGCAAAGATACATGAAAGACTTGATGAACTGAGGCTAGATCTGAAGGCAATTTAAGCTCATAAGTTACCTTGTCAAAACGACTGCGAATCTTTAAGGGACCGACATATCGGGGACTGAGTTTTCCCTTCTTGCCGAATCTCTTCACTCCTTTCATAGGAGAGATCTTGAGGTAGACATGATCACTAATCTCAAACTCGAGATCTTTTCTACGAATATCTGCATAAAACTTCTGTCGGCTATGAGCAACCCAGAGTCTTTCTCTGATCAACTGGACTTTTCCTAAGGCACCGAATACCAAGTCAGGCTTTATGACTGAGGCCTAACTAACTTCGAACCAACCATTCGGAGATCTATATCTCCTACCATAGAGAGCTTCGAATAGAGCCATCTAAATGCTGGAATGATAGTTGTTGTTGTATGCAAACTCAATCAAAGAAAACTGGTCATCCCAACTTCTCTTGAAATCAATTGCACACGCCCTTAGCATATCTTCTAACGTCTGAATGGTACTTTCTGCGTGACCATCTGTCTGAGGATGAAAGGCTGTACTGAGAGGAATTTGGGTACAAAGACCCTTTTTGAATGCATTCCAAAAATAAGAGGTGAACTGGGTACCCCTGCCTGAGATAATAGATAATGGAACACCGTGAAATCTGACCAACTCCTTGATGTAGAATTTGACGTAATCCTTGGCTGAATCGAAAGAAAATGAGCTGATTTGGTCATTCTATATACAATGACCCAGACTGAATCATGCTGATGATGAGTTCGAGGAAAACCCGTCACGAAGTCTATGTTCACAACTTCCTACTTCCAAGTAGGAATACTGAACTCCTGCATAGGACCACTAGGCTTCTGATGCACTATCTTAACTTGATGACATGTAGAGAACTTAGCCACAAACTCTGCAATATATCTTTTTATCCCACTCCACCAATAGATTTCCCGCAAATCGCGGTACATCTTAGTGGCCCTTGGATGAATAGAGAAATGTACACCATGCGCTTCTGCAAGAGTTTACTGCCTTAAGTCATCTACCTCTGGAACACAGAGACGACCCTGACAATGAGGAACACCATCTCCCCCTTGGGAGAAAACCTCTATTTTCTGATTCTGAACTGACTCTTTTAGTATGACAAGGCTAGGATCCTTATCTTTATTTTCTTTCACCTCGGAAACTAGATATGATTCTGAACTACTCTGAACACATACACCGCCCTATGAAGAGTTGACTAAGAGAACGCCTAGTCTGGGAAGCTGGTGGACTTCTTGGACTAACTTCTTCTTACTATCATCAACATAAGAAATACTACCCATGGATAGTATACTGAGAGCGTCGGCCACTATGTTGGCCTTTCCCGGATGATAAAGGACACTCATGTCATAATCTTTTAAGAGCTCTAACCACCTTTTCTGACGAAGATTGAGATCTTTTTGAGAAAGACATACTGAAGGCTCTTATGATTTGTAAAGACATCTACATGAACTATGTAGGGATAATGCCTCCAAATCTATAAGGCAAATACTACGGCTGCTAACTCATAGTCATGAGTAGGATAATTCTTCTCATGGGGTTTAAGCTGCCTGGAGGCGTAGCCTATGCCTTACCATACTGCATAAGAAAATAACCTAAACCAACTTTAAATGCATCACAATAAACTACAAAATTGTCTGAACCATCTGGAAGAGCTAGAACTAGAGCTGAGGTGAGTCGAGTCTTCAATTCCTGAAGACTCTTCTCGCATGAATCTGACCAATGAAACTTGACCTTCGTCAGAGTCAATATGGACATAGGAGATGCAATAGAATAAAATCCCTCAACAAACCATCTGTAATAGCCAGCCAAACCCAAGAAACTCCTGATATCTGATGGAGAAATAGGGCGAGGCCAGTTTCTTACTGCTTTGGTCTTTTGAGGATCTACTCTAATGTCATCACCAGAAATAATATGGCCAAGGAATGCTACTGATCTTTGCCAAAATTTGCACATACTGAATTTGGTGAATAACTGATGATTTTTGAGAGTCTATAGTGCTATTCTGAAATGGTCTGCATGATCGTGCTTAGTGCGGGAATAGACTAGAATATCATCTATGAAGACTATGATGAACATGTCCAAGTACTACTTCAACACACGATTCATCAAGTCCATAAAAGCGGCTGGGGCATTGGTAAGACCAAATGACATGACTAGAAATTCGAAATGACCATACCGAGTACGGAAAGCTGTCTTCAGGATGTCACATTCTCTAACTCTGAGCTGATGATAGCAAGATCTGAGGTCTATCTTACAGAAATAACTGACACCCTGAAGTTGGTCAAATAAGTCATTAATTCTGGGAAAAGGATACTTGTTCTTGACTATGACTTTATTGAGTTGACGGTAATCTATACACATTCTGAGTGAATTGTCTTTCTTGTGCACAAATAAGACTGGTGCACCCCACGAGAAAATTCTGGGTCTAATGAATCCCTTATCTAAGAGATCCTTCAACTATTTTTTCAATTCCTTCAATTCTGCTGGTGCCATTGTGTATGGAGGAATAGAGATAGGCTGAGTGTCTGAAAGAAGATCAACACCAAAGTATATTTCCCTTTCGGGAGGAATTCCTAGAAATATATTTGGGAAAGAAATCTGAATATTCATTCACTACGGGGACTTATTAGAGACTGGGAGCCTCGGAAATGGAATCTCTAACATGAACTAGATGATAAACACATCCCTTAGATATCATTTTCCTTGCCCAAAGGTAGGAAACAAGTTGACCCCTGAAAGAGGATACGCTACCCTTCCACTCTAGGACGGGTTTATTTAGGAACTAAAACTGAACTATTCTTTTTCTACAGTTGACTGTGGCATAGTAGGAATGAATCCAATTTATGCTGAGAATGACATCAAAATTAGTCATCTTTAATTCAACTAAGTCAGCTGAACTGACTTTCTGAAATATCATAACAGGGCAGTTCCTGTATACCTCCCAAGCTATGATGGTTTTACCCACTGGGTAGATACAGAGAAGGGCTTGCTAGAATTTTGGGACTGATTTCGAAATCAACTGCTATATAAGGAGTAACAAAAGATAAGGAAGCTCCTGGATCTAGTAAAGCATAAGCATGCACATGAAATATCTATAACGTATGAGTAACTGAATCAGGAGAACTTTACTGATCGTGTCGAGTCTGAAGAGCATAGAGACGATTTGGGCGTTGCCCGCTAGTAGCACTGGAAGTGCCAGCCTGCTGATTTGGGTGACCAAACTGAGTTGAAGAGCGATTCTATTGACCCTGAGGACCTGGCTGCGGACAGTCTCAAACTCTATGGCTTGGCTTTCCACAACTAAAACAAATTCCACTACTTGCTCTACACATACCCTGATGGTGCTTACCACAAGTTTGGCAAAGAGGATAGGTGCGGGCACTGCTAACACTTCCCTGGGTATTAGATACTGGCGCTCTATCTTTTTTACCCACTCTAAACTTAGGAACTGGAGAACTGGTTGTAGAGGGAGCTGGAACTGATGACTTAGGATGAAACTGAGAATGGTTTCCTCCTTCTGATTTAGGCTGAGCGAAGTTAAAACTACCTGTCTTCGCTCTCTTATTATATTTCTCCCTCTGCTTAATCTTCTGCTCCTCTATCTGCTAAGCATGAGTCATAAGCCTAGCTAAGGTCATGTCACTATTCAGCATGGCGGATCTGCACTCATTGACCATGGTGTCATTCACCCCTGAAGAAAAATTACTCATTTTTGCTCTACCATCTGCAACCACATGAGGGGCATGTCTGGCTGATTGAGTAAACTTTAGAGAATACTCTTTCACCGTCATATTGCCCTTCCTGAGGTTGATGAACTCTAGCACCTTAGCTTCTCTAAGCTCTTGAGGAAAAAATCTGTCTAAGAATGCAGTGACAAAATCCTCCCACTCTATAGGACCTGCATCATCTACCCTTTCAGACTTCTACTATTTGTACCCTTGATCTACCTGAGGAAGGTTGGAGGATTCATTTGGGTGAAGTCCCGAATCCTCGATGTAGCTGAGTTGGCCACTAGGTTGGCCGGAAAAACTATTAGCTGTTCATTATGAGTAGCGACTGATTGAGCAAGAGTGGTAAATGCGATCCTGAACTCTGTATGAGAAACATGATCGCCCAAAGGTTCTTCGGGCTGAGGAGCTGACTGGTTTCTTCTCTTAGGAGGCATATTCTGAAATAAAGAGAAGAAAATGATAGGACTGAGAGAATGACTTATGATTATGCTCACGGGCACGACATGAATACTGAAAGAATGAGAAACTGTTCCTAAAACATCTCATAGCCTCCTACACATAAATGTGGCGTGCAACACGCCCATGTACAAGACTCTACTAGACGAGGCTTTTAGACTTCCTTGGACTCTATTGAACCTTAGGCTCTGATACTAAGTTTATAACGACCCAATTTGCTGAACCGGAATGCTACATAGTGATCAAGACCTTGAGGGATCACAAGCTAACCCATGACTGATATCTGTACCTATATACTGCATAAGATAACTTAATAATGCGGAAACATGCACTGAAAGGCCATTAGGTTCAATAATGAACATAACTGAATGATATAACATTTGTGTGGGGTAATAGAATACCCAAAACAAAACTAAAAATACTGAAGTCTGAACATGATAGTCTGTATCTAGTCTGCATCAAGTCTAAAAGCCTCTACTGTCTGAAGAATCTGAATAAGGAGTTAATGGGACATGTCCCCAACTAACTCCAACTAATAAGCTAATCAGTGAGATACTAGAAAATAATTATGTCCCCAAAAGAATGAGGACTCACTTGTCCTCTGACTACTGAATTTGGAACTCGTGTCTCTGAACCTATGTTGTAACATAAAAAGAAAACACCATAGCGCGAATGCGTTAGTACATATAAATAGAGTATACATGTGAGGTAGGATATATGCAATGGTTCACATTCATGAATAATGCTAACTGACTGTCTAACATAAACGTGAGAATACATGCATAAATACGTAACTGTAACTGACAACATAATTTCATGATTTCTGAGTCTGTATACCGATAACATGACATGCTAGAAATTGATATGACTGATAACATAAAGGACTATATCTGAATAATGCTGATAACATGGGTGACTATATCTGACAGTCCTGAATCTGATGGAATCTGATTTCTGTACTGTATTTGAGTTGACTGGATCTGATTGTCCTAAAATCTAAAGAACTATCTGAGTTCTATTACTGAGACTGATTGACTGTATCTGACAGTCCTGATTCTATAACATGAAACAGTAGGAAGTAGTATCTAACCGACATGCCCCAAATATGCTATAATAACTGAGCTGGGGTCCAATCTATGCCCTGATTGGAAGGGTGTCAATACTATGCCACTTCTATGGATAACATGTGAGTAACCCTCATATAATAGGTAACTCTAGCGAGAACGGTGGGAACCCTCACATAATAGGTTAAGACACCTTATCTACCCTTATATAGCAGGCTACGATGTCTTAGCCTATGCTAGTTATGTAGTTTTGGAATGCAAGGATTGATTCTAGGAATCATACCCTCGTATAACAGGTGAGTACCCATTCTTGGGTTCACTCGGTGCTAATTCCTACCCCCATCTAAATGGATTCTGAACATGATTTACAAAACTGAACTGAGCATGGACAGAGTTACTGAATTTCCATGGCTGACGGAATACTATTGATATCTGACAACTGACTGAGTCATGAGATCATGGAGATTTTTCCTGAGTCATGAGACTATCTGAAGTCTAAGAGTTTATAGCTTGACAGAGAGTATCGTGAAAACATGACATGGCTCTAGGAACATAGCTAATGTTGCGGGTACAAGTACCTTCAGGACTCGATAAAAGGAAACTAACATAGCATGATTTACTTGAAGACTTGACTATCATCATAATACATACTACATTCATAGGAGCGTTTCATCAAACATGTAATAGGAATGAGCTTTTACAAACATGGGGATTTCATGATATCATGCTAGTTAGACAATACTCCTTCATCTAGGCATTTAATCAA
Source organism: Capsicum pubescens (assembly GCA_030864215.1). NCBI lineage: Eukaryota > Viridiplantae > Streptophyta > Magnoliopsida > Solanales > Solanaceae > Capsicum > Capsicum pubescens. Next base: position 138,497,037 of record CM061545.1, read on the forward strand.
ACATATAACTGGCATGATACAAGTAAACATCATTATTCAATTCTAATTTCATCATTAAAGGGTTTAAATCTTAGGGTTGCATGAATCTATGACTATAGTTATTAAACCCACTTAGAAACTATCAACAATCATGAAGTAGAATCTAATTTCACATTTATCAAACATGAATATGAGCAGCCAAAATATGAAAACATATAGAAAATCCATAACTTGTAGTTCAAAAGGGATTCTTGGACTTCATGGATGAAAGGAGCTCATCAATGAACACTATGCATACCTTAGTTTGTGATTTCGTGAAGATTGATGGTAAAACCTTCTTGAAAGTGAACCTTCTAAGAAACCCTATCTTGAGTTCTTGAGTGTATTTGAGAAAAACATCAATATTTTGGATGAATAAGGGCTAAATCCCATGTTTGAAAGCTTATATAGAGGGGGGGGGGGGGAAATTTACCTTTTTAACCCTGGACACATAATTTTAATTTTCAGTAAAATTTCCTGAATTGGGCCCTTGGCATGACGCGGCGTTATCGCGCCGTGTCACTAGAAATTGATAATTGGGAAATTGCCTGGTGGCGTGACATGGACCTATCACGTTGCCACCTTGTCTATGACCTAAAAGTTTGGCACTACACGCCAGTATCACAGAGCAACACTGGAATTTTGACAATTGCCATTTGAGCTATCTCCGCGACGCGCTGAAGGCTTAGGTCAAACACTGTCCCACTAAAAAGGACTTAACTCTTCGCTCGGGTGTAGGATTTGGGCGAATTATACATCGATGGAAATCTTATTCAATTTACCACTTGATAGGAAGTGAAAATTTTGAAAATACTATATATAAGAATGAATTCTTATTTCAAAGAAAGTTTTAACATCCTTGAGATGATTTTCAAGCTAAGAAAAAGTATGGGTATTACAGGGCATGTCACCTGCAATCAAAAAATGTACCACAATAGTAGCCCACACCGTTTGCACTAACAGTTCTGTAATATCCACAAATAAAACAAAAAAGTACTAGAAAAGGCTACGAGCATCCATTTACACCATATTTAGGCAAAGAAATGGAGAACAACATATACGAGAACATTACATACAAGTAGGACATGATATAACAATAGATGGATAACAAGTCAAAATCACATATACAATCAAATCACAAAATTATGGAGTAAATACAGTAAGAATGATGATGATGATGACGTTGAGAATGACGATGATGTTAATCTTAATGATAATGAGAGTGAAACATGAGGTTGTCGCACAACCTTCATGTACACCTAAGGAGGTAACCCTCCTAACGTAGGACCCATGGAGGGTTCATCAACCCATATACTACCCTGTATACACCTACAAAGGCAAGCCTCCTAACGTAGGACCCATGGAGGGTTCGTCAACCTATATACAACTAATATCCATGACTCTTCTCTGGTATATCCTTCAGAGAAGGTCTATAAAAGTATGATATTCCCAGTGCTTCTAGTATTTCCAGTGTTTCTAGTATTTTTGGTGTTTCTAGTATTTCTAATATTTCAGTACAACCAATATCCATGACTCATCTCCATCACATCCCTCGGAGAAGGGCTATTGAATCTGATGTTCCCAGTGTTTCCAGTATTTCCATTGTTTCCATTATTTTTGGTGTTTTATTACAACCAATATCCATGAATCATCTCCAGAACATCACTTAGAGAAGGTTTATAGAATTTGATGTTCCTAGTGTTTCCAGTATTTCTAGTGTTTTTTCAAGATTTCTGGTGTTTTCAGTATTTCCAGTATTTTAGTACAACTAATATCCATGACTAATCCCTGGCATATCACTCAGAGAAGGTCTATAGAATCCAGTGTTCTAGTATTTCCAGAATTTCAAGTGCACATACATGACATAAGACACAAATTGAATACAACATACATCAACAACAAGTATATATATATATATAAATCATTAAACAAACAAGTGAAATTATGAGTATGATGCCATGAGGATGATGATGGATGTTCACAACCACCCACAAAGAGTATTTCCACAACCAACCACAATGAGCATTTCCATAACCAAACAATATCCCATTCATGTGAGCTAATTATCCACTCATTATTCCTTACCATCCTTGAATTTCCACATGTATCATATGCCAACAAGTATAAATATATTACAATACTTCAATGATGCCACATTAGGCATTTTCAACAACATAATACAATTATTCATATGTATTCAATACTATATACGTCACATACGATCCCACACGATCACACATTTCACATAATATCTCAAATTCAATAATTACATCACATATAGGCCCACACACAGACACAACACGTAGATATCCATTTTTCATGATTAGTTCCCACCCTTAAAATATATTTTGTATACAAATTAACTACCTAGCCCAGTCTGAAAGAGTTAAGACAAAACCTACCTCAAGGCCAAAATTGATCTGCAACACTTTAACACATAATCTTACTTCTCACGAGTGATCCTAAAATCAACTAAAACCAAGAAATATAGAATCTACGTGTCAAAATAAGGCCAGTGATACCCACATTGCCTACTTTTGGTTTGGGGTCAAAATGGACCACCTAAATAGGTTTTCAAAAAAAGAAGAGCAAAATCGTAATTTTATTGCAAAAATATGTTCCCTGTACTTTAAGAAATATACAGTTGAAAACCTAAGTCAAATCCACTTAAGAATGAGGTCCTAATTAAAGAAAAACCATTTTTTAAATTTTACTGGCTAAAACCTTTGAAATCCATTTTAAAATCAAGAATCAAAGTTTTTTTGAATGTGAAATTGAGGAAAAATGAGTAATTGTAGGATTAGGGACATTATTCAAGTGAAAATAACTGAATTGGGATTTAAAATCAAGCCCTAAGATTTTGGGGTTTTGAACAATTAATCAAGAAATTAAAACTAAGAAAAAGGTGAATTCTTACCTTAAATCCATAATAAAATAGAGAAATGGATGTTAATCTAGCTTCCCAAGCACCCACAAGCTTCACTTTTAAGATCTCACACTATTTTAGTGTTTTTGGTTCTCATGAATGAGTGAGAAATGGCCGATTTATGACCTAAGGGGCTAATTTATACCCATACCAAGTCCTCAGATGTTGCAATAACACAACCAGGTATGTGATCACACTACCTAGCTGCGGGAGCAGATATGGCAATTGCCATAGGGCATGGTGCGATCTCACTACCCTCTGTCATGACAGATGAGAACTAAAACTTGGTGAGTTTCTATGTTTTCGCTAAGGCCTCGTGTTTCATTCAAAATCCTAAACACATAAATGAGCTATGTAACAACACTAAATTTGATGTTCTAAACTCAATGTCAATATCAGATTTTCAAAAAGACACCGTTTTCACAAAGTTGACCCCCAAAACCCAAAATGACAATTTCCAAAACTGAGGTCAAAATGAGATTTAAAAGCCATAATCCAAACAAAACATGTTACAACCCTAAAATAGATGTTTCGAATTTAATGGAGCACTCCGTTCAGCCATCTATCATACAAATTAAAAAATAACCACATAAGTTCATAATAAAGCTCTCGAATCCACCAAAAATCATAATATCATGCAAATGGTACCAAAATGCATTGGGAACTATGCCAATCATCCCCACACCCCAAAAATCCACAATACAACTATGGGAAGGGATAAAATAGTTAAATCACTTAAAAAAACATATTTCATTAAATTTTTAGGTTATTACATCTGGATTTGCTCAAGTAGATCAACAGTGTGGTGACATATTTTTAATATCAGGCAAATGGGAAATTGTCAAAAAAGGGTTTTTAGCTCATTTCCACTATCATTGGACTATTATTGTACTTTTCTTGAGCTAAGAAATATTAGAGTTAATCTTATGTGAAGAATTAGTATTTTTTATTGAAGATTTATTGAAATTAAAGCTTGATTTTATATTCGCTTTACTTTCTATCAATTTGAAGGAAATTTGGGTATATCTTTACTTTCTCTCTCTAGGAGTAGCTAATTTTTCGTCTTGCGATTATGCTTGAATAGGTTGTGATTAGTGCATGGGTTTTATTTATTTGTTTTCCTAATTAGCTATTTGATGTGGGTTTTGCATTCATTCTATGTTTTAACCAAGAATTGGGGATTGCAATCCCCATTTACCTTTTAACCTATATCATCCTTGATAGAGGGGATACGGGTGAGAAATTGGTGTAAACAATACCTTGAATTAGTTCATTTAATAGAATCTCTTAGACATAAGGATGTTAATTAAGGCCATAGATTGGTGAAATTGTTACACTTATGAGGTGTTCGACAGAGCCCATCTATGATATTTGGTGTTTTATTGACCAATTAACACCAAAACTTCTAAATCAAGCATAACCATGGCTTTTAGATAAATTTGGACAAATAATTAAATAACCATTCATGAACCCAAACCTAAGAAGGCATAACCCAAATTAGCCAGCATGAAGGCCTAGTATCTATATTTGATCACTTATAACAATGATTCAGCTGGAGTAATAGATTTTCCTCCTAGAATTACACTCTTCTAATTTATGTCTACGTTGTTCCATATGATTCCTATGTATATGATCAAGTTCCATATGAATCAGCACTCTGTCAAAAGGTGATTCTAGTTATCAAACATGATCAATTTTAGAAATTCAGTTTTAAGATAGTAACTACATACTTTTCAATTGAATATAAATCTTTATTCAAGGATGAATGATCCCAAGGGGGAGATAATGTAATACCCCACAAATTTATTAACTAGGCATCTAATTGTTCATCATATGTTTAAAGGCCTAAAATAATTATTTTAATCATATGTAAGTGTCATGATCATGTGCCTAGAGTGTAAAGTTCTTTTGATGAGAATCATGGTCATAGGAAACACTTAGAGCAAAGTTGAGTTGAGAACATTGTTATCGATTGAGTTTTAGTATTTGATCATACAATAGTCAACTTTAAGAACTACAACTTCTAGAATATATTGACTTTTGGAGATAAATACACACTAACTTAAATAGGTTTTAGTCTTCTTTTCAACACATCTAATTTTACCTTAATTCAATATTAGAGTAGAAAGTTATGCTCATTTTACCTGAGAGTGTCTGTCTACCTAAGATTGACGATGGGAGTTGACAAGATATTGATATCACCCAAAGTTTCACCTTTAAACAAGGATAAAGAGGTCGATGAAAAATATAGTAGCCCAATTCAGGTTGTGATCTAACCCATAAGGAATACGTGAGTTATCTCTCTAGTTTTTTGAAGTCAACAGGCAGTACTGAAAATTAAATTAGGGGATTTGTTATTGAAAAAAATAACTGAAATCAATTACTTTGGTTTTAAATAGTCAGAAACAAACACTAGGCTTGAGTTACCCCTGGCTTCTAACTCTGTAGGCTTTTCGTACTCAATCTAACTATAAAACTGCGGTGTATGTAGAATCTGGTAAGTTAGGTATCACTAACGGCCTCTCAACATTCTTTGGTTAATTTCAGTCATCTCCTCTCGATCTCAGAGTGTCACCTTACTAATTCTTACCTTGGACCCCAGTTTCAACAATCTCTTCTCGGTCTCAAGTTGATTAGATGCAAGTTAATCATCTTAAGTAGATAATACAGATTAGATTTTTTTTGGCAATTTACTCTAAATAACTGTTATGATCACCTTTTACAATGTCTACCCCCCTCACAGGTTTGTAGTAAATACAGGCTGGATCCTAACTTTGTAACCATTAAGAAATCAATAAGTACAAAGAAAAGCACAATGCATTCAGCAACAATAGCCTAGAAGGATTGAACACTTCCCCTACTTCGTTATTTTGCTAGGTTCCTACAAGCCTAGCTAAGGGAATTAGCCACTCATCATTGTGAAATAATCCATGGAATTCATGTTTGAATGCACTAAATCAATATCACAATAATGAACAAATAAAACACAAAGTCTTGAACTGAATAATCAACAAAAATCAAGAACAAAACAATTGAAAGTTCAAAATCATATATATACGTTTGTAAGTATCATGAGTTTGTAATCTAACTAAAAAGCATCAAAGGGGTATATATAGAGTACAAGGAAACACTAGGAAACAACTCCTAAACAATGAAGGAAAAATAAGGTCGGTGGCCACTTACTAGGCTACCTATGGGATGTAGGTGGCATATATAGACGATAGGTGGTCCCACGTAGGTTCCAGGGCAAAAAATCTTCTAAATAATCTTATGGAGTTCATCTTGTGTCACCTACGGGCTGTATGTGCCCTCCATAGGTATCAGGATCCAACTTTTAACTTCTGATTCTCTATTTCTTAGCTTCTCTGTCACATACTTTGGCACCTTCAACCAGTAGGTAGTACATACAGGCCGTAGGTGCCCATTTTAGTGGTCCAAAACTTCAATCTTCATGTCTTTTCTTTATAATAGCTAAAAAACCTATTTTTCTACAAAATACAACACCAAACACATCATATCTAACAAAAACACCTAAGTAACTTGCATATTTTAATTTTTTTAAGGGTCGAAAGTGCTATGAAATAATAGCAAATCAAAGCCCTTAACTTAGAACATTTGCATGTCCTCAGGAAACACAATACAAATAAAAAAACAATGATGCTTAACTAGGAGAAACCTAAGATATCTACAATAGTCAATCATCAACTTTAAGCTCAAAACATTACCCCTCCTATTTCAATTCCTCAAAACCAACTTTGTGTATTAATGAAACAAAACAATGTGACACAAGGAAATAAAGATATGTTATTACATTATTAACAAAGAACCATGCCTATGTACAAGTTACACTATCCAAAAAAGTAAGCAACTAGCAATACAATCCATGTGCCCTCATAACAAAGAAGTCCCAATCACTCATATGAAATCATGCATGTCAATGTAGGGATGGTCAAGAGACACTCATACCCACAAGAGAAGTTCCACCAATGCGTATCAAATGCCATAAGATTTCCCTTATTTTCTTTACCTTTGCTTTCAGACAGTCAGATTAGGATCACTATAGGACTTTATTCGGCTTGTAATCTAGGCTTGGGTGGATGGTACGGTACATATAGATATTTTTAGTGACTAAAACTCTTTGGTACTACACTTAATTTGGTGTCCACTTATCAATAAATTTCCTTTTATTCCACCCTTATTTCTCCCTTTTTATTCTTTTATTGCACATTCAGGTGGGTGTGGTTTCTTTTTTTCATTCTTTTTCTCTTTTTTCACATTTTTCTTTTCTTTTCTTTTTCTTCCATACCCAACCCTACTTTCTTTTCACATATTTTACCCTTTTTCATACCCACTTCACATTATGCACCCCTATAATAGCCACCCTCAACTTAGGCAATTTAATTGAGTTGAGGTGCACAATGTCTAAAGAGGACTAGGGCAAAAATAGGTTCATTGTAAAACAAATGGGAAGGTGAAAGGTGTAACAAGAAAAAAAAGTCTAAATAGGCTCTAAAAATAGGGATCACAAGATACTCATTCACATATGGACGTCATTTAGGCTAAAAGTAGGCTTATTTCAAGAGCGATATATGATCCTTCCCTAACCAAATATCCTACAACCTAGGAAAGACTAAACGAGCAAGTTTTGAATTTAACATACAAAGAAAACTAGGTAGTATCTCACAAAGATATAGCACAAGGTTGCATCACAAGATACTAACTATCTAATTCATGCAATCATTAGCTATGATTATTATGTCCCAAATCCTAATGCCATACGAGATTCACAATGGTCATACATATATGCGCATTACACAGTTCTAAAACACATTTTTGGAATGATATCATTTTTCTCAGAATTCAACACAAATATTTCAACAACCTTAGATACTCAAAAATCTCCTAATTACACAAAAGCACATCACAATACAAACAAAACATGCTTTGACATAACATTTAACCTACACATGCTGCTTCTACAACCATACCATAGCTCACAAGAAAAGAAGCACCAAAACAAAAACCTACAAAAACTATGGTATACCCTACTCCCAACTAAAAGACTGAACTGTCCCCAATATGTGACACAAATGTAAAATAAATGAATGAGGACTAGGCATCCAGAATTGATAAAGATACAAAAACACCAAAATACCTTGGGTTGCCTCCCAAGCAACACTTGATTTAACATCACAACACGATGTGGCTATGTTGGTTACTCAGACTTCACCAACAAGCCCATGGATTGTGTCTCATGCAGTGCTTGATTTAATGTCACAGCATGACGTGAGTATCTTTATTACTCAGAATTCATCAAGATACCCAAAGGATTAACCACTTGGGTCATTAACATAATGAATAACCAACACCACCCTCATGTCGGTTGGTTGCATCACAGTTCTGCGGATGTTAAATAGGACTTCCTCATTATTGGCTCTGAAATTGAGCTCTTTCTTCTCTATATCAACCATTTCTCTACCCGTGGACATAAATGATTTTCCCAATATGATGGGCATCTCAAAGTCAACCTCACAATCCAAGATGAAAAAGTCATCCATATAATAAAGTTTTCAACTTTCATCAAAACATCAAATGATCTTCCATCAACAACCGCATAGTCAATGGTTTTAGAGGGATAAATCCTTACTTCTTGAACACAACCATCGACATCAAATTAATGTTGGATCCTAAGTCACACAATGTTCTGGAAAACTTGGATGTCCTAATAGTGCATGAGATCATGAAAGCGCTGGGATCACCCTTTTTTTTAGGATAAAGATTTATAAGTAATCATATTAAAATAGTGTAACCCATTAATATCCTTAGAAATAACCACTATCTTATTTGTATCCAACTCTTTCATAAACCTGACGTACCCAGGCATCTTCTCCAAAGCCTCAAGAAGAGGAATGTTTAAGCTCAACTTTCTTAGCCTAGAAATAAACTTTATGAACATCCATTATTCCTTATTTTGCTTTATCCTTTGAGGAAAAGATGTGGGAGGTCATGGTATTTTCTTCACTACAGGCTCATCAAACTTTTTCTTACCTTTTCCCTTTGTAGTATTACCATCAACACCTGTTGCCTTTTTCGACTCAGCTTTATTTGTCCCATCTATAACAACACTATCATCCCTCGACTCATCAATAGTAGGCAAAAGGGGATCAATAATAGACTTACCACTCCGAGTGGTCATAGCTAGATAATGACCATCATTTTTAGGATCCTAAACTATGTTGCTTAGAAGGGTACCTGACTACCTCTGATTTAAAGTTGTAGACATTTTCCCAAACGTCTGCTCTAAATGATTTATCATAGGACATATGATTCCACCTTTTAGTTCAATCTTGAAATATCTACCTAAATCTTCTTAAGGAAAGTTTCCTGACTTTCTTGAACCTTAACAAGCTTGGAGAACATAGCCTCCATCCTTGACTCAGTATCACGACTGCCTGGTGGAACATACCTTGTCCCCTTCTCATTGTAGTCATCCTTTCTTCTCCAGTCATAATCATGCTATCTACTACAGTCTCTATACCTATCTCCATAATAGTTATGGACTTGGTTTCCTTTCCCCTTGACTCAGTAACCCACCAACTCACAATCTAGGTACTTTGCCTCTTCTTCTAAATAAGAATCATAAGATTTAAAGGACATACCCTATGAATCTACTGCATTTACCTTATCAGAATTCATTATTGCAAACATTTTCATTAGGAGCCTAATGTCAGTTCTAAGATACGCAATCTCTTGCGACATAGAATCATCAACCACTCTATGATCGCTAGAAGCCCTAATGGCATAAGTACCAACATGTTTTTCTACCTCCAATGTATGCCATCCTCGATTGGTGATAGATATCTGATATAAAATATCTGATGCTACTTCCTAGCGTAGATGCATGAATGTTCCTCCAGTGATTATATCTACCTTATCTAAGGAACTGAAAGTCACGACTTGATAAAATATCACAAGGAAATTAGTCCATAAAATGTGATGATTGTGTACCATGCTCAAATTTTCTTAAACCATAACCATTCATCATTCATTGACTCAGAATATAGATGCCTGAAGTTATTTATCTTATCTTTTAATTGCAACATTCTTTTTGGAGGGAAGAAATAGTCTAAAAACTTCCTACATAACTTATTCCAAGTAGTAATTGATCCTCAAGGAAGTTCCCCCAACCATAATAAATCTTCACCAGTCAATGAAAAAGGAAACAACCTGAGTCTAAATGCTTCCTAATCTACCCCATATATAGTGTATGAAGTGCAGATCCCAATAAAGTTTGCAAGATATATATTTGGACATCCATAGCCAAGATCACAAACACATATTTAAGATTAAAGAGATGGATGATAGCATTAGTAATGTCAAACTTCACACCTGGTGGCAAAGCAAGAGGAATAATATCTCCTATCTCAGCAGGCTCAACGTAACCCATATCCTCCTCTAGATCAGAATATAGAGGTAAGTAATAGAGGATGGGATTACTTGAGCTCTACCACCTCTAGCCCTATCTCAATTTTTGTCGGTTGCTAATCGTCGAGTGCTAATCGATGATCTGCTTCTTTTCTTTGCCTAGCTAGCTTTACCTCCCGAGCTATATGCTGTGCTTAAGCATCCCTTCTATGGTTAGTTTCTTTTTCTAATAACTAATCAGTTCTTTAATCAATAATTCCCTGAACACTTCAGGAGGAAAGGGAGGCAAATCATGTGTATCATCCTGAACTCTTCAAGTTCACCTTCTCTTCTGTGTTCTATCATCCTACTAGTTGGTTGTAGGATTCTCTCTGGTTAAGATGTGGGAGTGTGATTGACTTGACTCCTTGTGTTAGGCATATGTCAGTGTACATACAACTAAAAACAGAAAACAAAAACCCAAAAACTTCAAAAATCTTTAATCAACAATCACACCGTATTTGCCGATAACAACACCAAAATTTTGATATTGCCCAAAGCTACACCTTTAAACAAGGCTAAAGTAGTCGATGCAAAATATAGTAACCTAACACAGGTTGGGGTTGACCTATAGGGAATATGTGAATTCTCTCTCTAGTTTGCTAAAGTCAACAGGTAGTAAAGAAAATTAAATGGGGGATTTGTTATTGTAAATAGTGATTGAACTCAAATGCTTTGGTTGTAAATAGTTAGAAACAAACACTAGGCTTGTGTTCCCCCTGGATTATAACTCGGTAGGCTTCTCATGATCATCCAACTATAAAACTATTGTGCATGTAGAATCAGATTTGGGCCTATACTAATGTACTCATTTGGTCCCAAATTGAATAAAAGAGGAAGAAAATGGATAAGTGGCCCAACACACAAATCTGCCAAAGGCCCAAGTTAATTGAGACCAAAATAAGAATTTAAGTATGTAGGTGCATCACCTACTTTGAAAATTTGAGCAGTTGGAACCTTTAAGTAGGTGCATCACCTACTTGGACCAATTTGACCAATTTTAAGGTCCAAAATGCAGCTAAGGAAGTGGACAAAATAGGGCCTTTATAAGGCCAAGTTGCTGGTCATTTTACTTTATTTCTAAGCCACAAAAAAGAGTATATTTCACAAAATCTCTCCACTCTCTCTAAAACAACAAGGAGCAGCCCTAAAATTCCTTCTAGGGTTCTTGAAAAAACCCTCACCTTTGCAGCCCAAGGTAAGTGAAAACACTAATGGTTTAGCTTAATTATCTCATAAAAGATTAGGAAAACATGATATAGGTTCTTAATTATAAGTACATGGCAGAATATAGAACAAGATACTTGCTCACTTTTTCTTTGTTATTAAGAGATTTTTCTTCTTCTTTGTTTTAAAGTGTTAAGGAAAGTGAAAGTTGAAGTTTTGAGAAAGAATAAGTTGCAGAATTGAGGTAAGGTGACTGCTCCATTTTTTTATCCTTGTATGTGAATTTGAAAGAGAATTATGGATGTGTTGTTATTGAGAACTCAAGAGATGATGAGTTCAGTAATTTATTGCTACAATAAAAGGGATTTGAGGCTGTTTTGTGGAATGTTTTGTATGTATGTATTATGGGATTCTAGGTTGATGTTGGAGAAAGGTAAGATTAGTTTTTAATGAAATATATATAAAAGGTGTGGCGGTACACCACCAAACCAATTATTGTATTTGTTTACTGCCCAATTTGTTTTAAGTATTGTTTGGAATGTGTAGTGAAGCCGAGGTGGTTTCGGTAAATCTTATAAGAACCTGTATGGTATGTGGGTGTAATTGGAGGAGAAAAGGGTTAAAATAACACCCTTGTTTAGTATATTAATGGCTTACTGCCCGGTTTCTGTTTTGGGTGAAGTTAAGTAGCCTAAATATGTTAGTTGGTTGCTAATACTCGTTTACCATATATTCTATTATAGATAAGTAATCTAAGAGGAGGAAAGTCAAGTTGGGTTAGTTTCGGAGTTATATAACCAGGTATGTAAGGCATACTCTATTTTTCACTCTTTGGCATGAAATCGGACATTTGGTCCATCAAGTAAGCTTCCAAGGTTATCCTATAACAAGTGACACATAATAGCAACACATTATATCTCATGAAGCCAATGACCTTGTTCCCACTCTCTAACATTTTAAAGCACCTCAATACATGCTTATTACTAAACATGTATGTCTATCTTCACTAGAAAATTTCAGGAGTTCTACGCTTGTTCAAATAAGACCCATGTGTTAATTTCAGCTCCTAAACACTTCATTTGTGTGCCAATAGCTCCCTACCTCATTGTTGTTGCATTAAGTGTCCATTTATATGTCACTTATTAGCAGATTATTGGTTCAAGACACCATAATGTTATGACCACCAAAGTAACCATCTCAAAGGCTAAATAAACTAAGTAACACAAATCTGTAAAACGAGTGGCAGCTTAGGGGCATAAGCCTAGGATGGACCTATCTCGATACCTTTATATATGGGTGGTAGCTCAGGGGAATAAGCCTAGCATGGGCCGATCCCAATCTTTATATGTAGGTGGAGGCTAAGGGGAGTAAGCCTAGCATGGGCCGATCCTAATTTATCTATTTACTACTGATCAACTGGTCATTTGCATTATATATGGATTACAAAGATTATGAAGTAAGAAAGGTAAAAATGAAGAAAGGAACGTAATGTATGTAGTCCCACAAGTATATATCAAGGTGGTCTACTAGTACTACTTATGCACTTGTATCTGATTTCTATTGAACTCTTGCATCATGTGTTATTACCTTCAGCCTTACATATTCAGTACCTATTTTCGTACTGATGTTCCTCATGGGGGACCTGTATTTCATGCTGGAGGCATAGGTACTTCATCTCATACACCTCAGTAGTAGGAGCGCAGGCTATTCAGTGACTATTGGTGAGCTTTAGGTTGATTCGGGGCTCTTTGAGTCTGTTCCATATATTTTGGTATTTTCCAGTAAGTCAAGAGTAGGGTGGGAGTTTGTACCAACCCTAACTAAGTCTATATATATTTTAGAGGCTTTGTAGACTAATGTAAAGTTATGGTAGTGTCTTGCCTTTAGACGTGGTGGCCCCAACGGCCAAGTGTTGTATATATAAGTTTGTGCTTGCCTATGCAATTATTCTCATCGATACATAATATCATATTTTTCAGAACCTTTGGTTGTCATAGTTACATGCATGAGAAGTACAAAGTTATGAATTGGTTCTCTCGGGCCTTTACGGCTGCGGGTGCTTGTCCGCCCTAGTAGGATTTGAGGCGTTACATAAGGCTGGCCAGAGGGGACCACTTTTAATCCCTGAAGTCCATTATAAAGTAAATTCTACTCTGGACTAGGTTAAAGTATCTAAATCTACGTTTATATGTTAAACAAGCCTCAAGTAAACCTAATATGGAAATTCTACTTAAGACATGAGCAGCTAAGTCAATTCCACCTGACTTACGGTTTCAAGATAGCTTAAACAGTACAACTACCCTAAATATTTGACGATCATATTTCCAATACCTAAATCCCCTCCCACTTTAACATAATATCATAAGTATACTAAAAAATAGATCAATCTATGAGGAGAGTAAACCTAGACTACCTAGACACCAAAAAAAAGCTGAAGAATCTGCTAAACCAATAATTTTCCCTTCCAAGATGCTTCCGCAAGGTGCACACTATCAAAATCACAATCTACTCATCAAGACAAAAACAATGATATCTATATTTCACTATTGTAATTTGGGTCCCAAAATTATGTAAAATCCCATGTGGGCCCATTTATGAAATCATTCATTCAAAACCAACACGACGCCCCACTATGCTTAAGAAACATTTACCCACAAATATGGGTGAATGCCGAGCTCTAATGGTGATAAAATGAAGCCACTAAGGTTTTAAGGATTTTTTTAAATAGATGAAGGATGTAATCCTAAAATAGATGAAAGGTTTCCCTAAATCGAAGAAGAAACGTGCAAATAATATCCACTCAAACACCAAAATTGCCTACAAATGTTTTTTCCCATGCTTTCCCACTCTTGAGGGTTCCAATATCTTGAGAATGGATGAAGAATAGAGAAAAATAGGCTAAGTGGGTATTTATGCCCTTCCGAGTCATACGTGTGATGCTAAATAGGACACTTGGCCACTTTAGCGGTCACTGCTAAAGAGCCTGGTACCGCTAAAACGATACGTATCCCAAAAGCCAGTCCACTAAAGAGAACCATGGGCTGCTTTAGCACTAGCCGCTAAAGCAGTACTTGTTGCTGGGTTAGGGATGTCAAAGATCCCCAAGGGCCACTAATGTGCCCTCCACTAAAGTTCCCAAAGGGCCGCTTTAGTGGCCGCACCAGATATCAGGCACCAGCTGGAACTTGGAGAAATTCCTAGTCTCCGCCGACCCCTCAGGATTCTTTCGAAACCCCATGAGTGAAAATGAACTATGCTACCCTATCAAATTTAATATTCTAGAATTAATAGGGTAGTCAAAATTTCCATCCGAAGTTGTTTTAATGAAAAGTGGGTCCCACACCCACTTGCTATTTTCTTAACGTCTGACTAATAACTCGAAATGAGTTTGGAAGCCTTGGACCAAGGGTCCTCCTAGCCTAAATTTGATGTTTCAGAGCTATTAGAATAGTTAGAATTGGCATAAGAGGTTATTTGGCTAATGATTTTGTCCAATAGAAAATTTGAACCAACAAAGGCTTTAAAACAGGGAATTGGCTCTAAAAACTAAACAAACTACTGGGTAACCAAATTGTCGTTTTTAGCAAGTTATAATTTACTTGGGCTAGCTCTAAAAAACAAAAATGAGTGGAAATATAGAAAATGACTTGAAGGGTTATTATAATATCCACTACTAAAGGAACTTTTATCTGTAAAAGTAAAGGATTAGGATATAACTGAAGCCTCGAACATGTAAGGATAATGGGTTCGCATCTCGCTCTCGATCATCCAAGTAGACTCTTTTACTGGGCAGTACCTCCATTGAACCTTAACTACAGGAATCTCCCTAGTTCGCAACCACCTGATATCCCTAGACAAAATGAGCACATGATCCTCCACAAAAGGTCAATCACTCATCCAACTATACTGAGTCCTATCTAAGCATAAGATATTGGTCAGGAATGTATAGCCACAATATAGAAACATGGAAAACCAAATGGACAGTAGAAAAATCTGGGGGTAAGGCTAACTCATAATCTACCTCACAAATTGTGCAAAGTATCTCAAAGGGTCTGATATATCTGGGGCTGAGCTTGCCTTTCATCCCAAACATCATCACACACTTCATGGTCTATACATAGAGGAATAATCGATCACCAAATCCATATCTCGAGGCATGAAGTATATAATTAGCATAAGTCTTCTTCCTACTCTAAGCTTCCCTCAACATATCCTCAATCACCCTTACTCTATCTAGCAACTCCTAAAGCAAGTTAGTGCCACGAGGTCTAACCTCGGAAGTCTCAAACCATCCAATCGAGGAATGACATCTCTTGTCATATAAAGAATTAAAAGGTATCATCTAAATACTTGAATGGTGACTAATATTATACCTAAAGTCTCCCAAGGATAAGTGTTACTCCCACCGATCTCTAAAATCCATAGCGCAAGCTCGGAGCATATCCTTGAGAACCTAAAAATTCTTCTCTAACTGGCCATCGGTCTGAGGATGGATAGCTATACTAAAATTCACCTGAGTACCCAACTCCTCCTGAAAAACTCTCCAAAATCTAGAAGTTAACATTGAACCTAGATCTTAAATGATAGATATAGGCACAACATGCAAACAGACTATTTCACGAACATATATACGGGTTAACCTCTCGGCACTGAAGGACATCTGAATAGGAATAAAATATGCCGACTTGGTCAACTGATCCACAATGACCCAAATACCATTAGAAACATAGGAGGTATGAGGCAACCCACTAAGAAAGTCCATGGTAATCCACTCCCACTCCATATGGGAATAGGCAACATCTGAATCAATCCACCAGGTCTCTAATGCCCGTCCTTACCTGCTAACAACATAGAAAGCGAGCTACAAAGTCTGTCACATCTCTCTTTATGCCACTCTATTAATAATTCTATCTTAAGTCTCTAGACATCTTAGTTATACCATGGGGAATAGAATATCTGGAGTTGTGCGCCTCGTGCAAGATTGATTGGATTAAGAATTCAACCCTAGGAACACAAATACAAATATAAAATATCAAAACACCCTATGAATCTATGGTAGCCCATTTGGACTCACCACTCAATACTTGATCATGGATGATGAAAAGTCTTTTATCCTCAAACTGACGACTCCAAATCTGCTCAAATAGCAAAAAACTGGCCTCAACGCTAGCAAGAATCCTCCTAGGGTTTGAAATATCAAGTCGCACCATTAAGTTGTCTAAGGATAAGATCTCTCATGCCAAAGGACAAAGTGAAATTTAAATACAATAAAGGATACCCATACTCACCATTTTCTAGCTCTAGGTATCCGCTTCTATGTTCGTCTTGCCCGACTGATAAATATTACGCCCAAGCGCACATGCAAGTGTACATGGTCTCGCTAAGTAATACAGTGGCCTTAAATAAAACCAAATATCGATCCCTCAGATACTTGTGTTAAACAACTATTCAATTATAGTTCACAATTGAGACTAAACTTATGCAACATAATCTAAAGAGATTTGAATACTTGCAAACTAAAAGTAAACTAAAAATAATGTGGGAAAGTAAGGATGTTGGACAATCAAGGGCTAACAATTCATGGTTAAAGCACTACGAACAATCATACTATGCTATTGAACTTCATTCATTAGATTTCTTATATTGGTTGTTGATTCATAGGGTTTATCGCATGATCATGGCCTCCAGACCTCTTATCGTCTACCTAACTTGAATAGTACAACTACATCATTGAGCGAGGATGCAATAATCCAGTTAAAAGTATGAAGCTATCATCCTACATGTGAAACAAGAAAGGATACTAGGTATATCCCTATCCTAGTCTCTAATTCAAATTCCTTATTTTATAAAAGAATAACAGCCTTACTCCATCTATCCTCACGTTTATATTTCTATTCCTTCTCGTGAGATCACAAGGTCGACAATATATATATTCCAAGGTAATCTACTCCTTAAAATAGTTAAAACAAGGATAAAAAAACTACCAAATAATATAATCAATCCAAATAAAATAAATTCAAAGTGAAAGTAAACATGTTCTTGGGCTTAACCCCATAAAGGGGGTGTTTAGCCATTAATAGACATAACCGTAATCCAAATAACTGAATACATGATATAATCCATTATAAAGCTAAAGTAAATAGAAATAAACCCTAAAAGAAGTGTTGATAATCCCCTCTCCAAGTCCAAATACATTCAAAATTAATTAGAATAAAGTGCAAGTGCTGTATTTATAGTAGGAGAAGTTGGCTGCATGTGGACTAAGGGGTGCGGCGCGTTGGTTAGATCATGGGAGAAACTGGCACGTCCCATGGATTGATGTAAGTGAGATATATGTGTGTTGAATTTCTTATTTAATGGGAGAAAGGTCTGCATGGCCCCTTTATCGCGTTGCCTCACTGGAAAGTGCAATTTGCCTCCTTAATTGTCCTTTGCATTTTTCCTTCAAACCCAATGCTTGTGGTGTCGTTTTAGCTTCATTTACAGCTTTTTAAATGTACATATATAATTATAATAAACTCACCAAGAATCCTAAATAATCAACCACCACGGATTAGAGCTCAAATTTACACAATATCAAGAACGGTGAACTAGAAACTCGAGCTAAGACTAGGCTTGCCCACATTGATCTTTAACTTATTGTTTTGACTCTTGGATTCATCCAATTGAACTTTGAACATTATAAACAAGTTTTTACACAATTAATTAAACATTCAAACCCTTAGTAACTCATGACTCACATTATAATCCGCTGAGCTAGACTAGTTAAACACCTAGCTCAAGCTAGTAAAACTAGTTTTCTCGTCTAAACTCTAAATGATCAATTTGAATCCGAACTTATTTGAAAACACCTTTAAACATTGTTATCACATACTTAAATACTTAGATGCTAAATAATATCAGAATTAACACATTAAGAACACAAATTGACTTAATACAAGGCTAAATAAGCTAGGATAACAACACTAGGGTGCATAAAACCACCTCAGATCATCACCCCACACTTAAAGCCTTGTTCGTCCTAAAACAATTCTTTACTCAAAATATCATAAGATTAGGTGACCCCATATTTCTACTACAATCAATACACTCAAGTTAGGACTACAATGACTACACAGATGGAAGTTTCTACACTAAGCATGTTACGTACATAATTGATGGATTAAGAATACTACTTCAAAACATCCTAGCCTCAAGAATTGAATCACCTAGTTAGCAAACTCATGAACATTTTTA
Source organism: Capsicum pubescens (assembly GCA_030864215.1). NCBI lineage: Eukaryota > Viridiplantae > Streptophyta > Magnoliopsida > Solanales > Solanaceae > Capsicum > Capsicum pubescens. The sequence continues at coordinate 138,515,848 of CM061545.1, forward strand.
ATCAAAGATATTATATAATTCACTCAACATTCATCAAATATGTTCCCTCACAATAAGAAAGTTTCCGATAATCACTCACAATCATGCAATCCATATCAGAATGGGTACAAGAATCAAATTTTGCTCAATCTCACAAGGAATTAACAAGTTACAAATGATGAACCATAGGCTTACCCTTAGTGTAGTACTCAACTAATATTAGAATATTAAGCTTAGGATCAAATAGGTCTTTAATGATTTAAGTATAGGCTAAGGGACGGGTAGGAACTATTCTTGCCAGTAATAGTGGCTGCCTTCCCTAAGTGCTTTAATACATCACATTATACAATTAAGACCAATCTCTAAAAACCACTTTACACAACTTTCTATTGACCCACATCTTTTATGTTTCCCGAACTCATTAACCTCATTCACATGCACATGGTAGGAGTATTGTCTATTCACCACTTATTTAACTTGAACAAATTTTTATTCTTTTTTCATTCCTCAACTCCCAAACACCACACATAGCAATTGTACACACCAATAACTATCACTTTTGGGATTCAATTTTACCTTTCTGCTACTTGAATTTTCAACTCCTTAATTAATTTTACCCTATAGGAATTTTGGATCAAATTAAGGTCAATCACATTAAAGTCTCAATGGGGGTTAACTAGAATTATGCACAAAGGTAGGTCAAAAAAGTTATAAACATAGCTATCAAAGATATGCCTATATTATCTCCTAAACCCACACTCTTTGTTTCGTTTTGCACACACATCAGGAAAGTTCTAGAATCAAATGCAACAAGGAATATACAAACAACCTTACACACACATGTCACATGTTCAAATCAAGTAGGATCCTTATAAACTCTTAACCAAAAAATCACATGAATTCAACATTAATCCAACAAGTACAAGAGTCATAATCATGAGCGTAGAAGTCTCAAAAGTAGTAATTCACACAATCGACATATTTTTACAACCAAAACACTTACATCATGTAATCAAATATAGCACCAAAAAGAACATCTTATTTATTCCTAATACAAAAAATTTTAAAATTACCCTAAAAATAGGAATTTCTCTACCCCACACTTAAAAATCTACTTTGTCCCCAAAGTGTACTTTAAAAGATAGAGATTGAAATACTCTCTAAGGCCTCTTGGCCTAGCTAGTAGCATATTATTACGTCAAGAGGGTCCAAGGACCCCATACTTATTCTTTCCCATGCTCCTTAGCTAAGATTTTCTGATACTCAGACTTCCCATTAACCTATGACTCACAAAAGTAAAAACTAGTGAAGTAAAAACTAAAAATACTGAAAATAAAACCTACCTTAACTTGGATTGCCTCCCAAGCAGTGCCAAATTTAGTGTGATGGAACGACCTAATCTTTGAATAATCTATTTTCCTTTAAAATCTTACTACACTCGAACACCATCTTCTTTTTCATTTCTGACCCCTTGAGTGTGAACTCTCAAGGTCAACAACTTTCTCAACAATAACCTTTTTAGGATCATTAATTTACATCATGTTGGGCTGAGGTATTTGTGGCTTGGGATGCTCAATGAGGAAGTTCGAAGAGGTCTTTGGTGGACTTAACTTCACCACCCATACTTATCCTCTTTAATCATAGTAATCATGCATAAATCTTTATAGTGGTGTATGTTTTAAGAGGTTTGTACACTTTGAAAATTGCATTTTCATCATCCAGCCTCATTATGAGCGTGCCCTCTTTCACATCTATCACACTCCTCCCATTGCAAAAAATGGATGACCCAAGATGACTGGTACTCTTTCATATTTCTAAAAATCTAAAAAAATAAATCAGCAGGAACAATAAACTTACTAACCTTGATAAGAACATCCTCTATGATTCCTTTAAGATGGGCTAGGGTCTGGTTTGCCAATTGTCACAGTGCCTGGTCTCAGCTTTACCAGCCCCAACTTGTTAAACAATGATAGGGTCATCAAGTTGATACTCACCCCTAAATTACCCAGTATATAGACCACCTCACTGTTGCTAATTTGAATAGGGGGTGACTCTCCCTAGATCTTTGAGATTTTAAGGCATCTTCTGTATTACCACAGAGTTGCACTCTTCAGTGAGTGCTACTATCTCAATCTCCTACAACTTAACTTTGTTAGTGAACACATCCTTCAAGTACTTAGCATACTTGGGCATTCCCTGCTAAACATCTTAAAGAAGAAGGTTAATATAAAGATCTCTGGACGTGTCTAAGGCCTTTTTGAAGCATGCATCATCCCTCGCTTTTATATACCTCTGTGGGAAGGGTAATGGCGGTCTCTCCTTTACTTGTTCAACAACTTTTGTTTTCGAGTACTCATACTTCCTCGAATTTCTAGTTGCTTGTTCATCTACCTGTTTAGGAACCAAATCATCATCTACCTTCTTATTTTTCTTTGGAGGTTCTTTATTGAGTTCCTTACCACTCCTTAAATTGATTGCCATTACTTGTTTAGGATTTTTAGTATCACTTGGCAAACCACCTTGAGTCCTGTTATTTTGCGCTGTTGCTATCTGACATATCTGCAACTCCAATATCCTTGTAGCTACTTGCTAGCTCTTCATATCTATTTGCTGGATCCTTATATTCGCTGCCAAGTGTGCTTGAGCAACCAAATTTTATTTCAGCATCTGTTCCATATTGCTAGTGGCCTGATTTACTTGAGCATATGATTGCTAAAACTACTGCTGTTGGGAATTCCATTGTTGATTTATGGGCTGAGTCTTCCACTTTAGATTGAGGCGTTTCCATAATTAAGCCTTGGAACATTGCCCACGAGCATCACTGACTCAAGATTGGCAGCACACATATTTGCAAAATGGCCACTATTACCATAAACCATGCACCAAGTACTTGTCTGCTGAATTGCATTTACTATTATTGCAGGTTGTGTAACCCCCAACTTCATATTACTGAATTGAGTTGTTAACTAATTCTATAATGATACAATATGAGCGGATATAGCAGTAAATAGGCCGACCTCCAATATACCTGCAACCTTCTTTGTAACACTTCTTAAGTCAGAATGCCACTCAAGATTTCCTTGTGCAATACGATTCAACAATGTATACAACTCATTATACGTCAATTCTAAAGCTTGACCACTTGCAACTGAATCTAAAAATTTTTGTGTTGTGATCAAATGCCTCAACAAAAGTGCGATCTAGTACCTCAATAGACTGCTGATGATGTGGACAGTCCTGAAATAGAGCTTTGAACCTCTCCCATGCATGATATAAGTTCTCATCTGGCTTCAAGCACATAATCTCACTATGCAGTCTAGCAGTCTTGATAGATGGATAGAATCAGATGAGGACTTTTCGAGCTAAGTCATCCTAAGTTATGACTGAACTTGCTGACTCAGCGTTCAACCACTTCTTCACTTTCTCCAATAGTGAAAAGAGGAATAGTGTTAGCCTAACATAATCAGGTGACACACCCTTAAGGATGAATGTATCACTGATCTCCAAAAAGTTTTGTAAATAGACTTGTGGATCTTCATGTGAAAGCCCCATAAACTATCCACTGCTGATCAAAAGCTACACCATGTTCTGTTTTAGCTCAAAGTTACCTAAGCAGCCAGTTTCTGAAAAGGGGAGGTCAAATTTGTTGGAAGTGGGATTGCCACTTCTAGAACTATCCTGCGGGCTGGTTGATCTTCATCCATTAGAGCAGGATAGTCCTATTCCTCTTGAAATTATGGGATATGGGGGAGAATGTTTGCTTCTCTCCTTCATTAATAGAAGAATTGCTTGGGTTCAAGGCTTGATTTAACCAAATCCCAATCCCTTGCCAGCTTAATAGTCTGTAAACCTGTTTTATGCAAAATCAATCCCAAGATCAAGAGTAAACCACGAATGAAACCTAAAAAATAAAACTAAAACAAAAATAGTTGCCAATTTACAAATCTCCATCAATGACGCTATAATTTGCTGTTCCTAAGCACACACGTAAGTGTACGTGGTCTTACCAAGTAATACAATGGCCTTAAATAAATCCAATTATCAATCCCTCAGCGACTTATGTTAAACAACTATTCAACTCTAAGTAACAATTGAGATTAAACTAGTGCAACGTAAACAAAAGAGTTCTGAAAGATTATAACTAAAAGTAAAGTAAAAGCAAGGTGGGAAACTAAACACTTTGGACAATCAATTGATGAAAACCCTATTTAAATAACTACAAACAATCATACTACACTATTGAACTTCATTCCTTAGATTTCTTATCTTGGTTGTTGATTCGTAGGGTTTATCGCATGATCATGGTCTCCCGACATCTAATCATCTACCTAACTTGGACGTTACAACTACATCATTGAGAGGGGATACAATAATCCAATTAGGTGTATGAAGCTATCATCCTACGTGTGAACCAAGTAAGGCTTCTAGGTATATACCTATCCTAGTCGCTAATTAAAATTCCTAATTTCATAAAAGAATAAAAACCTTACTCTATCTATCCCCATGTTCTATCTTCCTATTCCACCTCCCGAGATCACAAGGTAGACAATATATGTATTCTAAGGTTAGCAACTCCTTAAAATAGTTAAAACAAGGATAAACAAACTACCAAAGATGATAAAAAATCCAAACAAACTCAATTCAAAGCGAAAGTAAACATGTTCTTGGCCTTAATCCTAGAAAAGGGGCGTTCATCTAGTAATAGACATAACTGTAATCCAAATAACTGAATACATGATATAATACATTAAAAATATAAAGTAAAGCGAAATAAACCCTGAAAGAAGTGTTTACCAGCTCTAGTCCAAGTCCAAAGAAGTTCAAAAGTGATTTGAATAAAATGCAAGTGTCGTATTTATAGTAGGAGAAGTTGGCCATGCGTGGACTAAAGGGTGCAACGCATTGGTTAGATCATGGGAGGGAGTGAAACATCACGTGGCTTTATTTAAGGGAGAGATATGTGTGGAAAATTTCTTATTTCATTGTAGAAAGTTCCGCGTCGCCCCTCTATCGCGTTGCTTCACAGGAAAGTGCAATTTGCCTCCTTAGTTGTCCTTTGCATTTATCCTTCAAAACCAATGCTTGTGGTGTCGTTTTAGATTTATTTCCAGCTTGTTAAATGTCCATATATCATAATAATCAACTCTCCAAGAATACTACATCATCATACACCACAAATTAGAGCTCAAAACAACACAATATCAAGAGTGATGAACTAGAAACTCGAGCTAAGACTAGACCTGCCCACATTGATCTTTAACTTATTGTTTTGACTCTTGGATTGATCCAATTTTACTTTGAAAATTATAAACATGTTTTTCCACACTTACTTAAACAATAAAACCATTAGGAACTCATTACACATATTAGAATCCATCGAGATAGACTAGACAAATACATAACTCAAGCTGGTAAAACTAGTTTACTCATTTAGACTCTAAATGATCAATTTGAATCCAAACTTGTTTAAAAACACCTTTAAACATTGTAATCACATACATAAAACTTATATTCTCAATTATATCACCATTAACACATTAAGCACACAAATTGTCCTTAAAAAGGCCAAATAAGCTAGGATAACAATACTAGGATGCTTAAAACCACCCCAGATCAATACACAATAAAGATATCATAATTCTTAAGCAACTCCGTCCATCTACACTTCCTAGAATATAGCTCCCTCTGAGTCATAAGTTGTTGTATACTATGATGATTTATGAAAATCTCACAATGTACACCATAAAGATAATGCCTCTAAATCATAAGTGTGAAACTACCGCCGCTAACTCCAAGTCATAAGTAGGGTAGTTTCGCTCGTGCAACTTCAGTTGCCTCAAAGAATAAGCAATAATATGACCTTTTTGCATTAACACACAACCTAAACCAACACCAGAAGCATCATAATATACCGCGATTTCCTCAGCCTCAACAGGGAGAGCAAAAATAGAAACCAAAGTAAGGAACTCTTTGAGCTTTCCAAAGCTCGACTCACACTCTTCGGACCATAAAAAAGGAACCTCATTTTGAGTCAATCTTGTCATAGGTTATGCGATAGTAACAAAAGTCTACATGAACTTCCTATAATAACCAACCAAACCAATGAAGCTACGAACCTCAATCGGAGATGTAGGCAAGGCTTAATCATGAATGGACTCAATCTTTACTAGGTCTACCATGATCCCATCTTTATACACCATATGCCCAAGGAATGTCACTAACTCAAGAAAAAACTCACACTTAGAGAATTTGGCAATAAAGCAAATGATCTCTCAATATCTGAGCAGAATCCTCAGATATTGCGCATACTTATATCTACTCCTTAAATACACAAGGAAGTCGTTGATGAATACAATCACAAAGGAATCCAAATAAGGCCCGAACACTCAGTTTATCAGATCCATAAATGCAGTTGGGGCTTTAGTCAACCCAAAAGACATCACTAGGAACTCATATTAACCATAATGGGTCCTAAAGGCTATCTTCAAGATAGCCTCAGCCTGAATCCTCAATAGTGGTAACTGATAACGCTCAATCTATAGCTCTCGTCGGAGTGTAAAGCGGTCGTTTGTCAAATATGGAGCCCAACTGGGTTGGGTATCGATCCCACAGGGAATAGCTTGGTCAACAAGTAAGTAAAGATTACTAGACTTTTAGTGCAAGTCTCATAAAAAGGGGGGAGTTTTGTTGTGCAAGTAATGTAACCAAACTATTAAAGTAAAAATGGAGAATAGCAAAGCAAAAAGAAAGAATGTTTAGTAGGATGTAAAACAATGAGAATTGAGAAGTTGGGGTTATGTCCACCTTATGAGTTGTACGTCTCTATTGGCTATGAGTTGTGCGGAATTCAGAAATGCGTGTGCTTATAGAGAATTGTATTCGATGGTAAATCCAAGCGTCTTTCGACCTAAACAAGGACTATTTCACTTTAACTCTTTCGATCTTAAAGCGTATCTAGAGGTACAAATTCTCCAAGAGGTTAATCCAGTTACGACACTAACTTTTTAATAGAGGATGGGACCCTATTACCTTGACATTATCTCTTTTCTAGACATATAACCTTTCTTTCGAACAAGTTAATGCTATACTGGCGTATTCTATGCGTCTGCAGCCACAAGAATTTGCATTAAGATGAAGAGAATAATGATATAAGCAACACACATATCACAAATTCACAAACTCATAGCAATAGATAGTATCTCATAAGGCTTCCATAACCCCAACAGAGAAGTTTAGTTACCCATGAGTGCGAAGGAAATCACAATAAACATTATTATTATACCACAATAAAGATCTCGTGTAGTAAGGTGTGGTAGGCGTTAGGCGTGACTTCTTTGCAATGTAACGTTTCTCTTGTTGCGGAAATTAAGAATTGAATAGATGAATAGAAGAAGAATAAAAAGTAGAATTATTAGAATGGTTGGAAGAGTAGAGGAATCAATAATAGAAGAATGAATTAAAAGTAGAATGAGAATTATTAAAATCTCTAGCAAAATAGGGTATTTATAATACCCATATCCTATTCCTACTAAGCTAATGAATTAATTAACCCAATCCTACTAGGTTAAGGTATCATTATCCTAATCCTAATAAGTTACTACTAGTCCCCAAAGTCTTCAGAATTGCTGTTTTTGTCTGGGACAGATTTTCCATGCGCCACTTTTGGTCCTTGGCGTCCAAGCTTTGCTTTCCTCCTTTCGTGAAGCTTTCTTTGGCGTCAAGTTATCCATAAAATGCTGAATTCTGCATCATTTATACCTGAAAACATGCTAATCATATTCGTTAGCTCACATATAGGAAAAAGGACTAAAAGTGCATGAATTATATATTTTGTCCTCAAAACATCGTTAAAATATGGGTAAAATATAGCACTTTAGGCGTGTAAATTCGCCTATCATCAACACCCCACACTTGAAGCTTTGTTCGTCCTCGAATAAAATATCATGTCCCTCTCAACATTTACTTAGGGTTTCACAGCAACAACACAAAATATTCGTCAAGACAAGCACAACAATTATCAACAAAGAGTAGTTTTTTGATCATTAGTAGAAACAATTCAGCCTCCAACATGGACTCGTGATGGTGGTTAATTCGTGTTCACAAGTTGAGGTATAAAGAATCATATACGACTACCCAAAACTCATCAACCATGTGTGTCTCACAGTATATTACCCATAATCTCTCACAAGTATAGTATATTTATCGAAACATGGGTATAAAATTATCCTTGCTCTCACTCTCACAAAGAATTCATATGCTGCAACTGATGACCATAGGCTTGCCCTTAGTGTAGTGCTCCACTAAATATCAAAATTCTAAGCTTAGGATCAAATAGGTCTTTTGCTGGTTGTAATGTAGGCTAAGGGACGGGTAGGACTATTTTGGCCAGAAATAGTGACTATGTTCCTAAGCGCTTTAATACATCACATTATATCATTAACACTTTTCTTTCAAACAACCTTTCTACTTTCTTTTAATCTACCACCCTTTTTCTCCTCTTTTGTTTTTCAATTTTAAACATAACCAACTTTTTAGTTTTCCTTTCCTTTTTCTTTTCATAACATACCTCTTATGATAACACTTCTTTTTCATAATGAATTCAAGCACCCATACATTCTAAAGAATCATATTCACCCAATCTCCTCTTATTTTGTCACATGACTTTACACTTTAAAGAACATAGGAATTTGGATCAAATTATGGTCTTGAAAAAAATAGATTAGGCTTTCATATGAGGTTGTCAAAGAAAATAGGCTAAAGGCTCAAAAGGGGTTGACTAGGATAATGTCCATGGGTAGGTAAAAAGAAGGTAAATAATCATAGGTTGCCAAAGAAATGCCTAAATCATCTCCTAGACTTGCACTCTTTATTTTCGCTTTACATACATACCAGGAAAGTTCTAGCATCAGCCACAAGCACAGAATATACTATTATCTCACACACACAAGGCACATGGTCGACTTTATTGGGAGTAGTATAGACTCTTGACCCAACAGATGAAGGAATTAAACCAAACAATATCACATAGTGAGTCACAATTAGAGCCTAAACGTCTCAATAGTCATGATTTTATCACAAACTCTTGTCATAATCTCATGCTGCCTATTAGAATAATTTCATGCAAAGCTAAGTTAAAAAAAATTTAACTACTGAAAAAAACAATTAACTACTAACAAAACAAACAAACATAAATAAATTCAAATGTGGATAGAGAAGTATAGCATGCAAATACCAGCACCCCACACTTAGACGGGACACACTGTCCTCAGTGGAAAATAAATAAGAAGAACCTGGTTAGTCGGACTCATCCTCTATGTCTGGGGTCATACCCCTTTCGTCAGAATCATCATTAGAGTCGTCATCCTCAGAAGTTCCTCATAAGTATCCCACTTAATTCCAAGAGTGAGTCGAGGTATTTGAAGCGAGGAGGGTTTTCCTTGCTCTTTTCGGCCTCTTTTCTTGCCTTTTTGTGAAGTGGTAGCCTTATCTTTGCCTTGTCTTGCTTTGGGTGCCATTGTACCTGAGACTTAAAACAATGTTCATGTTAGCATCATCTCGATGGATACAATCTATAAACAAGCAGTAGTGGCACCACCTCACACTTAGTTTGTTGGTACAGACTAGTGAAGTGAAAGTGGTCGATTACTCAGACTTCATCGACATACATTTTAGGTGCTCTATTCCAACAATAAAATTAGTGCAGTCATACTTCTTGTAATCTTGGCAATACTTGCATGTGTGAGATATCAAGACTACTACATAGAGATTGAATCAAGGTATAACATCTAGAAATAATCATAACCTCCTATGTCGGTAGGCATCTATAATTCTTATCCCGATGAACAAGTCATTCCAACATGTAAGTATTCAAGTGACAAGATTATGCAATTTTTGTGACCATATCAATTCTGCAAAAGTAAGACAGTGCATCAAATTCAAGTTGGAAATAAGTTACGATCATCCTTACGTATTCATTCACTCACTTGGTTGTATCATAACAATTCAATCACTTTCAAATCATCAATACTAATTCAAGATTTAGCAATTCATAATAGGCTTAGTAATGTAGTACTTACGGAATATAAATGAAGAACAAAGAAGCACTTACTTGATTGATGACTTTGGATGCTGTTTTTGTGAAGTAAGATAGCAAAAGGAAAAATTTTGAGAGGATTTGGGGACTATAGGCGGCGCTTAAGCTAGGTTTCCAATGTGTTTTTGGTTCAAGACTAAGTCTCATATTTATAGGAGAAGGTTGGGTCGGGTTTTGACCCATTTAAAATTGGATTTGGAGACAAGAAGTGACCATAGGAGGCGCCTTTTGCTTTGCCTATGCTTGGCATAGGCGGCGCCTTTTGAAAAGAATTGTTTAGCATAGGCGGCGCCTATGCCATGGCATTCCTAGGCATAGGCGGCGCCTTTCACTTAGCATATGAGATTCAGAGACAAAAGGCATTAGCATAGGCGGCGCCTATGCTATGGCATACTTGGGCATGGGTGGCGCCTATGCTATGGCACACTAGATTCCGAGACCTTAGGCCATAGTATAGGCCTTGCCTTGTTCGTGGCCTAGTTTTACCTAGGCCTAGCCTTGTTTGATGCCTATATTTTCATGAGCAATGCTCAATCCATAGCCTTTTGCTTCTTCATTCCTAACTTACCACCTTTAACATGCAATACGTCCAAATCAAAATTTGAAACCAATCTCCTCGTTTTACACCTCTTGCAACTACATTTGCTCAAAAACAATAAAAACGATTAGAATGATGGGTTGCCTCCCATCAAGCGCCTTAGTTTTGGTCGTGGCACGACTCTTATTTTTGGATTTTTATTTATCAAAAGCAAACACGTAATAGAACGAAAGAAAAATAAAAAACGATAAACGATGGGTTGCCTCCCATCTAGGGCTTGAGTTATTGTTGCGGCATGACATAGTTACCTCGAGTACTTAGACTTCGTCGAGATAGATGGTGGATCGTTTTCTGAATGGATTCAGACGATAATGAGGCTTATTTGTAGGCATGCAATCTTCTTCGAGATGACCCTTGTGCATGCCTATCCCAGGAGGGATACCAATTATATCATCAATAGTCCAACCCATAGCTCTCATGTATATCTTCAGAGCAGAGATGAGAGCCTCTACGTGCTGTTTACTTAAATCATCCGCACTCACCGGAAGTATATTTATACTTTCCAAGAACATATACCTTAGATAATCGGGGAGCTCTTTCGATTCTAGCATTGGTGGCTCTTCAAGGGAAGTCTTCGCTGTTGGTGACGGTTGATTCTTAAGATCATGGTCCGGTTGCTTAGGAGTATGGGAATAGGACTCTATTTCTGTTAGAGCACCCATAAGTTCTTCATAATCTTCATCGTCCTCATGCTCAACATTCAGTGGCGCAGCAGACAATGGCTCAACAGTAAGCTGTTTCTCTACAGATAATGCTTTCTTATCCTCATGATGAACATCAGCTACAGAGAACACATTCATATTGCTGGGCTGCTTCATTGCTTTGCATATATCAAAGAGGACCACTTCGTCATTCAACCGAAATAAAAGCTCATTAGCTCTCATGTCAATAAGAACACTTCCCGTTGCAAGGAAAGGACGTCCCAAGATTATGGGTACTTTAGAATCCACCTCGCAATCCAAAATCACAAAGTCTGCAGGAAAAATGAAGGTAGACACCTTCACCAACACATCATTCAAGATACCCACAGGTCGTTTTACTGACCTATCCGCCATCACGAGCCGCATTTTGGTTAGTGTAGGGTCGCCCAACCCCAACTTTCTGTAGATGGATAGTGGCATCAAATTGATGCTAGCTCCTAAATCACACAATGCTTTGGCAAAATTCATAGATCCAACCATGCAAGGAATAGTGAAAGCACCAGGGTCTGCCTTCTTCTGTACTAAGGACCTTGTGGCAATTGCACTGCAATGATGAATATTATCTGCCGGCTCATAACTTACTGCCCGCTTCTTTGTTAAAAGGTCCTTCGTAAATTTTGCATACCCAGGCATTTGTTCTAGTGCCTCCACCAACGGAACATTAATGGTCAGCTGCTTTAACATAGTCATGAATTTGCCGAATTTTGTATCATCTGCATGCTTCTTCAATCTTTGAGGAAAAGGTGGTGGTGGATATGGAATTGTTTTCTCCACAACTTTCTTCTCCTCTTGCTTCCAAATTTTTGTAGTTTCAGGTTGTAGACTACTAGGGGTGACGTCATGTACGTCTTGGTCAGCTTCCATGGCATTTTCTTCATTAGCCTTATCATCGTTGTCTGCTACATCGTCGACCACTTGTTTTCCCTTAGATGAAGTTTCCAGCGCCTTACCACTTCGAGTAGTAATAGCCATGCATGATCCATCATTCCTTGGATTTTGCACAGTGTCGCTAGGTAAAGTACCAGCCTTTCTTTGATTGAGTGCTGCTGAAAGTTGGCTCAATTGCTGCTCTATTTGCTTGATTGAAGTGGAATGTGAATCAACTAATTGCTTCATGGCGGACAAATCATTTATTACCTCCGTTACTCCCGCGCTAGTTGCCTCCACTCCTTTCAATAGTTAAGCCATCATGTCTTCCATACTGCCAGAACTAGATGTGGTGGCGTCACGTCTTCCAGGGGGAACATACAAACCACTACTGTCATTCTTGTTCTTCCAACTACCTTGGTCCATGTTTCCAGATTTACCATGATAGTTCCGACCTTGGTTTCCTTGGGCATTGCCTCGGAAACCCCCCTGATTGTTCAAGTAGTTGGCTTCTTCTTCCGAATCAGATTCGTTTCTTCCTTTTGACGTAACAGCTTTGACTTTTTCGGTCTTACCTGATAATAGATGCTTTGTAAGAAGATCCATTTGTGTTTTCATGTGCACCATATCTTGATCAGGTTCTTCTTCTCGTCTTCTTTGGTCTGCAGTCATGCCAATAGAAAAAGTGGGGCTTGCTACCACAGAATCCCTGGTATGCCAAGCTCTACTTTGCTTCGTCATACGATCTAGCATATTGCTTGCCTGACCAAAGGTGAGATCCATAAAAGATCCTCCGGCCGCATTATCCACCACTGGTTTAGTTATTGAATTCAAGGCTCTATATAGTATCTCCATTAGGTGAACATTAGTCATGTGATGGTTTGGGCACCTCAGTAGCTTCGTCTTGAACCTCTCCCATGTTTCATGAAGGGCTTCAGTTGGAAGCTGACGAAAGTTGCTGATTTCATCTCTCAATTGTGCTCTTTTGGATGGCGGAAAGAATCTTTCTAGGAAAGTGTCTCTCAATTGCCTCCAATTTGTAATAGAATCAGGAGTCAGCCCATTCAACCATAGAGTTGCCTCCCCAGACAGAGAAAATGGAAATAAGCATAATCGAATTGCATTCTGACCAACACCAGGATTGTCAAACGACTTGCATGTAGAAATAAAGTTGATGAGATGCATATTCGGATCATCGCCTTCTAGTCCACCAAATAATCCCTTGAGTTGCAATAACTGAATCATGGTGCTTGTGATGTTGAACTTGTCTCCGGGTGCCAATGGTGGAGGAATAATGGCTCCTGTGGCTCCGGCTCCATCAAGATCATCATCATCATCGTCAAAAGATGGTTGCATAGCTTGGCGTTCAGGCCTAAACCTAGCTTGACGATGTCTTCTATTGGCAGGTGTTGCGATCTCAGCGGAATGCCTAGGGTTTAGTAGCTCATCATCACCTAGATCCTCATCGTCAGGATTTGTTGATCGCCCAGGGTTATCAATATTCTGTTGATGCACTTGAGCGGAGGCTAGAACAGCTAGTCTTGCCTGTTCCTGTTGAGCAGCCATTCTTTTAATTGCGTGTTGTGCCTCCATTCTGCCAATACGTTGTGGTTTAGGATTGATAGGTAATAATGGTTGACCAGAACTTCGGGTATGGGGCATGCACTGAATAAAAACCTGCAGTAAACAAAAACAAAAACTAAAAGTAAAAGTACGAGAATCTTAGACCAAAGGGTCTAGTAATTATTACGAACTTAATTGACACTTGTATTCCCCGGCAGCGGCGCCAATTTTTGATAACGCTTAATCTACAGCTCTCATCGGAGTGTAAAGCGGCCGTTTGTCAAATATAGAACCCAACTGGGTTGGGTATCGATCCCACAGGGAATAGCTTGGTCAACAAGTAAGCAAAGATTACTAGACTTTTAGTGCAAGTCTCGTGAAAAGGGGGGAGTTTTGTTGTGCAAGTAATGTAACCAAACTATTAAAGTAAAAATGGAAAATAGCAAAGCAAAAAGAAAGAATGTTTAGTAGGATGTAAAACAATGAGAATTGAGAAGTTGGGGTTATGTCCACCTTATGAGTTGTACGTCTCTATTGGCTATGAGTTGTGCGGAATTCAGACATGCGTGTGCTTATAGAGAATTGTATTCGATGGTAAATCCAAGCGTCTTTCGACCTAAACAAGGACTATTTCACTTTAACTCTTTCGATCTTAAAGCGTATCTAGCGGTACAAATTCTCCAAGAGGTTAATCCAGTTACGGCACTAACTTTTTAATAGGGGATGGGACCCTATTACCTTGACATTATCTCTTTTCCAGACATATAACCTTTCTTTCGAACAAGTTAATGCTATACTGGCGTATTCTATGCATCTGCAGCCACAAGAATTTGCATTAAGATGAAGAGAATAATGATATAAGCAACACACATATCACAAATTCACAAACTCATAGCAATAGATAGTATCTCATAAGGCTTCCATAACCCCAACAGAGAAGTTTAGTTACCCATGAGTGCGAAGGAAATCACAATAAACATTATTATTATACCACAATAAAGATCTCGTGTAGTAAGGTGTGGTAGGCGTTAGGCGTGACTTCTTTGCAATGTAACGTTTCTCTTGTTGCGGAAATTAAGAATTGAATAGATGAATAGAAGAAGAATAAAAAGTAGAATTATTAGAATGGTTGGAAGAGTAGAGGAATCAATAATAGAAGAATGAATTAAAAGTAGAATGAGAATTATTAAAATCTCTAGCAAAATAGGGTATTTATAATACCCATATCCTATTCCTACTAAGCTAATGAATTACTTAACCCAATCCTACTAGGTTAAGGTATCATTATCCTAATCCTAATAAGTTACTGCTAGTCCCCAAAGTCTTCAGAATTGCTGTTTTTGTCTGGGACAGATTTTCCATGCGCCACTTTTGGTCCTTGGCGTCCAAGCTTTGCTTTCCTCCTTTCATGAAGCTTTCTTTGGCGTCAAGTTATCCATAAAATGCTGAATTCTGCATCATTTATACCTGAAAACTTGCTAATCATATTCGTTAGCTCACTTACAGGAAAAAGGACTAAAAGTGCATGAATTATATATTTTGTCCTCAAAACATCGCTAAAATATGGGTAAAATATGGCACTTTAGGCTTGTAAATTCGCCTATCATCAGTAACTGAACCTTAAATCAATCTTAGAAAATACTATTGCACATTTAAGTTGGTCAAACAAATCATTAATGCGAGGCTTAAGATACTGGTTCTTCATCATCACCTTATTAAGATTCCTATAATCAATACACATATGCATGGAGCTATTCTTATTCTTTATAAAAAACATAGGATCTCCTGAAGTAGACATAATTAGTTTAATAAAACCCTTACCAAGAATATCCTAAAGTTGAGAATTCAGTTCATTAAGCTCAACAGGAGCCATACAATAAGGTGCCATACAAATAGGTCCGATTCCAAGCTCAAGATCAATAACAAACTCAATATCACACATAGGAGGAATACTAGGTAGATTGGTAGGGAAAACATCAGGAAACTCACAACCTATCTCTACACTAACATCACAATTATAAGAGAGATAAGCCTCGCAACCCCTCAAAATAAGCCTCATAAAATAAATATAAGAAATAATCCCTATCAATTTGCGGCTAATCGCTCACTGCCATATGATAAGGTGTATGTCAAGCAAAGCAATGGTAAAGGTATGGTAAAAAAATCCAATACCACATGATAGTGAGATAACTAGTCCATCCCTAAAATAACATCAAAATCTACCATGTCCAATATAATAAGATTAACATGAGTATCAAAATCTCAAACATTCACAACTTGATCTTAAAACCCAATCCACTACTAAAGATTCACTCACGAAAGTAGATATACATAGTGGCACAAATAATGAATCCCAAGAGAACTCTAATTGTGAGGCATAATCAGTAGACACATGAAAATATGTAAAACTCAAATTAAATAAAGTACAGGACAACTAATGGCACACCAAGGTTGGACCTATGATAACAACATCCACAGACTCAGTCTTGGGTTTAGGTACTGCATACAACTAACCACGCCCACCACCTAGATGGGATCCTGACCGATTTCTTGTCCTACCTGCTTGAGAGCCTCTACGAGCACCCCGAGTACCACCCTTACGACCATGCATACCATCCCTAGATGAGGGATGAATAATCGCTTATAAATAATTGAACAGTTACTGCACGATTGGGGTACTCTCACGTGAAATGACAAAAAATTCCACAAACATGACATGTTCGATGAACTATGCCAAAACTAAAGATCCGATTATCCCAGAATAACCACCATAACTAGAATAACTAGACGGTGAACCCCTCAAAGACTAACCACTACCTTGGACAGGATGATTACTAACACTAGACTGACCTTTGTCAGTAATCTATAGTGCATCCTGAAAGGGTCTACTAGACTAAACCTGAGGCTGATACGGCTGATAAGGAGGGTACCTACCTTAATAACCACTACCTCTAAATCATGAGCCACTACGATTCCTACTAAAATAAACCTGATATTATGGTCTCTTATTACTGCCCCTTGGGCCTTGCAATGCATCTCCTTCATAACCTGAGTGTGATAAAAAACCTCAGTAAAAGACCTACCTATAACAATAAAACTCTAAGTTTACTTGTGAAGAGGAAGTCTTAATCATCAAACAAAGAAACAAAACCCAATAAACCCTCTAATACTCAGTAGTAAGAATAGAAGTAACATGCCTAGCCAACACATGAAAATAAGCCACATACTCTAAAATCATCATGGAGCCCTGTTCTAATTTTGAGAACTGATCTCTCAAATGATCCCTATGGCTGCGAGGCATATACTTCTCCAAGAAGATCTCAGAGAAATGAGCCCATGTCAAAGAAAAAGATCCAGCTGACTTGCAATTAAGATGACCTCCCCATAAATATCTAGATACTAGATCCAACTGAAAAGTTATTTAATCCACACTATGAGTCTTAACTAGGCCCAAAATATGAAGCCTACCCTCACAAGCAATCAAAAACTCCTAAGCATCCTTTCCTAGTGTACTAGAAAGCTAGGAAGAGCCAATCTCAAGAATCTACCCAATATCTTCAGTTCCTCAATAGACATATTAGTATGGGAAACCACTTGTTGAGTGACTACTGACTGAGCAGCTACCAGTATAGGAGGGACCTTAACTCTGAGAGTCGTAGTTACAAGATGTATCCCTGCCTCAGTACCACTCTAATTTGTAGACCATGCAAAATCAGATGGTGTACCACAAACCAATCCCAAAATCTAAACTAATGTATCTCTAAGCAAGAAAGAGGAAATAAACCCCAATAGGGCCTGGGCGGATCCCTGGCCCACTGCTGGCCGAGGAGAAATAATATCTAGCTCGAGAGAATAAATAGGGTCTGGGAAAGGCATCCTATACTGTAACCTAGTTGGGGTTACATCTCGAGGCTATCCACAAACTCTAGGTCATACACAAACTACAATAAGATCCCTAGGATTGATATCGGGAACCTCATCTCATATAGCAGTAGCACATGTCCTAGCCATCTACAGAAGATGGAAGCCAAAGGAATTCTTTAGAAACCAACTCCGATTCTTAGCATGAGATGAGTAAAAGAGTGAAGAACTCCTAAAAATATCCTATGGCCTCCCAAAGATAAGAAATGGATGTCATCATTCTGATCCACGGGACTTTACCAGACATTTGTTCTTGTACCAATAATACTGGTGATCTAGGCTCTGATATCAATTTTTTAAAACCTAATTTATTTATTGTGATGTCACATAATTTATCCCACCAATAGGAAAACCAAATCATAGTCTGGAGCTATAGGTAATGGGTGCCAATTTGGTGGGAAATGGATCAGAAGGCCAACAATTAATGATTTAATACTTATAGTAAGGACAAGGCAATAGATATAATCCAAGATATCTAAAATATAAACAACAATCCCATGACCAATTAATGTCAATATAAAAGCGTCAAGTTCTAAAATAGTCAATGCAGTCTATCTTGAAAACAAAAGACTAGAAATAGATAATTAAAGTAAAAAGGGGTAACTCCAACTCAAAGAGCTCACCCAATTTTTGAAATCCAATCACAACACTAGAATTAAATCAACGATATTAATTAATATTCACATCTACACCAAAAAGATACAGAAGTGTAGTATGAGTACCAAAATCATGGGTACTTAGTAGGCGTTATAGGTCAACTAATCTAAATCTTGATACAAATACGATAAAGTGCAAGATAAAATAAGCTAAGGGACCATTTGGGATCATTGTTAGAAAATTTCTTATTTGAGAATAACTTTTATAAAATATCTTTTCAGAAAAGTGCTTTTAAAAAAAGCAATTTGTGTTTGGTAAATTCATTTGAAATGTGCTCTTTAAAACAAATTGTGTTTGGATAATCTTTTTCAAGAAGTGCTTTTTTGAGACAAATGACCAAAAATGACATGTATCAATAGATGTTTTTATAATTCCTAAAGTATACCTCCTTATAAGGATAAAGTGGCCATTGTCAAATATAGTAACCCAACTAGGTTGGCGTCTGATGTTGAGTGTATTTATGCATTCTAGTGTCACTATTCTAGTTTTTTTAGCTTTGTTTCGAGGATAATTATAGGCTATATGGGTTGATAATGAGATAAATATTTATAGAAGTGTTAAATAATGTGTTTACAATGGTTATAAGTATTTTCTAATAAGTTTGTACTTCAAAGAGTCAATTAGAGTTCAATCGGAGAAACTAGTGTTAGTATCTTAAGATAGGTGCTTGTCTAGTCTATATTGTTAGATTCTATTGTGTTTAATGTGTTCCAAGTGGTTTTAATGATGTTCTTATAAGTGTAAAAACTTTTTATAAGTGTACAAATTTCAATTGAGTCAAGGAAAGAGTCAAAACATTGAGTGGAAGATCATGAAAATTGCCTAGTCTAAGCGTTTGTTTTTGATTCGTCGTGATAGATGTTGTGTGGTTTGACCCTATATTTCATGTGGTGTGTTATTTTATGAGGATTTGTGGTATTAATATGATTATTTATGGATGATATAAAGTCTGTAAAATCATTGGAAAGACACCACAAGACAAGGGATGAAAGGAGGAAGTAACAACACTTAACCAAAAATTTGGAGGACAACTTCTAGTAGCACCATGCGATTTTTGTGTGTCGCATGCTCTATTCCTATGGAATAGAGGGTTATTCGCATGATCCATTCCATAGGAATATAGGGTGTGATTCATGGTGTATTCCACCCCTGGGCGTTTCAAGCTAAATCAACTCTAGCATGGACTTGGCTTACCCTTATGCTATAAATACACGTTGTATCACGTTTTTACATATATTTGAACATATTTTGGATAAAAAGGGGATGATATAACTTTATAATTAGGATTTTATTATTTTAATATAGTTAATTCATATATTTAGTCATTAATTACAACCTTGTGATTATGATTATGACTATGCATGACTAAACGCCCTTTTTCGGGGTTGAAGCCAAGAATATGATTACTTTTGTTTTGAATTTAATTTGTTTAACTTTAATTTTAATTATTGGTTGTGTGTTCATATTTGATTTAACTATTTTAAGGATTCACAACCCTTAGAATATATCAATTGTCTACCTTTTGATCTCGAGAGAGGGAATAGGGGATAGAATAAGGAGATGAACAAAGTTTGGGCTTTATTCTTTTATGAAATAAAGAATTGAACTTAACACCTAGGATAGGGATGTACTTAGGATACAAACATGATTCAAACATAGGATGATAGCTTTAATAACCTAATTGGATCATTACATCCCCGCTCAATGATGTAGTTTTAATGTTTAACTTAGATAAAGGATTAGAGGTTGGGAAACCATAATCATGCAATTAACCCTACAAATCAACAACCAAGATAAGCAAGTTAACGAATGAAGTTCAATAAATAGTATGATGTTTCAATGTGCTTCAAACTTTGGTTTTCTCCTATTGATTATTTTAAGATCTTTAATCTCCACATTGTTTACTTTTCTACAATTTACAAATTCCAAACTCTCTTTTCGATTACTCTTGCATCAATTGAATCTATACTGTGAGCTAGAATTAAATCATTGATGAATCAAGTATCTGTGGTATCGATACTTGGCTTATTAAAGTCCACTTTACTACTTGATAAGACCACGTACACTTGCGTGTGCCCTTGGGCGTTGTCAAGTTTTTTTCACCATTATCGGGGACTTATATTTTGGCAACTGTGTATTTTCGTTTTACTTTTAGATTTATTTGGTGTTTTTATGCTTGGTCTTGGTTTTATTATTGCAGGAAATAGGTTTTTAGGTTGATAATATGGCAAAGGATAGGGGGTTAGTAGAACCAATCCCTAAACCCGAGGAAGACTTTCACCAACGCAGGAGAGAAGTAATCCTTCTCCCTAAAATTCCTTAAATCTAATAAGACCAAGCGTATACTGTTACAATGTCTGAACAACAAGCAGCGTGAAGGACAGTTAGGGAAGTGGAAGTTCCATTTCCGATGAACTTGACCTCCCCAATTCAAAGATCGGCAGCTGGGGATAATTTCAAGTTGAAACACAATATGGTGCATATTTTTATTAGCAATGGATAGTTTACAGGTCTTTCACACGAGGATCCACAAGTCCACTTGTAGAATTTCATTGAGCTTACAAACACATTCATTTCGACATGTGTGTCTAGAGATTATGTGAGGATGATACTATTTCCCTATTCACTATTAGGGAAAGCAAAGAGGTGGTTGAATGCAAAGTCGGCCATTTTAATCACATCATGGGATGACCTAGCTAGAAAGTTCCTCATAGATTCTTTCCATCAGGTAAGACTGTGAGACTTCACAATGAGATAGTGAGCTTCAAACAGAAGCCTAATGAAAATCTCTATCATGCTTGGGAACGCTTTAAGGCTCTTCTTCATGATTGTCCACATCACCAACAGTCCAATGAGGTACTTGCTCATACTTTTGTAGAAGCTCTTGATCACAATACGAAGATTTTGCTAGATTTAGCCGTATGTGGTCAAGCACTAGAGTTGACTTATGATGAGCTATACAGATTGTTGAAATGCATAGCATAAGTAAATATCGAGAGGCATTTAGATTCTAAAAGTACCACAAATAGAATTACGGGTGTATTTGAGGTAGACTAATTCACAGCCTTATCAGCACAGGTTTCTATATTATAGAATTTGATCAACACTCAGTTCTGCAGCATAAAGTTGGGAGCAGCACAACCTGCAGCCACAGTCAATGCCGTCCAATAAGCTGCAGGTTGGTATGAAGTGTGTGGTAAAAGTGGTCATTTAGCGGCTATGTGTGCTTCAAATCCAAAATCATTAATGTATTTAAGAAATGCACAAAGCCCAAATTTTGGTAATTCCTACAACATAAAGTGGCGGACTCAGCCTTGGAATGCACAACAATAATAAATTCCATAGCCACAGGCCTTAACTAATCTGTCAAATAATAATATGGAGGAGATATTGAAGCAAATTTTAGATAACCAAGCACAGTTGACTGTAGACATGAAAAATAAGCAAGCAGCCACCAGAAGTTTAGAGTCGCAGTTGGAGCAATTATCATAAACATTTAATATTAGGCCATAAGGTTGTTTGCCAGAAGATATAGAAAACCCCAAGAAAGTCATGACAATTACCCTGAGGAGTGGTAAAGAGCTTCAAGGAGAACCTCCAAAGGTAACTAAGGTGGTAGATACAAATTTAACTCCCCAACAGGTAAATGAAAAAGATGCTAAAAAATTAAGAAAGTCTGATTACTTGAAAGAAAAGGTTTTTGAACTAGAGAAGAAGAAGATGCTGCCACTACCCTTCCCTTAGAGGCAAATTAAAGAAAAGGAGGATGCTATGTTCAAAAAGTTCTTTGATACATTCATAGGACCTTACATTAACTTACCTTTGCTAGATATTTTATAGAGTATGCCCGAGTATGAAAGAACTTGAGGGATGTGGTTGCGAATAAGGTGAAATTAAAGGATGTGGGAGCTATAACACTCACTGAAGAGTGTATCATTATGATGACACAGAAAATCCCCAAGAAATTAAAAGATCACAGAAGGTTTGCTATCCCTATTTATATTGGGAGAAAAGTGGTCCATGCAGTGAGTCACTTAGGGGCAAGCATAAATTTAATGCACCTATAATTGTTTAGAACATTGGGCTTGGGAAATCCGAGACCGACTACCGTGGTGTTGCAGCTGGAAGATGGGTCATTTACACACTCGGATAGAATAATTGAGGATGTCCTCATAAAGGTTGGTAAATTCATTATACCTGCTGACTTTATTGTTCTTGATTTTAAGGTAGATGAATAGGTACCAATCATCTTGGGGCATCCATTCTTAGCAACTTGAGCGGCCTTGATTGATGTTAGAGAAGACACACTCAAAATAAGGGTAGATAATGATGAAATGGTATTTGATGTCTACAAGACACCCATCATAAATTCCTAATATAAAGATTTGTGTGTGATTAATGTTATTAAAGGGGAAAAGTGTGCGGTGATTTATACAACAAACACCTCTTCAGAGAACCTGATTGAGCAGGCTAAGATGAAACCACTGTTTCCCAACATGATAAAGGTTGAAGTTGAAAAAGACTTTGACCTTGAGAGTGCAAACTCAAGAGGTCAAAAATGAATGAAAAATGCATCCCAAAAGGGAGTAAAAGGGAGAAAGAATATGGTTAAGCCATAGTTGGGTTGTGCCGTGACATTAAATCAGGCGCTTCTTGGGAGGCAACCTAAGTTAAGTAGGTATATTTTAATTTTAGTTTTTAGTTTTTATTTTAGGTAGTTTCAATTTTTGGTTGAGTCACAGGTTCATGGGAAGTCTGAGTACCATAAACTTGAGATAAAGAGCATGGCAAAAACTGAGTGTGGGGTTCCACAAACCTCCTTAATGCAAAAGGTTCTACTAGGTAGGTCTAGAAGCCTCAATAAGTATTTCTATCTCTTACCTTTAAATTTACTTTTGGGACTAAGTAGATTTTTAAGTGTGGGGTGGGGAAATTTCTAAATTTTGGCTCAATTTAAATATTTTTTATGTAAAATATTCTTGTTGGTTCTATTTTTGATTACATGATGCAAGTGTTTTGTTTGTAAAAAGAATGTTGTTTGAGTGAATTGCTATTTTTGAGACTCCTAGGTTCTTTTTGTGACTCTTGTACTTGTTGGCTTAATTTTGAATTCATGCTATGGTTTGGTGAAAAATCTATGATGATACGATATGATTTGAGCATGTTCCATGTGAGTGTGAGATTTTTATATATTCCTTATTGTATGTGATGTCTAGAACTTGCCTGGTGTGTGTGTAAAGCGAAAGAAAGAGTGTGAGATTAGGAGATGATTTAGGCATTTCTTTGATAGCCTTGTTTTATACCTTCTATTTGTCCTACCCTTTGTGCATTATCCTAGTAAACCCCTATTGAGCCTTTAGCCTTTTCTTTTGTACCCTCATATGTAGCCTAATCCCCTTCTCTAATAGACCATAATTTGATCCAAAAAGCTTCTAAGTGCTTTAATATAATAAAAAAAAATTAAGTAAGGAGTTTAAGAAATAAAAGGAGAAAGGTGAAATTGATGACGCAAGGTAATAGTTATTGGTGTTGAAAATGGATGTGTGGTGGATGGGAGTAATATAAATGGTGTTAGAAATATTCCCATGATTGTAGAGAATGAGAAAAATTGAATCTTGAAGGAATAAATAATATGTCCACCAAGTGTTTGTGAAAATCCTTAAAAGAGGGGGAAAAATAAAGAATGGGGTTGACAAAAATGGTGTAAATTGGTTGTTGGAGATTGGTTTTAAATGTATAATATAATGTATTAAAGCGTTTAGAGAGGTTAGTCACTATTCCTAAATAGTTCCTACCCACCCCTTAGCCTACATTATAACCCAGAAAAGACCTATTTGATCCTAAGTACATCATTCTGATATTAGTAGATCATTACACTAAGGGAAGGCCTATGGTTCATTGTGTGTAACATGTGAATTCTTTGTGAGAGTGAGTGTAATTTTATTATTGTACCCATCATGTTATGAATTGCTTAATTATGAGTGATTATGGGTAACTATCTTGTTGTGAGAGGCACATGTTTGATGAATGTGGGTGATTTGTATGATGTCCTTGATTTAATAATAAGCATGAGTTTTCCAACTAGGTGAGTTAATTCTTGAGGCTAGGATGTTTTTTTAGTAGTGTTCATAAGCTTTCAGTTATGTTTGTAACATGATTAGTGTATTAACCTGCAATCTATGTAGTCATTGTAGTACTAGCTTGAGTGTCTTGCATGTATTAGAAGTGTAGAGTTTCCAACTCATGATGTTTATAGTTACGAGGTATTCGAGAAAAAATAAGTCTTTAAGTTTGGGGTGGTGATGTTGGGTATATTTATGTATTCTAGTGTCACTATTCTAGTCTTTTTAGCTTTGTTTCAAGGATGATTCTAGGTTATATGGGTGGTGATGTTTACTTTTCTACAATTTACAAATTCCAAACTCTCTTTTTGGTTACTATTGCATCAATTGAATCTAAACTGTGAGCTAGAATTAAATCGTTGCTGAATCAAGTCTCTGTGGGATTAATACTTGGCTTCTTGACGGCCACTTTACTACATTGGTAAGACCACATACACTTTTGTGTGTGCTGTGGCGCTGTTAGCATCGAATCCTAAGGGAATACATTGGAAATCCTTCTCGAACTTATTTTAATTACCAAGCAGTGCAGGAAAGTAAAAATAGAGGGATTAGTTGAAATAGAAAAAGGAGAAGATTGGTTGCTTTTGGTTGTAAACAATCAAAGACAAACACTAGGCTTGTGTTCCCCATGGCATCTCAACTCGGTAGACTTATCGTGCCCTATCAAACTATTCCAATATCTTACATGCAAAATCTGAAAAGTTATGTATCACGAACTGTCTTGTGGACTTATTGGCAAATCTCTCTCTTTACCTTGCGAGTCTCAGAGTGTCATATTGCTAACCCTTGTCTATGACTTCAGTTCACTATCACCTTTTAAGTCTCAAGTGATTAGATGAGATTGAGGGAATTATTTAATGGAAGAGAATCTCAAATTACAGTTTTGATGTATTTTCCCAATCTCTACCTCTATGTTTAAGCAAGTAGCGAATACAGGTGGTTCTTAACGTTGGCCACTGCTAAGAAATCAATTTAACTAAGGACAATCACAATACATGCAAAAATATTTATGTAGAATGACTTAGCACTTCCTCTAATTCATTAATCTGGCAGGGTTCCTACAACCCTAGCTATGGGAATTAGCCACTCATAGTTATGAGTTCAATCATGGAATCCACAAACAAAATTACAAAATCAATCTCAAAATAATGAAAGAGCAAATCCCAAAGTCTTAAATTGAATAACAAACCAAGAATAATAAGAGTACATAAATGGAAATTAGAATGAGAATTAGAATGATAATTAACATCTGAATGAATAAATAAACAAAGCCTAAAGAGTATTTATAGATTACAAAAATCAAATCCTAAATAAAATAGGAAGACCCTAGAAATCAACTCCTAACTAGAATAGTAAAACTCTAGAAATCAAATTCTAAATAAAGTAGAAAAACTTAATTACCTATACATAATAGGACTTAAGAACATCATATGAGTATCATTGGGATCCATGGAAACCCTAGGAAATAAATCCTAACAAAAATGGAATAGGAAAACTAAGTCGGCCAAACATACAACTCATATCATCGTCTTCAACTGAGTATAACATTTTGTGTATTTAGTATTTTTGATATCAAGACCCACCAATTGATATACAATTGAATTAAATTTCCAACAATACCAATTTACCGTTAATTCGATATTGGGGTGAAAAGTTATGGCCAAAATACTTAAGCATTGTTGAAGTTGTGTCGAATCTGTCCAAGATACGACTCGTAAGGTCTCCTTTCGTGTTGTTAGGAGGAAGTTGTAGGTTGGCCAGTAAAGATAGAAAATGGGTTTTTGACTACGACTCAGGCCACTTTTCATAGTTCTTCTTGAATTTAGCATCCCAAAAGCTAATTTCCTGCAAAACACTCCAAAAAACACATCAAATCTAACAAAATAGCCTTATGTACATACATATTCTCATAGTTTAAGCATCGTAAGTTCTATATTCCTATAGAATATTAAGACCCTTA
Organism: Capsicum pubescens; assembly: GCA_030864215.1. Lineage (NCBI taxonomy): Eukaryota > Viridiplantae > Streptophyta > Magnoliopsida > Solanales > Solanaceae > Capsicum > Capsicum pubescens. The sequence goes on from CM061545.1 coordinate 138,542,309, forward strand.
AATTAGAACATTGTATTTCCTCAGTCAACTAAATATAACAAAATAACAAGATGATTCTTAACAAAGAGAAACGTAAGATACCTATGGCAGTCAATCATCAATTTTAGCTCAAAACACATTACCCTCTCCAAGTTCAATCACTTTAAAACCAACTGTGCTTATTAATGAAGCACAACAATGTGACATAAAGGAATTAAGCAATGGTATTACATTAGTAATAAACAACCATGTATATATACAAGTTACACTACCTAAATAAGTAAGAAGCTAGGAATTCAACCCATGTGTCCTTATAACAAAGAAGTCCCCCCTCACTCATATATGAAATCAAGCATGAAAATATGGGAAAGGTCAAGATACACTCCCTCTCAGAAAGAAGTTTCAATCAATGCATGTCAAATACCATAGGCTTTCTCATATTTTCTTTACCTAAGCTTTCAGGCAGTTAAGTTAGGATCACTGTAGGACTTTTCTTTGGCTTGTAACGTAGGATTGGGAATGGTATGATAAGTATGGATATTTAAAGTGAATAATCTTCCTTGGCACTACAATAAATTTTTGGGTCGATACTTAACCAATTTTTAAATTTATTTCCGCCCTTATTTCTCCCCTTTTTATTTTAAAGGATATTCAGGTTGGGTGTGGTCATTTAGTCTTTCTTTTTATCTTTTTCACAAATTTTCTTTTCTTTTTCTACCACACCCAACCTTAATTTCTTTTCTCCTATTTTACCCCTTTTCAACCCATTTTATATCACATACCCCTACGATAGCCACCCTTAACTTAGGCAATTTTTTTGAGTTGAAGTACACAATGTCCAAGATTGTAATATAAATGGTAAGGTGATAGGTGTAACAAGAAAAATAGGTTGTAATGCTTAAAGATCAGGATCAAAGAATACTAATTCACACATGGAAAGTAAATTAGGCTAAAAGTGGACTAATATAAAAAATGACCTATGATCCTTTCCCAACCACTATCCTACAACCTAGCAAAACTAATCGGGCAAGTTATGGATTTAACACACATAGGGACTAAGTAGCATCTCACACATATATGACACAAAATCAATATTGCAAGCTACCACCTATCTGATTCATGCACAAGTTCGCAATGATTATCATGTCCCTAATACTAATGCCATAAAAAGATTCATAATAGCCGCATATATATACATATCACACAGTTAAAAAATAGACAATTGGAGAGGTATTTATCATTTTTCTCAAAAATCAACAAAAATATGTCAACTTCCCTAGATACTTATTTGTCTCTCAGTTAACAACGAAAAAATTACAAAACAAAACACAATATGCCTAAACATGTCGACTCTACTAGGAACAAGACTTCAGGAAAATAAGACATGAAAACCAAAACCCCAAGAGAACATCAAGACCCACAAGCAGCCCCAGCCTCAACTCAAAATCATGCATTGTCCCCAATGCGTTAAACTAGAATAAGAGAGTTAGAAACATACCTGTGGAACCATAGGTGCGGAGATCTTACGCCAATCATGAATATGAATACAAATAATAAAATGCCTTGGGTTTCCTCCCAAGTAGTGCCTGATTTTACGTCATGGCATGACAGAGCTATGTTGGGTACTCAGACTTCACCAAAAATTCCATGTATACCTTGATTACTCAGACTTCATCAAGGTATGCCAAGAGTTAGCCTTCAAATTTCTCTTTCACTTTGAACTTATGAATTGTATCCTTAATTGTTTTTCTAATTTCCCATTATGCTAAAATAGGGTGGAGGTAAAAAAATAAAGAACCCAATAGATAGATGTGGAAGATTCTACTTCTTGGACCTTACGTGAGGAATGTAGTTCTTTGATTCTGGCTTAGCAAATTCAAGAATATAGATATAAGTTTTCTCCTCTTTGCAATCTTATACTATCTTGGATGGCTTGATGAAGATCTGACTATCCAAACACAATGTGGAAAAATGCTTTGAATGAGGTTCAACATACCTCAACTCAAGATTTGCAGTATTCTTTATATTTCCACACAACTCTAATATGATCTCTTTAAGAGTGACGCTGTCCATAAGAGCATGGCCAATTTTTGACTACAATTTTAGCTCATCAAGTTGGGTTTTTAGAATTCTTTTGGTTTCACACCACCCATAACTAGGTTGCTGGGTGAAAAGTTATGCTAAAAGACTAAATCAATGTTAAAGTTGTGTTGAATATGTCCAAGATATGACTCATAAGGTCTCTTTTCAGGTTTTTAGAAGGAAGTCGTACGTTGGGCAGTAATGGCTGAAAATGGCTTTCTTACAATGACTCAGGCCACTTTTCATAGTTCTTGAGTTTAGCATTCCAAATTCTAATTTCCTGCAAAACACTCCCAAAAATACATCAAATCTAAAAAATGGCCTTAAGTACATGCATATTCTCATAGTTTAAGCATCGTAAGTGCTATATTCCTATAGCACATTACTTTTACTTCTAAAATCAATTTATAGAGAAAATTTATTTTAAATATATACTATAATATTTTTAATTAAAATTTTAAAATCAAACTTTAATAAAACTTGTGTGTGAGTGTATGTGTGTGTGACTGATCGGGATATTTTTGTCATGAAAAACATAATTTTCTGCTTCTTATTCTGCTTTATTTAAAAAGCAAAAATTTCCTGCTTCTTACCAGAAGTAGAGAAACTGCTTCTGCTTCTTTTTAAAAGAACTTTTGCAAATTTACTAAACACCCTTATTTTCCAAAAAAAAAGTCTTTTTTTCTCAAAATAAGTGTTTTCTTTTGGGAAATAAGCAATTCCAAACCGACACTAAGTCAAGGTAAAAGGGCAAACTTGGATTTTTACTCCAACACAACTGTACATAAATATATAAAACCATACAATATAATGAAATAATGATCACACAATTATATCTACTAAATTAGCCCCTCAGAATCCAATAAGTGCAGAGAAATAAATAACCCAACACAAATCCCATAAGACTGGAGGGAACAATCAAGAAAAGTAAACAATCGGTAGCTATAATTGATAGAAATGAATAACCCAATTCATACCATATCACCTCATAAAAACTCTTAATTGTCGAACATGAACCGATGCTCATATCATCAATATCATGATCAATTATTAGACTTGAACTGGTGTTCATATCATAAATGTAATACCCCAAAAAAAATTCCAAACCAATATTAGAGCGATATACCAAGCTCATGCATAGTACATCATGGTTATTTTATAGTTTTATGATTAAGTTATATGTATATTAAGGATTCAAATAACTCCCAGCTATCAGAAGAATCAAAACATTCCTTACCGATTGAATTCTTGAGAAGGATATTGGTATAGTCAACTTCAAATGAGTATATCTCTTATTATACTTGGAATTTTTGAGATCATGACCTATCAACAGATAGATAATTGAATTATATTTCCAACTATACCAATTTCACCTAAATCCAATAACGGAGGAAAGAGTTATTCCTATTTTAATCCAGCATGTTAGGCTGGAAACAGTGTGATGACATTCGTGGTAGCTTACCACATTTGTGACACCCGATAACGAAGGTCGTCATCCTTAAGCAAAAACCAGCTCCTAAGTGATGACATTCATGGTAGCTTACCACATTTGTGATGCCCTATCACGAAGGTCGTCAGCCTTAGGCAGAAACCAGTTCCTAAGTGACGACATTCGTGGTAGCTTACCACATTTGTGACACCCTATCACGAAGGTCGTCAGCCTTAGGAAGAAACCAACTTCTAAGTGATGACATACATGGTATCTTACCATATTTGTGACGCCCTATCACAAAGGTCATCAGCCTTAGGAAGGAACCAACTCCTAAGTGACGACATTCGTAGTAGTTTACCATATTTTTGACGCCATGTCACAAATGTCGTCAGCCTTAGGCAGAATCCAAGTCCTAAGTGATGACATTCGTGGTAGCTTACCATATTCTTGTCGCCATGTCACAAATGTCATCAGCCTTAGGCAGAATCCAACTTCTGTGTGATGATATGTTTGATGGCTTGTCATATTTTTGATGCCATGTCACAAATATCGTCAGCCTTAGGCAGAATCCAGCTTCTGTGTGACGACATTTTTGATGGCTTGTTAATTTTTTTATGCCATATCATAAATATCGTCAGACATAGGCAAAAACCATTAATTCCATCTCCTGTCTGATGATATTTTTGACGGCTTGTCATATTTTGGACTCCTTGTCACAAATGTCGTCACCTATTATTTTCAGCAACTAGGAATTTATTTCATAAAGGTATTTTGGTCTTTTACCATAACTTTCCACAACTTATAACCCTCAAGGAACATATTATCTTCCATATTCTCTTTAGTTAAAATATCTCAAAAAGCTCCCTAATACACTTTCAACCACAAGATTAGGGTTTCCTCTCAAGATCATCTCCTTAGAAACAAGAACATTCTTTCCCAAAGGGGTTAAACCCTAGTCAAGAAAAATCAAGGGAAAGCCTAAGGATTTATTTAGGAACCTTCAGAAACATTAGATCTCTTTCAAGATCAAGCTTTAAGGTATGCGTAGTGTTCATCTATGGATCCAATCCGTTCATAGAGCTCAAGAACCATGTTTTAAATATTATTTTGTAAACTTTTTGTGGTTATAAAATGCAATGTTATCACGATACTCTCAGTCAAGCCATGATCTATAGAATTCAGTCTATCACGTGACTCTAGAAAACTCAGTAATCTCAGTAATCTTTGTAGTCCAGTAATCTCAGTAATCTTAGTTCTTAGTAACCTCAGCAACCTTAGTATTCATAGTTAATCTCAGTAACTTCAATAGTATCAACTAGTCCTCAGAACTTAGTACATTCCGTCAGTCATCGAAATCCAGTAAACTTAGTTTAGCTCCGCTAAACAATACCACTAGTATCAATCCACTTAATCAGTATCAGTTCTACTAATAAGTTCAGTTCAGATATTTAGTTCAGCTTAGTTATTTATTTTAGTGTGCTTCAGATGGGAGTAGATGTTAGCACCGAGTAAACCCAAGGATGGGAACTCACCTACTAGTTTAGGGTGTGATTCTTAGCAGTCATCCTTGTGTTCCAGAACAACGTAGCCAGCATAGGTTGAGCTATCATAACCTATCAGATTAGGGCTGATGAGGTGGATTAACCTGCTAGTTTAGGGTTCCTACCATTCTCATTTGAGTACCTTCCAGATAAGGGTCCCTCACAGCTGTCCTTATAGTGGCTCGGTATTGACACCCCTCCAGTTGGGGCAGAGACTGGACGCCACCTTAGTTATATGCGTTATTGGGGCATGTTGGTTAAAAAAAACTACCTCCCATAGTTTTAGTCTCAGTCTCAGTAAAAGAACTTAGATAGTTCTTCAGATTTCAGTATATCAAGATTGTCAGATACAGTCAACTCAGATACAGTACGAGACTCAGATAGTTCCATCAAATTTAGGACTGTCTGATACAATCACTCATGTTATCAATAATCAGTATCAGGGCTATCAGATATAGTCACTCATGCTATCAGTACTCAATTTTAGGGCTGTCAAATACAGTCAATCAGACCAGTTCTTCATAATTTGAATTGTCTGAAACAATCATTCATTTATCAGTAAAGCAATATCAGTCTCTAAGTATCCAGTAATACAGTATCAGATCCATCACTTATTAGTGATTTACATATCAATATCAGTAAACTCAGTTATCCAGTATCTCAGTATCAGTACACTCATGTTGTTAGTATTCAGACTCAGTAGTCAGTATCTCCACAAGTTTAGTTACAGTTACGTATACATGCATGTATTCTTACATTTATAACAGTCTGTATTGTTTATGCATATAATCCTTTGCATTTAGCCTACCTCACTAGTATACTCAGTACATTCAGATGTACTGATGCATTTGTGCTATGGTGATTTCTCTTATGTTACACCATAGGTTCAAAGGCACGAGATCCAGATCAGCAGTAGCATTCCAGTGTTCAGAGTTTATAGTTAGTCCTTCTCATTCGAGGATGATATGATTATTGCTACATTTACTATTTAGTTGCTATATAGAGTTAGTTGGAGACATGTTTCTTTAACTCCTTATTCAGTTTAGTTAGAGGCTTTCAGACTAGATGTCAGATTAGATATTCAGATCTCATTATTTTCAGTATTTATGACTTGTTTTGGTATTGTTATACCTTTTTCAGATATTTTGTTATCAGACGTTTATTCAGTTTAAACCTTATGGCCTTTCATGTTCATGTTTCCGTATTTTATGATATATTATGTAGTATACAGGTACAAATATCAGTCATGGGTTAGCTTGTAGTCCTTCGGTATCAGAGCCTAAGGTTCAATAGAGTCCTAGGAAGTCTGAAAGCCGCATCCAGTAGAGTCTTGTACATGCGTGTATTGTGTACCATACTTATGTGCAGGAGTCTATAAGATGTTTTAGGAACAATTTCCCTTCTTTCACGTCTCAGATCGTGCTATAGCAAGGTTCTCTAAGAAACTCATGTAGATTCTCATCATGCTTCACTTATGTTAATTCCACTTTACTTTCAAGGTAACAGAAAAAGTGAAGCTTAAGTCCTAAATATAGGGCTTTCTCAGATAGTATCCCATCAGTTAAGTTGTGTTCCAAAGTTGTACAGATCTCATTCCTGATCATGAGAACTCGTTCTCGAACCCAGATTTAGACATGCCATCAGATCCCTTCTCAAAATCCTATGATAGTATGTGACACAGAGTTATAAGCATGAACCTAGGAGTCTAGCAGTAGACAAGTTGGGATACTATATCCAGATTGAATAGATTATGTATTCATGGTGATAGTTGTGCCAGAATGAATCAATAGGCTTGAACAGTGTGAGTTAGAAATTTAATTTTATTGACTTGAAATTAAGCATGAAGGTATGAATGTGATATTAGTAGTATGTGAGGAAATAGAGGAAGATAATGTGTTTAGTAAGGCGATCATGTGTTGATCAGAGTGTAATCATGTGATAATGATTGCAGTTCAGTTCAAAGATTAGTTTACTGTTCACAAACTTATGATGATGTCTTTAAGATAAGGGCAAGATGTTAGATCAAGTAACCAAGTCAGACTCTCAGATTCCAGCAGTAGCGTCAGTATTTACAGAAAAGCAGTTAGGGAAGACGATTCCCAACCCATTCCTTATCTCAATGTAAAGTTTTGTACTTCAGTCAACATAATGCCTATGCATGCTTCATGTCTTAGATTCCATGAATACAACTTATGTTCACAAGTATTCCATAGAATCGTGTGCATTTTTAGTTCCCAGCATAGGGAGTTCAGTTCCATCTCACTCAGTGTTACGAATTATATTCCACAAACTCAAAAATTCTAGACTCAAGTCATACAGCTCATGACTCATGTACACATATCATGCTTTACAATATACTCAGTTTCCATGACTCATGCTACGCCTCCACTGATCAGATAAATTCATACTATATTATGTATATACTCAGTTCAGACCTTTTTGGTAAATCCATGTTATTGATATTCTATTTCTCAGGTTTTAGTCATGTGTCAAGTTCAGTCATATCCATTCATGTTTTAGGTTCTCCTGATTTAACCCTTCAGCGAGCTCTCTTTATGAGAATAGTGTTGTGTTGAGAAATTGCTTAGATGGGAGAGAGTTAATGTTTCATGTTAAGAGCAGATTATTACATGCATGTTTTATATGAGGGTGTAGATACAAAGATAGGCTTGAATATCCTATTAGTATGCAAGAAAAGAGCTAGCGAGAGGTAGTACTTAGAAATTAAGAAAATTCAGAGTGTGAATGTATATTCAGATCCTTGACTTATGTCAGCCTTCATTGTGCAACTATGACAACTCATTTTCAATCTCAGCTACAGTTCAATACTCAGTAATTAGTGTTCAGTCTTAGAATTAAGCACTTCAGTATCAGTTTAAACCTCAGTTTCAGTATCCAGTTATCAGGACCAAGCATTTATATCCAGTATGGATCCCCGTTATAGTCTTAAGTTATAGTGTCAACTTTAGATCAATATTCAACTCAAAAATTCAGTTCAGTTTTAGATTTTCTTGACCATAGCATACAGTTATCAGCTACTCAGTTATAGGTATTTCAATACCTCAGTCTATGGAATGTTTCCAAATCATGTAATACGTTTTGTCCTGCATTTTCAGACAATATAGCTTTCATGAAATCCATGATCAGTTACCTCATGTTACTTAGTCAGTCCCTTGTCATGCGCATAATACTTTATGGCCTCATCCCAGCTACTCAGATTAAGTCCAATTCAGTCTTGCATACCCAACATTCAGTTACCAGTTACTCAGTTAATCAGATAAGTCAGTATGTCTATGCATCATGCATTAAAACTCAATTTCAGATCTCAGATAATCAGTCACGATTTTATACCTAGGTGACTTGTGCATCGCCTCAACTTCCTCAATATCTCAGCAAGGTCAGTCCAGCATTCTTCAAGGGACATAGTGTCCCAAGGGGGAGATACACTATAGCCCCCAAACTTCCTTAATTTAAACATGTCATTTTTTAATAAATCTATCTTGGAGGAAGTGTTACTTATGAGATGACCCTCTAGCTTCAAAACTCAGCAGTAATCCATGTACTCAATGGTTCAGTGTAGCCAAGATATGATACTCTGTCCATGTCTCGCATTATAGACTCAGTTCAGTTCATGTATCATGTTCCAGACTCAGTTATGTTCTTATGTTTCCTCTCATGCATAGTGAGTAATGAATCTCAGACTCATCAGTATTTTCAGTTTATGGTAACAGTCTTCTCTGAGCATACTCATTCTCATGTTCAAATTTTAGTACCAAACTTGGTATTTATTTCCATGCTCAATTTTCAGTTCAAACTTGGTATCTTTACCATTACATGTTAACGAGTCAGTTCAGTTATGTATCCATGCATCAGAAATACATGATCAGCTTACCAATACTTTTAGTCAAGTATTCACGTATCATGTCAGTCATATAATCATGTATCAGATATGCATGGATTCATCTTATCAGTTATGCATCAGACATGCATTCTCTTTTTGAGAAACTCAGTTTATCGGAACACTCAGTCCTATATTCATAAATCAGCTACCCATGCAATGGATATGCATGTACAGTATGATATGCTCAGTTTTCAGTCATGTCAGCCATGAAATCATGATCAGTCATTCATGCTATATATGCTTTATTTTATCTTTTCTCCCCTCTTAAGCAGTCATCATTCGTGGATGAATATTTCCAAGGGGAGATATTGTAATACCTTAAAAAAAACATCCAAACCAATATTAGAGCCATGTACCAAGCTCATGCATAGTAAATCATAGTTATTTTATAGTTTTTAGATTAATTTATATGTATATTAAGGCTTCAAATAACTCCCAGCTATCAGACGAATCAAAACATTCCTTACCGATTGAATTCTTGAGAAGGATATTGGTATAGTCAACTTCAAACTAGAATATCTCTCATTATACTTGGAATTTTTGAATTCATGACCTATCAACAGATATATAATTTAATTATCTTTCCAACGATATTAATTTCTCCTAAATACAATATCGGAGTAAAGATTTATTCCTATTTTACTCCAGCATGTCAGGCTAGAAATAGTGTGACGACATTCGTGGTAGCTTACCACATTTGTGATGCCCTATCATGAAGGTCGTCATACTTAGGAAGAAAGTATCTCCTAAGTGATGACATTTGTGGTAGCTTACCACATTTGTGATGCCCTATCACGAAGGTCATCAGCCTTAAGCAGAAACCAGCTCTTAAGTGACGACATTCGTGGTAGCTTACCATATTTGTAATGCCCTATCACGAAGGTCATCAACCTTAGGAAGAAACCAACTCCTAAGTGATGACATTCGTGGTATCTTACCATATTTGTGACACCCTATCATAAAGGTCATCAGCCTTAGGCAGAAACCAGCTCCTAAGTGACGACATTCGTAGTAGCTTACCACATTTTTAACGCCATGTCACAAATGTCGTCAACCTTAGGCAGAATACCAATCCTAAGTGAAGACATTCGTGGTAGCTTACCATATTTGTTATTCCCTATCACGAAGGTCATCAGCCTTAGGTAGAAACCAGCTCTTAAGTGATGACATTCGTGGTAGCTTACCATATTTTTGATGCTATGTCACAAATGTCTTCAGCCTTAGGCAGAATCCATCTCCTAAGTGACGACATTCGTGGTAGCTTACCACATTTTTGATGCTATGTAACAAATTTCATCAGCCTTAGGCAAAATCCAGATTCTGTGTGATGATATTTTTGATGGCTTGTCACATTTTTGATGCCATGTCACAAATGTCGTCAGCCTTAGGCAGAATCCAGCTTCTGTGTGACGACATTTTTGATGGCTTGTCACATTTTCAACACCATGTCACAAATGTAGTCAGCCTTAGGCAGAATCCATCTTCTGTGTGATGATATTTTTGATGGCTTGTCATAATTTTGACACCATGTCACAAATATAGTCAGACTTAGGTAGAAACCACCAATTCCATCTCCTGTGTGATGACTTTTTTGACGGCTTGTAACATTTTTTATGCCTTGTCATAAATTTTGTCAGCTATTATTTTCAGCAACTGGAAATTTATTTCATAAGGGTATTTTGGTCTTTTACCTTCACTTTCCACGACTTAAAACCCTTAAGAAACGTATTATCTTCCATTCTCTTTAGTTAAAACATCTCAAAAAGCTCTCTCATACACTTTCAACCACAAGATTATGGTTTCCTCTCAAGATCATCTTCTCAGGAACAAGAACATTCTTTCTCAAAGGGGTTAAACCTTAGTCAAGAAAAATCAAGGGAAAGCCTAAGGATTTCTTTAGTAGCCTTCAGAAACATTAGATCTCTTTCAAGATCAAGCTTTAAGGTATGCGTAGTGTTCATCTATGGATCCAATCCATTCATAGAGCTCAAGAACCATGTTTTAAATATTATTTTGTAAAATTTTTGTGGTGATATGAGTATGTACATGTTGACGTTTGCTGTTTAAGTTTCAATGTGATGTTTAAAGGTGTTTTCATGGAATATATATGTTTGTTAATTGAAAACCATGAACTTTAGGTGGTTTAATATGGTGCAAGTATGAAACTCACCTATGTTCTAAAGAATGCATGCAAGGTGTTAGATAAAATTCTTAGGATGCTAGAAATTCATGTTTATATGATTCCATGATATCTAAATGACAAGTCCATGTTAGCTATATACTTTAATATAAATTTCATGCTATTGATGTGTTGCTATTGTTGTGGTATGAAACATCTATGATAATGGAGATATACTATATGTACATTAAATATATCCATGCACTCCCTACCATGTTTAAGATGTTGAAGAACTACATAAAATATAATATCCCCTACTTATGATAATGTGAATTGTGGACTCCAATCTTATGATCAAGTCAGTCATGTTGTGTCTGTTTCCTTCCATCGAGTCCTGGGGGTATTCGTACCCAAAAAATATAGTTGTGTGACTAGAGCCATGTCATTTTATCAAGATACTCTCAGTAAAGCCATGATCTACAAAATTCAGTCAGTCATGTGACTCAGGAAAACTCAGTAATCTCACTAATCTCAGTAGTCCAGTAATCTCAGTAATCTCAGTGCTCAGTAACCTCAGCAACCTCAGTATTCACATTTAATCTTAGTAACTTCAGTAGTCTCAACCAGTCCTCAGAGCTCAATACATTCCATCAGTCATCAGAATCCAGTAAACTTAGTTTAGCTTCGCTAAATAATACCACTAGTATCAGTCCAGTTAATCAGTATTAGTTCAGCTAATAAGTTCAGTTATTTAGTTTATCTTATTTATTCAGTTCAGTGTCCTTCAGATGGGAGTAGAAGTTTGGACCGAGTGAACCCAAGGATGGGAACTCACCTGCCAGTTCAGGGTGTGATTCTTAGCAGTCATCCTTGTGTTCCAGAACTACGTAGACAGCGTAGGTTAAGACATCTTAACCTGTCAGATTAGGGTTGATGAGGTGGATTAACCTGCCAGTTTAGGGTTCCCACCGTTCTCATTTGAGTACCTGCCAGATAAGGGTCACTCACAACTGTCCTTACCAGTGGAGCGGTATGGACACCCCTCCAGTTGGGGTAGAGATTGGACCCTACCTTAGCTATATGCGTTATTAGGGCATGTCGGTTAAAAAAAACTACCTCCCACAGTTTTAGTCTTAGTCTCAGTAAAAAAACTTAGATAGTTCTTCAGATTTCAGTATATCAGGACTGTCAGGTACAGTCAACTCAGATACAGTACCGAACTCAGATAGTTCCATCAGATTCAGGAATATTTGATATAGTCACTCATGTTATCAGTAATCAGTATCAGGGCTATCAGATATAGTCACTCATGCTATCAGCACTCATTTTTAGGACTGTCAGATACAGTCAATCAGACCAGTTCTTCATAATCTGAACTGTCAGAAACAATCATTTATTTATCAGTAAAGCAATATCAGTCTCTTAGTGTCAATTAATACAGTATCAGATCCATCACTTATTAGTGATTTACATATCAATATCAGTAAACTCAGTTATCTAGTATCTCAATATCAGTACACTTATGTTGTCAGTATTCAGACTCACTAGTCAGTATCTCCATGAGTTTAGTTATAGATACATATGCATGTATGTATTCTCATGTTCATATCAGTCAGTATTGTTCATGCATATAACCCTTTGCATTTAGCCTACCTCACTCATATACTCAGTACATTCAGATGTACTGACGCATTTGTGCTATGGTTCTTTCTCTTATGTTACACCATAGGTTCAGAGGCACGAGCTCCAGATCAGTAGTAGCATTTAAGAGTTCAGAGTTTGCAGTTAGTCCTTCTTATTTGAGGACGATATGATTATTGCTACATTTACTATTCAGTTGCTAGATGGAGTTAGTTGGAGACATGTTTCTTCAACTCCTTATTCAGTTCATTTAGAGGCTTTCAGACTAGATGTTAGATTAGATATTCAGATCTCATTATTTTCAATATTTATGACTTGTTTTGGTATTGTTATACCTTTTTCAGACATTTTGTTATCAGACGTTTATTTAGTTCAAACCTTATGGCCTTTCATGTTCATGTTTCTGTATTTTATGATATATAATGCAGTATATAGGTACAGATATCAGTCATGGGTTAGCTTGTGGTCCTTCGGGATCATGAGCACCATGTAGCATTCTGGTTTAGAAAATTGGGGTGTTATAATAAACATCATATTTAATTATAGGACTTGAATCAGTGCTCATGTCATCAACATCATCAACAATCGCTGGTCTTAAATCGATTCTCTTATCATTAAAATCATAATCAATTATCGAGGTTTACCATAAATATCATCAGCTCGAAAAAATTCAACCATTAAGTATATAATCCCCTTAATTCCAGAATAAATATTTAAAAATGTAAAACAATCATATAAAGGTATACCAAAACTAGTTTAGATCTTGGCATAAGGTGGGGTGGAGGGGCCCATTTCTAATCCCCAAAGTCTATAAGGAAAATCTACCCTAGACTAGGATAAGGTATCTAAATCTATGTTTACATGTTAAACAAGTCTTAAAAAACCTAAGATGGAAATTATACTTAAGACATGAGGAAGTAAGTCAACTATGTCAAGCTTACGATTTCAAGATAGCCTAAACAGTCCAACTACCCTAAATATTTAACGATCATATTTCCAACACCTAATCCCCTCGCATTCTTGAATATTATCATAAGTATTCTATAAAATACTCTATATATGATGAGAGTGAACCTAGCCTACCTGGATGTTGAAAAAAACCCAAAGAATTTGCTAAACCAATAATTTTCCCTTTTGAGAAGCTTCTACAAGGTGCCACATTATAAAAATCACAATCTACTCATAAAGATGAGAACAATGACACCCATATTGCACTATTGTGCTTTGGGTCCAAATATCACATAAAATCCCATGTGGGCCCATTTATGGAATCATTCATTCAAAACCAACACAATGTCCCACTATGCTCAAGGAATATTTAACATAAACATGGGTGAATATTGATCTCTAATGGTTCTAAAATCAAGTCATACTGGTTTTAGAAATTTTAGAAAAAGATAAAGGACTTAATCCTAAAATAGATGGAAGCTTACCCTAATTTCGAAAAAAAAATGCATAAATAATCTCCACCCAAGCTCCAAAATCACCTACAAATGTTTTTCCCAAGCTTTCCCTCTTTATAGGGTTTAATAACTTAAGATTGGATGAAGAATGGAGGAAATAAGGCTAAGTGGGTATTTATACACTTCCCAGGAACGCAGGTACGGGTAAGAGGACACTTGGTCACTTTAACGATCACCACTAAAGCACCTGGTATCACTAAAATGGTACACATCCCATAAGTCAGGCCGCTAAAGCAGACCATGGGCCGCTAAAGTGGACCATGGGTCACTTTAGAGCTAGCCACTAAAGCTCCTAGGTGCCGCTAAAGCACATAGGTGCTTCTCAACAGGTGTTTGTTGGCTGCCTTAAGGCCTCTATAGCACCCCACGAGACACTAAACCACCCAATGTAACTCTTTAGTAGTCACACTAGATATGAGGCATAAGCTAAAACTTAGAGAAATTCTAAGTCTCCACCAACCCATCGAGATTCTTTTAAAATCCCCTGCGCATAAACAAACTATGATACTCTATCAAATTTGAAGTATTGAACTTAATGGCGTAGTTAAAGTTTCCATTCGAGTTCATTTTAATGAAAAAGTGAGTCCTACACCCACCTACCATTTTCTTAACTTCCAACCAATTGCTCGAAATGAGTTTGAAAGACTCGGTACATGGACCAAGGGTCCTCCTAGCCTAAAATTGACATTTTGGAGTTGTATGAACAGTCAAAATTGGCATACAAGGTCATTTGGCTAAAGTTTTTGTTTGGTAACCAATTTGAACCAACTATGTTTTCAAATAAAGAATTGACTCTCAAAACCAAACAAACTGCCCAACAACCGAACTGTTAATTTTAGCAAGTAATAATTGACTTGGGGAGGCTAGGAATACTCTAAATAGAAAAAATGAGCAGAAAAATAAAAATGATGTGAAGTGTCATCACAGAAGGCCTATTGAGTCTACAATGAGATAATTGTAATCTTGACTTAAAGTGGTCTGCAGGGGACCACTTTTAACCCCAAAGGTTCACTCTAAGGCTATTTATACCCCAAACTAGACTAAGGTTCCACATTTCACTACAAGGTTCTTCATTTTTCTCATTAAGTACTATGATAGAAAATCCACCAAAGAAATAGATACTCAGGTCAAATCCGCCTAAAAATGGCAAACTAACCGTTTAAGTAATCTAAATTTTTCTAAATATACAACAAGTCATAGTTCCCAACCTAAAAGTAGCATAATATCATACCAATAAATATTGTTGAACATTTGTTTGAGTAAGTATTATATTCCTACTTTTAGACCACAATCAAATTGAGAGTTACAAGAAAAGGAAAAGCTCAAGTTTGTTAGAGAATTTTAGGCTTGGATAGAGGTAGGTGATGGTTTAATATAGTTTAAACTCAATTTATGTTATTTGATCACGATAACTATTCCTTTGTATTACTTACAATGCATGCTCAAGGAAAGTGAATGACTTTTTGATTTTTAACTGTTAATTGCATGTGATGAACTGATATGAAAAACTTATTGGTCAAGTGTTTTGTCTGTTATTATTATAGTTGTGATTGTTTATATATATCATTATTAGGAGATATACCATTATTTGGACATCTTCATGGGATTGGTTAGTATAAGGTTGACAGACACATGATGTTTAGGTTTTAATTTATGGACACGAGGTCATCCTCTATAGGTCATGACTAGTGGTCTTGAGTAAACCGAGAATTATGTGTTTACCTGTTATATTAGTTCCTTGAGTGAACCAACCTAAGTGTTGACTTGCTATGTTGGGTCATTGAGTGAACTAGGTGTAAATGTTTTTTTGCTAAAGGTGGTTTCTTATGTAAATTGGGTTGCATGATAATTATCCCTGTTGTTGGTTTTATTTATCCTTGAGTGGTCCAGGTTAGATTGGAAGTTTAAGCATAACTCTATGTTGTCTATTTACTTGTGTAATTGAGACATGGATGATATAATGGTTTGAGTCATATTTGTTGACTTGGAGTCTTGTTGGTTTGGAGTCTTGGTGGTAGTCATAGTTTTTTGACTTGACTAGTTATCATGTTGACTTGTACTAACTAAACAACATAATATTGTTGAATAAGGTTATGTTTTAAGAACTTGAAGTAAGGTTATGTGGTAGGGGATCATGGTTGTCTTGCTTTACTAAGTTATGGTTAAATTCATATTTCTCATTTTAGATTAGTCGATGACCCTACCAGTACACTGTTGTTTCTTTTGTATAGATACTACACATGCTCTTCTTTTTATTGAGTGTAGAGCATATTCAAATAATTTTTTCTAGACCTCGATTGTGATTCAGATAGTGTTCGAACTCAAGAATGAGCCATATCTTTTGAGCTGCCATGGATTTTTCATTTAGTATCTGGTCTATTATTTCAAACTTAGTGAAACACCTCAGATTATGGTCCTTGAAAATTTCTAAATTTTGAACTCACTGCTCAACCTATGACTCACCTAATGAGTAGTAAGATTTTCATATGAGTCGTATAAACCACAACCGCCACCTGACTAGTGAGTGGTGCCTATGTTATTGACCTAATTACAACTAAATATTATGAGTCATTATGACTCACTATAGGTCATGATGACCAAATATTAGGGTTACCAGTCTGTTCCCTAAATGTTTTGTCCTAGTTACGACTAGGACCCTACAAATCTTAGGGTCTCTTGACGAGTCATGTGGTGTGAATCATAGGTTCAATAGAGAAAGGTCTCTTAGCTACTTTCCCAATTATGACTTGTGGGAATGAGTCGTTGTAAGTACTTACGAGTCGTAGAGTAGCCCATAGTCACTGATGAAAACTTTTTAAATTTTAATGAAGGGTACTTTAGACATTTTCTTCTTTACTCACTTAGACCTCACGTATATAAAAAATCTTAGAGATATTATTGACAACCTTTATCAATCATACGCACCCTCTCAAACTCTCTCAAATGCCTAAAAAAACTAAGGTTTCTCAAAGTTTGTCATCTAAGGACTCAAAGGTTGATTTCTCTCCCTGACTCTCTATACTTTTAGGAATGTCACTCTTCCCCAAATCTAATTTTGTGAAAAATATGTGTTTTAATGGTTTAATTGTATGGATTTGAATGTGGGTTTTGACATGGATTGAGGGTTTTGGAGTAGATGTTTATTTAATTATTTTCCCATGGTTTTCATGAGTTGTTTATGCTTTGAATTGAATATTTTTAAGATAATTAGGTGCATGGGTGTGGGATTTGGAATAAGGGTTGAGGTAATTCCTCAATTGATGTTTCAAAATTGCTAATTGGTTTTAAACAATTGTGTTCCCTCAACGTACTTGTGTAGATGGCTTTGAATTGTAGAATTGTCACTTGGTTTGACTTACTCACTTATACTATTGCATTGCATAAATGTTTAAAAATAAACATAGATTTTATAGGCCTTTTTGGCTATGTTTTAATTTAATGAACAAAAGGGGTCAAGGCAGTTCCCCCATTTTATTTGATAAACTAAAGGAGGTCGAGGCATTCCCCCAATATGATTTGATAAACTAAAAGAGGTCTAGAATTTTCTCTAATTTTATTTAATGAACAAAATGAGTCGAGGCATTCCCCCAAATTAATAAAATTGTAATGGTATAATTATGACCTTGCAAGCTAACTGGTATGGAGAAACCTGTGGTGTTCCTTAATATATAATTCCTTCGTTATTGAATGGTTTATGTGAAACTTGTTTTAATTAGTCTTAATAAGGGTTATGTAGCTAAGCCATGAAGGTGTGGGTCTCGAAGACTTATACTAGAAACTCACATTTGCCAACATGAGCGTTGGTCTTGATGAACTTGTGCATAGTTCACACTATTGATATACTTGTATCTAGGTTTGATGTGGGGTCACGGCATTCCCTAGTCATCCTTGATACTTTTGGTTCGTGCACATAATACGTATCGGGGCCCTTTCAGCTGGGGGAGATGAATCCATATAGCCTGTGGGTGCTTATTTATGAAGGTTGAGTTACATTGTCTAGGATAAAGACATAATATTATGCTAAACCGTGTTCCTTATCCCAGCATGCCATTTATATATGTATATGATGATGTGTGAATGTCTTTTAATTATATTATGAATTTGCATTATTTTATCCTCTCCTTGAGTTACATACTAGTGCTTATCCCACTACCTATCTATGGACGTTGTATCCCCATCCGATGTAGGGTAAAAATGCACTTCTATTTTTCTTGTGTAGTGATAGGTGATCTTAGAGTTAGTCATTTATAGTAATGTGGTGGTCTTCTTTTATTCGAAAGACATGATCATTTCATTAGTTAGAATTGAAGACTTCATAGTTACATTGTCATTGTCAGGGTCGAGGGCATATCCCGATGTAGGTTGTATTCTATTTTAGAGGCTTTATGGATATCACTGTGCTTTGGGTATTAATGTTGACAATTTTAGATGTCTTTGAATTTATTATCTTCTATCTTGTTATATGTGCAAAATTCATCCATTATTAGGTGTGTTATGTTCTGTTTGTCTAGGAAATGGGGTTGTTCTCCTGTCCTTAATGTACTTAAAATACCCATCATGGATAGTCCCTAATTTGGGTCACAACAAAGTTGGTATCAGAGCCTACGTTCATGGTCAATTGGGTATCGACAAAGTTATGTCAAGTGAAATCTCTTTTATGGGAGTGTAGCACCACACTTATAAGTGGGAAACTATGAGACAATTAGGAATGTTTCCCTTTCTTTTGTTCTACTTTAGGGCAATAAAGTCTAATGTCTTGAAACTACTCTAATCTTTATTTGTTTGCATTTTAGATCATGCCTCCCCAAAGATCTACTCGTGGAACTTCTTCTGTCCCACTTGGGGATAATATGGACGGAAATCACCCTACTTTTGGATTTTAGACCCTGTCTAAGACTCCAGTTCTTGATTGTACTACCCCATATAGAGTTCCACCGCTTTCTACTAGTCCTCCTTGGCAAGATGATTATCCTTCCCTGCCACCCCAAGGAGACATTTATAATGTTGAGTTTCATCGATCTATTTATATGTTGACTCAGTTGGTGACATCTCAGTCACATCAGTCAGGTCCTGCTGGTACTGCTATGATTTCTTTTGAAGTTACTCGAGTCAGACAGTTGATGAGGCTTAATCCCCGACCTTTACTGGCTCTCAGGTTGAGAAGGATCCTTAAGGGTTCATAGATAAGATAGAGAAGATCTTTTGAGTTATGCATGCTTCAAACTATGAGGGTGTGGAATTTGCTGCTTATCAGTTGAAAGATATGGCATATTAGTAGTATGAGAAGTGGGATCAATCTTGGGGTAATGATCCAGAGTTGGCACTATGGGATGATTTTTCTGGTATGTTCCTGGATCATTTCTTTTCTCATTAGTTGTGGGAGGCTAAGATAAGGAGTTTGTAAATATAAAATAGGGAAGGGTGATCGTGAAAGAGTATGCCTTAAAATTTCATTAGTTGTCCCATTATGCTCTTGAGTTGGTGTCTAGCATGAGGGCTAGGATGAGAAAGTTTACTTTGAGTTTGTCTTGCGATTTGGTAGTAGAGTGAAAGGATTCCTTGCTGAATAATGACATGGATATCTCTAGGATTGTGTTGTATATGTAATTGGTCGAAGATAAAAAGAAAAAACAATCCAAAATAGGAGAGAGACAAAGTAAGAGGTCTAGGTATTTTGAGTATGGTGGAGGCCAGTAGAATATAGGTAGAGATGGCATGCAGCGGTCTAAGAAGAAGTAGGAAAACTCTAGATCTTATTCTACAGCTAGTGCTCCCTATATTAAATCATTCGGTGATCACTGCTTTCAGAGCAACAGTGGGTTTAAGGCACAAGGTGCCCAATCTCAGGACAGTGGGGCCCAATCAGCTCCATCGTATCCTCCTTTCAGATATTGTGTATAGTTGAAACATAGTTTTTATAATAAGGGGAGAAATAAGTTGTTCAAATGCAGCTAACCTAGCCATATTCAGAGGAATTGTCCCTCCGACGATGTTGCTACTAGGGCTAATAAGGTTCTAATTTCTTCTTCTTCATCTCCTATACCAAAAGGCATTACTTCTGGCTCCGACACTGGTCGGAATCATTTGTATGCTCTTGCTACTCATCAGGACTCTAAGGCATCTTCTGATATTGTCACTAGTACACTAAGACTTTTCTCTTGTGATGTATATTGTCTGCTAGATCCCAGGTCTACTCTTTTTTATATGACCCCTTATGTGACTATTTATTTTAGTTTTGGTCCTGAGTGTATTCCTAATCCTTTTTTGTGTCTACCCAGGGGTGACTTTATTGTGGCTAGATGAGTCTATAGGGGCTGTGTGGTATCTATATGTGATAAAGACATTGGTCAATTTGATAGAGTTAGAGATATTTGATTTTAATGTTATCTTGGGGATGGATTGGATCGATTTATGCTATGCATCTCTTTGATTGTAGGACCCAAAGGGTAAGTTTTCAATTCTCAAATAAACCAATGATTGAGTGGGAAGGGAGTTCCCTAGTGCCTAGGGAAGGTTTATTTCTTGTCTAAGAGCCCAAAATTTGATTTTCAAAGGCTGTCTATGTCACGTGGTTTGGGTTAAAGATTCTAGTTTTGAGGGTCCTTCCTTGTCATCTGTCCTTGTAGTCAATGAGTTTCCCAAAGTGTCTCCTGATGATCTTCCTTATGTCCCTCCATATAGGAAATTAATTTTAGGATCAATCTTCTTTCGGACACTCGTCCTATCTCTATCTCTCCCTATAGAATGGTTGTAGTAGCTGAGTTGGAAGAACTTACAGAGTAGTTCAAAGATCTTCTTGATAAGGGTTTATTCACCCTAGTGTTTCCCTATAGGGCATGCTGGTACTATTTATGCATAAAAAAGGATTGGTCCCTTCAGATGTGTATAGATTATCGCCAATTTACTAAGGTGATGGTAAACAAAGGGCATCCTCTTCCTAGGATTGATGACCTATTTGAAGAACTTCAAAGTGTTAAGTACTTTTCTAAGATAGATCTTTGTTCGCGTTATCATCAGTTGAAGAGGGAGGTGGATACCCCTAAGACTACTTTTTGAACCCGATATGGTCATTTTGAGATTTTGGTGATGTCCTTTGGTTTGAATAATGCATTAGTGAAATTCATGGATTTTATGGATAGATTATTCCATCAGTTTTTGGACTTATTCATCATTGTGTTTATTAATGACATCCTAGTATTTTCTAAGAGTAAGGTTGATCATATCAGTCACCTCTGTATAGTATTGCAGACCCTTAAGGATCAGTGTTTGTATGCTAAGTTTTCAAAGTTTGAGTTTTGGTTGAATGTTGTGACTTACCTAGGTTATGCCGTTTCTAGTGAAGGGATCATTGTGCATCTACAAAAGGTTGCAGTTGTTAAGAAGTGGCCAAGACCCACGGCTCCAACTGAAATTCGGGGCTTTTTGGGTTTAGCAGGGTATTATAGGAGGTTTGTGGAGTGCTTTTCTTCTATTGCTACCACATTGACTAGGTTGACTCAGAAAAAGGTAAAGTTCCCGTGGTTTGATACTTATGGGGGTAATTCTTAAAAGTTGAAGGATAAGTTGACTTCTGCTTTAATTTTGACCTTACCCGAGGGTACTGATAGATTCATTGTATATTGTCATGTGTCTATGTGGGGCAGGGTTGTGTTTTAATTTAGCATGGTAATGTTGTGGTGTATGCTTCTAGGCAGCTTATGGTGTATAAGAAGAATTATCTGACTCATGACTTTGAGTTATTGGCGGTCGTCTTCACTTTGAAGATTTGGCGTCATTAGCTGTATGGGATTTATGTTGATATCTTTTTAGACCATAAGAGTTTGCAATATGTCTTCACCCAAAAGGAGTTGAATCACAGGCAAAAAAGATGGCTTTAGTTGCTCAAGGACTATGACACGAGTCTTCATTATCATCCAGGTAAAGATAATGTGGTTGCTGATGCTCTTAGCAGGTTATCTATGGGGAGCTTGTCTCATTTTGATGAGGAGAAATGAGGTTTTGTGAAGGATATTCACCATTTGGATAATCTTAGAGTTCGTCTTTTGGACTCTGAGAATGGTGGTGTGATTGTTCAAGAGGTGGTGAAGTCCTCTCTGGGTGCTAAGGTAAAGGAAAAATAGCTTTTAGATCCTATTCTAATGAAAATCAAGGATGATATGGGTTACCAAAAGGTGATTGCTTTTGAGATTGGTGGTGATGGTATCTTGAGGTACGAAGGTAGATTGTGTCTTCCTGATTTTAATGGGGTGTGAGAGAGAATTTTGGCTGAAGCTTATGAGTCGAGGTACACTGTTCATTGTTGTTCGATAAAGATGTACCATAATTTGAAAGAGATCTATGGGTTGAATAACATGAAGTGGGATGTGGAAAATTTTGTGGCTAAGTGTATGGTGTGTCAACAATTGAAGGTTGAGCACTTGAGGCTTGGCAGTTTATTTCAAAAGAATGATTTGCCTATATGGAAATGGGAAGTGATTACTATGGATTTATTTACCGATCTTTCATGATCTTGGAATTAGTTTGATTCAATTTGGGTCACATCGATAGGATGACTAAGTCCGCTCACTTTTTTCCAGTGAAGTTTACTTATTCGGCAGAGGATTATGCTAAGCTTTTCATCCAAGAAAATAGTCAAGTTGCATGGTACTCTAATTTACATCATATCTAATTGAGGTACTTAGTTTTCATCTTATTTTTGTCATTCTTTTCAGAGAGATTTGGGGACTAAGGTGAACCTTAGCACTGCTTTTCATTCTCAAATGGATGATCAAGCGGAGAGAACTATTCCGACATTGGAAATATATTAAGGTCCTGTGTAATCGAACTTTGGTGGTAGTTGGGTTGATCATTTGCTTATCATAGAGATTGAGTATAACAATAATTTTCACTCTAGTAATAAGATGGCTTCTTTTGAGGACCCTTATGGTAAGAGGTGTAGGTCCCCTATTGGGTGGTTTAAGGTTGGTGAGAATAGGTTATTTTGTCCTGACTTGGTTCACCAAGCCATGGAAAAGGTGAAGGTGATTAGGAATAGACTTATGACCACCCAAAGTTGCCAAAGGTCTTATGCGGATGTGAGATGAAGGGACTTGGAGTTTGATATTGATAATATCGTGTTCTTGAAGGTATCTCCCATAAAGGGAGTGGTGCAGTTTCTAAATAAGGGAAAGATCAGTCCTTAGTATGTTAGTCCTTTTTGGGTTTTGAGGCGAGTGAGCCATGTTGTTTGTGAATTGGATTTGTCTTCTAATTTGGGTTTTATTCATCTGGTTCTCCATGTTTCTATGTTGAGAAAGTGTGCGGGTGATCTTTCCTTGGTTGTTCCTTTGGAGAGTTCTAGCATTTCAGATTCCTTATTTTATGAGGAGTCCTGGTTAAGTTTTTTGATAAGCAAGTCTGTCATCTGAAGACTAAGGATATGGCTTTGGTGAAAGTTCTATAGAGGAACCATAAGGTCGAAGAATCTACTTAGGAATCCTAAGAGGACATGAAGTCCAAACACCCATTCTTGTTTATCGCTTTGGATAATCATGCTTGAGGTATGTGTATTCCCTAAAATCTTTGTTTTTTGTCTTTATTAAAGGTAAGTGTGGTTGTACTCTGTGTTAAATCATGCAAATGGACATTTTAACATATCATCTGAGGATGAATGATCATAAGAGGGAGAGGGAAAATGAAACACCCTGGATTTTGGTCCCTAAAATTTTTTGAGTTTTGAACTCACTGCTCAACCTATGACTCACCTTATGAGTCATAACATTTTCGTACTATTTGTATAGACCCCAATTGTCTCCTGAACAGTGAGTGGTACCTATGCTATTGACCTGATTATGACTAAAGATCACGAGTTTTAAAGACTCACTACAAGTCATGATGTCCAAATCGTAGGGTGACCAATGTGTACCCCAAATGTTTCTGTCCTAGTTATGACTAGGAACCTATGATTCGTAGGGTCTCTTGACGAGTCATGTGGTGTGAGTGGTAGGGTCACCAGAGAAAGGTCCCTTAGCTAATGTCCAAACTATGACTCATGGAGTTGAGTCATTGTGAGTCCTTATGAGTCGTAGAGTGACCGTAGTCACTGATGATAATTTTTCAGCTTTTAATGAAGGGCACTTTGGATATTTTCCTCTTTACCCACTTAAACCCCACGTACATAAAACACCTTGGGGCCATTATTTCCAACCTTTATCATTATAAACACCCACTCAAATTCTCTCAAATCCCTAAGGAAAGGACAAGCTAGGGTTTCTCAAAGTTGGTCATCTAAAGAATCAAGGATTGATTTCTCTCCCTGATTATTTGTACTTTCAGGCATGTTACTCTTCCCTATTTTTCATTTTGTGAAAAACATATGTTTTAATAGTTTAATTGTATAGATTTGAATGTGATTTTTGATATGGGTTGAAGGTTTAGGAATGGATGATTCTTGAATTATTTTCCCATGGTTTTCATGAGTTGTTTATGCTTTGAATTAAATGTTTATGAGCTAATGGGGTGCATGGGTATGTGAATTGTAATGGGGGTCGAGGTAATTCGCTAAATTGATGTTTCAAACTTGGATATTAGTTTTGAACATTTGTATTCCCTCAACCCACTTATGTAAATGGCTTTGAATTGTGGAATTGTCTCTTGGTTTTACTTACTCACTTATACTATTGCATTGCAAAAATGATTAAATAATGAGAATAGATTTTAAAGGCCTTATTGGCTTTGTTTTGATTTAATGAACAAGGGGAGTCGAGGTATTCCCCCAATTTGATTTGATAAACTAAAAGAGGTTAAGGCATTCCCCCAATTTGATTTAATAAATTAAAGGATGTAGAGGCATTCCTCCAATTTAATTTAATGAGAAAATAGGGTCGAGGTATTTCCCCAAATTAATAGTATTGTAATGGTATAGTGATAAGCTTGCAAGCTAAATGGTATGACGATACATGTGGTGTGCCTTAATGTATAATTCCTTGGTTAAT
This sequence comes from Capsicum pubescens, assembly GCA_030864215.1. Lineage (NCBI taxonomy): Eukaryota > Viridiplantae > Streptophyta > Magnoliopsida > Solanales > Solanaceae > Capsicum > Capsicum pubescens. The sequence continues at coordinate 138,567,440 of CM061545.1, forward strand.
GAATTGGTTATTGAAACATGTTTTAATTGGGTTTAATGAAGGTTATGTAGCTAAGCCGTGAACCTGTGGGTCTCGAATGACTTATACTGGAAACTCATGTTTGCCGATGTGAGATTTAGTCTTGATGACCGTGTGCATGGTTCACACTATTGATTTATTTGTATGCAGGTTTGAAGTAGTGTCGGGGCATTCCCTGATTTTCTTTGATACCTTTGGTTCATGCGGCTAACACGCACTAAGGCCCTTTCAGCTGGGGGAGTTGAACCCATATAGCCCATGGGTGCTTCATTTATAAAGGTTGAGCTATATAGTCTAGGATAACAATTTACCATCATGCTAAACCTTGTTCCCCATCCCCACATTCCATTTATATATGTATATGATGATGTGTGCATGGCTTTGAGTTGTTTTCTGACTTGGCATTATTTTATCCTCTCCCCGAATTAAATGCTAGTGCTTATCCCATTAACCATCTTCGAACGCTGTATCCCCATGAGATGCAGGGTCTAAAGGCACTTCTATATTTCCTGCGCAGTGATATGTGATCTCAAAGTTGGTTGTTTGCAGTGAAGTGGCGAGGTTCCATTCTCCTGAAATTTTATCATTCCATCGGTTTTCCTTCCTTAAATTAGAATTGAAGACTTCACATTTACATTGTCATTGTCATAGTCAGGTTGGGGGCATGTCCTGACGTTGGTTGTTTTCTGGTTTAGAGGCTTTGTGGATATCGTTGTGGATTGGGTAATGAGTTGACACTCTTAGATGTCTTTGAGCTTATTATCTTCTATTTTGTTATATGTTCAGAATTAAGATGTTGTCAGGTGTATTATATTTTTTTGGCTAGGCAAATGGAGTTGTCTTCATTCCTCGATGAACTTGAGATACCCATCATGGCAAGGTCTTAGTTCGAGTCGTGACACTTAGCCATTTTTAGTTATTTGGGAGTTGAAGACGTTTATTGACAATGCATTTGTTTTGGTACAATGACTTTCAGGTTCTAGGGGATTGCTTAAGTTTTCATTTATTTCCATATTGATTATCACTTAGAGTATTGGATACATTGTTTTATTTAAGGGAAAATAGTTAGATGTGTTATTTTGGCTCAGTGTTGGGTTGATGGTTTGGGTTAGATGGTTCTCCCACAGGAGAGTTAGTTTGGGTTCCACTCATGACGAGTTTGGATTGTGACAACAATATCATCAGATACTATTGTAGTGAGATGATGAATGAGATAACAAAAACTACTGTGCACTTTTTTTTACGTTTATATGATGTAAATCAGAATTAATTTCATAGCAATATCTTAACGTACCATATTTATCTTGTACAAAAAATGTTTTTACTTTTTTATGTGGACATGATACTTATTTTTCATTTCAATCACTGAACTGTATATATTTTTTATAACAAGGTATTTTTTGCACTTTTTCCATGATAATGAAAATTTTAATAAATCTAAGGGCACATGCCAAAATGAGAAAAGATAAAATTACTTTATAATTACATACTACACACTACAACACTTTCTGCCGCAAATAGAATTGTGATTGTTATTACATGATTTCAGCAAGCCTATATGATTTCAAAAGATTTAAGAGAGTTTTAACATGTCAATACAAAAAACTCACCAAACTTAGATATATGGAATCATTACATCTTTGCCAAATATTTTCATCAGCAAAATATGTTGGTCCATATTCAACTTTAGACAAAATTTACAACAAAATAATTTCTATAAAGAAATACGCACACACAAACACACACACAAATATATATATATATATATATATATATATATATATATATATATATAGTGCGGATAAATTCTAAGTATTCGAAGTTTATCATTTTATCCTATAGTAGTTGTAATTTTATAAATTTCTGTGTAATAACTTATTCTAATCGTGCTATATTGGATATGTAATTCTATGTTATCTATGTGATCCATTAACATTTGTTGTTCATGTATAGTATTATATAAACTCTCATTTGTATCTCCTTTTTCTAAGTTAATTTTATTCTAAGTAATCTTTCTTCTAATTGTCTTTTTTCTCTTTTAAGCTGATTCCTGTAATTAATTTCTTCATATAGCCAACTTTGTTTTTCTCTAACTCTTATAATATATTCTAACATTTTTAATCTGTATAATATTTGTTAGAATAATAATTATCTAGGTATGAATAATAGCTATCATCATTTAAGTGAATTCGTTCTAATTCATCTTCTATCCAATTTTCATCTTCAATATCAAATACCTTTTCCCATATAATTTTCTTTATATCTACTATCTCTATATCCTTAAGTACATATAATACAAGTATCTTAAATTCATCTATTATTTCATCAGGTAAATAATTATTTATTTTTCATATGATGCTATTTTTTAAAATATTCCCTCCAATCATATACATAACAAAATATGATCATCTTAGATCACTATATACTAGATTATTCTTAAATAACATGTTCTTCGGTCACTATTAGCATGGTAATCAGGATACTTTTTTCCTAAACATCGCCTCTACTCTGGTTACTCCCCTATCACGACTTCTTTGCCTCACCGGTTTCACCTTTAGGATGACATAGTTCTAGGAATTTTTCTCCTTTTGACTTTGCTAATAAACTTCTTAACATGCTATTCTTTGAATAATTCTACTATAAAGTAACTAACATGAGCTTATTTTATTATACTTATGATTGTCAGGAATTTATGAATTTAGTTATTCATAATTATGAATGAAAATACCTGTTCTGGTAGATTTGATAAATTTGTGCTTTGCTCATCCATAGCTTAGTGTAAAACTAAATATCTTTATTGATTATACGAGAGAAAATTTTATTGTGTACAAGAAGGCTTGCTTTCCGTGTAGAAAGTCTTGTCTTAACTTAGCAAATGCTTCTGCTATTTATAACCTAAAAAGAGAAAATCCGTATACTATTCTAGACTATTCCTACTTTACACTTGTTATCTTTACAAAAGTACAAAAGACTTAAAGTTTCTTTACAAGAAAAAGTCCTAAAGCTATTCTAAAAAAAATAAAACTAATAATGGCATTTTTGCCAAAAAAGTCAAAAAGGCTAGTAAATGCAACATATTGTTACATAATAATTTACGTACTCTAATAATTCACATGTCACAAAATTATCTTACTAATTCATGTCATTTTCATAACTTTAATTCTTTGTCTCTTTGTCTTTATTTCTCCATCGGTCCGTGTTGCTTTATATCTTTTGTCGTATATCTTCCAGCTAGCGTCCTTATCTTCTTTTATTCTAGTTGAACTTCTGGAATAATGTTATCTTCTCCGTTACATCTCGAACTTAGATGGTATGGATATTTATGCCCTATTAATTTACAGTATCTGGTAAATAATTCATCTGAAATAATTTTTTTCTTAATTGCTCTGGTAGTTGGTTGTTTCTCTAGATTAAGTTGTGTCATAATCCCTCTTTGCACTTCCTCCATATCTTCTTGTCTTAACTCTCTTGAATTTGAATAAATCATTAGCTGGTCTCTTGAATAATAACTCCATATTGGATTTCCGTTTAGGTAGTTATTTGCTAATTCTTGGATAATTGTGGATATTCCAATAATTCTTTTATTCACATAAAAATCTGGTATATCTATTTTGTGTATTTCAACTTGTTGTTGAATATCTTCGGGTATGATCATAGCTCGGGTCATTCCTATCTTCACAACTTCTATAACTGGTTTAATTTCATTATACAATATCTCTGCTGGTACCGTATAGAACTTTACAAAAAATAGGTTGCCCTTGGTTATCTTTTTATAAGTGGTAATTTCTTTATATATTTCTAGTATAGAAGATAATTCGCTTCCGTCTTGGGTATATACAGTACTGAGTAGTCTATAACTAAAACAGTTTTTAACTAGATTTGGGTTAGTTTTTGGTAATGCTATTAACTTATTGTATCCTTGTAGTTTTTGGGTTATATAATCTGAATTTGGTTCTTGAATGATCGTAGCTCTGAGTCTGAGGTTTAAGTAGGTTTGTATCTTATGGATGTTTTCAATATATGATCTGGTTATGTGGTTATAAGCTTTCTTGTCTTGGTTTGGGCTATCTAAATATGTAGTAGTTTGTGGGGGTAAAAATAAAGGGTCTTTTGGTATTTTTGATATAAATGGCTTGTCAAATATTTTGTTCATGTTCATATTTTGGTTCCTTCTAACTCCTTTGCTTGTACCGGCAGAAGTAGATTGATAAACGTTATGGTTTTTTGGAGTGTCCCAACATCTCCTTTTATCTCTAGAATTTTATTGTCTTTCGATTGACATTTCTCTGCACATTGCTGAGTTATCTGAGTCATAGCTTCAGACTTTAGTTTAACTTCATTAGTCTTTAGCTTTTCTATCTCATTTCCCATACTATCCACTTTCATTGAAAACATAGTTAGGGTTTTGAGTATTTCTTATAGAGTATCGTCTTCTGTAATATCAGTTTGGGCATCTTTGTCTTGATATGTAATCTGCAATAACATTCTTGCTAGTCTTAATTACTTCAATTGTAAAAGTAAAATTTAATATATTCAATACTAATCTCCGAATTTCCTTCGTTGTAACTGAATTTTGTATTTTTCTTGTTAACCACCATCGTACTTATGTATTATCTGTTCATACAATAAACTTGTTATATACAATATATGGCTCAAATGATAATAAACATTTATATAATGAACATAATTCTTTTCTATTTATTTTCCATTTTATTTTTGTTTCATTAAACGTTCCTAAGTAGTATCTACAATGATGTTCTAATTTTTCTTCTTCATATCTATATTTAAGTACTCCTCCATAACTATATTCACTTGCATCTGCTTCTACTATATATGTAAATTTTTTATTTTCGTCTGGAAATTATAATTTTGGTAATTCTTTACAAAGTATTTTTATTTTCTGTACTTGTTTTTTATCTTCTTCGTTGTAATACTTTCTTAATTTTTTCTGTAATGGCTTTAGGTTTTCTGCTAATTTTGGTATATATTCTCTTACTTGGTTTACTAATCCTAAAAATGATTGTAATTTCTTTTTTCGTATCTAATTCTTCTTTTGAATTTATTATTTTTATATTATATGTTGTTGCATTTTTACTACACTTTTATCTATTTGTATTCCAAAAAATTCTATCTGGTTTTTCATTATTTCTGCTTTCTTTTCACTTAGACTTATTCCTGAATTTTCTATTATACCTGCAAATTGTTCTAATAATTTTAAATGTTCCTCTTTAGTTTTTGTATATAGTAGTATATCATCTATGTATACTATACAATTAGGTAATTGTTTGAAATAACTATCTATAAAGTGTTGGTATCTACCTGGTGCATTTTTATATCCAAATGGTAACACATTCCATTCATAAATTCCTTGTGGAACTGTAAATGCAGTTAATTTTTTAGATTCTTCTTCTAGCTTTAAATGGTAAAATCCCGATTTACAATCGAACTTATTAAAATAATTATATCCTTGTATCTGTCTTATTTTTAATATCTTATTTGGTCTTGGATAATTATATGTCATAGTTTTTGCATTTAGGTTTCTATAATCAATAACCATTCTACTTTATCCTCTTTTTTGTTCACTGTATTTATTTACTATAAATGCTGGGCTATTGTGTTTACTATTAATTTTTTGTATGTATTGTTTTTCTAATAATTCATCTATATGCATTTCGAATTCTTTTAAATCATCAAAGTTATAGGTTAATGGTTTTTGGGTTACTATACTATTTTTATTTATTAGCTCAATTTTTACAATAGTTTTATGTTTTTTCCATCCTTTTAATGGATCTTCACCGTATAATTGTCTTAATTTTTTCTTTATTATTTCTACCTTATCTATTGAAAATATAGTTATTTCTTCTTTATTTATTGAAAATATAACAAGTTCTATTGCATCTTCAGTATTTTTTATATTTTCTAATTTTTGTGTGATTTTTTCACTTCCTTTTATCCAATCAACTTTCTTTCTTATTTTATTAATAACTCTTTTTGCTCTTACCCTTTGTTTATATGGTGTTGTAAACCACCAGTGTGTTTTAGTTATTATATGTGGGTATAGTTTATCAAAAAATGGCATTCCTAAAAGCATATCTTTTGATGTTAGTTCATAATTATAGATCTCTTCTATTGTTAATATCTTATCCCATACTTGTATTTTTATATTTCTAGCTTTATAGGTAATTAAGCTTCCTTTATTATTAAATCCTTTGACTACTATTGGTGTTTTTAGCTTATTCCATTTGTCTTCTGGTAAACAATTATATCTACATAAGTTGGCTTCTGCTCCTGTATCTATCATAGGTATATAGTATATATTATAATATCTTTCTACTATTATTTTCATAAGTACATATACTTTCATGTTAAAGCTCTCTTTATTGATAATTTTTCCTTATTGTAGCTTATGGTTAATTGTGTATGTTCTATATTGTAGGGCTTTACTTGTTCTAACCATTTTATCCCTAATATTATATCTTCTTTTTGCATATCTTCCTTTATTTCAAATTCTATTTTTATTTTTCTAACTCCTATTATTATTTCTTTTTCAGTTGTATCTTTAATAGTTATTAAACTTCTTGGTAGGTCAGGACATATATTACTATTAGATTTTATTTCTTCATTTTCACTAGGTATTTTGCTATATGGTTTTCTTCATGTCCTGTATTTAGGAGTATTAAATATTTGTTTTCATTTATTGTGCCCATTATATATTATTGATTTAAATTAACTGTTGAAGTTATTTCATAATTTGTTCTTTTCGATGATCCTGATGATTCTGGTTTTTCAAAAGCTATTCTTTTCGTTATACTTATTCTATCATTTATTATTTCTAAATTTTGTTCTATATCTATGTCTTTGTAAGTATAATCATTGTTATCAATTGTTTTTACAAATAGTTCAAAAGGACTTTCTATTTGTATTTTATTAATTTTATTTTTTCCCGTTATTTTATGTTTTGTTGTTACTACATATAGATTTTTACATCTTGCTATAAATATTTTACTTCCTGGGGTTAGTTCTATTTCTGATATTTTTTAATATAATACTAATGATTTATCTATGTTTATATCTGTTATTGCTACTTAATAATTCACACTTATTATAAATTTAAATTTTTGGTATATTAAATTTCCTCTTATAGCAGTTATTATACCTTTTTCTATAGGTTTTATAATTCTATCATCTGCTAAATATAATTCTATTGGTGTATCTATTCCTTCTCTAAAACATGCTTTTATTAATATTTTCGTTCCTCCAAGGTGTACGTAGTTTATTGGGTCTTTACTTTTTATATCATTTATTTCTTTATTTATTATTCTTTTTGTTACTAGTGGTATACTAGCTCTACCTTTTGCATATCTACAGTCTATTACATGTTCTTTTTGGCTTACTACATAGTATTCTTCTTTTCGTCTACTAAATATGTTTTTTATTGTTGGTATTTTAATTATTTTTTCTACACTTAGATATAATTCTTTTCCTTTTATTTCGTCAAATATATTATTATCAAATATTATTTTCTGATCTGTTCCTTCTTTATTTAAATATTCTTCCTTTGTAATTATTTTTATATCTTCTTCAGTCATTTGATTCATCTGATTTACTATCTATTTCATTATCTGTTTCATTTTCCGAAATTTCATATATACTATCTTCACTTTCTAATTCATAGTCTATATAATCTATTTGCATATATTCTGCATTTTCTATCTTTATTTCTGATATTTGTTTTTGTTTTTGGGTCTTTAGGCATTTTACAATCTCTAGCTAAATGTCCTAGTTTTCCACAATTATAACAAGTACATTCTTTTATGGATTTCTTTTTCCTATATGGTCTTTTATAGTTATAATTTTTTACATAATATCTTTTTCTTGGTTTCTTATACTTATATTTTGACTTTCTATACTTCTTATATTTCTTATGTCTTTTTCTTTTCTTATAATATTTTTCTTCACATCTAAATTGAGGTGCTATTTTATCTTTACAACATGCTAAATTCCTCATTAATGTTTTTTTCTATTTTTATTTCTTCGCTGTATTATTCACATAAATTTTTATACCATTGTTGTAGAAATTTTATTCTTGCTCTTAGGGTATCTACTATTTTTGCTTTATCCCAACTCTTTATTATTTTTGAACTAAATGGTTAAGGTAATTTACCAAAATATAATCTTCTTACTTCTTTACTTTCTTCTGTATTGTATGTTCCCTTATAGTAGTATTCTTTAAATGCACGCGTATATTCATATATATAACACATATTACATATTGCCAGTTTTAACATTAAATTTCTATTTGTATCTTTTTCTTTGTTTTGTTGTTGTTGTTCTTCTTCTTCTTCTTCTTCTTCCTCTTCTGTTGCCATACTGCTAAATTCATCTCTTATAGCTATTTCATATTTTTTCAATATGTCTATAGGTGTTAGTTTAATTATTGTTGTTCCTTCTGTTTTTTTATCAGTCCTTAATACCTTTTTACTATCTTCAGTTAAATTTAAAAACCATTATTTTGTTGTTCCTATTAGTGTTCTTTCTATATATTCTGGTGTATCTGTTACATTTGTACCATTGTCTAATAATTATTTTGTTATATATCCTATCCATAATTGTATCATTTTATCTACATCTATTACACAGTCTAAGTCTAAGAAGTTATAATTTTTATTAATTATTTGTTTTGGTGTCCATTAGTTATATTCATCCTTTGGATTATACCTTTTAAACCTATCTTTATAATAATATGTAGGTTTTCTTATTTCTGATGTACTAGGTATTATATTTTCATCGTCCTTTTTATCAAGAGTGTTTATTTCCGTGTTTGTACTTTCTAAGTTTTCTTTATTAATTGCTTCTTATTTTTCATTAATTTCTAGCTTTTCTATATTTGTTAAGATTTCTGTATATGTTTCACTATCTTCCAAATAATTATCTATTTCTTCAACATCTATTGTATTTATTTCTATTTCATTAATTTCTAATTCGTTATTTCTTTCTTTTAATTTTTCTTTAAATTGATTTATCTTAGCTAATAATTTTTGTTCTTTATCCTTTTCTTCTTTTTCTTTCTATTTTTTTTCATATAGATCTTTTAGCATTTGTAGTTCTTTTTCTAATTCAGCAATCCTATTATTTTTAGTTTCTTCTATTTTTTGTATTTCTTCCGTAGTTTGTTGTTTTATTTTATCTATTTCTTTTTTTTTGTCTATTTCTTTATTTTTTTTTGTTATTCTTACCATAACTGTTAATTTATCTTCCAATTTTAATTCTTCTTTTTCTAACATTAAATATAAATGTTCACCTATTTTCTTATATCTTCTTTGATACAAGAATAATGGCCTCCTTAGCTTTTGACGCATCATTCAAAGTCACTATGTGAATAATCAAGCTTTGGTCGCATGGAGGGCACGAGATCATACTTGGAGGGAACGTTTTGAGCCTACCATTGATCAAACCCGAGTGTGGAAGATTGCTTGGAGCCTTGAAGACTTAAGGACTCTCGGGTTTGGACCACCTTTGTTGGTTTACGGTTTTGGTTGCCTTTATTAAGGGCATTTTGGACAATTCATATTGTCTTCCAACATACCAAGGCCACCCTTGGTCATTAAGTGTAATGTGATCTTTTTGTCTACTTTTGTAATATACTATAAGTAGTATATTTTAGGTCTTTTCTTTTGAGTTTATGAAAGATGAAATATTGAAACACTTAAAATCCTCTCTCTTGAGAGTAGACCAACTTAGTGTAGTTTTATTATAAGGCTTGGAAAAGCTAACGTTGTTCTTTGCTTGGAAACTGTGGATCTTGAGGTGAGTTGATTCCCTTGGCGGTTACCGTAAGAGTGTGGTTTTGATTATTACATTCATTAGGGGTTTTTGAGTTTAATACACTCTTTATTTCTTAATCTTGTAACAAGCTTGGTCTCACTATCTATCCTTTACTTTTGTTGTTGTTATCTTGTGTAGTGAACTGTTTTTGGGTCATTTATTGAATTTGAAACTTGTGTTATTGTTGTTCATATTGTTGATCACGTTTTATTTCTGTTTTGGTGTAGAAATACACCCTTGTATCTTGTATTCTTGTTGTTGGTAGCGAATCCGAGTGTGGTCTCCATCTTGGTCCTCGAATCCTTAAGATTAGTGAACTGATTTGGAGTGTGTTCGTGTTCCGTTGTCATTCTTGTATCATTTGGTATCAAAGCATGGCCTGATCTTGTTCCTACAAGATCAAATCTTGGGCTAGCCCACTTGAAAAAGAAAAGTTGAAATCTGAAAATTCCAGAAAAATGGCAATCTGTCCATTTTGTGTTCTTGGCGGAAAATTGTGTTCTTGGATGAGATTTTCTCTTGAGTCTAGGTCTAGGAGTCTTTATTTGTCTTGTGTGTTTGTGGTGTTAGTTTTATTCTTCACTAACACTTTGAGTCGATCTAGCTTTGAGCTTTAAAGATTGATGTTATTGTGAACTAGTAAGGTCGTGTGGTAGACATTGTTGTTGAGAAACTTGACTTGGCCATGTATGTGGTTGTTGTTGTTGAAAAGAGTATTGTTGTCGTTGTTGAAGTTCTTCACAACCTTCATCTCTTGTTAAAAAACAAAAACTGAAATGCAACACTAAAGAGACTTGGCCATTGTTGGTGGTTTTGTAGCCTTGGCCATGTGAAAACATTGTTGTCTTGGAGTTGGCCGTGTGGTTGTACTGTGGATCTTGGTAATTATTTTTTATTGTTCTTGGTGATTGTTGAAGTGTTCTTGATGTTCTTCCCAACCTTCATACCTTGTTAAAATAAAGTAAATGCTAGATCTATAAAGGTGAAGGGAAAAAGGTGAAGAATTGTTAGTCTTGAAACACCCCCAACCTCCAAAAAAACTTTACATCACATCTCAACCACTTTCTATGAAACAAGGGTCCATGTTTTAAGGAGAAGTACAAGTAAAAGTCAATTCTTGAAAATTGAAAAAGGCTCCAAGACTTATTTTCCCTCCTAAAACAAATTCCACCAATCTAAATTAATTTTTGACCAAGACTTTAACCTTTGAGAATAACCACTTGATAAAACTGAACCAATACATGGCTGCCACATCATCACTGCTACTGTTCAATAATATTTTCGAGCTCAAAATTTTAGATTCTTAGTTTCATCTTATTGTTTCATTAGTTTCATGTCTTGATTCTAGAATTAATTAACAACTAGTAATCACCTACTTAGTTGTAGATTAATTATTGAATCCGTTTCTTCGTGTCTTCGTTAGTTGTGTACTTTTGTCATCTTTAACTCGTAGTAACTTCTTTGTTTCAAGTTCGTAAGTAAATTTTGTTTTGTTTCTTGAGTCGATCAAGCAAGAATCCATTCCGACCGCCAAGTAGAATTGACATCTGATTGACTACCGGAGAATAAGCAACTTTCAATATTCACCGTTCCAATTGTGAGGATCACAAAAGTGAGTTAATACTAGTGTTGGTGAGGAGCTTTTACTACTAATCTTGTTTGTTCATTTTGAAGGTTCAAAAGATGATATAAGGGGAATATGTCTTCGATAGCCGGGGATTATTGTGACTACAACATGGGAGACTATGGTTGTAGTGAGGGGTTTTATGGCTACGAAGTTAAGGGAGATTGCGGAGGCTATGAAAATAGCCATGATCAAAACTTGGGAAGATTTGAAAGTTACTGTTTTGAGGGAGAAAATAAGGTGAATGAAGTGCCTAGTGCTTATGGTGACTTTGGAGATGATGTAGGACCTCGTGATGTATCTATGATGATGTTGGGGAATGTGAGGAGTCCTACGCTTCTCACTCCAAACCTAGATTTGGTGTTAGGTATAACCTTTTATTTACAAAGCTTATGAGAGCTATGATGAGAGTATACATGAGGAGTGTGAAAATTCATATTCTCCAACTTGTAGTACTTCTTATCAAGATCGATATAGTGTGAATGGTTATACTAGCTCTAGTAGAGGTTGTTCAACGAGAAGAAAAGGGTATGCATCTCCGAAACCGAGGGGTACTCGTGTCCTTTACAATGCTGATCCAAGAATAAGTGTACACTCTAGAAAGGTGACCATTTGTGGGATACCAGGCTGCCTCATTGTGTTAAATGATAGGTACTATAGAAACTACATCGTTCCATCCATGGTTGACTACTTGGGGTTGTTTTGTGAGCCTTTACTTGTTCCATACTTCTTGGACGGGTTTATGGTTACCGAGAGGGTCAAAGTTGTCTTCTCCTAATTTGAGTACCATGAGGAGGTGTCATGTGATGTTCTTCCATTGACATATGGTCATGTATGCTTAGGTGCCGATTGGTTTGTACAACATAGAGTTCCAAATATGAAAAATTTGCCTAATATTGTAAGAGACCGGTGGGGAAATGACCTCAAACATACATGCCGCCCGAGATGCCAAGTGAAGTGAATACTTACTCCAATCCTAATGCTTATGAGAGAAAAAATATTGAGAGGAGTAAGGGTGTGCAAGGTGGTAATCCGAGAGTGGAAAAATGAGAGGTTATTTGGAGCGAAGCAAGGGGATTGCCACCAAACTGAGCTAACATTGTTTGTCCTTCTATTTCTAAGGACATTTGTGTAGGTACCGTCATGGAAAGTGATGGAGATCAATGCCAATGTGAAGTTGCTTCCCAAGCTTATGGAGGACCTTTACAACACAGCAAAGGAGAGTCGACTCAAGAACTTCAAGGTAAAATAGCTAACTCTTACACTTTTGTGCATATGAATGATAATTGTGTGGCTAGTAGCCCATTGAGTATGAGTAGTAGATTACTTACTTGTAAGTCTAATGATTCCTTACCTTTTGTTAATGATGTACATGTTGTGATTATGGATACACTAGTTGATCCTATTGATGACCAAATTAACTCTTCTTGTAAGATCGATTTATCTCCACCTAGTGTTGAAGCCTATATGTTGAACGGAAGTACATTGTCTTGTGTAATTGGTGTTGATCAACCTATTTGTGAAAAATTTCCACCACTTGAGTATGCGTGTGATGTGATTAATCGAAATCAAGTGAGTGAAGTATTTGAAAAAGTTGGTCAACAAAAGGGGAGTGAACCCAAAAGCTATTCTTGGGATAATCTTGTACTTAAAATCTCTTTAAAATATGATATTGAGACTTTAGAGAGGTCTGAATGTGTTTGTTCCGAATCTGCTCATGAAATAGATCATTCTCTCTTTAGGTATAATGTCTTATTTGAAGATGATATAAACACTCCTAATGATCCTAGTGGTGAAAATGAAGGTATAGCTTGCCTTGGAAGCTATAGCCGATATACTAACCCACTATGGTGTGACAACATTCCTCCTAAAGATGGAAATAACTTTTTGAAAGACGAGAGTACTCTTATGGATAAAGAATATGTAATCCTTCTTGAAAACCTGAGGAAAAATATGTCATTGACTCCTTGGGGTAATGTTCCTAAATGTGCATCCTTGTTTGACATATTTGTGCCTAAATTGCATGAATTTCAACTTGTGGATGCCAAGTTGTCTAGTTGTTTGAAGAAAAGAATGTGTATGTGTTTAAATAGTTATTCTTCACCCGTGAATTCCTTTGCATATGATTCTTTCCTATACTACCTCTTTGCCTATGATGATGTCCATGCTAGTTTTGGATTTGTTTTATGTCGAGGTAGGAAGTTTGTTGGTCTGTCCATGTGTGTGTGTGATAATGCTATATGGATTTTATGAACTTTAGAACCAATCGAAACACCCCCTTGGTATGGTCTTTTGACGAGATAAAGAAGCAATGGTGTCTTAGGGCTCATAAGATGAAGGAAGTTCAACCTTGTGGATTATTTGATGCCATTAGGACCTATGTAGTTTCTTTATCTCTTGGTGATTCCCGTAACCAAATCTTTTGTGCCCTTTTATTGAGATTTTTATATTTAATTCAAAGGATCCTTGGTTATATTGCAAATATGTGCAACCTTGGCATGTTGATATGCTTTGTTGTACTAATCCTAATCCTCATGCCATGAGGAGTTTGTATTTGTTTGTCCTCTCTTCGGTTTTGCAAGGTTTGGATTTGAGGTCGAATCCTTTTCGAGCAGAGGAGGATGATACAAGAATAATGGCCGCCTTAGCTTTTGATGACATCATTCAAAGTCACTATGTGAAGAATCAAGCTTTGGTCACATGGAGGGCACGGGATCATACTTGGAGGGGACGTTTTGATCCTACCATTGATCAAACCCGAGTGTGGAAGATTGCTTGGAGCCTTGAAGACTTAAGGACTCTCGGGTTTGGACCACCTTTGTTGGTTCACGGTTTTGGTTCCCTTTACTAAGGGAATTTTGGGCACTTAGCCTTAAGGGCATTTTGGATAATTCATATTGTCTTCCAACACACCAAGGCCACCCTTGGTCATTAAGATAAATGGATTAGCGAAACTCAACATTAGTAATATCTCCCTGAGGTGGCTAAGTGTGAGTTCCACTAGCTAGAAAAGGATCAATGGAGATAGGTAGAACTCCATGAGGGTATCAGAAGAAGAAACCCCAGTCCCAGTTGGTACCCTATATGCTAGACCACATCTACCCATATTGTCATCAGGAGGGATAAATGAGTTCCATGAGACTCAAATTGTCTAGGGGGCATGATCTTAATGGTGAATAAATGGAAGTTAAAGGAATCCAAGACCTTAGACTCTATATCCCTAAAATAAGACAATAAGGAAGAAAAATATTCAAAAATACCTCGTAGCCTATCCCTTATAAGTGGTGCATGCTACACACCCATAAAAGATACTCTACTCGACACGGCTTTATGTACACCCAATTGACCATGAACCTAGGCTCGTATATTAACTTTCTCACGAATCAAACCAGGGCCTGGCCGTGATAGGTATCTCAAGTACGCGTGGAATGGAGACTACCACCTTTGCCTTTTATAATAGAACCAAACACAACTAGCAATAGATAAAATATTAACATATCATAGATAAGATATTAAAACTTAAGAGACTCTATTATAAATTAATAGCCAATACCAACAACCACTACCCAAGTCCACAGTAATCCAACAAAGCTTCTAATAAAATAAAAAATAGCCTAGTCAGGACATGTCCCCGACCACAGCCAAAAATAAATCCAAAAGAAAGAGGCAATACATATAGAAACCTAGGGCATAAAATAGGGCCTTGTGAAGGATGAAAGCTCACAACTTTAGTCTGAATCATTAGTTATCCCCCGATCACCTAGTCACTATGGAAGAGGTTTTGAGGTATGGCCATTCTCTGCATCGCATGGGGATACATCATATGAAGATGGTTACATGAATATAGGATAAATAATGTCATGAACCATAACAAAAAAACCATTAAAACCAGTGCACAACTTCATATGCAATACATATATGTATATCACATGCTTGGAAAGGGAACAAGTATTATATGTTCCATAAAATCTTAACATAGACTATTTAGCTTGACCATCCTAAACTAGAACCCACGATCTATATAGCTTCAACCTCCCATACTAAAAGGGCCAACTGCATATTAGCCACACAGATCAGAGAAAACCTAAGGGAAATGTAGAGTCATCAAGGCAAATAATTATACCAAAATATATATCAAGTGTGACTCATGCACACAACCATAAAGACCAAACCTTACGTCAGCAAACATGAGTTTCTAGTATCAGTCCCTCAAGATATCCACCTCCACGGCTTATCTACAAAACCCCTTTTAAGCATATATTATAACATTTAATACATAACTAAACAATAAAATTAAGGAGTCAACCATTAAGGAATTATTAAGTGGAATCGTCATACCGACTATAGCTTGCAAGCAATGTCATTGGCCAACCCTTTGGGGATTCTTTCCTACCCTTGATTCCATAATAAAATCAACTTGGGGGATTTTATTATACCCCACAACATTTCAAAACAATCATTAATCATTTTTCCATTTATAAAATGCATTAGTTTCAAAGAGAATAGCCAAACTATATGATAATTCATATTCAAAAACTAGTTATGCAAGTGGTCAAGGTTATTACACATTTCCTTAACAAAACAAATTATCTGGGGAATCCATTATATCCATATTCCATTAACCATTCCCATGAACCCCCAATGAGTGTACAAATCAATAATGTAAAGCATAGTATTTTAATAGTAATTATGAGAA
This sequence comes from Capsicum pubescens, assembly GCA_030864215.1. Lineage (NCBI taxonomy): Eukaryota > Viridiplantae > Streptophyta > Magnoliopsida > Solanales > Solanaceae > Capsicum > Capsicum pubescens. Next base: position 138,583,603 of record CM061545.1, read on the forward strand.
AACATTCAAATTATTTATATCAAAAACCCTCAACCCATTGTTCAAAACTCAACATCAAAACCATGAATAATAAACCAATTTTTGTTCCATTAATAAAAACCAAGTATAGGTAAAGAGGTAAATGCCTTAGACACACAAGAATTTGAAAGTATTTTAGATTTAGAACCTAGAAATGAACATTCAATGAATTCTTTAGGATCCTTTGGAGTTTTGAGTTTGAGAGTGAAATAATAGATGTTGTGTTATGATAACTGATGAAAATAGATTCATATAGTATTGGAAGGTAGTTCATAGGTGAAAAGATCTTAATACCCCTATATGCTAAAAGAGTATATAGGGGTTGTGTGGTATCGGTTTGTAGTAGGAAAACTTTGGCGGATTTGGTTGAATTAGACATGCTAGATTTTGATGTTAACCTAGGGATGTAATTGTTCCATTTATGTTATTTCTCTTTAGATTGTTGGACCCATAAGGTCATTTCAAAATTCCGTAATAATCCGGTCATCGAATGGGAAGGAAGTTACCTAGTGCCTAAGGGAAATTTCATATCATATCTTAGATCTCAGATATTGATTTCCAAAAGTGTTTTTATCATTTGGTCTTTGTTAAAGATTCTAACTTGGTGGTTAATGAATTTTGTGAGGTTTTCCTGATGATCTTCCTGGTGTCCCTCCTAATAGGGAAATTGATTTAGGGATTGATCTTTTTGTAGACACTCAACCTATCTCTATCCATCCTTATATAATGGCTTCAACTGAGTTGATAAAAATTAAGGAGCAGCTGAAAGATCTTCCTGACAAAGGTTTTATCCTCCCAAGTGTTATTCCGTGGGTTCTCCCATTATTTTCATTCATAAGAAGAATGGTTCTATTTTGATGTGTATTGATTACCACCAGTTGAATAAGGAAACGGTGAAGAATAATTATCCTTTTCCTAAGATTGATGACCTATTTGACCAACTTCAGGGTGCTAAGTATTTCTCTAAGGTCAATATTTGGTTGGGTTATAATCAATTAAGGATTAGGGAGGATGATATCCCGAAGATTTCCTTTTGTACATAGTATGGACATTTTTAGTTCTTGGTCATGTCTTTTAGTTTGACTAATTCCCAGACCATATTTAGGGACCTCATGAAATAGGTATTCTGTCAGTTTTTGGATTTGTTCGTGATTATGTTTATTGATGATATTTTGGTATACTTAAAGAGTGAAATAAATCATGTAAATCACCTCCATATTATGTTGCAGACCTTATAAGATCAAGAATTGTATGCTAAGTTTTTGAATTGTGAATTTTGGTTGAACGTCTTTACTTTTCTGGGTTATGTTATTTTTTAGTCAAGGGATCTTAGTGGATCCATGGAAAGTAGCGGTACTTTAATAAGTTGCCTTGACCCATGACTCAAATTGATATTCGGGGCTTCTTGGGTTTAGTTGGTTATTATAGAAAGTTTATGGAGAGCTTCTCGTCGATTGCAGTATATTTGGCTATGTTGACCCAGAAAAAGGTGATGTTTCTATGGTCCGATACTTGCGAGGGGTGTTTTGAGAAGCTGAAATATAAATTGACTTCTGCTCCATTTTTTGACCCTTCCCGAGGGTACTGAAAACGTGGTGGTTTATTATGATGCATCTCGTGTTGGACTTGGTTGTGTATTAATTTATACGACCCAAATCTGGGCCTTATCGTAATGGGCACCTCGAGACCAACAAGGACCGCAGATCCCCCCTTTAACCAACCTAACCATCATACCAATCCAAAAGTGTTAGATAAACTCCGAATATATTAAAAGATAGTAAAATAATCATAACTTCAGAAGTGTCTATCAATCCATTACTATCAACACACTTGACCAACATACCCAAGTCCACATTCATCCACAAATCCTCTACAAATCCAATGTCAATAATGTGTCGGGACATGCCTTCGACAATAGATAGAACCAAGTATAAAACAAGTATATGACATACGGTAGAAAGATCATTAAATGTTTGCCTTCCATAGTATGGAAGCTCACAACTTCAATGTCAAAACTCAAACCGCTTGAACACCTAGTTACTATGAAGGAACAAAAGAAGAAGTTTTGGCCCCGGAGTTGCGTGGGAACACAGTGTCCAAAGATGGTTAGTAGTTGGAGAGCTTGCATGTAAATCAAGGATAAGGATAAAATAGTTTCGTTATTCAAAACCCAGTCAAAACATCATATGAAACCACATCCATATACATATGCAGATATGTCGATATATAGATACATCAAGTTTTGGGAAAGGGAACAAGACCTTAGCATGCATTTTGAAGCACCCAATCATGAAACATGAAGTGGAGGATTCTAACCGCCCACTCCATAGGTTAGGAAGTTTGAACTTCCTGTTTTTATCAAGAAAGAGGACTCTAAGCTCAAGTCATCTTAATGAGCAAGTGGACTCTAACCATAATCCATTTAATTATACAAGTGGACTCTAACCACAAGCCATTTTTTTAGACAAGTGGACTTTAATGACAAGCCATCTTATTAAGCAAGTGGACTCTAACCACAAGCCGTTTTGTCCATTACTAGTTGAAATTGGTACTCTAACCCTTTCTCAAAACATTCACATCCATTCAGTTCAATACTTAAGGACTCTAAACCACTTTTCCAACCCAAGACATCAACACAACAATTAAACACCATACATAACCACAAGGTCTTTATGAACCATTTATCAATCAATCACTTTAATAGGGCAATTCCTTAGTTTCAATCACCATTTAAGTCAAATTGTTGTCATTAAGACCTTTACCAACCCATTCATTCTTCATTAGCATTCTTACACCAATAATTAGTTCAAACACAATTTAATTTCATGTTTAGGGACTCAAACCCTTTTTAACCAAGCAAACCACCAAGGTTACCAATTAACTACAAAGTCATTTACCAATCATTCTTACTAATTAAGCAATTGCCTTAGTTCAAAACACTATTTACATGTGACTCGTTATTTCACTTAGACAATTTCACAAACACTATGAGGGCATACCCTTACCATGACTAAAAGAAAATTAAAGACAATCAAGATTAGGTTTACTCATGACCTATTTGTTAGACAAAAATCAACTAGCGCCCACATACACAAACCATCACCAAAAACATATATAAACACAAGTTAAACCAAGAGTAAACATTATTCAACCAAATGCAACAAAACCATCAATTTTTGGTTTTCAAACCACCATTTAGGAATTATAATCACACTATAAAACATTAAATTTGAGAGATAATAATGAGGGGAGAGTCACATGACTTAAAAAAGGTGATTCACATAAAGAACTTGACCCCTTTAGCCTCTAGATGAACACCTCTTGAAACTCTAGCCTCCAATTTTGTTGAAGAGATTTAGAGAGGATTTTTGATTGTTTTTGATCTTTTTAAGTGAAGAGTGAAAGGCCAAATAATGTTATAAGTCATGGATTTCAAGGGTTTTGCTGTAAGAAATTTCTAAAATGTCCTCAGCTTAAATGCTAGAAACTTTCTCGCAGGTGGGTATGACTTCGACACCTAAATTGTACCCTAGGGTATGAGTGGTAACCTATGTCATATTGTAGGCCTCACCATGGACCTCAAAACTTTATAACATATGACTATGCTAGGCTAACTCATATCCTAAGTTATGTGAAGTACCCTACAACTCATACCCTAGGCAAAATACACTTAATCAAGCTCAATACATCATATGACTTGTCAACTTATGACTAGTACCCTATCATTTGACTAGGGAGAGGCCAAATTGTACCTTGGATAAAATGTTATTAACCAAAACTGATCATCATATGAGAAGGTGGGTATTAGACTATTCCCTGAATACAAGAAGTATGCTCGAACCGTACCTACCCAAAATCTCAAACTTAGGAAATTCTCTAAGGTTTCAAAGCAAAGGTGTTTCAATTCTCCCATACTTAGATCATTCGTCCTCAAATGATAGGTAAGGCAAGCACAACCTTAAGTCAACACATTATCACACATCAAACCAACCTTTAACTAGATTAGAAAACAAAGATATACAATAAAGACAAGATGATAAATACATACCTCAAGCACGAATTTTTGGAACAAAAATATAATGCCAATACTTAGACTTCATGTCCTCTTCCGCCTCCCAAGTAGCTTCCTCAGACTTTTTGTTCCTCCATATAACCTTCACCGAAGCCACATCTTTTGTTCGCAACTGGCTAAGTTGTCTATTCAAATTCTTTGTCAGGACTTCCTCATAGGATAAAGAGTCTAAAATACCCATATCCTCCAAGGGAACATCCAATGAAGGATCACTATACATTTCCACAACATGGACACATGGAATAATAGATAGAGCTCAAACTAGAAGGCAACTCGAATTGATAAGAAACATTGCCAACCCTTTTCAAAATCAAGTAAGGACTAACATATCGTGGACATAACTTTTCTTTCTTACCAAACTGCATTACTACCTTCTTGGGAGATACCTTCACGAATATCCAATCACCAACATTAAAATCAAAATCCCTATATCTCACATCTGTGTAGGACTTTTGGCGTCTTTGAGCAACTTTCAATCTCTCACAAATTACCTTCACCTTTTCCAAGGCTCGGTAAACCATGTCAGGGCGAAACAACTTATCCTCACCAACTTCATACCACCCAATAGGGAATGATATCAAAGGAGAATGGTCATTCCAACTACCACAATAATCAATCACACATGCATGAAGTATATCTTCAAAGTTTAAAATGGTCCTCTCAGCTTGACCATCCATCTGCGTGTGGAAAGCGGTACTAAGGCACAACTTAGTCCCCAAAACATTCTGGAACAACCTCCAAAAATGAGATGTGAATAGATTACCACAATCTGAAATGATAGAAATTGGAGCGTCATGTAACTTCACAATATCTGAAAGATATAACTTAGCATAATCCTTCACTGAATAACTAGTCCTCACCTCCATGAAGTCAGTGGTTTTTTTCATTCTATCCATAATGACCCAAATAGAATCACATTTATTCTGAGACCGGAAAAGTTCAAAGATGAAATCCATATTGATTACGTCCCACTTCCATTTGGGAATATCAATCTCTTTGAAAAACCGCTGACTCTGATGTTCTCAACTTTGAATTATTGACACACCATACACATAACCACATAGGTAGCTACATCATTTTTCATATTATTCCACCAATCGAATTCCCTAAGATCATGACACATCTTCGTAGAACAAGGATGAATAGCATAACGAGATCTATGAGATTTGACAAAAATCATTTCCCTCAATCCATCAACATAAAAAACACATAACCTACCTTGGTACCTCAATATACCATCACCACCAATCACAAAATGGAAAACCTTTTATTGACCCATATTACTTTTAATCTTCATCAAATCAAGATATAATATTTTCTTTTCCTTTATCTCAACAACGAGAGATGACCGCGACATCTAATGCACAAATACACTAGCACATTTAGAGTCCATTAAGCGAATTTAAAGATTATCCAAATGGTGAATATCCTTCACCAACTCTTGCTTATCCTCATCCACATGAGCTAAACTCCCCATGGATAAAATTCTAATAGGTAAAGGTAATGGAGGCTCATATCGTATTCCTTAAGTAACTCAAGCCATCTCCTTTATCTGAGATTCAACTCCTTCTGTGCAAACACATATTGATGTCTCTTCTGATCAAAATAGATGTCAACATGAACCCCACAAAGATAGTGACGCCAAATCATTAATGCAAATACCATGGCTAACAACTCCAAGTCATGAGTAGGGTAGTTTTTCTCATAAATTTTCAATTACCTAGAAGCATAAGCCACCTATCCAACCAGGCTACATCAACACACAACCTAGCCCAACATGAGAAGCATCACAATACACTACAAAACCATAATTACCCTTGAGCAAGGTCAAAATTGGAGTTGGAGTCAATTTATCATTCAACTTCTAAAAACTACAATCACACGCATCCGACCACAAGAACTTGACCTTTTTCTGGGTCAACTTAGTCAAAGGGGTAGCTATAGTAAAAACACATTCCATAAATCTCCTAGAGGAACCGGCTAGACCCAAGAAGCTCCAAATATTAGTTGGAGTTGCAGGTCTAGGCTATTTCTTAACCACCGCAAACTTTTGTGGATCCACCATGATCCCTTCACTAGAGATAACATGATCATCAAAAGCCACAGTCGTCAACCAAAACCAACACCTAAAGACCTTGACATATAAATGATAATCTTTCAAGGTTTGCAACATAGCATGGAGGTGATCAACATAATCTTCCTCACTCATAGAATAGATTAAGATGCCATCAATGAAGACAATGACAAATAACTCCAGGAACGGATGAACGACCCTATTCACCAAATCCATAAATGTAGAGCATTGGTCAACAAAAAATACATAACTAGGAACTCATAGTGACCATGCCAAGTCCTGAAGGCAGTATTAGGGACATTCACTTCTCTAATCTTAAGCTGATGATAACCCAACCTATGATCAATCTTATTGAAATACTTTGCACCATGAAGTTGATAAGAAAATCATCGATCCTAGTAAGAGGATACTTATTCATTATGGTCACCTTATTCAATTGACGATAATCAATGCACATTCAAAGGGAACCATCCTTCTTATGAATAAACAACACAGGGGCAACCCAAGTAGACACACTAGGATAGATAAAAAATTATCTAAGAGGTCTTTCAATTGCTTCTTAAGCACCTTCAACTCCGCCAGGGCCATTCTATAATAAGGGATAGAAATTAGATGAGCGTCCAAAATAAGATCAATCCCAAAATCCATTTTCTATCAAGAGGAATACCAGGAAGGTCATTGGTAAAGACGTCGAGAAACTTATTAACTATGGGAACAAATTCTAGAGAAGGACCTTCTAAGTTAGAATTTTTAACTCGAACCAAGTGATACAAAACCCTTTTGGCTCTAAGATATGAGATGAACCTCTTCTTAGGCACTGAAGAACCCCTTTCCCATACAATGATTGACTTATTATGGAACTTAAACATGACCTTATGGGTCCGACAATTTAAGAAAGCATAGCCCTAATGCAACCAATCCATCCCTAAAATAACATCAAAATTGACTATGTCTAACTCTATCAAGTCTACCATAGTTTTTTACTACCAACAACTACCATACATCCCCTATAGACTCTTTTAACAACAAAAGAGTCTTCTACCGGGGTAAAAATAAAAAAGGAACATACAAAAACTCAGGACCAAAACCAAAATGCCCAGCCACAATGGGGTCACATAAGAGAAAAATGAATCTAGATAAATTAAATAATACTCATCCCAGGAGAAAAGTTTCAACATACCCGTAACAACATCTGGAGATGCCTTGGACTCTGGGCAACTAACAAGTGCATATAACTAATTCCAACCACTGGCGGTACCAGAAAAAAAGTAGAAGTATATACAACACCCTTCAACACAAGAGTAGATCATGTTGCAATAGGGGACCTAATGGCCCAAGAAGCCACTAGAGATGGGCACTCTCGCTGCATGTGCTGAAATTGACCACGTCTAAAACATATGTTCCTTTTTTCCTCACACTTACCACGAATATGCTGACCATAGAATCTACAAGGATGGTAGGTTGGTGCTGATAGGGCCCCACTCGAGTAAGACTAGGCACCTTGTGCCCTAGAAACATCACCACTCTTAAAACTACTATCTCTCGATGGCTCGGGTAGGGAGTACTAGCCATAGAATAGGAGTTGAGACTCACCCAATTCTTTCTATTGAACCACTTACCACCATCTCTACTATTTTGCTTAGGAGGACTAAATTTCTTCCCTTGCCTTTTACTAAACTCAACCTATTTCTTTTTATCTTTCTCTACTTGTTGAATATACACAACCAACCTAGAGATGTCCATGACTTTTATCAACAATGCCACCTTACTCTCAAGAATCAACACGCGAGATAGTTTTGAACAAACTTATGCATTCTTCCCTCATGTTAGAACCATTACTTGAGCATACCGAGATAATTGATAAAAATTCAAGGCATACACCTACACTGAAATCTTTCCTTACCTTAGATTAACAAACTCCTTAGCATTTTCTTTCCTCAAATCTTGAGGAAAGAAGCAGTCAAAAAATGTATTAGAGAAATCCTCCGACAAAGATGACTCATCAACATCACCCCTTGCCCGATTCTATTCTTTGTATCATTCGTATGCCACATCCTTCAGCTGATAGGCTTTAAACTTTCCCCCTACACTTTAGTAGCATCCATAACTCTAAAAATCTTTTCTATCTTATCCAGAAACCTTGAGGATCCTTCTCCACCCTAACACTAGTAAAGGTCAGAGGAATCAACCTCATGAACTAGTTAACCCTTGTTTCCTTAGAATAAAGATTAATAGGTGCACCACACTCAACTTGAGAATTCACCAATTGAGCAATCATATAAATATATTAATGAATATCGACATAAGTCATATCAACCCGAGAAATTGGGGAGCGGACTAGAGAGAATTGGTAGGACTCTTATACCATCAAGAATCAAACCCATAGACCGTGTATAGATCCCATTTGTAGAGTGTGACCTATCAACATCGTCTGTAGTCGAGATCATTTAAGAGGTATACTTTGAAAAATGAGAAAACAAAAATTAGAAGAATCCAAAAACTTACACTCTATAGCTTGAAATAAGACAACAAGAAAGTGAAACATTCCTTAATGCCTTGTGGTCTCTCTCTTATAAATGTGGCATGCCACACATAAATATAAGATATTCTACAACACATGACTTTATAGACACCTAACTGACCATAAACCTAGGCTCTGATACTAATATGACATGACCTAAACTGAGGCCTTATTGTAATGGGCACCTCGAGCCCAACAAGGATTGGAGATCACCCTATTAACCCAACATAACTAACATACCAATCCACAAGTATTGAATAAACGTTGAATATATAATAAGATTGCATAAACAAGACTAATAATCATAACATAAGAAGTGTCTATCAATCCATTAATGTTAGCACCCTAGACCAACATACCCAAGTCCATAGTCATCTACAAATCCTCTATAAATTTGAAGTCAATAATGTATTGGGACATGCCTCTGACAATAGCCAAAACCAAGTCTAAAACAAGTCTATGACATGAGGTAGAAATATTATCAAATGTATGCCTTCTAAAATATGGAAGGTCACTACTTTAATGTCAACACTCGAACTACTCAAACACCTGATCACTATGTAGGAAGAGAAAAAGAAGCTCCCCCCTATGTCGCACCTGTGTTCGAAAATATTTAGTGATAAGAGAACTAGCATGTAACTTAAGGATAAAGATAAAATATTGACCTTATTTAAAACACAGGCAAAACATCATATGAAACTATATCCATATACATAGGCATAAATGTAGATATATAGATACATCAAGTATCAATAAAGAGAACAAGTCCTTAGCATGAATTTCAAAGAACCCAATTATAAAACATGAAGTGAAGGACTCTAACCTCCCACTCGGGTAGGTTAGAAAGTTTGTACTTTTTTGTCATATCAAGAAAGAGGACTCTAATATCAAGCTATCTGAATGAGCAAGTGAACTCTAACCACAAGAAGTTTTATAAGACTAGTGGACTCTAACTACAAGACATTTTTTAGACAAATAGACTCTAACTACAACCCATTTTATTAAGCAAATGGACTCTATCCATAAGCCGCTGTGTCCATTACTAGTCTACATTGGGAATCTAACCCTTTGTCCATGCATTCCCATCCACTAAATTAAACATTTAAGGACTCTAACCCACTTAGCCAACCTAAGCCAACAAGGCTATAATTCAACACTATACATGACCACAAGGACTTTATGAACCATTTATAAATCAATCACTTTAAAAGACCAATGACTTAGTTTCAATAACCATTCATTTCTAATAGTGTTCATCAATTCCTTTACCACCCCCATTCATTCTTCATTAGCATTTTTACACCAATCTTTAGTTCAAACACAATTCAGTTTCATGTTTAGGGACTCAAACCCTTTTTAACCAAGCAAACAACAAAAGATACCAATTAACTTATTACATGGACAACAAGGACTTTACAAAGTCATTTACAAATTATTTGTAGTCATTTAGCCATTTTCTTAGTTTAAAACACTTTTAACATATGACTAGTTTTTTCTCTTAGACTTTTTCACAAACACATTAAGGGCATACCCTTACCATAATAAAAACCAAAGTTAAGACCATCAATATTAGTGTTACTCATAACCCATTTTTTAGATCACAATAAACAAGTACCCACATATGAAAACCAGCACCAAAACATGTATAACGACAAGTTAAACCAACAGTAAACAATATTCAACCTTATGCAATAAAACCCTTAATTTTTGGTTTTCAAACCACTATTTAAGAGTTATAATCACACTACGAAAGATATTATTTTTGATAAATAATAATGAGAGAAGAGACACATGCCTTATACAAGGTGATTAATGGAAAGAACTTGACCCCTTTATCCTCTAGATGAACACCTCTTGAAACCCCAGGCTCCAATATATTGAAAAGGTTTAGAGAGAAATTTGGAGTGCTTTTGATCTTGTTAAGTAAAAAGTGAAAGTCCAAATAATGTTATAAGTCATGGTTCTCAAGGTTTTGGGGTGGAAAAAATGTGGAATGCCCTTAGCGTAAATGTTGGAAACTTACTCGTATATGGGTATGACTTCCATACCTAAATTGTACCCTAGGGTGCTAGTGGTACCCTATCTCATACCCTTTTCCTCACCATAGACCTACAAACTATCAAACATACGACTATGCTAGGCTAACTCATACCCTAAGGTATGAGAAGTACCCTATAACTTGTACCCTAGACAGAATACACTAGGTCAAGCTTAAGACATCATATGACTTGTCAGCTTATGACTAGTACCTTAATATATGACTAGGGAGAGACCAAATTATAACTTGGATAGAATGTTGTCAAGCTAAACTGATCATCATATAAAAGGGTGGGTACTATAATGTATCTTACGAGTGGTATGCTCAAACCATACCCTACCCAAAATATAAAACATAGGAAATTCTCTAAGAGTTCAAAGCTAAGGTATTTCAATAATGCATCAACGCAAGGTGGTAGCACAAGCTTCTAGGAAGTTGAAAGATCATGATAGGAATTATCCAACTCAGTTTGCATTAAAGATTTAGAGATATTATCTAAATAGGGTTTATGTTGACATTTATTCAGATCATAAGAGCATGCATCATGTATTCACCAGAAGGTTTAAATCTCAGGACAAGGAGATGGATTGAGTTACTCAGGGACTATGAAATGAGTCTCCATTATTACCCAGGCAATGCTAACGTGGTGCTGATGCTCATAGAAGATTATATATAGGGATTTTATCCTATGGTGATGAAGAGAAGGGGGATTTAGTGAAGGATATTCACTATTTAGATAATCTTTGAGTTTGACTCTTATATTCTAAGGATAGCAGTGTGTTTGTGCAAAAGATGGAGAAGTAATTTCTTGGCGCTAAGGTGAACGAGAAACAAGTGTTGGATCATATCTTGATGAAAATAAAAAAGGATATAGGTAGTAAAAAAGTAATGGTTTTCGACGTTGGTGGTGATGGTATCTTGAGGTACTTAGGGAGTTGTGTGTCCCTAATGTAGATTAGATATAAGGTAGAATATTGGCAGAACCTCATGAGTTGCATTATTCGGTTAATCCTAGTTCGACACAGATGTATCATGACCATAAGTAGATTTATCGGTGGAATAACATGAAGAGGGATGTGGCTAATTTTGTGGTTAAGTTCATGATGTGTAAACAAGTGAAGGAGGAGCACTTAAGACCCAGTAGGATGTCTTAAGAAACTAATTTGCCTGTGTGGAGGTGGGAATTTATTAATATGGATTTCATCACTGGTCTTCCATGGTCTCAGAACCATTTTAATTTTATATGGGTCAATGTGGAAAAGATTACTAAGTCTGCTCACTTTTTGTCAGTGAGGACTAACTATTCAGCAGAGGACTATGCAAGGTTGGTTATTCAGGAGATCGTTAATTTGCATGGTTCTCTAGTTTCCATTATTTTTTATAGTGGTACTTAGTTCTTATATAATTTTTAGTGGTCATTCTAGTGATATTTAGAGACTAAGGTTAACCTTATCTTGGCTTTCCACTCACAGATGAATGGATAAGTAGAAAGGACTATTAAGACTTTGGAAGATATGCTTCAAGCTTGTATAAATTACTTTGTCATAGTTGGGTTGACCATTTGCTTCTTGTAGAGTTTATGTATAATAATAGATATCACTCTAGCACTGGGATGGCCTTTTTTAAGGCATTTTTTAGTAGGAGTTGTAGATCTCCTATTCAGTGGGTTAAAGATCTCCTATTTGGGATTCATAGATTCATAAGGGATAACTCAAATCATAGAGTGAAGCTATTACTTGCCAGTTAGAAGATAAGAATGGACTTGAGTACACATGAAGTGTATAAGCATTGGCCTTTGGCATGGATCTATCACGCAAGACATGGATTTTGTTTGATAATGACTAAAATCCATGTAATACTCTCGATTTAGAAGCGATCGCTATCTCATCACAAATCTTATGGACATGTATCACAATCAAATTCTAAAAAAATTATCTGGTTCTACACTCTACCATCTCCACCTTAGGTCAAAGTAGATATTCTAATCTTATGGGTCTTCTCCATATCCTCGAGACTGAGCCATAATTTCTTTATTCTCATGTCTACACATAAATGCTAAACTCACAAGAATAAACTCTATTTCGATCTTATTGACTTCATTCTTGAACAACCCTTTCATATACCATACTTAACTTTTAGCTTAAATAATAATCATCAAAGACTTACACACTCTTTTGCAAACATATCTACCTCACTGAACACATAATTATAGCCTACCAAGATCACACTTATATACATATATTTATCCCAAATCTTAAGAATCAAAATCATACTTTAAAAACTCAACACAATCTATCCAAAACTCCTCCACTTAGCTATTAAGAACACCATGTACGATATAACTAGCCTACTTCCACTTAGAAACTTAAGGGTACTACTAACCACACACAAAACCTAATAACCCTAGTAAACATTGCAACCCCATATCCTCTTGGGAACACCTATACACTATACCTACAATATTATACTAAATTGCAAATAAATGAACTTAAACTCTTCAATAGACTGTTCAAGCACACAAGATCAGTTCCATATAACTAGTATTACTAACCAAGAAATCATTATTTCCACATTGCTTATTATCCACTATTCAAACTTAGCGTCTAATGCTAAACATGATTTACAACCCAGCCGTACATACTATTCTTACTTGGAAGCTATAAAATAAAGTATCAATAAACACCAATCTACTAGAATCTCCTAATAACAATAATTGATAATGATTGTATGGCTTATATTATTATTAGAACATCCTCTCTCTACACATCACTACCATTAACCCATCTATACACTAAAATTTCTTTCATAGATCTATAAGTTTTCAACTAAACTCATGGCAACCTCAAGACAAGCCTATATTCGTAATACTCAACCACTAAATACTTTCATCAATAACCTATACCTTTATAACACAATTACTACCATTAATAACTTCTTTCCTACTTTAAACAAACAACAATTCACCTTAACTAACAACCCTTGTCTACCATTTCATAAGACTCTACTAGACTCAAATTCACGGACACCCTAGGAGACTTAAACTCTGTGCTCTAATACCAACATTGTAACAACCCAAGACTAGCCCAAGTCATCACACGATGCTTAGGACCACAAGTGATACCAAGCTAACCATTACTACTGGCATAACATATGAGCAACTTAAATAAAATACATAAGTCTGAAAGAATAATGAAAAAGATAAATCTTTTCCGAATATAATCAATAGAAAACTATATTTAAATGATTACAACTCTAATTGTCGTAAACAAGACTGGAATCAAATACATCAACTTCTACTTACTATCTATGAAACCTCTACTAGTATTGATTATTTGTAGTTGGGACATGACAACCAACTATCCCAAATCAATATGACTGAATAAAATAATTAAAATGCTACTCAAACTATGACTCACTCAAACCCTTGAATCAAAAGAGCTCATCACCTACTGACTGGAAGCTGCAACTATCTGATTATGATGTTGTAATACAACCGGTACCTACATTATTAAATAATGTAACACATAGATGTATATGTGAATCAGACTTTTCGAATGTACTGAGATGTGGGGGTGAATGCATAGGTAAAACCTGTAACTAATTTTGCATTTAACTAGTAAAGAATTCATGCTAAGTGCAAATGACTCACATTGTCTTTAGTAACAAAAAGCTGAAAATCATAAATAATGAATAATAAAGCATACTGTATAAATCTTTGGAGACATAACACATAGTTCAAAAATTTGTACGTTTACTTTTTCTTATAGTGGAATGAGTAGGACTGAAGTCAAGTATATTTTCAAATCATGCAGGCTAAGTGTAAAAGGACTCACCTTTATTATCTGTAAACTAAAAGCTGAAAATCTCATAGCTAATGTCTTATGTAAAATAATATTTGAGTAAAATTGTGAGCCTTTAAACTTAATTCCAAAAAAACTATTCGGATATTATGTTTAGGGATTAGGGCGGTTCTTCTAACCAACAAAAACCATTTAATATATCATGGAGTCTACCGTCTTCTTCCCCTAAGGGGAAAACCTCACGTTGGGGAGAAGGGTCATACTCCTGGCAAGGAGTTTAACCATAAACTTAAGTGATCACAATTTGTATATGCATCCATATAAATAGGAATAATCTGAATCTGTAGCTACATTGGCTCGTAGTCTGGGGCATGTGAACTGAGACACATACCCAAGTCGGTGCTAAATACTGCTCCCTTTACTTATATGCTCATCTTGAAGGAAAACCACTTTAAAACTAGAATAAGGGTTTATAATGAAAACTAGTTATGCAACTATCTGTATTAAACTATATTCAAAACTAATTTGTGTGGATTCCATATCTTAGCTAAGGATCAAAATATCTAATCTTATTTAAAATCTGAATATACGTTGGACAAAGAATGCTTAAATATCATCTTCCTTGAAATATTAAGGGCTAAACTTAGGGCTTTTAACCCAAGATTGAAAATCATGTCAAATCATAATAGAATTCATACTCTAAAGAAATAATCTTGATAAACTTTAACAATTCAGGTCAAGACAATGAAATACAATTCTCAACATATAGAAAATCAAGTCACACGCATGAATGTGCAAAAATAGCTATGCAATTCAATACTAAAATCAATTTTAACTTCATAAACTTCAATAGTGATATTTGGGTATGAACCCTAGACTACAATTCATGAAAATTCAACTTTAAAAAGTAGTTTCGGGAACAAGGATGAAAGAATTTTCCTTGTTCATAAACCCACATACCTTAATGGACAAGATTTGATAGAAAAAGCTCGTCCTTGAAAGTCTTGGGGATGATCTTAAAAGCTTTTCTTGAATTTCTTGGACTGGGGAACCTAATTTCTTGATTATCTTGAAGAGAAGATGATGGGATAATTGAACTTGGTGAGAAATAATTAGGGTTTATTCTTGACAAGAGGGGAAGGGTTTTGGATCGTGACTTGACTTCTTTGGGGATTCGGGAGTGTAAATAATGCATTTAAAAGCTCCTTATAATGATTACAAGTTATTAGGGATGGTTAAGGAATGCAAAATAACATTGTTGCCCTTGAAATAACTAAAAATAGAATTTCTTCACTTCTTGGCCATAAGGTTTGCGGCGCAAACTCCATGGAAAACCTTAAGGTTTGTAACGCAGAACTCACGGAAAATCTTAAGATTTGCGATGAACAACCTATGGAAAACCTTAAGGTTTTTGGCACATAAGCTATGGCAAAACCTTTCCAGTGAATGTTTGCGATGGTAAGGATATGCCTAGAGTAATAACCCGAGTCTACTACCTAGTTATCACACGATGCTTACGATCCCGAAAGACCACAAGCTAACCCATGAATGATATCTACTGTGAGCACTGAATAATAATACTAAAATAAATGGGGATAATGGACTAAAATGCCATAAGGTTCAAAACATCTAAAATACTGATAAAATATAACATCTACAAAACTAAATACTGTTTGAAAATCTAGTCTGAAAAAGCCTCTAACTAAATCTGTCTGAAAGTGGAGTTGATGGGATAATCCCCCAACTAACTCCATCTACTAAAATACTGCTAAGCTGAAGTACTGAAATAAAAGCATATCCTCGATAGATGAGGACTCACTGCTAAATCTACTACTGCTGACTGAATCTAGTTAAGAACGGTCAAGAATCTGAGCATTTGAACCTATGATATGAAACATTATAGCAGACGAAACTGGTATGCGGTCAGTACGTAGGAATGCACTTGTATGCTAAATCATGTAAGGCTGAATGCATGGGCTTATATGCATGAACAATAACTAACTGAATGATATGTAAGAGCTGGATTAACATACATGGAGGATCTGCAACTACTAACATAGTGTGAATACTGGGACTGAGTATACTAGAATTGAATATAATAACTGATAACTGAATATACTTATAATCTGGGATCACTGATAATCTGAATTACAACTAACTGAGTGATGATGTTTAATGATTGAAACTTAAAATTGCCATAACTTCTTAACTGCTTGTCAGATTTAGGTGAATTTTATATCATTGAAAAGCTAATTGAATTTTCTATGCAATGGAAAACTCAAATATGAAAATTACTGAATATTTCAAAAATTTTATTTAGGATAATCCATGTACTAAGGGTTAATCTAGGCTAGGAAAATATGGGGTATTAAAATATCTTCCCCTTGGAAACATTTATCCTTGAATGTGTAATGCCTCAAAATATCATACCGAGACGCCACACGGTTCCCAAGGCTACACGTAGCCTCAAGCTAACCCTTTAAGCCAAAACACTACCCTTGGGTTCCAACACAACAACATACATGCTACGACGCTAAGGATATATATATATATATAAGTATATATCATATCACCTCACACATGGCAGGAAATATCATTAGACTGTACATATATGGAATGTCTATACACAAACCAACCCAACAATACACTAGTCTAACGTAGCCTCTATACAACAAAATCAATGAGCCATAGGGACAAACCCCCAACTGACTCAACAGACCAAAGGGATCACAAAACAACAACACCAAAACTAGAAACTTGGTCCTCGAACCATGAGGACTCACCACTGAAGGGACATAGAAGCGGCACTCGGATATCACTTTCGTGGCTGCGACTGAGTACCTGAACCTACATCATGGTAGGAATGTAGCCCATAGATAAATATGTGGGTCAGCACAAGATACGTACTGAGTATGTGGGGGCGCATGCAAAATATAAATAATAGCATAAATTTCGTAAAAATGTACATACGGACCATACAAACACACCTGGCTTGAGGGACATTGAATCATGCAACTCATAACATCTTAGATAGGAAATATAGGAGAAAAACCTCATAAATCATTATAGATTATCATAGGCAACTTGACTTACCATATCAAAAATCGGAGTGACTCGGTATTTCAATAAACATGACTCTTATGGATAGGGGAGTTTCCTATAACCGACAACCCTATGTGAGCTACGTGGAATACCAACGTTTAAAACCCCCGTTGGCGGGAGCGTCATACTTTTTTCCATGGAGTACAACCTTAAAACTGCAATAATCACAATCGGGCTCTCTGGCCAATAATATCATCATCAAACAACCCTACGGTGGCACATAGGTTTGGAGAAATACCAAATTTCCCTCTCGGTTCTAAGTACTACTCCCCGAAAGCTAAGAACGCATTAGGAAATCCACCACAACATCACAAGGGTCTATCATAAAGACCAAATCAAATCTCTTTCTCATTTATCAAATCATATCAATTTGTGGATTCCTAACTCAACACATTTTAGCGCAAAATAGTTTAATCTTCCTCAACATCAACAAGGTATCAATGCATTGAACCATAACCGACTTGATATTTGGACAAGGATATGAAGACTCAATACATAATATTTTTAAAGATTTAACTCATCAAAACTATTCGGAAAATACCAAGACTCATTGCAACTTCAATATCAACATTTCTCAATTTGCCATCCAATTCTCATTTAAAGGTACTTGAGACATCAACCCATAGTAGGGATATAAAATTTCCAATATCAATTATAAATTCATAATTAGGAAATAGTGGAATGATAGTATAAATCAAGGCTTAACAAATTAAATCATCATACTTTAATAATCAAATACTTTTTGGACATAATTCCATCTCAGTATCATACACATATCGGATGACATAATCCCATAGCTCATGGACAATAATATAAGATATAAAATGATATTTCCAATTCATGGTAAAACATGTAAAATATCATGTCAATGTAATTCAACAAAAACACCGGGCACAAGATCGAAAGGATAATCTTGTTCAAAGTCCCACATACCTAAAAATGGAAGATGAATATGAACTTCCGACTCCAAAACTTTATTCACGAAAATAAAGGGTGCTTCTCGAAGCCCTTAACATGATCAACTCGAATCCCAAATCAATTTGAAATTTCTACGGTTCAATCAAGAGACATAGGAGGATGAAATTTGGAGTAGTAGGGTTGGGGTTTGAGCCTTAGGAAATTTTGGAGAAAAATGAGCTATTGAATGCTCTTAATGGACTTAAATCCATGGTTTACCCAGATGGATTGGAGTGGGAATGACCAAAATATCCTTAAAATCAAATAATGTCAAATCTGTCCTTTGGTGGACTGTTTTGATAGGCTGAAGTAGATCGACCATAACTTTTTGCTACGATGGCCAAATTGGATGAAACCAATTTCATTGGAAAGTTGACCCTAAAATTCGCTTGGCCTCAGTATTTTTTTTCTTGCACATTTACTATTCACCATTATTCACGGTTAGATCGGAATGATCATAACTCATCGCTCAAGTGTCCTTTTTGGATGATCCACAAATCGTTGGAAAGATTATTCGATGATCTACGAGATGACAGGTTGCATATCCATAAATTTCACACAGAAAAATTATTAATCACGATAAAGAACAGAATTCAACACATTTTCGTCTGAGATCTAAACGGAAATTTTTTTCCATGGCATCACATCATCTCCCCCTTGGAAATATTCATCCTCGAATGTTGATAGGTAGGTCAAGAATACTATGAAAATGAGTATATAGAGAAAAATCATCTTGCCCAAGCATATACTCCATTCTAGATTTTTTTTTGGATATCGTAGAAAACACACAAGCCAAGATAAACATAGCAATAAGGATTAAATCAAAAGACAGCGATACCTTTGACATGCTCAGGATTCATAGGAAAGAGGTGGGGATATTTGACGCGCATATACGCTTCGGCTTCCAAAGTAACACTCTTCACGGATTGGTTTCGGCAAAGAACTTTAACCAAAGGAACTTCCTTGTTTCTTAGCCTACGAACTTGAAAGTCAAAAATCTCAGCCGAAATCTCTTCATATGAAAGACTATCTTGAATACCCGAGCTTTCAGAAGGATCAATCACAACAAAATTACCAATAAAATTCTTATGCATAGAAACATAAAAAAGCGGATGGACGTTAGATAACTCCGCGGGCAATTCAACCATATACGCTACCTTCCCAATGCGATCCATAATCTTATAGGGACCAATGTAATAGGGAATTAGTTTCCCTTTCTTCCCAAATCTATCCACCCCTTTCATGGGTGAAACTTTCAAGTACACTAAATCATCAACATCAAATTCAAGGTCTTTCCTCCTTACATCTGCATATGATTTTTGATGACTTTGGGCGGTTTTCAACCTTTCCCGAATTAACTTAATCTTCTCCATGGCCTCGAACACCGCATCCGGTCTAGTCGAGGCAGTCTCACCAACTTCAAACCAACTAATGGGTGATCTATACCTTCTACCATACAAAGCTTCGAACGGGGACATTCCAATAGTAGCATGAAAACTGTTATTGTAAGCAAACTCAATTAATGTTAAGTGCTCATCCGAACTACCTTAAAAATCAAGCACACAAGCCCTCAACATATCTTGTAAAGTATGAATGGTTCACTCGTCCTGACCATTTATTTGTGTATGGAAAGCAGAACATAAACGAATTTGGGTACCGAGACCCTTCTGGAAAGATTTCCAAAACTGAGAGGTAAATTGAGTACCTCTGTCAGAAATAATAGCCAAAGGGATTCCATGAAGTCTGACGAGTTCCCGAATATATATTCTAGCATAATCTTTAGCTGTATATGATGAATGCACATGCAAGAAATAAGCTGATTTTGTCAGCAGATCTACGACAACCCAAATCGAATCATGATGGCGACGAGAAGGAGACAAACCAACTATGAAGTCCATATTCACTTCTTCCCACTTCCAAGTAGGAATGCTAAACTCTTGCATCACGCCACTGGGCCTTTGATGCTCTATTTTAACCTGTTGACACGTGGAACACTTCGCCACAAATTCTGCTATGTTCCTCTTCATACCGTTCCACCAATATATTTCCCACAAATCATGGTACATCTTGGTAGCACCAGGATGGATGGAGTATCGCGTACCATGCACTTCCGCCATAATCCTCTGCTTCAAGTTATCAACATCAGGAACACATAATTTTTCTCGGAGTCTCAAAATGCCATCTCCTTCTTAGGAGAAAACCTCCACCTTTTGGTCTTTAACTGACTATTTTAACCTGACCAAGGTAGGATCCCTGTCTTGATTCTCCTTCACATCCGAAACTAAAGAGGATTCGAAACCACATTGCACTCCTATACTACCCTTAGCATCACCAAACAACCTAACCCCCAATCTAGCCAAATGATGTACCTCACGGGCCAACTCCTTCTTACCAATCTCCACATGTGCTACGCTACCCATGGACTTCCGACTAAGGGCATCTACTACTACATTGGCCTTGCCCGAATGATTTAGCACGCTCATATCATAATCTTTCAACAGTTCTAACCATCGTCTCTACCTAAGATTCAACACATTTTGGGTGAATACATACTGCAAGATCTTATGGTCCGTGAAGACGTCGACATGGACACCATACAAATAATGTCTCCAGCTTTTCAAAGAAAAAACCACGACAGCTAATTCAAGGTCATGGGTAGGATAATTTTTCTCGTGAGGCTTTAGCTGCTTGGAAGCATAAGCTATAACCTTTACCTTTTGCATCAATACACAACCCAAACCAACTCTGGAAGCATCACAATACACCACAAAACCATCAACACTATCAGGCAAAGTCAACACAGGGGCTGAAGTGAGTCGAGTCTTCAACTCCTGAAAACTCTTCTCACAAGATACGGACCACAGGAGCTTCACTTTCTTTTGGGTCAAATGGGTCATAGGAGACGCAATAGATGAAAACCCTTCAACAAAAAGACAATGATAACCAGCTAGACCCAAGAAACTTCGGATATCAGAAGGAGAAATAGGTCGGCCAACTCTTTATAGCCTCTATCTTTTGAGGATCAACTCTAATACCTTCAAAACAAATAACATGACCCAAGAAGGCTACAAAGTTCAGCCATAACTCATAGTTACTGAACTTAGCATACAACCGATAAGTTCGAAGAGTTTCCAACACAATTCGGAGATGATCCGCATGATCACCCTCACTTCGGGAGTAAATAACAATATCATCAAGGAACACTATTACAAATAAATCCAGATATGGCCAGAATACACAGTTCATAAGATCCATGAAAGCCATTGGAACATTAGTTAACCCAAAAGACATCACTAGAAATTCAAAATGAACCTAATGGGTTCGGAAGGTTGTCTTAGAGATATCACATTCCCTAACCTTAAGTTGGTGATAACCGGATCTAAGGTCTATCTTTGAAAAGTAGCTCGCGCCTTGCAATTGATTAAATAAATCATCAATTCGAGGAAGAAGATATTTATTCTTGATAGTAACCCTATTAAGCTGCCGGTAATCAATACACATCTGCAAAGAACCATCTTTCTTATGCACAAACAGGATAGGTGCACCCCACGGGGACACAGTAGGCCTGATAAAGATTTTTTCTAAAAGATTTTTCAATTTCTCCTTCAACTCTTTAAGTTCCGCGGGAGCCATGCGATACAGAGAAATGAAAATAGGCTGAGTATTGGGAAGAAGGTCAATCCCGAACTCTATCTCTCTATCAATAGGTATTCTAGGGAGATCTTCTAAAAAGATATCAAGAAACTCATTAACAACATTAATTGACTGAATGGTCGGGGTTTCAAACTTAGTGTCTTTAACCCAATCCAAATGGTGGATGCAACCCTTGGAAATCAACTTCCTACCTTTGAGATAGGATATGAAATGACCCGTAGGAATCACAGAACTCCTGGACCATTCGAGGATAGGTTCATTAGAAAACTGAAACTTGACCACACGGGCACGATAATCAATAGACGCATAGCATGAGTGAAGCCAATCCATACCCAGAATGATATCAAAGTCAACCATATCTTGCTCAATCAAATCAGCATACATAACCCGATGAAAGTCAGTAATGGGACATTTTTTATACACCCGCTTAGGAATGGCAAACTCTCCTACCAGAGTATAAACCAAAATAGGCTCAGAAATTAGTTCAGGATCCGTTTCAAAATTTACAGCAACCAGAGCTGTCACATAAGAAAAACTCAAACCGGGGTCCATCAATACATAGACATCAAAATACAAAACAAGGATCATACCAGTGACAACATCGGGAGAGTCCTCCTGCTCCTGACAAGGTGGTATAGCATAGAAACAATTCTGGCATTGATCGCCAGCAGTACTAGATGAAGCACCCTGAGAAGGAACTAGACGGGCTGCGGGAGGCGGGGCACTGGAAGCTTGACTCTGGGGACGGGAATCACGACTCCGTTGTCTGACATACGGGCAATCTCTAAGTATGTGGCCCAACTTACCACAACCAAAACAACCCCACTACCCCATATAACACTCTCGAAAATGGTCTTTACCACACTTAGCACACGAAGAAGGATGAGGCCAGTTGCTTATACTATCCTGAGACTTGGAAGGTACCGACTTATTCCCGAGCTCCTGCCTGCCTGATATACAGGAGCACTAGCAAAGGAAGGCGCAGGTATAAATGGACGTATCTGAAATTGAGGGCGACTCCCTCCGGAGAATCGAGTCTAACCAGACCCCTGTTGCTCCGATCTGACTCTCGTAATCCCTCTTACTCTTTGTCTTTCCTTTATCTTATCTGACTCAATTTGTTGGGCGTGAATCATTAACCTAGGAAGATCAATCTCCCTGTTGATCATAGAAGATCTTCATTTTTTCACCACATAACTCGATACCCCAGTTAGAAACTTGCTCATACTAGTCCTCGTGTCAGCCATCATATTGGGAGTGTACTTCGATAGCTGATAAAACTTAAGACAATACTCCTTAACTGACATAGAGCCTTGTCTCAAATTCATAAACTCCTCTATATTAGCTTCCCATAACTTAAGAGGAAAAAATCTATCCAAGAAAGCATCTTGGAACAATTGCCAAGTCATCAGAGCGGTATCTTCCTCTCTACCCTTATTCCACATCTGCACCCAGTCATAGGCAATATCCTTCAACTAATAAGAAGCTAGCTCCACACTTTTTTCCTCGGTCACGTGCATGATCTTTGTAATTTTCTTCATTTCATCAACATACATCTGCGGGTCCTCACCTGCTCTCGACCCATGAAACTCTGGCGGATTGATCCGTATAAAATCACGAATTTGTGCTGCTGCCAAATTATTTTCCTGCGGAGGTAAAGCGTTTGACTGAGTATTGGCGGTAACTGCCTGGTCTAGCGTCTGAAAATCTACCCGAAATTTGGCATGGGGTACCATCTCATGTAACGGATCAACGGGTTGAGGTTGGTTGTTGTTTCCGCGAGCTCCACATGGAGGCATTTTTTGTCGTAAGAACGCACAAATTAATTGTAAAAGGAAATAGTTGTAAGCATGATAGACTCTTGTAGAAAGAAAGAAATGACTTTTCCTAGAATGCCCCGTAGCCTCTTGATCATAGGTGTGGCGCGCTACACACCGATGCTTAAGACTCTACGTAACGCGGCTTTTCAGACTCCCTAGGACTCTTCACAACCTTAGGCTTTGATACCAAGTTTGTAATGCCCCGAAATATCATCCCGAGATGCCATACGGTGCCCAAGGCTACACGTAGCCTAAAGCTAACCCTTTAAGCCAAAACACTACCCTTCGGTTCCAACACAACAACATACACGCTATGCTAAGGATATATATATAAGTACATATCATTTCACCTTGTACATGGCATAGAATATCGTTAGACTGTACATATATGGAATGTCTATACACAAACCAACCCAACAATACATAGTCTGACATAACCTTTATACAGCAAAATCAACGAGCCATTGGGACAAACCCCCAACTGACTCAACAGACCAAAGGGATCACAAAATAACAACACCAAAACTAGCAACTTGGTCCTCAAACCATAAGGACTCACCACTGAAGGAACATAGATGCGGCACTCGGATATCACTGTCGCGGTTGCGGCTGAGTACCTGAACCTACATCATGGAGGAATGTAGCCCATAGATAAATATGTGGGTCAACACAAGATACATATTGAGTATATAGGGGCGCATGGAAAATATAAATAATATCATAAATTTCATAAAAGCCATTAACATGATCAACTCGAATCCCAAATCAATTTGAAATTTCTACGGTTCAATCAAGAGACATAGAAGGATGAAATTTGGAGTAGTAGGGTTGGGGTTTGAGCCTTAGGAAATTTTGAAGAAAAATAAGCTATTGAATGATCTTAATGGACTTAAATCCATGGTTTACCCAGATGGATTGGAGTGGGAATGACCAAAATATGCTTAAAAGTCAAATAATGTCAAATCTGTCCTTTGGTGGACTGTTTTGATAGGCTGATGTAGATCAACCATAACTTTTTGCTTCGATGGCCAAATTGGATGAAACAAATTTCATTGGAAAGAGGACTTTCAGATATTTCTATTGATATATAGTAGCTCACCCATATCATTATGTACAAGGATTTATGATCGTTTGAAGTTGACCCTAAAATTTGCCTGGCCTCAATATTTTTCTTTTCCTGCACATTTACTGTTCACCACTATTCACGGTTAGATCAGAATGATCATAACTCATCGCTCGAATGTCCATTTTGGATGATCCACATATCGTTGGAAAGCTTATTCGATGTTCTACATGATGACGGGTTGAATATCTAGAAATTCAACATAGAAAAATTAATCATGATAAAGAACACAATTCAACACATTTTCGTCTGAGATCTTAACGAAATTTTTTGTTTGGGGCATCACAGAATGTGGCTAGTTAAATTGAGAGAATATGGACAGACTAATTTTATGTACTAAACTATACATGCATAACTGAAGTATCATTATATGACTGGTCCGATAGACTGAACTTATATTCTGAATATGCATGTCTGATTCATGAGTACATGTCTAAATGGATTATTGAATACATGACTGAATATGCATGAACGGGAACATGGGGACATGATAAAGTATGAATCATGATACATGAACAGAACTGATTCCTTGGATATGTGTCATGGTAGAGGGATGGTCATACTGCTGAACTTAGAACTTAAGGGTCAACGATAAGGACCCATTACTTGAACTGGATTTACCACGTGAAGAGAAAATGGAAGGTTTAGATCATGATAGCTTGGGGGTTATAGTGCATCTCCCCTTTGGGACACTATGCCCCTTGAGAATGCTGACATGGCTGAGGTACTAAGGAAAAACATGAATGATGCACGGGGAACCTATGAACTAAATCGTGACTGAATATCTGGGATCTGAAACTGAGGCATAAATATGTAAATGGGAGATCTATAACATACCAGTGACAACATCAAGAGAACATTCCTGATCTTGTCTGGACTGAAGTGCATAAATCCTATTTATGTGTTGCCCACTGGTGGCACTGGAAGCGGTAGATTGTTGATTTGGGCGATCTAACTGAGCTGATGGATGACATTACAGACCATCAGAACCTGACTGGGGATAATCTCTGACTCTATTTCTTGGCTTGCCACACCTGAAAAAACATCACTGCTAGCTCTGCATACACCCTTATAATTCTTACCACACTCTCTGCAAAAAAGATTAGTACGACCATTGCTTACACTATTCTGGGTCATCGGTACACTGGATGAGGATAGAGCTAGGATTGAAGAATTTGGAAAAAACTAGGAATGGGTTCCACCTTCTAACTTAGGCTGATTGAAATTAAAGATACCTATTCTAGCCCTTTTATTCTCTCTCTCCTTCTTCTTAATATTCTGCTGCTCAATCTCTTGAGCATGGACCTTAAGCCTAGATATATCCATCTCTTTAATCAACATTGTTGTTCTGCACTCCTTGACCACACTACCTAACACCACAGATACAAACTTGCTCATTTTGGACCTATTGTCTGCCACTACATTAGAGAATACCTAGCGAATAGAGTAAGCTTGAGGGAATATTGAGATTGATGAACTTTAACAATTTGGCTTCTATCAGCTATACGGGAATGAATCTGTCAAGAAGGAAGAGAAAACTCTTCCCACTCTATGGGATCTGTATCTATACCTTTATTTACCCTCCACTGCTTAAACCACGTATGGGCTATATCTTATAGCTGATAGGTGGATAACTCAACACTCCCACTGCAAGTCACTTCCATGATACTTGTGACT
Organism: Capsicum pubescens; assembly: GCA_030864215.1. NCBI lineage: Eukaryota > Viridiplantae > Streptophyta > Magnoliopsida > Solanales > Solanaceae > Capsicum > Capsicum pubescens. The sequence goes on from CM061545.1 coordinate 138,610,459, forward strand.
TTCTAAACCTGATCAAAGAACTCCTGTGGATTTTTTTCTGACTTAGATCCCATAAAAGAAGAAGGATTCATCCGGGTGAAGTCTCAAATTGTGGTTGTAGCAGTATTAGACATTGGGTTGGCCTGAATAGCAGCTGGACATTCATTCTAAGCTACTACTGAATTGGCTAAAGTAGTGAATATAGCTCTAAACTCTACATGAGAGACATGTTCGTCCAGGGGATCTACTTGAACGGGCTGAGGGGCTGACTGGTTTTTGACTCTTCTTTTGTTAGTCATTTTAGGAGGCATGTTTTATAAATCAAAGAAAAAAGTGGATTATACTGAGAGATTAAATTGTGCTCATGCTCACACGTACGACATGAATACTGAAAGATAGGAAACTTTTCCTAATACATCTCATAGCCTCCTGTCCATAAGTGTGATGCGCTATACGCCCATGAACAAGACTCTATGTGATGCATATTTTAAGACTCCCTAGGACTCTATTGAACTTTAGGCTCTGATACTAAGTTTGTAACGACCCGAGACTACCTCTCTAGTCATCACACGGTGTATACGACACTAAAGGACCACAAACAAACCCGTGAATGATATCTGCTGTGAGCACTGAATTATAATACTAAAATAAATAATGAATAATGGTATAAAATTGCATAAGTTTCAAAACATCTAAAACACTGATAAAATATAACATCTGCAAAACTAAATACTGTCTAAAAATTTAGTCTGAAAAAGCCTCTAACTGAATTTGTCTGATGGTGGAGTTGATGTGACAATCCCCTAATAAACTCTATCTGCTAAATACTACTAAGCTAAATTACTGAAATAAAAGTATATCCTTGATAGAAGAGGACTCACTACTAAATCTTCCACTGGTAACTTAATCTAGCTAAGCCCAATCAGGAACCTTAGCATTCGAACCTATGATATAAAACATCATAGCGCAAAAAATGGGTATGCGATCAGTACATGGGAATGTACTGTTATGCTAAATGTGGTAAGGCTAAATGCATGGGTTTATATGCATGAACAATAACTAACTAAATGATATACAAGAGCTAGATTAACATACATAGACGATCTGTAACTACTGACATACTATGCATACTGGGACTGAGTATACTGGAACTGAATCTGATAACTGAATATACTTATAATCTGGGATTACTGATAATCTAAATTACTATTAAATGAGTGACTGTATCTAACAGTCCTGATTCTGTAGAACTGAACTGAGTTTTATTCTAAAGACAGAGACCCAAACTAAAACTGTGGGAGGTAATCATCTAACCGATATGCCCCAAATATGATAAGATAACTAAGCTGGGGTCCAATCTGTAATCCCAATTGGAAGGGTGTCAGTACCGTGCCACGGGTAATGACAAGCTAAAGAGTAACCCTCTACTGGTAGGTTCCCTAAACAAGAATGGTGGTACCCTCTACTAATAGGTACAACACATCATCAACCTTTAACTAGTAGGATTGATGTATCACCCTATCCTGGCTACATAGTTTTGGAACGTAAGGATTGCTTCTAAGAAGCACACCCTCTACTAGTAGGTAAGACCCCATCCTTGGGTTTACTCGATGCTGAATCCTACTCCCAACTGAAAGACACTGAAATATTATACTCGACTGAAGTAGACTGAATTCACTAAGATTACTGAGTTTTCCTAAGTTCTGTAACTGACTAAGTTCTACTGAGTTCTATAACAGACTGAGAGTATTACTAATCAGGACATAACTGATACTATTCTGTAACTGACACTGTCTCTAAATAAACAGCTAAGTTTTTGGGTATTAATTAACCCCAAGACTCAATAGCATGAAAAGTAAAGAAAAGCATAATCTTGAATAACATAATAATATTTTTTTTGGTCATAATTCATTCATAAAGACATTCCATCAAATACCTGTAATGCATTAACTTGTACATGAATGGGGAATACATGTTAGCATGCTATAATGGCATTATATCATTCTCATAGACTATTTATCAAACACATAAGAAGCATACTTGGTTCATTATATAATAAACACCTAACGTTAACTTGGTTACAACAATCAACTTGTAAATTAAAGGGTTTATCATGAATATCTTGTAATTCAACACATACTAGAATCAATTCTTGGATTTTGTAATCTAAATCATGGATTAAAACTCAATCAATACCCTGAATAAGAATTCAATCTAATTCAAACATTGAAATCATAAATCTTGTATATTGAAAAAAAGATTCTTGGGCTCCATGGAAGGTAAGGATCCATGAATAAACATCTAACATACCTTAATTTGATAAATTCTAGGGATTGACCTTGATTCTTGAGAGCTAGGGTTTGTTTTCGTGAGAGAAAACTACCTTTTTATTTTGGGGAAAAGTGAATAATGAAGGGTTTTACACATTTTAAGAGCATAAATCCCACATCTGGGAAGAATACAATCATTGGAAAAAATTGTTTTAACCTTGGGTGTAATGTTATTTTTTTGAGAAATTTTCCCGATCTGGACCCCTGGCGCGATGCGCCACTATTGTGCCAAGCCACTGGAAAATGACCACTAGGAAATTGCATGGTGGCGCGATGAGGTGGTATAGATTTTCCACTTTGTTTGTGAACTAGAAGTGAAACGCGATGAGGTGGGATCGTGTTGGCACACAAAAAATTAACAATTGTGAACTGGATCTATGGCGCGATGTGCCAATTTTGCAGAGCAAGACTAGAAATTGACAATTGCTATTTTGACACACTCTGTGATGTTCTTCTAGCCTGAATTATGATGTTTAATGACTAAAACTTAAAATTGCCATAACTTCTTAACAGGTTATCGGATTTAGGTGAATTTTATATCATTGAAAAGCTAATTGAATTTCCTACGCAATGGCAGGCTCAAATCTAAAAATTACTAAATATTTCAAAAATTTTATTTATGATAACCTATGAACTGAGGGTTAATCTAGGCTAGGAAAATATCAGGTATTACAATATCTTCCCCTTGGGGACATTCAGCCTTGAATGTGGCTAGTTAAGCTGAGAGAATATGGACTGACTTATTTTACCTACTGAACTATACATGTATAACTGAAGCATGATTACGTGACTTGTCTGATATACTGAACTTAAATTCTGAACATGCATGTCTAAGGCATGAGTACATGTCAAAATGGATTAATTAATACGTGACTGAATTTGCATGAAAGGGAACATGGGGACATCACTAAGTCTGAATCGTGATACATGAACTGAACTGATTTCTTGGATATATGTCATGATAGGGGGATGGTCATATGGATGAACTTAGGAATTGAGGGTCAACTATAAGGACCCATTACTTCAAATGGATTTTCTACGGGAAGAGAAAATTAAAGGTTTAGATCATGATAGCTCGGGGGTTATATTGCATCTTCCCTTTGGGACACTATGTCCCTCGAGAATGCACACATGGATAAGGTACTAAGGAAAAACATGAGATGATGCACGGGGCATCTATGAACTAAATCATGACTGAATATCTGGGATCTGAAACTGAGGCATAAATATGTAAATGGGAGATCTATAATATTCCAGTGACAACATCAAGAGAACTTTCCTGATCTTATCTGGACTGAAGTGCGTGAAACCTATTTATGTGTTGCCCACTAGTGGAACTGGTAGTGGTACCTTGTTGATTTGGGCAACCTAACTAAGCTGAAGGATGACAATACTAACCATGAGAACCTGACTGAGGACAATCTCTGACTCTGTGGCCTGGCTTGCCAAACCTGAAAAAAACATCACTGCTAGCTCCGCACACACCCTTATGATTCTTACCATACTCTCTGCAAAATAGATTAGTACATCCAATGCTTACACAATCCTGGGTCATCGGTACACTGGCCAAGGACCGAGATGGGACTGAAGACTTTGGACGAAACTAGGAATGGTTACCGCCTTCTAATTTAGGATAACTGAAATTAAAGCTACCTATTCTATCCCTCTTATTCTCTCTCTCCTTATTCTTAATCTTATGCTCCTCAATCTCTTGAGCATGGAGCATAAGCCTAGATATATCCATCTTTTTTATCACATTGTTGTTCTGCACTCCATAACCATACTACCTGACACCCCAGATACAAACTTTCTTATTCTGGACCTATTGTCTGCTACTACATTGGAGCATACCTGGCTAACTGTGTAAGGTTGAGGGAATAATGAGATTTATGAAATCTAACACTTTGGCTTCTGTCATCTCTAAGGGAATAAATCTTTCTAGGAAAGTAGAGCAAACTCTACCCACTCTATGGGATCTACAACTATACCCCTATTTACCCTTCAGTGCTTAAACCACGTATGGGCTACAACATATAGCTGATAGGCAGCTAACTCAACACTCTCACTGTAAGTCACTCCCATGATACTTTTGACTTTTTAAACCTGATCAAAGAACTCTTATGGATTCTTTTCTGACTTAGATCCCATAAATGAAGGAGGATTCATCCGAGTGAAGTCTAGAATTCTGGTTGCGGCAGTATTGGACAATGGGTTGGCCTGAATAGCAACTGTCCATTCATTCTGAGCTACTACTGAATTGGCTAGACTAGTGAATGTAGCTATGAATTCTATGTGAGAGAGATATTCATCCAGGGGATCTTCCTGAATGGGTTGAGGGGCTTACTGGTTTCCAGTTCTTATTTTGTTAGTACTTTTGAGAGGCATGTTCTATAAATGAAAGGAAGAAATGGATTATACTAAGAGATTAACTTGAGCTCATGCTCATACGCACGACATGAATACTAAAAGATGAGAAAATTTTCCTAATACATCTCATAGCCTCCTGTCAATAAGCGTGGTGTGCTACGCACCCATGCATAAGACCTTACGCTAAATGACTTTTAAGATTCCCTAGGAATCTATTTAACCTTAGGCTCTAATACCAAGTTCGTAATGACCTGAGAATACCTCTGTAGTCATCACACGGTGCTTACAACCCTGAAGAACGACAACCAAACTTGTGAATGATATTTGCTGTGAGCACTGAATAATAATACTAAAATAAATATGGAATAATGGGATAAAATTCCATAAGGTTCAAAATATTTAAAAAAATGATAAAATATAACATCTGCAAAACTGAATACTGTCTGAAAATCTAGTGTGAAAAAGCCTCTAACTAAATCTGTCTGATAGTGGAGTTGATGGGAAAATCACCCAACAAACTCTATCTACTAAATACTACTAAGCTTAAGTACTGAAATAAAAGTATATCCTTGATAGATGCGGACTCATTTCTAAATCTGCAATTGGTAACTGAATCTGGCTAAGCGCAATTAGGAACCTTAGCATTCGAACCTATGATATAAAACATCATAGCGCAAAAAATGGGTATGCGGTCAGTACATGGGAATTTACTATTATTATAAATAATGTAAGGGTAAATTCATGGGTTTATATGCATGAACAATAACTAACTGAATGATATGAAAGAGCTGGATTAGCATACATGAAGGATCTATAACTACTAACATACTATGCACACTAGGACTGAGTATACTAGAACTGAATCTGATAACTGAATATACTTATAATATTGGATCAATGATAATCTTAATAACTATTAACTGAGTGACTGTATCTGACAGTCCTGATTCTGTAGAACTGAACTGAGTTCTATTCGGAAGACTGAGACCCAAACTAAAACTGTGGGAGATTATTATCTAACCGACATACCCCAAATAAGATAAGATAACTGTGCTGGGGTCCAATCTGTAATCCCAATTAGAAGGGTGTCAGTACTGTGCAATGGGTAAAGACAAGCTAAAGAGTAACCCTTTACTGGAAGGTTCCGTAAATGAGAACGGTGCTACCCTTTACTAAAAGGTAGATCACCTCATCAACCCTTAACTGGTAGGATTGATGTCTCACCCTATGCTGAATACGTAGTTCTAGAATATAAGGATTTCTTCTATGGATCACACCCTCTGCTGGCAGGTGAGACCCCATCCTTGGGTTCACTTAGTGCTGAATCCTACTCCCAATTGAAAAACACTGAACTGTAATACTAGACTGAACTGGACTGAATTTACTAAGATTACTGAGTTTTTCTAAGTTTTCTAACTGACTAAGTCCTACTGAGTTTTGTAATGCACTGAGAGTAGTACGGATTAGAACATAAATGATACTATTCTATAAGTAACACCGGCTCCCTGGACTCGATAGTGTGAAAAGTAAAGAAAAGTATAATTTTGAATGACATAACATTGTTGTTTCTGGTCATTTTTCATTCATAGAGACATCTCATCAAATATTGGTAATGCATTATCTTGTACATGAATGAGGAATACATGTTAGCATGCTATAATGGCATTATTTCATTCTCATAGACTATTTATCAAACATATAAGAAGTATACTTGGTTGATTAAATCATAAACACTTTGGGTTAACAGGGTTACAACAATTAACTTACAAATTAAAGGGTTTATCATGAATATGATGTAATTCAACACATACTAGAATCAATTATTGTATTTTGAAATCTAAATCTTGGAATAAAACTCAAACAACACCATTAACATGAATTCAATCTAATTCAACCATGGAAATCAAAAATCATAAATCTTGTCTATTGAAAAAAGGATTCTTGGGCTCCTTGGAAGGTAAGGATCCACGAATAAACAACTAACATACCTTAATTTGATGAGTTCTTGGAGAAATTCTTGGGATTGACCTTGATTCTTGAGATCTAGGGTTTGTTTTCTTGAGAGAGAAATACCTTTTGATTTTGGGAAAAAGTGAATAATGAAGGGTTTTACACATTTTTAGAGCTTAAATCCCACATCTAGGTGGAATAAAATCATGGGAAAAGAGTGTTTTAACCCTGGGCACAACTTTAATTTTTTGTGAAATTTTCCCGATCTGGACCCTTAGCGCGATGCGCCACTATTGTGCCAAGCCACTAAAAAATGACCATTGGGAAATTGCATGGTGGTGTGATGCGGTGGTATCGCGTTGACACTCTATTTTTGAACTAGAAGTGAACCGCGATGCGGCGAGATCACGTTAGCACACTGGAAATTGTTTTTTTGTGAACTAGATCTTTGGCGTGACGCGCCAATATCATGGAGCAATGCTAGAAACTAAAAATTGCAATTTTGACACACTTTGCGATGCGCTACTATCCTGAATGATGATGTTTAATGATTGAAACTTAAAATCACCATAACTTCTTTCCCGGTTGTCGAATTTAGGCAAATTTTATATCATTGAAAAGATAATTGAATTTTCTATGCAATGACATGATCAAATCTAAAAATTAATCAATATTTCAAAAATTTTATTTAGGATAACCCATGTACTTTGGGTTAATCTAGGCTTGGGAAATATGGGGTATTACAATATCTTCCCCTTGGGAACATTCACCCTCGAATGTCACTAGTTAAGCTGAGAGAGTACGGACAGACTAAGTTTATGTACTGAACTATATATGCATAACTGAAGCATGATTATGTGACAGGTCCAATAGACTAAACTAACATTCATAACATGCATGCTTGGTGCATGAGTACATGTCTGAATGGATTAATAAATACATGACTAAATATGCATGAACGGGAAGATGGGGAAATGACTAAGTCTAAATCATGATACATGAATGGAACTTATTCATTAGATACGTTTCATGACAGGGGGATGGTCATATGGCTGAACTTGGGACTTGAGGGTCAACTATAATGATGGATTACTTCAACTAGATTTGCTACGTGAAGAGAAAATTGAAGGTTTAGATCATGATAGCTCGTGGGTTATGGTGCATCTCCCCTTTGGGATGCTATGTCCCTCAAGAATGCTGAATTGTCTGAGGTACTAAGGAAAAACAAGAGATGATGCACGGGGAACCTACGAACTAAATCGTGACTGAATATCTGGGATCTAAAACTAAGGCATAAATATGTAAATGGGACATGTGTAATATACCAGTTACCACATCAGGAGAACTTTCTTGATCTTGTCAGGACCGAAGTGCATAAAACTTATTTATGTATTTCCTACTGGGGGCAGTGGAATTGGTACCTTGTTGATTTGGCCGACCTGAATAAGCTAAAGGACGACTATACAGACCATGAAAACCTGACTGAGGATAATCTCTGACTCTGTGGCCTGGCTTGCCACACCCAAAATAAAAATCACTGTCATCTTTATACACACCCTTATGATTCTTACCATAGTTTCTGCAAAATATATTAGTACGACCATTTCTTACACTATCCTGGGTCATCGGTATACTGGCTGAGGACACAGCTAGGAACGAAGACTTTGGACGAAACTGTGAATAGTTACCGCCTTCTGACTTAGGCTGACTAAAATTAAAGATACCTATTCTATCCCTCTTATTCTCTCTGTCGTTCTTCTTAATCTTCTGCTCCTCAATCTGTTGAGCATGGACCATAATCCTAGAAATGTCCATCTCTTTAATCAACATTGATGTTCTGCACTCCTTAACCATACTACCTGACACCCCAGATACGTACTTTCTCATTCTGGACCTATTGTCTGCCACTACATGGGAGCATACCTAGCTAACTGAGTAAACTTAAGGGAATACTTTTTTATGCTCATACTACCTTGTCTGAGATTGATGAACTTTAACACTATGGATTCTCTCAGCTCTAAAGGAAAGATCTATCTAGGAAGGCAGTAGTAAACTCTTCCTACTCTATGGTTTCTGCATCTATACCCCTGTCTACCTTCCACTACTTAAACCACGTATGGGCTATATCTTATGGCTGATGGAGGCTAACCCAGAACTCTCACTGCAAGTCACTCCCATGATACTTGTGACTTTCTGAACCTGATAAAGGAACTTTTGTGGATCCTTTTCTAGCTTTGATCCTGTAAAAGAAAGAGGATTCATCTGGGTGAAGTCTCGAATTCTATTTGTGGTAGTATTACCCACAGGGTTTTCCTAAATAGCAGCTGACCATTCATTCTGAGCTACTACTAAATTATCTAGAGTAGTGAATGTAGCTCTGAATTCTGCGTGAGAGACATATTCATCTACGAGATCTGCCTGAACGGGCTAAGGGGCTGACTGGTTTCTGTTTTTTCTTTCGTTTGTCCTTTTGGGAGGCATTTTCTATAAATAAAAGGAAGAAGTGTATTTGACTGAGAGATGAACTTGAGCTCATGCTTACACGCATGATATGAATACTGAAAAAAGGGAATCTTTTCCTAATACATTTCATAGCCTCTTATCCATAAGTGTGGCACACTATACACCCATGTACAAGACTTTATGCGATGCAGCTTTTTAGTCCCCCAAGGACTCTATTAAACCTTAGACTCTGATACCAAGTTTGTAACGACCCGTGACTACCCCCTTAGTACTCACACGGTGCTTATGACCCCAAAAGACCATAAGCTAACCCATGAATGATATCTGCTGTGAGCACTGAATAATAATACTGAAATAAATATGTAATAATGGGCTAAAATGTCATAGGGTTCAAAACATCTAAATTACTGATAAAATATAACATTGGCAATACTGAATACTGTATAAAAATATAGTATGAAAAAGCCTCTAACTGAATCTGTTTGATAGTGGAGTTAATGGGACAATCCCCCAACTAACTCCTTTTACTAAATATGGTTAAGATGAAATACTGAAATAAAAGCATATCCTTGATAGATGAGGACTCACTGCTCTGCCACTGCAGACTCAATCTGGCTGTGCAGGATTAGGAACCTTAGCATTCGAACATGTGATATAAAACAACATAGAGCAAGTAACGGGTATGCTTTCAATATGTGGGAATCTATTGGTATGCTAAATGAGGTAAGGCTAAATGCATGGGTTTATATGAATGAACCATAACTAACTGAATGATATGTAAGAGATGGATTAGCCTACATTGAGGATCTAGAACTACGAACATACTAGGCATACTGGGACAGAGTATACTGGAAATGAATCAGATAATTGATAACTGATTATACTTATAATCTAGGATCACTAATAATCTGAATTACTATTAACTAAGTGACTTTATGTAACTGTACTGATTCAGTAGAACTGAATTAAGTTCTATTTTGAAGACTGAGATCGAAACTAAAACTGTGGGAGGTAATCATCTAACGGACATACCCCAAATAAGATAAGATAACTGAGCTGGGGTCAAATCTGTAACCCCAATTGGAAGGGTGTCAGTGTCATTCCATGGGTAAAGACAAGCTGAAGAGTAACCCTCTACTAGTAGGTTCCCTAAATGAGAAAGGCAGTATCCTCTACTAACAGGTAGATCACCATATCAACCTTCTGCTGGCAGGTGAGTCCCTATCCTTGGGTTTACTCGGAGCTGAATCCTACTCCCAATTGAAAGACACTAAACTTTTATACTGGACAAAACTAGACTAAATTCACTAAATTTTTGTAATTTTTGTAACTTACTGTGTACTACTAAGTTCTGTAACGGACTGACAGTACTACTGATCGGGACCTAACTAATACTTTTCTATAACTGAAACTGGCTCTAAATAAATAGCTAAGTTGTCAGGTATTAAATACCCCCAAGATTCGATATCATGAAAAGTAAAGACAAGCATAATCTTGAATAACATAACAATGTTCACTTGGTCATAATTCATTCATAGAGATATTCCATCAAATAATCGTAATGCATTAACTTGTACATGAATGGAGAATACATGTTAGCATGCTATAATAGCATTATTTCATTCCCATAGACAATTTATCGAATCAATAAGAAGCATACTTGGTTCATTAAATCATAAACACTTATGGTTCATATGGTTACAACAATCAATTTGCAAATTGCAGGGTTTATCACGAATATCAAGTAATTCAACACATACTACAATCAATTCTTAAAACTTGTAATCTAAATCACAGATTAAAACTGAAACAACTCCATGAACATGAATTCAATCTAATTCAAACATGGAAATCATAAATATTGTATATTGAAAAAGGATTCTTGATCTCCATGGAAGGTAAGTATCCATAAATAAACATCTAACATAACTTAATTTGATGAGTTCATGGAGAAATTCTTGGTATTGACCTTAATTTTTGAGAGCTAAGATTTGTTTTCTAGAGAGAGAACTACCTTTTGATTTTGGGGAAAACTTAATAATGAAGGGTTTTACATATTTTTAGAGCTTAAATCCTATATCTGGGCGGAATGAAATTATGGGAAAAGACTATTTTAAACCTAGGCACAACTTTAATTTTTCGAGAAATTTTCCCGATCTGGAACCCTGACGCTATGCTCCACTATCGCGCCAAGACATTGGAAAATAACAACTAGGAAATTGCATTGTGATGCGATGTGGTGATATCGCATTGCCACTTTATTTGTGAACTAGAAGTCCACTGTGACGCGGTGGGATCGCGTTGGCTCACTAAAAATTGACAATTGGGTACTAGATCTATGACACGACATACGAATATCACGGAGCAGCACTGGAAACTAACAATTGCTATTTTGACACACCCTGCGATGCACTACTGGCCTGAATGATGATGTTTAACTACTGAAACATATAATCTCCAAAACTTCTTACCCGATTTTCAGATTTAGGTGAATTTTATATCGTTGAAAAGCTAATTGAATTTCCAACGCAATAGAAGGCTAAAATCTTAAAATTACTAGATATTTCAAAAAATTTATTTAGGATAACCCATATACTAAGGGTTAATCTAGTTTAGGGAAATATGGGGTATTACAATATCTTCCCTTTGGGAACATTCGTCCTTAAATGTGGCTAGTTAAGCCGAGAGGGTATAGACAGACTGAGTTTACATACTGAACTATACATGAATAACTTAAGCATGATTATGTGAATGGTCTGATAGACTAACTTACATTCTGAACATGTATGTCTGATACATGAGTACATGGCTGAATGGATTAATGAATACGTAACTGAATATGTATGAACGGGAACATGGGACATGACTAAGTATGAATCATGATACATGAACTGAACTAATTCCTTGGATACATTTCATGATAGGGGGATGGTCATACGACTGAACTTGGGACTTGAGGGTCAACTATAAAGACCCATTACTTCAATTGGATTTACTACGTGAAGAGAAAATGGAAGGTTTGGATCATGATAGCTCGGGGGTTGTAGTACATCTCCCATTTGTGACACTTTGTCCCTCGAGGATGCTGACTTGGCTAAGGTACTAAAGAATAGCATGAGATGATGCATGGGGAACCTACGAAATAAATCATGATGGAATATCTGGGATCTAAAACTGCGGCATAAATATGTAAATGGGAGATCTGTAACATACCAGTGGCACTGGAAGCAGCAACTTGTTGATTCGTGCAACCTGGCGGAGTTGAAGGGCGACTATACTGACCATGAGAACCTGACTTAGGATAATCTTTGACTCTTTGGACTGGCTTGCCACACTGGAAACAAAAATCACTGCCAACTTTGCACACACACTTATGATACTTACCACAGTCTCCCAAAAATATTAGTTCAACTATTTCTTATGCTATCCTAGGATATCGGTGCACTGGCTGAGGACGGAGATGGGATTGAAGACTTTGGACAAAACTGGGAACGGTTATCGCCTTCTGAATTAGGCTAACTGAAATCAAAGCTACCTGTTCTAGCCCTTTTATTCTCTCTCTCTTTCTTCTTAATCTTCTGCTCCACAATCTATTAAGCATGGACCATAAGCCTAGATATGTCTATATTTTTAATCAACATTGCTATTTTGCACTCCTTAACCATACTACCTGACACCCTAGATACGAACTTGCTCATTCTGGACCTATTGTCTGCTACTACATGGGAGCATATCTGGCTAACTGAGTAAACTTAAGGGAATACTCTTTTACACTCATACTACCTTGTCTAAGATTGATGAACTCTAACACTTTTACTTCTCTCAGCTCTAAGGGAAAGAGTCTACTAGGAAGGATGTAGAAACTCTTCCCACTCTATGAACTCTGCGTCTATACCGTTGTCTACCTTCCACTGCTTTAACCACGTATGGATAAATCTTGTAGCTAATTGGCGGCTAACTCAGTACTTCAATGAGAAGTCATTTCCATGATAATTGTGACTTTTTAATCCTGATCGGGGACTCCTATGGATCCTTTTCTGACTTAGATCCCATAAAGGAAGGAGGATTCATTAGGGTGAAGCCTTGAATTCTTGTTGCAACAGTATTGGCCACTGGGTTGGCCTGAACAGAACCTGGACGTTCATTTTGAGATACTACTGAATTGGCTAGAGTAGTGAATATAGCTTTAATTCTACGTGAGAGATATGTTCGTCTAGGGGATCTTTCTAAATGGGCTGAGGGGCTGACTAGTTTTCGGTTCTTCTTTTGTGAGTCCTTTTGGGAGGAATGTTCAATAAGCAAAGGGAAAAAACGGATTAGACTAAGAGATTAACTTGTGCTCATGCCCACACTTACGACATGAATACTGAAAAAAGGGAAAATTTTCCTAATACATCTCATAGCCTCTCCTGTCCATAAGTATGGCGCGCTACACACCCATGTACAAGACTCAACGCAATATGGCTTTTCAGACACCCTAGGACTCTATTGAACCTTAGGCTCCAATACCAAGTTTGTAATGACCCGAGACTACTCCCTAGTCGTCGCACGATGCTTATGTCCCCGAAGGACCATAAGCTAACCCATGAATGATATTTGCTATGAGCACTGAATAATAATACTAAAATAAATGCGAAATAATGGGTTGAAATGCCATAAGGTTCAAAACATCTAAAATACTGATAAAATATAACATCTGCAAAACTAAATACTATCTGAAAATCTTGTCTAAAAAGCCTCTAACTAAATCTGTCTGATAGTGGATTTGATGGGACAATCCCCCAACTAGCTCCATCTACTAAAATACTGCTACGCTAAAGTACCAAAATAAAAGTATATCCTCGACAAATGAGGACTCAATGCTAAATATACTACTGGTGACTGAATCTAGCTAAGCATAATTAGGAACATGAGCTTTTGAACCTATGATATGAAACATCATAGCGTAAAAAATGGTTATGCGGTCAGTTCGTAGGAATATACTAGTATGCTAAATAAGGTAAGGCTAAATGCATGAATTTGTATGCATGAACAATAACTAGCTGAATGATATGCAAGAGATATATTAGCTAACATGGAGGATCTGTAACTACTAACATGCTGTGCATACTGGGACTAAGTATACTAGAACTGAATCTGATAACTATTAACTAAATATACTTATAATTTGGGATCACTGATAATCTTAATTACTATTAACTGAGTGACTGTATCTGATAGTCCTGATTCTATTGAACTGAACTGAGTTCTATTTTGAAGATTATACCAAAACTAAAACTGTGGGAGGTAATCATCTAACTGATATGCCCCAAATAAGATAAGATAACTAATATGGGGTCCAATATGTAACACCAATTTGAAGGGTGTCAGTAATGTGCCACGAGTAATGACAAACTGAAGAGTAAACCTCTGCTGGAAGGTTCCCTAAATGAGAATGGTGGTATCCTCTACTGGCAGGTAGATCACCTTATCAACCCTCAACTGGTAGGTTTAATGTCTCACCCTACGCTGGCTACATAGTTTTGGAACGTAAGGATTGCTTCTAAGGATCACATCCTCTGCAGGCAGGTGAGCCCCCATTCTTGGGTTCACTCGGTGCTGAATCCTACTCCTAACTAAAAGACACTGAACTGTTATACTGCACTAAACGAGAGTAAATTCAGTGAGATAATGGAGTTTCCTATTTTTTGTAACTAATTAAGTTTTGTAATGGACTAAGAGTACTACTAATTGGGACATAACTGATACTTCTCTGTAACTGACACTTGCTCTAAATAAACAACTAAGTTGTCGGGTATTAAATACCCCCAGGACTCTATAGCATGAAAAGTAAAGAAAATAATAATCTTGAATAACATAACAAAGCTCACTTCGTCATAATTCATTCATATAAACGTTCGATCAAATAGTAGTAATGCATTAACTTGTAGATGAATGGAGAATACATGTTAGCATGCTATAGTGGCATTATTTCATTCTCATAGACAATTTATCAAACACATAAGAAGCATACTTGGTTCATTAAATTATAAAAACTTATGGTTAACATGGTTACAACAATCAACTTCCATATTGTAGGGTTTATCATGAATATCATGTAATTCAACACATACTAGAATCAATTGTTGGAACTTCTAATCTAAACCATGGATTAAAACTTAGACAACACCATGAACATAAATTCAATCTAATTCAAACATGGAAATCATAGATCTAGTATATTGAAAAAGGATTATTGGGCTCCATGGAAGGTAAAGATCTATGAATAAACATCTAACATACCTTAATTTAATGAGTTCTTAGAGAAATTCTTGGGATTGACCTTGATTCTTGATAGCTAGGATTTGATATTGGGGAAAAGTGAATAATGAAGGGTTTTACAATTTTTTAGAGCTTAAATCCCATATCTGGGGAGAATAAAATCATGGGAAAAGACTGTTTTAAACTTGGGCACAACTTTAATTTTTCAAAAAAAATTCCAGATTTGGACCCCTGGCGTGATGCATCACTATCGTGCCAAACCACTGGAAAATAACGACTGGGAAATTACATGTTGGCGCGATGCGGTGGTATCACGTTGCCACTTTATTTGTGACCTAGAAGTTCACCGCGACGCAGTGGGATCACGTTAGCACACTGGAAATTGACAATTATGAATTGGATCTATGGAACGACGTGCCAATATCATGGATCATTACTGGATACTGACAATTGCTATTTTGACACATTCTGCGATGCACTACTGGCTTGAATGACGATGTTTAACAATTGAAACTTAAAATCACCATAACTTCTTACCCGGTTGTCGGATTTAGGCGAATTTTATATCGTTGAAAAGCTAATTGAATTTCCAAGAAATGGTAGGCTCAAATCTGAAAATTACTGAATATTTCAAAATTTTATTTAGGATAACCCATGTACTGAGGGTTAATCAAGGCTAGGGAAATATGGGGTATCATAATTCTTCTCCTTGGGATCTTTCATCCTCGAATGTTGCTAGTTAAGCTGAGAGAGTACAGACAGACTGAGTTTATGTACTAAACTATACATGCATAACTGAAGTATGATTACGTGACTAGTCCGATAGACTGAACTTAGATTTTGAACATGCATGTCTAATGCATGAGTACATGTCTAAACAGATTAATAAATATGTGATTGACTATGCATGAACGGGAACATGGGGACATGACTAAGTCTAAATCATGATACATGAACTAAACTAATTCCTTGGATATGTGTCATGACAGGGGAATGGTAATATGGATGAACATGGGACTTTTGGGTCAACTATAAGGACCCATTATTTCAACTGGATTTTCTACGTGAAGATAAAATGGAAGGTTTGGATAGTTATAGCTCGGGAGTTATAGTGCATCTCCCCTTTAGGACACTATAGTACCCTAAAAAATTCAAACCAATATTAGCGCCATGATTCAAGATCATGCATGGTAAATCATGGTTCTTCTATATTTTTATGAGTAATTTAGATGTATATTAAGGCTTCAAGTAACTCCCAACTATCGAATGAATCAAACCCTTCCTTACCGATTGAATTCTTGGGAAGGATAATGCTATAGTCAACTTTAAATAATCATATCTCTATTTATACTATGAATTTTTGAAATCATGACCAACCAACATATATATAATTGAATT
This sequence comes from Capsicum pubescens, assembly GCA_030864215.1. Lineage (NCBI taxonomy): Eukaryota > Viridiplantae > Streptophyta > Magnoliopsida > Solanales > Solanaceae > Capsicum > Capsicum pubescens. The sequence continues at coordinate 138,627,207 of CM061545.1, forward strand.
AGATTTCCAACAATACCAATTTTTCGAAAATCCGATATCGGGGCAAAAGGTTATACCCATTTTACTCCAGCATGTCTGCCTGGCAAATGAGTGACAACATGAGCTGACGACGTATCACAAGTCTGATGAGTTATCAGCCCATGTCATAAAGTTTAGATAGAAACCCAAAAATTCCAGCTCCCAGGTGATGACCTGGGATGATGGGCTATCACAGATCTAACGGCTTATCAGCCTTGGTCGTCAGCTGATAATTTCAGCAACTGGGAAGTGATTTTGTAGGGGTATTTTGGTCTTTTTACCTCACTCTAAATACCATATTAAATCTCTGAGAAGTCTATTATCCTATTATTTTCTCATTCTCCTCAAGAAGAGGAACATTATCTACCAAAAGGGGTTAAACCCTAGTCAAGAAAAATCAAGAACAAGCCTAAGGATTTCTTCAAGAACCTTCAAGAAACATTAGATCTCTTTCAAGATCAAGCATTAAGGTATGCGTAGTCTTCATCCATGGATACCTTTCATCCATGGAGCTCAAGAATTAATTTTTAAATCATGAATTGTGATTATCTTTTTGTGGTATGATTATGTTCATGTTGATGGTTGCTATTTGGTTTTCAAGATGGTATCTTGATGTATTTTCATGAAGTATGTGAGCATGTTAGTTGAAATCCATGTACTTGGGTGGCTTAAAATTGTTAAATTAATAAGTATACCTATGCCCATTGTTGTGCATATAAAGTGTTTGATAAAATGCCTAGAATGATAGAAATCATGTAATATAGCTTAGGGGTGAACTATATGATAAATTCATGCTAGTCTATTATGTTCAAATGGATCACATGTCATTGTTATGTAATATATGTGTTAATGAAATGTACATGATGATTGGAGAATGGATTCATAGTGTGTCTATATGCATTCCATTTTATGTACAAGATCATGATTATGAAGTGCCACATGAGTTATCCCCAATTATTATAGTATGAACTATTGATGTTGGTTATGTATTCAAGAATGTCAAGTATTGTCAGTTTCCTTCTATTGAGTCCTGGGGGAACTTGTACTCAAAAAATATAGTTGTGTTCCTAGATCCAAGTTATTTTTTCATGATATCCTAAGTCAAGCCATGATCTATAAAACTCAGTCAATTAGGTCACTTAGGAAAACTCAGAAATCTCAGTAATCTCAGTAGTTCAGTAATCTTAGTGATGTTAGTACTCAATAATCTCAGTAACCTTAGTATTCCCATTAATCTCAGTAATCTCATAAACTTTGTCAAGTTTTCACATATTAGTAGTATTCCATCAGTCACGGAACTCAGTAAACTCAGCTCATGTACAGTTCAGTTAATCATGATCAGTCCATTCAGATGGGAGTAGGAGTTAGCACCGAGTGAGCCCAAGGATGGGAACTCACCTGTTATTTTGAGGGTGTGATTCTTAGCAATCATCCTTGTACTTTAGAACTACATAGAAGTGTGGGTTGAGACATCATAGACTTTTATATGAGGGCAGATTAGATGGCTTAACCTGTTATATGGGGGTTCCCACCATTCTCATTAGAGTAAGCTGTTATATGAGGGTCACTCACAATTGTCTTTACCAGTGGTGCGGTATTGACACCCTTCCAGTCAGGGCATAGATTGGACCCCAGCTTAGCTATAATGGCATAGATGGGGAATATCGGTTAAATAACTACTTTCAACAATTTCAGTTATAGATTTCAGGACTATCAGATACAGTCATCCAGTCTCAGTAAAAGAACTTAGATAGTTCTTCAGATTTTAGGACTGTCAGTACATTCCACTCACATACAATACGGAGCACAGATAGTTCCATCAAATTCAGGACTGTCAGATACAGTCACCCATGTTATCAATTATATTAGTCATGTAATCTATCAGTCTGCACATGCTATCAGTACTCAGATTCAAGACTGTCAGATACAGTCAATCAAACTAGTTCTTTATAATTTGAACTGTCAGAAACAATCATTCTTCTATCAGCAATATATATATTATTAGTCCCTCAGTATTTGGTAATATAGTATCAATTCCTCACTATTCAGTGACTCAATTCTCAGTGTCAGTAAACTTATGTTGTTAATATTCAAACTCAGTAGGTAGTATCACCACGAGTTCTGTTATAGTTATTTATGCATGTATGTATTCTCCTGTTCATATCATTCAGCATTATTCATGCATATAACCCTTTGCATTAAGCCTAACTCACTTGTATACTGAGTACATTTAGCCATACTGATGCATTCGCACTATGGTGTTATATTTTACGCCATAAGTTCAGAGAAACAAGTTTTAGAGCAGCAGTAGCATTGCCAATTTTAGCAGTCAAAATTAGCACTGAGTCCTCATTCTCTGAGGACATAATTACAACTTAATTACTTTAGTATTTCAGTTTGTCTTTTAGTAGTCGGGAGTTAATTGGAGACATGTTCCTTCCACTCCCTACTTCAGACAGTTAGAGGCTTTCATACTAGAATACAGACTAGATTTAGACTATAGTATTTTAGTTTTGTTTTGATATTCTGATACCACTTTATTCAGACATTGTTATTATTCAGATTATGTTCAGTATTGAACCTTATGGCCTTTCATTTTAAATTTCTTTATTCACATACATATATTATGCAATGTATAGGTACAAATATCAGTCAAGGGTTAGATTTTGGTCCTTTAGGGTCATGAGCACCGTGTAGCATTCTGGGTACCAGATTTGGGACGTTACAGACACAATGTCCCTCAAGAATGCTGACTTAGCTGAGGTACTAAGGAAAAGCATAAGATGATGTATGGGGCACCTACAAACTAAATCATGACTATATATCTGGGATCAGAAATTGAGGCAAATATATATGTAAATAAGTGATCTGTAACATACCAGTGACCATATTAGGAGAACTTTCCTGATCTTTTCTGGACTAAAGTGCTAAAAACCTGTTTATGCATTGCCCACTGGTGGCACTGAAAGCAGCACCTTGTTGATTCGGGTGAACTAAATGAGTTGAAGGACAACTATACTGACCATGAGAACCTGACTGAGGACAACTCTGACTCTTTGGCCTGTCTTGCCACAATCGAATCAAACATCAGTGCCAGCTCTACCCACACCCTTATGATTTTTACCACACTCTCAGCAAAACATATTAATACGACTATTTCTTATGCCATCCTAGGTCATCAATACACTATCTTAGGATGGAGATGGGACTGAAGACTTTGGACAAAACTGGGAATTTTTATCGGCTTCTCACTTAGGCTGACTAAAATTAAAGCTACCTGTTCTAGCCCTCTTATTCTCTCTCTCTTTCTTCTTAATCGTTTACTACTCAATCTGTTGACCATGGACCATAAGCATAGATATGTCCATCTTTTTAATCAACATTGTTGTTCTGCACTCCTTAACCACACTACCTGACACCTTAGATACAAACTTTCTCATTCTGGACCTATTGTATGCCAGTACATGGGAGCATACCTGGCTAACTGAGTAAACTTGAGGGAATACTCTTTTACGCTCATACTACATTATCTGACATTGATAAACTCTAACACTTTGTCTTCTCTCAACTCTAAAGTAAAGAATCTACATAGGAAGGTAGTAGCAAAGTCTTTCAACTCTATGGGCTCTTCATGTATACCCTTGTCTACCTTCGACAACTTAAACCATATATGGGCTACATCTTGTAGCTGATAGGAAGCTAACTCACCACTCTCACTGGAAGTCACTCCCATGATACTTTTGACTTTCTGAATATGATCGAGGAACTCCTATGGATTTTTTTCTGACTTAGATCCCGTAAATAAAGAAGTATTCATCAGGGTGAAGTCTTGAATTTTGGTAGCAGTAGTATTTTCCACTAGGTTAGCCAGAACAACAGTTGGCCATCCATTCAGAGCTACTATTGAATTCGATAGAGTAGTGAATACAACTCTTAATTCTGCGTGAGAGACACGTTCGTCTAGAGGATCTTCCTGAATAGGTTGAGGGGCTGACTGGTTTCCGGTTCTTCTTTCTTTAGTCCTTTTGGGAGGTATGTTCAATAAATAAAAGGAAGAAGTGGATTAGACTGAGAGATTAACTTGAGATCATGCTCACACGTACGACATGAATACTGAAAGAAGGGAAACTTTTCCTAATACATACCATAGCCTCTTTTCCATAAGTGTGGCGTGCTACACACCCATGCACAAGGCTCTACGCGATGCAGTGTTTCATACTCCCAAACCTTAGGCTAAAATACAAAGTTTGTAATGACCCGAGACTACCCCTAGTCGTCACACCATGCTTACGACCTCGAAGGACCACAAGCTAAACCATGAATGATATCTTCTGTGAGAACTGAATAATAATACTAAAATAAATGCATAATAATGGGATGAAATATCCTAAGGTTCAAAACATCTAAAATACTAATAAAATGTAACATCTGCAAAACTAAATATTGTCTAAAAATTGAGTCTGAAAAAGCCTCCAATTGAATCTGTCTGATAGTGGAGTTGATGGGACAATCCTCCAACCTTCTCTATTTACTAAAATACTTCTAAGCTAAAGTAATGAAATAAAAGTGTATCCTTGATAGATGAGTACTTACTGCTAAATCTGCTACTGCTGATTGAATTTGGCTAAGCGCGATCAGGAACCTTAGAGTTTGAACCTAGGATATAAAACATCATAGTGCAAGAAATAGGTATGCGGTCAGTACGTAGGAATGTACTGGTATGCGCAATGAGGTAAAGCTCAATGGATGGTTTTATATGCATGAATAATAACTAACTGAATGATATGCAAGAGCTGGATTAGCATACATGGAGGATCTGTAAGTACTAACATACTGTGAATACTGGGACTGAGTATACTTGAACTAAATTTGATAACTGATAACTGAATATACTTATAATTTATGATCACTGATAATCTGAATTACTATGAACTGAGTGGTTGTATCTGATAGTCTTGATTCGATAGAACTGAACTGAGTTCTATTTTGAAGATTAATACCGAAACTAAAATTGTGGGAGGTAATCATCTAGATGACATACCCTAAATAAGATAAGATAACTGAGCTGGGGTCCAATCTATAACACCAATTGGTAAGGTGTCGGTACCATGCCAAAGTAAAGACAATTTGAAGAGTAAAACTCGACTAGTAAGTTCCCTAAATAAGAATGGTGGTACACTCTACTGGCAGGTAGAGCACATCATCAACCCTCAAATGGCAGGTTTGATGTCTCACCATACGCTGGCTATGTAGTTATGGAACACAAGGATTGGTTCTAAGTATTACACCCTCTGCTGGCAGGTCAGCCCCCATCCTTGGGTTCACTCAGTGCTGAATCCTACTCCCAACTGAAATATACTGGACTATTATGCTGGATAGAACTAGACTGAATTCACTGAGATTACTGATTTTTACTAAGTTTTGTAACTGACAGAGTTCTACTGAGTTCTGTAATGGACTGAGATTACTACTAATTGGGATATAACTGATACTATTCTGTAACTAAAACTGGCTCTAAATAAACAACTAAGTTTTCGGGTATTAAATACCCCCAGGACTCAATAGTGTGAAAAGTATAGAAAAGCATAATCTTGAATAACATTACAATGTTCACTTGGTCATAATTCATTCATATAGACATTTCATCAAATACTAGAAATGCATTAACTTGTAGATGAATGGGGAATACATATTAGTATGCTATAATGGGATTATTTCATTCGTATACACAATTTATCAAACACATAAGAAGCATACTTTGTTCATTAAATCATAAATATTTAGGGTTACATGGTTACAACAATCAACTTTCGAATTGCAGGGTTTATCATGAATATTATTTAATTCAACATATACTAGAATAAATTTTTGGAACTTGTAATCTAAATAATGGATTAAAACTTAAGCAACACCATGAATATGAATTCAATCTAATTCAAACATGGAAATCATAAATCATAAATCTTGTCTATTGAAAAAGGATTGTTGGGATCCATGGAAGGTAAGGATCCATGAATAAAAATCTAACATACCTTAATTTGATGAGTTCTTGGAGAAATTCTTGGGATTTACCTTGATTCTTTAGAGCTAGGGTTTGTTTTCTTGAGAGATAACTACCTTTTGATTTTGGGAAAAAGCGAATAATGAAGGGTTTTACACATTTTTAGAGCTTAAATCCCATATCTGGGTGGAATAAATTCATGGGAAAACACTATTTTAAACCTGGGTGCAACTTTAATTTTTTGAGAAATTTTCCCAATCTCGACCCCTGGCACGACGTGCCACTGTCGCGCGAAGCCACTAGAAAATGATGTTTGGGAAATTGTATGGTGGCGCAACATGGTGGTATGGCATTGCCACATTGTTTGTGAAATAGAAGATCACCGTGACGTGGTGGGATCGCATTGGCACACTAGAAATTGACAATTGTGAACTGGATCTATGGCGCGACGCGCCAATATCGTGAAGCAACACTGGAAACTGACAATTGCTATTTTGACACACTCTGCGATCTGCTATTGGCATGAATGACGATGTATAACAACTGAAACTTAAAATCTCCATAATGTTTTACGCGGTTGTTGGATTTAGGTGAATTTTATATCAGTGAAAAGCTAATTGAATTTCCTACGCAATGGCAGGTTCAAATAAAAAAAATTACTGAATATTTCAAAAAAAATTATTTAGGATAACCCATGTACTTAGGGTTATTGTAGGCTAGGGAAATATGGGGTATTACAATATATTCCCCTTAGGAACATTTGTCCTAGAATGTGGCTAGTTATGTTGAGAGTGTACGGACAAAAAGAGCTCACGTAGTGAACTATACATGCATAACTGAAGCATGATTATGTGACTGGTCTGATAGACTAAAATTACATTCTAAATATGCATGTCTAATGCATGAGTCATGTTAGAATGAATTACTGAATACGTGACTGAATATGCATTAACGGGAGCATGGGGACATGACTAAGTCTGAATCATGATACATGAACTGAATTGATTACTTGGATACGTGTCATGAAAGGGGGATGGTCATATAACTAAACTTGGGACTTGAGGGTCAACTATAAGGACCTAGTACTTCAAATGGATTTGCTACGTGAAAATAAAATAGAAGGTTTATATCATGATAGCTCGGGGGTTATAGTGCATCTCCCCTTTGGGACACTATGTCACTCGAGAATGCTGATTTGGCTGAGGTACTAAGAAAAAGAATGAGATGATACACGGGGCACCTACGAACTAAATCATGACTGAATATCAGGGATCTGAAACTGAGGCATAAATATGTAAATTGGAGATCTTTAACATACCAGTGACCACATCAGGAGAACTTTCTTGATTTTTTCCGGACTGAAGTATGAAAATCCTGTTTATGCTTTGCCCACTAGTGGCACTGGAAGCGACACCTTGTTGATTTGGGCAACTTGACTGAGCAGAAGGATGACTATACTATACCTGAGAACTTGAATGAGGACAATCTGTGACTCTTTGCCATGGCTTGACACACCCAAAACAAACATCACTGCTAGCTCTGCACACACCCTTATGATTCGTATCATACTCTTTTCAAAATAGAATAGCAAGACCATTTCTTACACTATCCTGGGTCATCGGTACACTTTCTGAGGATGGAGCTGGGACAGAAGACTTTGGACAAAACTGGGAACGGTTACCGCCTCTGACTTAGGCTGACTGAAATTAAAGCTACCTTTTCTATCCCTCTTATTCGCTCTCTCTTTCTTCTTAATCTTCTGCTCCTCAATCTGTTGAGGATGGACCATAGCCTAGATATATCCATCTCTTTAATCAACATTGTTGTTCCGCACTCCTTAACCCTACTACTTGACACCCTAGACACAGACTTTCTTATTCTAGGCCTATTGTCTTCTACTACATAGAGCATACCTGGCTAACTGAGTAAACTTGAGTGAATAGTTTTTTACGCTCATACTACCTGTCTGAAATTGATGAACTAAAATAATTTGGATTCTCACAGCTCTAATGGAAAGAATCTGTCAAGGAAGGTAGTAGCAAACTCAACCCAATTTATGGTCTCTGTATCTATACCCCTGTCTACCTTCCATTGTTTAAACCATGTATGGGAAATATCTTGTAGCTAATAGGTGGCTAATTCAATACTCTCACTACAAGTCACTCCCATGATACTTTTGAATTTTTGAACTTGATCGAGGAACTCCTATGGATCATTTTCAGAATTAGATCGCATAAAGGAAGGAGGATTCATGCGGGTGAAGTCTTGAATTCTGGTTGCAACAGTATTATCCACTGGGTTGGCCAGAAAAGCAACTGACAGTTCATTCTGAGCTAGTACTGAATTTGCTAGTGTAGTGAATGAAGCTTTGAATTCTGCATGAAAGGAATATTCGTCCAGGGGATCTGCCTGAACGGGCTGAGGGGCTGACTGGTTTTCGGTTCCTCTTTCATTAGTCCTTTTGGGAGGTATGTTCTATAAATGAAAGGAAGAAGCATATGAGAATGAGAGATTAACTTTAGCTCATTCTTACACCCACGACATAAATACTAAAAGAAGGGAAACTTTTCCTAATACATCTCGTAACCTCTTATCCATAAGTGTGACGCGCAACACACCCATGCACAAGACTCTATGCGATGCGGGATTTCACACTCCCGAGGACTCTATTGAACCTTAGGCTCTGATTCCAAGTTTGTAACAACCCAAGACTACCCCTAGTTGTCAAACAATGCTTATGACTCGGAAGGACCACAAGCTAACCCATGAATGATATCTACTGTGAGCACTAACTAATAATACTAAAATAAATATGAAATAATGGGCTGAAATTTCATATGGTTCAAACATCTAAAATACTAATAAAATATAACATCTGTAAAACTGAATACTGTCTAAAAATCTAGTCTGAAAAAAAACCTCTAACTGAATCTGGCTGATAGTGGAGTTGATGGGACAATCCCCCAACTAACTCCACCTAATAAAATACTGCTAACTGAAGTACTAAAATAAAAGTATATCCTCGATAGATGAGGACTCACAACTAAATCTGCTACTGCTGACTGAATTTGGGTAAGCTCAATCAGGAACCTGAGCCTTTGAACCTATGATATGAAACATCATAGCGCATAAAACGGGTATGCGGTCAGTACGTGGGAATGTACTGGTATGATAAATGAGGTAAGACTGAATGCATAGGTTTATATGCATAAACAATAACTAACTGAATGATATGTAGGAGCTGGATTAGCATAAATAGAGGATCTATAACTATTAACATACTGTGTATACTGGGATTGAGTACACTGAATCTGATAACAGATAATTAAATATACTGATAATATAGGATCACTGATAATCTGAATTACTGTTAACTGAGTAACTATATTTGATAGTCCTGATTCTGTAGAACTCAACTTAGTTCTACTCTGAAAACTGAGACTGAAATTTAAACTATGGTAGGTAATCATCTAACCGACATGCCCCAAATAAGATACGATAAGTGAGTTGGGGTCCAATCTATAACCCAGATTGGAAGAGTGTCAGTACCATGCAATGGGTAAAGACAAGTTGAAGAGGAACCCTCTACTGGTAGGTTCCCTAAACGAGAACGGTGGTACCCTCTACTGGAAAGTAGATATCCTCATCAACCCTCAACTTGCAGGTTTGTGTGTCTCACCCTTCACTATCTATGTAGTTCTGGGATTGCTTCTAAGGATCACACCCTCTGCAGAAAGGTGAGCCCCATCCTTGGATTCACTTAGTGCTGAATCCTACTCCCAACTGAAAGACACTGAACTATTATACTTTACTGAATTGGACTGAATTCACCGAGATTACTTAGCTTTCCTAAGTTTTGTAACTTACTGAGATCTACTAAGTTTTGTAATGGACTGACAGTACTACTGATCGGGACATAACTGATACTATTCTGTAACTGACACTGGCTCTAAATAAACAACTAAATTTTCTGGTATTAAATACCCCCTGAACTCGATAGCATGAATCTAGAATAACATAACAATGTTCACTTCATCATAATTCATTCATAGAGACATTTAATCAAACACTTGTAATGCATTAACTTGTACATCAATGGGGAATACATGTTAGCACGCTATAATGGAATTATTTTATTCTAATAGACAATTTATCAAACACATAAGAAGCATACTTGGTTCATTAAATCATAAACACTTAGGATTAATATGGTTACAACAATCAACTATCAAATGAAGGGTTTATCATGAATATCATGTAATTCAACACATACCAGAATCAATTTTTGAACTTCTAATCTATATCATGGATTAAAACTCAAACTAAACCATGAACATGAATTCAATCTAATTCAAACATCGAAATCATAAATCATAAATCTTTTATATTGAAAAAGGATTATGGGCTCCATCGAAGGTAAAGATCCATGAATGAACATCTAACATACCTTAATTTGATGAGTTCTTGGAAAAATTATTGGGATTGTCCTTGATTCTTGAGAGCTAGGGTTTGTTTTCTTGAGAGAGAACTACCTTTTGATTTTGGCAAAATGTGAATAATAAAGGGTTTTACATGGTTTTAGAGCATAAATCCCATCTATGGGCGGAATAAAATCATGGGAAAAGATTGTTTTAACCTTGGGCACAACTTTAATTTTTTGAGAAATTTTCCCGATCTGGACCCCTAGCGCAATGCGCCACTATCACACCAAGCCACTAGAAAATAACAACTGGGAAATTGCATGGTGGCGTTATACAGTGGTATCACGTTGCCACTGTGTTTGTGAACTGGAATTGCACCACGATGCGGTGGGATCACATTGGCATACTGGAAATTGACAATTCTGAACTGGGTCTATGGCGCGATGTGCCAATATCACAGAGCAACACTAGACATTGAAAATTGCTATTTTGACACACTCCGCGGTGTGCTACTATCCTGAATGATGATGTTTAATGACAAAACTTTAAATCGCCATAACTACTTACCTGGTTGTCAGATTTAGCCAAATTTTATAACGTTGGAAAGCTAATTATATTCCCTACGAAAAGTCAGGATCTAATCTAAAAATTATTGAGTATTTCAAAAATTTTATTTAGGATAACAAATGTACTGATGGTTAATCTAGGCTAGGGAAATATGGGGTATTACACCTATCCATCGCCTAAGCTCTAGTTTGGGACGCCATTATAGTTTTGAGGTACTTAAATGCTCTGAACACATCCCACAATGGAAACACAAGATTTACCTTTACTATGGGTGTCCTAAATATTATTTTAGAAGCATCAAAAGAGTTTTACGACTATGGGGTGTCACAATCGTACAACCTGGATTGTGCTTCATTCAAACACTCATAGCTTCTTACTCCATTCTTAGATTAATAAATGGTCAGAGGCATTAGAAAGAAGACTCGAATAGATTCAACTTTATATATAGTAGTTCACACGAATCATTATATACTAGGATAAATAGTCGCTGGAAGTTGACCCATGTAAAATCGTTAACTATAAATTAATCAAGAAGAAAGTGCTTAACTTACTTTTGAGCTAGGAGATTCTTATTGTGTATATTCATCTCTGAGAAAGTTTTCATACTAAATAAAATATAATTCACACTTATTTATAAATGGACACCACTTGATTCGGGTCCATATACATCAGAAAAACGATTTAACTTTCGCCCAAAAGTGCGGGGTGTTACATTATCTCCCCCTTAGAATCAATCGACCTGAAAGGATGGATAGGAAATTATTGAAGCTTTAGAGGTATGTAATAACGTGTATAAGATAAGTATTCTACAAAAGGGTATAACTGAGCTGAAATATTCAAAACCTCTATCATGAAATGGATTTTTAAGCTGACTTGACTTTACTTACTATAAGGTGTTGATTCATGCTAAGAGTTTAGAATACTCTTAAAGTGTTCAAGATACAATCATATATATAGAACTGTGAAGTGATAAATTATACAGGCACAGATAATAAGATAATGAGACTAAGATCATACAATGGGTATTACACTGTCTGAGTTGGAATACTAGGAAAACTAAGATCATTCACTGGACACTTATGAACTGAATCATTAGTAAATATCAGAATCTGAAACTGATGCCTGATGTATGGACTGAGCTGAATTCATAATTTTCATGAATGCAAACATCTTACCTCATGGAATTGCCTTACTCATGAAACTTTGGGTTGGACAACTAGATGGAAAGTTGGAAATCTATAAGAGCTTATCTATTTAAGAGTTAAATTGGATTGCAGGCTATATGGACTGGATCATACTGACTGCTCATACCCAAATGGAGCATTTCTTCTGCACTCTTCTACAAAATTCTAATAATTTCACGGAGTAAAGAATTTTGGACATGATCTGAACAAGACATCTGACTAAGGAATCACAACCTTGATACAACTCTATAGCTTGGAACATAGTCATATAAGTCATAAGATAGAATGTAATTAATAGGCCTTAGGCAATACAAATTCTTACTTTTAAGCTTAGAAACACTTCTCAAATACTCCCTCAACTATACTATTCCCCTAAAATACATTACTCAATTGATTAAACTTATAATCCTCTCATGTCTGTTAAAAATCCATCTTTTAATGTCTAAGCTGAACTAAATTCTCTTACCGTGATCAAGCCTAACTCAAAATCACAATATACAACATACTATACCATAATACTAGTCTAAACCACATTATTCAATCTTCTATTTCTCTTCTAGAGCTCACACCCTAAGCATAATGTGCCTTACCACTTCAATGACTAACTCTAAACTCTTACTATGGATTTACTAGAGCATATTGCATTCCTCTACTTACATCTCAACATGACCTTCAAGCCTATCCTTATAACCACATATGAACTTCAAGGAAATTACCCACAAATGCAAACTTCATATATTGTCTAACCCTCTATCAACAACAACTTTCTTGCACTATTCTTAATAATATACATACCGATTTTTAACTAACCATGACATGTATCAAAGACATGGACTCAATCTTACTTCACACTTTAGACTTTGATAAAAAATCATAAGTAACCTTTCTTAATGAGGTTTGTCAACTCCTTCTCATCTAAAGAATTGCTTATCCATTATCATCACCACTATCTTAACATAGGAAGAGGTCACTGAAGGGATAACACATAAGGACCTGAAGCTTGAAAGAATATTATACATAACTCTAGCACTTAACCGAGGCCTAAAGAATAGAATTTCAAAGGCATGGATTCATTAAAGATTTATAATGAAAACCAGTTATGCAACTATCTGTTTTAAACTATATTCAAAACTAATCTTTGTGGATGTCGTATCTTAGCTGAGGATCAAAAGATCAAATTTTATTTAAAATATGAATATACACTTGTCAAAGAATACTCAAACATCATCTTTCTTGAAATACCAAGGGCTAAACATAGGGCGTATTACCCATGCTTGAAAATCATGTCAAATCATAACAAAATTCATGCTAAAAAGAAATGATCTTGAAATACTTTAACAATTCTAGTCAAGACAATGAAATTCAATTCTCAACATTTATAACATCAAGTCACACACTTGAATATGTAAAAATAGCTATGCAATTCAACACTTAAATCAATTGTAACTTCATAAACTTCAATAATGATATTTGGGTATGAGCCCTAGACTGAAATTAATATAAGTTCATCTTTAAAAACTAGTTTTGGGCACAAGGACGAAAGAAGTATCCTTGTTCATAACCCCACACACCTTAATGGACTTGATTTGATGGAGAAAGCTTGACCTTGACATCTTTGGGGAAGATCTTGAAAGCTTTTCTTGAAATTCTGGGATTAGGGAACCTAATTTCTTTATTTTCTTGAAGGGAAGATGATGGAATGCATGGACTTGGTTAGGAATGATTAGGGTTTATTCTTGAGAAGAGGGGAAGAGTTTTGGATTGTGACTTGATTGATTTGGGCCTTCGGGAGTGTAAATAATGCATTTAAAAACCCCATATAATGATCAAGAGTGATTAGGGATGGTTATGGGTACAAAAAGACTTTGTTTCCCTCGAAATAAATAAAAATAGAAGTTCTACACCGCCTGTCCATAGGGTTTGCAGTGCAAACTCCATGGAAAACTTAACGTTTGCGACGTACAACCCTTGGAAAACCTTATGGTTTGCGAAACACAACCTATGGAAATCCTTAAGGTTTGTTGTGTGTAAGCTATGGCAAACCCTTTTGAGCGAACATTTATGTTGGTTAGCCGATGCCTAGCATTGCCTAAGCTCTAGTTTGAGATGCCAACTTAGTTTTAAGGACCTTAAGCACTCCTAATACCTCCCATAATGTCAATACATGATCTACCACCACTACGGGGGTCCTAAGGATTATTTTATATGCATCAAAAGAGTGTTACAACTTCGGGGTGTCACAATCATACAACTAGGATGGTGTCTCATTCAAACACTCATAACTTCTTACTCCAGACTTGGATTGATGAATGGTTGAAGCCATTGGTAAGAAGTATTGAAGGGATTTAACTTGATATATAGTAGGCCACATGAATCTTTATAAACTAGGAGAAACAGTCGCAAGAAGTTTACCCTTGCAAAATTGTCAACTATAAATCAATTGAAAGTAAAGTACTTAACTTACTTTTGAGCTAGGAGTTTCTTATGGTGTTTATTCATATCCAAAGAAGTTTTCACACTAAGGAAAATATAAGTCACACTTATTTATAACTAGACACCACTTGATTCAGGTCAATATACATCGGAAAAATGATTCAACTTTAGCCCAAAAGTGCGGGGTATTACACTATATATAAGCTTGAGTAAAAATTTGGGTCAAGAATAGGCCAGTAGTACTCATAAATGAAATCCTTATATTAATCCATCATGAGTACCCTAGAAATACAAGGAATATGTTCTCAAAAGTTGAGCAAAATTGGAGTATGAATAAAGGCCCAAATAAGCCCTTAAAGTTGAGGAATTCAAGACCTAAATTATAAGAATTTACACTAAAAAAGGATGGAATTTGATGGGATAAATAATGGGAAATGTACAACAAGTGTTGAACTAGCTTACCTTAGCTTCATTGGATGATTTCCCACTCATTTCCAAGCTCTATAGTTAAACAATAATGGATTAGGACTTCAAAAATAGTGGGAAATAAAGGGAAAAGAATTATATACCACCAAGAAATTGTCCTTTAAGATTGCAGAGGCAAAGGATTTTGCATTTCTTAGTAAAGTTACCATTCACAAACGTGGCCAAATAGGTTGAGAACTTAAAGACAATAGAGCTAGACATTTGTGAACATGATACTAAGAGTTGTAATTATGAAGAAGGAAA
Organism: Capsicum pubescens; assembly: GCA_030864215.1. Taxonomy (NCBI): domain Eukaryota; kingdom Viridiplantae; phylum Streptophyta; class Magnoliopsida; order Solanales; family Solanaceae; genus Capsicum; species Capsicum pubescens. The sequence continues at coordinate 138,642,560 of CM061545.1, forward strand.
TTGAATTAGGTCGGGTCAACCTTTTTCTGCAAATAAAATAAGATAGGCTCATGATCACGATAGTCAAATGGTGGACCCATCACGATATTCGCCCCAATCTCACAAATGTGATGGGAATTGAATGGATGCACTAGATTTTTCCTAAGTCCGTATAGACTTTGACTGGGGTCTTAGGATTCTTATGAAGTTTAAAATTGTATTTGCTCAAACAAACTATGTTATAATACCAGATTTGACATTTCATACTCAATAACAATTGACACTTCCATTTTAGATTGTTTGATTAAATATGGGTCCTATATCTAGTTATTTTTTCATTAAATCCACCTAATAGATTAAAATGAGTGTGAAAGCCTTAGTACCATATCAAAGGGTCCCCCTAGACTTAAATCAATGTTTTGAAGTTGATGGCGCTGTAGGATTTTCCATTCAAGTCCATTTACTAGGAGTTTGATCCAAGACTAATTCCTTAATGGTGAATTCTCCAAAATAGAAAATTGAGCATAAAATCTAAAAAAACTATTCAATAACCAAACCGACAGTTCTGGTGGGACATAAGTGACTTGTAGTCGTATGGGAGTGCTCAAAATACCAAAAATGCATACAAATTGAGAAAATAACCTGGAGGGTTATTACACTTCTATGATATCATTAACCTTGTGAGTATCATCTGAAAATCCTGCGGATATTCCCCACTCTTAGAACTGTGGAGCTTAGGAGGATTCATCCAAGTAAAATATTAGATTATATTCATTGGAGTACTAACTATCAAATTGACCGGTGATACTACCTATTAATTTACTTGTGTGGTCATGGAATGAGTATTTTCAAAGCAACCATGAACTCCGCTTGATAAAATTGCTCATTCAAAGGGTATGTTTTAGCTGGTTGTGACTTTTTATGAACCTCTAGGTCATTTCCTATATTTTTATGCCTTTTTGATGTTTATAACTTTGACATGGCTTTCAAAAGTCATATACGACTTATTGGGATAGATAGTTCAGTTACACAGTAGTTCATTTGTTTTTTTAGAGTAAATTCTCCAATTTAAAGTATTTACTATTAATAAAAGGGTGTTGAGCCTAAACTGTAGGAAAGCGGCCTCGGATGCCAATTTTGATAGTATCAAAGACTCAAGAACGTAAATTTTAAGTTACGGGGACCCTTTGTTTAGGTGTCAAAGCTTCCAAACTTATTTTAAGCTATTGAATGGATTTTAGTTAACATGACCTTTTGGGTGTGTGGCCTATTTTTAATACAAATTACCTCATATGGAAATTTCAATAACACTATTGAGTTTTGGATGCCAAATTTTGTAGGGTAGCATAATTGGTTTGCATTCACGAGATTTTGAATAAATTTTGAGTGCCCAGTTCGAAACATACTACTTTGCCAAGTGTGCTTCTACTTAATCTACTGGTTCATGGAAAAAATTCATTCGTATTCATGAGACCTTTCCCGTGCTCTCAAAGGTCAAGAAACATTACCCCTTGCATTCTTCAGCTAGATTTTACATTTGTTAAGATTTAGCTAGTCAACAGGCCTAAGTTCCTTCTTTGTTTTTGCGATGAATTGACCGTTTTTGCTTAGGCCTATCCGGCCCCAGCATCATGTTTGTAGCAGGGGTCTCATTTATGATTAAGATACCCATGGTAGTATTAACAGCTACCTCACCTATTTTATAGTCATTTCCCCTAGAACAAAGCACCATTAATTGCTAGTGAGTTTAGAAAATTATGGAGATTAATTCTTTGGTGTTAGGAGTCCTCATCATTATTTTTGTAAGTTTACGCTAAAATTCTTATTAAACTCTCCAGTTTAAATTTATATTCCTTGTTTACTTTGTTGGCTGATTCTGGGCTTATTTGTGCTCAGATCCCACCTATTTTTAAGGATAAATGATCCTTGAACTTAGATGGACGTGTTGACAATTTTAAATTCTTGATTTCTGCAATCGGGAACCACATAGGATATTTAGTTCAAATTTTGACTCTAAGCATTTATATACAACATTGGTAATGTTATTCTCATATTAATGAGTAGATTTTTTTTATTATGGTGGTAGCATTCTGAGGCTTCTCAAAAGGAAAAGCTCTAGAGTAATGGACTTTATGAGATTTCGGCGGTATCCAAGAAGACTAGGCTTACCCCTCATAGATTGAGATTTTTATGGTATTAGTGTAGTATTATGTATGGTAAGTATTAATGACTTGGTTGATAATATAGTATTTTATTGATTAAATTTAGCCAATTTTGGGGATAAAAAAAATTGGCCTGTTTTCCTTATATAGTTATAATGATTATTTGGGACTAGTTTTTGTTTATTTAAGACCTTGGGATGGAATTTTTTAAGTCATAGTCTAGGTTTTGATAGGTGCTTTACTTAGTATGGATTTTTGGGACTAGTGGTGGTCCCCGTTGGCTCTCCTTTTAGGTCAAATGCCTAAATTAACTCCTTATAGATTTAAGAGGACTTTATTAATCACTATAAACTAAACATTAAACTTAAGGCTTACTTAGGTCTTTTAATGAATTTTGATTAGCTTTGCCACTCAGTTTAGAAGAGAATTTGGCTTTTAGAACCTTGTACATATACTTAGTGACTCAAAACCACTTCAATGGAATTCATGATCTATATGTAACACATTACTATAATAATACTATTGTCCAATTCCTGCTTAAGTCCAACATTTATGGTTCAATGAGAGTTCCAACTATGTTATAACCTGTGGGAACACTTTACATTTAATTTTTTTGTATTTCTTCCATGTTTGTATCCACCAAGCTTATGATGGCTCATTCAAGTTATTAATCTCTTGTTTTAACCTTCTAGATTATTAGGGGCATAGTTAGGTTATAGTTAGATTGTATTTATTTTTAAGTTACTTAATCTATATATTTACCGTATTTTCTTAGTTGGGAATATTATTTCTTCTTATGCCTCTTAGTTCCCAACTTTGATTTTATTCTCATATTTTATTTATACTATTATTGTAATTTAGCTCAATCGACCTATGATGCTTACTTAGTACCCATTATTTTTTGTAACAATTTTTTTCATTGTTGTGCATAAGCCCCTCAGTTATGATTTCATATTAAAATTCTTCCCAGATTTAAAGTCATGAATTTCAATCTTGTCTTGTTTTAAATGTAAGTAGAGTCAGTACAACCTAGGCCAATCTGTTAATGAATTGGGTAAGTATGTGTAACACCATAGATTTTAGGACTTTGAAATTTATGAAATTTTATCCTAACTGTCCTTACTATGAACACCCTATTACGAGTTGTAAGGAGTCTTGATGAGTCTTATAGACCTAAACCATAACCGAATGAGTATGTACAACTAAGTTTTCTACTCTGGGTATGAGTGGCTCACAAAGAGTCATATGGACTCATTATGAGTCATGATGCCCCAACTATAATCTAACCAATATATGTCCTAAGTGTTATTGTCTTGGATATAACTTAAACCCTATGAGTAGGAGGGTCACGATACGAGTCGTATGATAGAAGTTGTAGGGAAACAGTATGTATGCCTGATACTGTCATGGCTATGAGTCTTACTAATGAGTCATAACGCGTAGTTACGAGTCTTTGTGTGACCCGTAGTCAATGGCAATAATTTTTTAGTTTTTAATTTTCCCTTTTTACCTACATAGAACCTACGTCTATAAGTCACCTTTAGGGAATTATTTTAACACTTTAACAAATAAAAAAAAACTCTTTACTTTCTCATGTTCCTTCAAGCAAAGCAATATAGGGTTTCCTCAAGGTTGAGCATCTCGGGGTCAATTCAAGGTTACTCCTATATAATTGAGAATCCTTCAGGCATGTTACTCTTTCCCAATTATTACTTTATTAATGGAATGAGTTTTAAAGTATTATTCATATGGTTTTGATATTGGTTTTTGAACATGGGTAGAGGGTTTTGAATGATTATTGTTTATGGAATATTTCATGTTTATATATGCATTGGTTATATTTCAAATTGTGGCTTAAAAACAAATTTGATGCAGGGGTATGGTGAATAAACTAGGGGATTGTGTATTCCCCAAATTTTATAAATATTTATGACTGAATTAGAAATAACCCCAAACCAATTTTTTGAAAGAGGTTTATAGTACAAGAAAAATTGCATTGAATTGTCTTCGAAACAATCTCATAGTATAAATAGGTAATTGAAACATGGTGGCTTGATTTAATGAACAAAAAGAGTTGTGTTTCCCAAGTTAATGGAATTTTGATGGCATGTTGATGCTATCTTTCAAGTGTTATTTTAAATTACGATACAAACAGTGTATGCCTAAATATGTATTATAATTCAATGAATGGAAATGTGTGATAAATGATTTAATTAGGATTTAATAAGGGCTTTGTAGCTGCGTCTTGAAAGTGGATGTACCGAGAGACTAATACTGAAAACCGCAGTTGCCGATGTGGGGGTCTAAATCACCGCGGGGTTTGAGTCACCCTTATTATATGATTGCAAGGTATGAATCCCCCCTATTATATTATATAATTGGGTGCTTAAGTCACCTTGATTTGTAGAGAGGTTTGAGTACCCCATGGTGCATATGTACATCCTTTAGTTTGTGTGGATGTACGTACTGGGTCCCTTTAAGATACGGGAGTCCTGGACTCATATAGGCCTTGGGTGCTTTCTTATATTATAATGGTTGAGCTACACAATCCTGTCTAAAGTTTTAATGTGCATGCTAAGCCTTGATCCCTTTCTCAGTATATCATTTATATATGTATATGATGTTCACATAGTTTTGAATTTGATTTGACTTGGCTCTATTTTATCCCCTCTCCCTGACTTGCATGCCAGTGCTTAACCTACTAACCTTCTTCGAACACTGTATCTCTCTTGATGAAGGCACATTAGATACTTCAACTTTTCTTTCACATAGTTATGTGGATCAACTCAATTCATTGAGCACTGCTGATAAAGTGGTGAACTTTCTTTCTGTGAAAGGCTTGGACATTTCATCAGTTTCCATTTATAGATTAAAATTGATAGTTTACAGTATTATTAACATTGTCATTGTCATTATCAGGGTCGGGGGCATGTCCTAACACTTTATTGATTTTAGTTTTGTTAGAAGGCTTTGTGGATTACTGTGGATGTAGGTAGTGATGTTGGTTGGTAATTTTTTGGTTGGATTACTAGTTATCGGCTTTAGAGTGTCCAAAATTTTTTGTGGTTATCTTTTTCTATCTTGTTACATGCTTAGAATTCATCCGCCGTTGGGGGTACTGTGTTCTATTTTTTTAGGTATAGGGTGTGGTCTCTGGTCCTTTATGAACTTGAGGTATTCATCAAGGCTAAGCCCTGGCTCAGGTCGCGACAAAGTTAGTATCAAATCCTAGGTTTTGTATCATTGAGTTTCTAAAATGCCTTGTAAAGTAGAGTCTTTTTAAGGATGTGTAGCATGCTCACTATTAAGGGAGAGGCTTTGAGGCATTTAGGAATGTTTCCCTTTATTGTTGTTCTATTTTTTCTATATTGTCTAATATCTTTAAATCTCCTCTAGTTCCCATATGTTCGCTTTCCAGATCATGCCTCCCAGAAGATCTGATGCTCGTGGAAACTCTTCTGTCCTATTTGAGAATAATGCAAATTAAGCTCGTCATATAAGAGGAGTCCATACCTAGTTTAAGGTGGATGCTTTTGATTGCCTTAGTAGAGTTCCCCTAGTTCCCCTTATCACCCCTTGGACACCTAAAACTGGTGTGTCTAAGGCTAAGTTTCACCAATCGATCCATTGGCTTACCTAGTTTTTCGCCTTCTGAGTGTGTTGCTATTGTTGCTCTATCTTCTAAAGTCACTGAATTCTCACTAAAAATTTGCGCACATTACCTTGTTTTGAATGAATAAATGAGACATATTGGTGATAAAATACACTAATATCCACTCTTTGCAGGCATAGAGTTGAGGATATCAAAAGATGTGGATTGGAGTAGAAAAATGATCAAAATGGAGCAAGAAAAGTGTAGTTGCAGACTTGGACAAGAAAGGTCTTAGGTACTGCGGTCGTGGTGTGCTGACCGCTATAGTTACATTCAAGCAAAAGTTATTCAACCACGATCGTGGAAGTTACCCGTGGTCGCGTAACTATGGTCGTAGCGAGACTCACACGATCGCGACTTAGCGTAAGAAATCAGCCTAAAGAATATACTAGAAATGCACGTGGTTGATCCCAATTTTGACAAAAAGACTCCAGCACTAGCATCATATATCATATTCCATCTTCCTTAATTTTTAGGTTTAGCTCTTGAATTCATAGCCTCCATTTTTAGAGAAGAAAATATTGTATAATTTTTGGGTAAAGAATACACTGGAGACTTTCTAAGTGGAAGATTAGCTCACTTCAATTGTTGATTTGTGGGAGTGCTATGTTTTAAATAACATTCACTTATGTTTTAATAAATCACTTTAATGGAGATAATGGATATATCTATGCTTGTTTATCTTATGTGTAGCTAAATCTCCCTCTTGGGGTTATGTGTGAATGGGGGTTAAAGTGTGTGTGGGTCATTATTGATTAGATTCTATTTAGTAGTTCTTGTTTATGGGTTTTATCATTTCTATGGTAACTTGTTTTGGTTGATGGGTGAAAGCCCTAAATACCCACATGGGTATGATGAGTGAAAGCTCCATGCTCTAAAAATTCTGAAGTCATCTTAAAAAGAAGGGTTTTAGGTGAAGTTGAGAAATCCATATCATCCTTGAAAGATGGATTTGGAGACCAAAGCAATGATAGACAATTGTGTGTGTAGTTTGCTAAATTTTCACTATCTTAGACATAAGGGTGAATGTGAGGTTGACTATACCATGGGTATCATCCTAGAAATAAGGATTCCTAGATTGAGGTTGCGGTTACCTATTGTTGAACACACCTATTAGGTATTCAAAAGAATCAATGTGTGAAAGTTTGGAATTTTGTTGAAAGACTAGCATGAAAATCTATAACAAAACCTACCAATAGTTGACTTAATAAATTGATGTTGATTTCTAACACCCACATATCACTCCCTTAGTAGTATATAATCTAAAGATCCGTCCAAACCCGTTAACACTCTAATTATTCGTAGCCCCAAATTTATACTTGAAAAACCCAAAAAGAAACATTAGTGTAGATACCTATCTCCCCCATTTTTACGTTCTTGTCACATTGGCTTAGATTTAACTTGTCTCTATTAATTTGAAGTAACTTGATTTCAACTCACATTGTTCCTCATGGATTCGACCCCGACTCCAAAGTTAGGTAAATATTTTGACCACGGCCGTCTTTCACTTAAATTGACATGTAAGTTGAGCGCTATAAAAAATGGCACCATTGCCGGGGAATAATTTGGCATATTAAGTTAGTTTGAAATTTTTGTTACTTACTTTAATCCAAGCTTGAACATATTTTTTTGTGATTTTTCATTTTAGGTAGATTTTATTTTATTTTTCTTTTTGTCTATGTCATCTTTCGACAAATATGATATTGGTAGTTGGAAGTCCTATCTTTACAATCCATGTCCATATTATGACGTACTACACTTTATGAGGGATTATGACTATGTTGTCTGGAGAGAAATGGATTCACTATCTCAATCCTATTGGGAGTATAGGTGTTCCTTATGTAGTGGTCAAAATCGACATTGGAGTGATTGTCCAAATGCACACTCCCCCTATTATACTAACTGAAATGCTAATTCTTATTATGAGATTATTAGGTATTATGATGATAAGAAGAAGGAACAACCAAAAGAACCAATTGGTATTAGAGCAATGCTTCAAACCATTTTGGATCGCGTAACTATAACCAGGGAGAATGCGCAAGGCTTACATAAATCCTACGGGTGTTTGAAAGGGAAAATGTCAACTAAAGGGAATTGTGCAAGAACATAATTCTAACAAATATCACCACCATTCCCATTTTCCAAAAAGACGTTCATCAAAAAGAGAAACCAAGCTATGATGACTGGCTTGGTAGCTAAAACTCCTCAGTAACTTCCCAATCTACTAAGTCATAAGAGGAAGAAGAGTCCAAATTAAGGGAAATGATCCTAGAGTCAAAAAAAGAATCAAATCAAATCTCTTATAATGACTCTATCTCATTTCAAGGTGAAGATGCTTTGGAGGAGGCTATTCAAACATTTGGGGTTGTACCTCACTTAAACCACTTCTCAACATTGTGCTTGGAGGATTTGATGAGAAACCATATACATAGAAACCCCATCCATCAAAGTCTAAGGAACACAATTCCCCATGCACAATAATTGGCCTATCGATGTCCTTACCTTTGCCCAAAGAACCTTTTCAGAAATTTGATATCAAATTGGGTAAAAGATTCAAGTCCTCAAAATGGCGAGATAAAAACATTCTCACTATGTCTTCACATCTTCCAAGTTTCATCTTTGAAGATTTAAATCTTCTGTCACTCTGTCGCTCATTGCATATTGAACAAAAGTTAGTACACAGATTCAAATCTTCTAAGTGGAAATATACAAGGAAGTGGTGAAGGCATCATGTCACGACGTTAAACTAAGCTCTAGATTGGAGGCAACCCATCGCCATGAAAAGTGGCCAACATCCTTTTTATTTATGCATGATAGAGTAGATTTTATTTTTGTTTATGCATGCACAATCCATAAAATATTGATGCTTAGGGGAATTTTCGTTGAATTTGAAAAGGGAACATGTGAAATTAGTAATTTAGACTGAACAAGAAGTGTAGAATACCCGATTGATTGGTCTTAGTTACTGCAACCGCTGTCCATGCCACCGCAATTATGGAGGCCGCATGACCAAGATCGCGATCAAATTAGTTTAAATGGCTATCCATATGCCACTTTCATCCATTCTTCTCTTTTAATTTCTCTCAAAATTATCTCTAATTTTGGAATTATACTGCATATTCAACTGTCAAGTCATCCCTTGCATCATTGAATCTGGTAAGTTGTCTCAACGCACTTGATTTGAATATAATTACAAGCTTAGAACTTGTAGTTTAGGAAAAGCCCTGAAAAACTATTTTCATGGACAAATGCATGATTGTTGATGATTTTTGTGTGGTTAGCTATTGTAGTTTGTGTATACACTAGTGGGAAAGTATTAAGTACCTAGAATAAAGCCTTAAACCGCTTAAATGAAGTGTATACCATGTTTTCTATTAAATGTTCCTATAAATCCCAATTTTAATTCCTTGGAATTTGGGGTCTATGATCACACATCCTAGGCATAAATTCTATGATTACACTATCGAGATGCCTAGTTGAAACAAAAAGTGGGATTAAAATTACGCTTGAACTGAAGTGCAGAAACTAGCATGTTTGGTCTGAAGTACTGCAATCGCAGTGTTATCACGTTCATGGTCAATGCTTCATGATCGCCAATAATTATGGGTAATTTTTGCCAGACCTCAAAAGTTTTAGACATTCTTTAATGCCCAATTCCTTCCATATCACTACCACTTGAGCTGATCTGTGTAATCTAGCATGTTTTTGGTATGACAATACTAATATTAATCTGAGTTGCATTGCTTATGGGTTCTCAGCATCAAAGATGGTAGATTTCAATGACACTAGATTCATGGTCGCACAATCCACACACCACTCCTATAAGGATTTACATAGGACAAAGCTACTTCTTAAAAAGGGTATTAGTTTAGACTAGGTGGAGGAAAATCTCCCAGAATTCTATGCCAGATTCACTGCAACCCCGTTAATATATTTTACCTAAGAGCCCGACTATGCTAATGAGCAGTGGGTACGTGAGTTCTACCCAAACCTCAGCGTAGTTTCTCTCACAAACCCAGTAATGACTATTAGGGGAAAATAAGTAAACCTTAAAGAAGAGAAGATTAATGCAGTCTATGGGCTCCCAAATGCTGATATAGGGCAGTTTCATTCGCAGACATACGATCTAGGAACCTTGATAAAAAGTATCTTAATTCCTGGAAAAGCAGATCCCTAGGCCACCACAAAATGTGATATTTTGATGAATGACTTCAAGGCCAAAGTCAGGTTGTGGTTGGACATCATTTGTAGTAGAGTCTCACCATGCACTCATATGACCATTGTCACAACATGAGATCTCAGGTGGTAGCTTTCATCCTGTCAGGAATTACCCTAAATGTTGGTGAGATTGGGATTTCCGAGTGGCGATATTTCAAGAACCATAAAGATACTTATCTTCTCTTTCATTCCCTTATCACTAAGTTATTTAGGAGGGAAGAAGTAGAGGAATATGCTCCAGACATGTAGGTACATCTAGGATCCCTCATCTACCCCCTTAAATTCAGAAGAAAGGGTGCCCAGGTTATAGTAAGAAAAGAAATATGGACTCAGGAAAGTCAGTCCAAGAGGACGCAGACTCTAGTAGACCCTCATCATCCAATTCTTTTGATGACATCACTGTTCAGATGTAGGGGGTAAGGGACCTATAGTCTTGATTGACTTAGGGATCGGGAGATCCCTCTACTACCGGTCATTCATTCATAGCACAATCAGATTTTGAGAAGTACATGGTGGAGTAGAGAAGCTGGGTGCCACAGTAGCCGGTCTAGAGAGAGACTATTTGGCCTTAGCTGCTTATCACGAGGACCTTAAGGATTCTCATAAGAAGATATTGAAGAGAGAAAAAAAAAGAGACAAGTTCTTTAGGAAGTTGTGGAAATGGGTGAAAGACATCTTCAAGGTGCTCAAACTGAATCATCAATTACCTTCACCGAGGTTTGATAGTAAGGATGATGCCCCTATAGAGTGATCAGTTGATGATGCTGATAGTGGTGATACAGAGTCGGTGGGAAGGAGAGCTCTTGATTCATACATAAGGAGACCCCTCATACTCGTTATTGCTTACATATGTAGTGAGGACACTGCGTTCTTTTAGCTGTGGGTGCCCTCAGATCTATGCTATTTTTAAATTGTGTGCCAAGTATTTTTGTGGATATTATTTTAGGATGATATTTTGGATACTATTTTTAGGGTGCCCGGTTGGTGCCCACGTTTTATGGATTAGCATATTTTTCTTCTAGTATTAGTTTTTCTCTTTTCACTTTAGCTCTTTATTTTGATTTTGATGATGCATGACAAGGTTCTCCCTATGATGGATTGAGTGACAATATTTCTAAGGGTAAAGAATCCTGTTTGAGTTTTGAGGCATAGGTGCAAGGGAATTATGAGTACCCGTTGTACAAATGTCATGAATGCAAGAGAAGTTTGAGTACCTGCACCATTTTAAAGTACAAATTTTGGATCACATTTTATGCCATTGGTGAACTTTCAGTAACCATATAGTTAGTGTGGTCGTTTTGAGCTAAAATGTAAGGCTAAGGCTTTGGTTGTTTCCATAATTTAGCAAGTTGTTTGTGGTGATAATTTAAAATGAAAAACCACCTCCATCAAAAAATTTTCAAAACAAAATAATGGGCATGGACGTGAGAAATATTTTAACAAAACTTTTTCTCTTTTTGTGGCTTTATAAATTTTGACTTATTAATAGAAATAGATATTCCTATTTTGTCTCTCATGGAAATAACATTTAAGACCCCTGGCAAATTTGGCATGCCATGTGTGGTGAGATTTTGTTATTCATCACACTTGTGTTATTTAGAACTTTCCCCATTAGTCTTTCAAAACTAATTTTAATTATATTAGGTTGGAGAGATAATCTTAGGCCACCTTTGTAATTTTGGAACCCACTCTCGCCTAAAAGGCCTACCCCTATATAATTATAATCCCTAGTACCCACTTTGACTTTGGACCTTTCTTTCGCAAACTTATCAAAACCCGTGATCCATTCGTTTTATCCCTTTTTTGAACCAAACCCTTCTTGAATAAGAAAATATAGCTTAAGGCTAAAAGCCTAAGTTAGGGGTGGTAAAGGTTGATGGAAGAAAGTGTGAGGCAACAAATTTATTAGTGAAATGCCTTATGAGACTAGGTGTTGAAAATAAAGAAATAGGAAAACAATGAATCCAACAAAAGGATTGAATTTCATGAAAGTTGCAAGAAAAAGATATGAATGAATTGGGTAAAAAAGGAAGCAATAAGTAGGCATGACAAAAGAGAGAAAACAAAGAAGAGTTGCCCATAGTCAAAAAAGAAAGATTGAAAAGTTTGGTGTAGATGTTCAAGGAAGGGTGTAGCCATGTTGTTCCCAAATGTTATCCTACCCTAACCCAAACCTATTTTGTAAGATTAGAAAGTCCTTCGAGATCTCCAACCATTTACTTTCTTTGTCGCGTTAATTGAAAATAGGAGAAAGCTTATTGTATTACACTTGTTGCATAGAGATATCTTTTATGAGTGGGAGAGTTCTTGCACATAAAACACCTTGTTTCATTTTGGGTAAGTTTGTGTGTAGAATTTTCTTTTTTTTTGTGAGGATTGGCATGCAAAACAAGTTGGGGTGGGTGATGTTGTCACCTTTCAATGAATGAGGTCAATGGAGTAACATAAGTTGTGGTCAAGAGGACGCCACCTCTAGAGTATTGGTTGTTGTTGCTTGGTTGCTCTTTAAAGTCCTATGTATCCTTGAATAATGCATCTTATGATAAGGGGTGTAGTGGAAATTAGCTTAGCCCATATGCAATAAGCTACTCATGATTGCAACTAAAGTTGAAGCCATTGTGAGCGTTAAGGTATAAAGTTGGGCATAGAGAATTGTTCTCTCATGGTAAGAGGTAGTGTTGCTTGAGGAAAACCAAATTCTTTAAGTTGGGGGTATTGATGTGTAATGAATTTACCACTCTTTCTCACTAAATGTTTATGGACATTACCTTGTTTAGAATGAATAAATAAGACATATTGGTGATAAAATGCACTAATTTCCTCACTTTGCAGGCATAGAGTTGAGTAGATCAAAAGAACTAGATTAGAGCTGAAAAATGATAAAATGCGAGCATGAAAAGTGCAGCTGAAGACCTTGAGTCGAAAGGCCTTAAGTACCACAATCGCGGCAGTCAAGAAAAAGTCATTCAACTTCGATCTCAGAAGTTGCCCGCGGTCGAAGCCAGACCCACACGATCATGGCTTAACAAAAGAAATCAGCCCAAGGGTAAAACTGGAAATGCATGTGGCCGATCCCAATTTTGACAAAAAGAGTCAAACCTATCATCATGTATCTTATTTCATCTTCCCCAATTTTTACGTTTAGCAATTGAATTCATAGACTCCAATTTTGCAGAAGAAAATATTGTATAATTTTTGGGTGAAGAATACATTGGAGACTTTCAAAGTGAAAGATTAGCTCACTTACATTGTTGATTTGTGGGAGTGCCAAGTTTGAAGTAACATTCACCTAAGATTCAATAAATTACTTCAATGGAGATTATGGGTATACCTATTCTTATTTATCTTATGTTTAGCTAGATCTCCCTCTTGGGGTTATGTGTGAATAGGGGTTAAAGTGTGTGTGGTTTGTTATTGATTAGCTTCTATTTAGTGGTTCATGTTTATGGGTTTTTTCATTGTTATTCTAACAATGTTGGGGTTTGATGGGTTAAATCCCCAAATACCAACATAGGTATGATGATTGAAAGTTCCATGCTCTAGAAAACCGGAAGCCATCTTCCAATGAAGAGTTTTGGGTGAAGTTTTGGTATCCATATCATCCTTGAAAGATTGATAAGGGCACCAAAGATATGATAGATGATTGTGTTTGTAGTTTGGTATATTTTCTCTATATTAGACATAAGAGTGAATATGATATTGACTATACCATGGGTTTTACCCTAGAAATAAGGATGTCTAGATTGAGATTATGGTTACCAATTGTTGAACACAACTATTAGGTATTCAAAAAAATTAATGGGTAAAAGGTTGGTGTTTTGTTGAAAGACGAGCTTCAAAATCTATAACAAAACCTACCCATATTTGACTTACAAAATTAATGTTGATTGCTAACACCCATATATCACTCCCTTAGTAGTGCATAATCCCAAGATACATACATACCTGATAAAACTCTAATTATTTGTAGGCCTAAATTGGTACTAGAAAAAACCAAAAAGAAATATTAGTATAGATCTCCCCCATTTTTACCTTCTAGTAACATTCTTTAGGATTTAACTTGTATCTATCAATTCAAAGTAACTTGATTACAACTCATATTATTCCTCGTGGATTCGACCGCGACTCTAAAATTGGGTAAATATATTGACGATGACTGTCTTACACTCATATTAACATATAAGTTGGACGTTATCAGTCACTAGAGTTGGAAAATTTATGAGGTTTAGTCCTTGACTTTCTTTTGTTGTAAAGTTGAGGTAGATCCTAAGAATTTAATTAATGAGATATAAAATATTTTTCGTGTGATACATGATACTGATGTGAAGTATGTGGAATTTTCTACTTATAAGTTGAAGGATTTGGCGTATCAGTGGTATAAGGAATAGGATTAGTCTAGGGGTGATAAAAATGAGTATACTTTGAGAGATGAATTTTCTAGTGCTTTTCTTAATTACTTCTTTCCTCAAGAGTTGTGATAGATGAAGGCTGAGGAATTTGTAGATTTAATGCCAGGCAAGATGACAGTAAAGAAGTATGCCTTAAAGTTTCATCAGTAGTTGTGATATCCTCTGGGGTTAGTATCTAGCATGAGGGATAAAATGATGATGTTTTCTTTCGAATTATCCTATGATTTGATCTTGGAAAGTAAGGATGCCTAGTTGAACAAAGATATGGACATCTCTAGACTGGTGGTGCATATACAAAAAGTTGAAAAAAATAGAAGAGATGAGTTAAAGTTAGAATAAGAAGTTTTGGTATTTTAATTAGGGTGGAGGTCAGCAACAAAGTGGTAGAGACTATGGAAAATGGTCTAAGAAGAAATGGGGTAATTCTGGTTCCTACTCTACAACTAGTGTTCCTTATCCAAAGTCATTGAGTAATAATCGATATCAGAGTAGTGTTGGTCCCAGGGAACGAGATTCAAGCCTCATGCTAGTGGGCTCAATGTGCTCCTTCATATCCCTCTTATTGATTTTGTGGTCAGGTATATCATAGTATTTGTGAAGAAGGGAGGAACAAGTTCTTTAAATGTGGTCAGATTGGTCATATATAAAGGGATTGTCCTTCTAGGGTTGCTTCTAGGGAAAATAAGATTCATGTATCTACTTTATCAACTCCGGTACCAAAGGGTGCTATTTCTACTTCTTGCTTCGACACTGGTCAGAATTGTCTTTACGCTATTGCCACTCGCTTGGATTTTGAGAAGCCTCCCAATGTTATTATTGGTACGCTCAAACTTTTCTCCCGGCATTGGTCTACTTGATCTCGAATCTACCCACTCTTATGTGACCCCTTATATGGCTATTCATTTTGGTTTTGATATTGAGTGTATTCTAAATCCTTTTTCTATGTCCACCACGGTGCGTGACTCCATTATGGATAGAAATATCTATAGGGGTTAGTGATGTCGGTACGTGGTAGGGAGACCTTGGTGGATCTAATAGAGTTGGACATATCATACTTTGATATGATTTTAGGGATGGATTGGTTAAATTCGTGCTATACATCTCTTGATTTTAAGACATGAAAGGTTAGTTTCCACTTCTCAAATGAGCCTATGATTGAATGGGAAGGTAGTTTCCTAGAGCCTAAGTAAAGGTTTACTTCATATCTCAGAGCCTAAAAATTGATTTTCAAGGGGTACCTTTACCATCTATTTTATGATAAGGATTCTAGATCCGAAGGTCCTTCATTACAATTTGTCCTGATGTTATGTGAATTTCTTGAGGTGTTCCCTGATGATCTTCCTAGTATTCCTCCTAATAGGGAAATTGATTGTGGTATTAATCTTCTTTCAGAAACTCGTCCTATTTTTAATCCTCCTTATATAATTGCTCCAGCCAAGTTAAAAAAACTCAAGGAGAAGTTGAAAGATCTTCTAGATAAGGGTTTTATCCCCCCTAGTCTGTCCTTATGGGGTGCTCCGATTCTATTCATGCATAAGAAAGATGGGTCCCTTCAGATGTTTATAGATTTCCACTAGTTGGAGAAGGTGACTGTGAAGAATAAATATCCGCTTCCTAGGATCTATGATCTCTTTGATTAGTTTCAGGGTGCTAAATACTTTTCCAAGATTGATCTTGGATAGGGTTCCCATCAATTGAAGATTAGGAAAGTGAATATCCCTAAGACTACCATTTGAACCCGGTGTGATCAGTTTTATTTTTTGTGATGTCCTTTGGTTTGCTAATGCCCAAATGACATTCATAGATCTTTTGAACCGATATTTTTTTAGTTGTTAGATTTATTGGTAATTATATTTATTAATGATATTTTGGTGTATTCTAAGGGTGAGGTAAATCATGTAAATCACCTCCACCTTGTGTTGCAAACCTTGAAAGATCAGTAGTTATATGCAAAGTTATCTAAATGTGAGTTCTGGTTAAATAATCTGGCCTATCTTGGTTATGTAGTTTCTAGTGAATGGATCATGGCGGATCCATAGAGAGTTGTGGTGGTTAAGAAGTGGCCTCAACCCACGACTCTAATCAATATTCGGAGCTTCTTGGGATTACTCAGTTATTAATGGAGGTTTATGGAAAGCTTCGCTTCTATTGCTTCCCTATTGACTAGTTAACTCAGAAAACGGTGATATTTTTATGGCCTGATGCTTGTGATTGTAGTTTGAATAAGTTGAAGAATAAGTTAACTTTAGCTTCGGTTTTAACTGTACCTGAGTATAGCAATAGTATTGTTGTTTATTATGATGCGTCCTGGTTGGGAGTTGGTTGTCTGTTGATGCAGCATGGTAAAGTAGTTACAGATCCTTCAAGGCAGTTAAAGGTGCACAAAAAGAACTATTCGACTCATGAATTGGAGTTTTTTGTTGTGGTCTTTTCTTTGAAGATTTAGCATCACTATTTGTATAGGGTCTATGTTAATATCTTCTCAGACCATAAGAGTTTGAAGTATGTGTTTGCCTAGAAGGAGTTGAATCATAGGCAAAGGAGATGACTTGAGTTGCTCAAGGACTACATGAGTCTCCATTGTCACCCAAGTAAAGTTAACGTTGTTGTTGATGCTCTTTGTAGATTGTCAATAGGAATTTTGTCTCCCGTAGATGAGAATAAGTGAGGACTAGTGAAGGATATTCACTATTTGGCTAATCTTGGAGTTCATCTCTTGGACTTTAAGGATAGTGGAGTGATTATGCAAGATGTGGCAAATTCATCTGTTTATGTGGAGGTGACAGAGAAACAGGTTTTGGATCCTATCTTGATATGGATCAAGTATGATATAGGTCACCAGAAGGTAATGTCTTTTGACATTGGTGGTGATGGTATTTTGAGGTACCAAGCAAGGTTGTGTGTTCTAGATATTCATGGGCTGTGAGACAGGATTTTGGAAAAAGCTCATAAGTTGAGGTACATTATTCACCTGGTTCGACAAAGATGTATCATGACTTAAGAGAAAATTATTGGTTGAAAAACATGAAGAAAGATGTGGCAAATTTTGTGGCTAAGTGGATGGCTTGCCAGTAAGTGAAGGTTTAGCAGTTGAGACATGTTAGATTGTCTCAACAGATTTAATTACTCATGTGGAAATAGGTAGTGATTGCTATGGATTTTTTTACTGGTCTTTCGCGGTCTCGTCTTCAGTTTGATTCCATTTTGGTAATCGTGGATAGGATGACAATGTCCGCTTACTTTTTTCCAGTGAGGACTAATTACTAGGTGAAGGATCACACTAAGATCTTTATTGAGGAGATAGTGAAGTTGCATAGTGCCCCAGTTTCTATCATATCTAATTGTGGTACTCCAGTTTTATATCACTTTTTCCATTCCTTTCAGAGAGGCTTATGGAATAAAGTGAACCTTAGCATCGCTTTCCATCCATAGACGAATGGAAAAACAGAGAGGATGATATAGACTTCTGAAGATATGTTGAGGTCTTGTATGATAGATTTTGTTGGTAGTTGGATTTACCTTTTGCCTCTCTTTGAGTTTGTGTATAATACTAGCAATCACTCAAGTATTGGGATGGCCCTATTTGATAATTTTTATGGTAGGATGTGTAGGTCTCCTATTGGGTGGTTTGAGATTGGTGAGAATAGGTTGTATGGTCTCGACTTGGTAGACCAAGATATTGAAAAGGTGAAGATGAATCGGGATAAGCATAAGACTACCAAAGTCTCCAAAAGTCCAATGTGGATGTAAGGCAAAGATACTTTGAGTTTGACATGGACGATTTAGTATTCTTAAAGGTGTCTACCATGAATGGAGTGATACGGTTTGGAATGAAGGGGAAACTCAGTCCCCAATAGATTGGTCCATATCATATATTGAGGTGAGTGGGAAATATGGCTTATGAGTTGGAATTTCCTTCGACTCTGGGTTCTATTCATCCTATCATTCATATGTCAATGTTGAGAAAGTGCGTGGGTGATCTTTATTTTGTTGTTCCATTGGAGAGTGTGAGTGTCTTGGGTTCCTTATCCTCTAAAGAAGTCTTCATTTAGATCTTGGATTGTCAATTTCGCCGGTAGCGTGCAAAGAACGTTGCTTCGATAAATGTACTATGAAAGAACGAAAAGCATGAAGAAGATGCTTCGGAAGTTGAAGAGGACATGAATTCCAAGTGCCCATTCTTGTTTCCTGCCTCAGATAATTGTGCAAATGTTATGTATACTCCATACCATCTTTGTTTTGTGTCTTTGTTAAAGGTAAGTGTGGAATTACTCTTTGTCAAATCATGCTCACAAAAACCTTGTCCCATCCTTCGGGGATGAATGATCCAAAGGGGTGGTGGGAGAATATAACATACTAGATTTTGGTCCTTGAAATTTTTGAAATTTTATCCTCACTGTCCAGTCTACGACTCCACTTTTACAAGTCATAAGGAGTTTTGATGAGTTGTAAGAACCTCAATCATAGCCTAAGTAGTATTTTTGGATAAATTTTCTCCTCGTAGTACGAGTGGCTAACAACAAGTCATATGGACTAATTACGAGTCGTGATGCCCTAACCAAAGTCAAACCAGTGTATGTTCAAAGTATTTCTGTCTTGGATACGACTAGGACCGTACGAGTCAGAGGGTCACGGTATGAGTAAAATGATGTAAGTCGTAGGGTAAATAGTATGTGTGCCTGATGAAATTATCTTTTTTATGACTCATGGTAGCGAGTTGTAACAAGTCGTTACGAGTCGGTGTGCGGTCTAGTCACTGGTAATTTTTTTTATTTTTTAAGTTGAGGCCACTTTATAAATTTCCCACTATACCCATATAGACCCCACATCTATAAGGTACATTTAGGGCATTATTTTAACACTATAACAAATCAAAAAAACACTTTTTACTCTCTCATGTTCCTTCAAGCAAAAAAAGTTTGGGTTTCCTGAAGGTTGAGCATCTAGGGGTTAATTCAAGGTTTCTCCTCTATAATTAACCATCCTTCAGGCATGTTACTCTTCCCTAATTGTCTCTTTGTTAAAGGCATGTGTTGTAAAGTATTTGTCATATGGTTTTGATGTTGGTTTTTGAACATAGGTTGAGAGTTTTTAATGATTGTTGTTTATGGGATGTTTCATGTTTTTTATGCATTGGTTATGTTTCAATTAGTGACTTTGAAACCAATTTGATATAGGGGCATAGGGAATAAACTAGGTGATTGCGAATTCCCCAAATTTTGTGAATATTGATAATTAAATTGACAATATCCCCAAACCAATTTTGTGAAAGTGATCTTGAGTACGAGAAAAATTGCATTGAATTGACTTTAGATCAATCTCATGGTATAAAGAGGTTATTGAAACAAGGTATGTTTATGTTACCGTACAAGTGTAGTTGGTATGCCGATACCAACAGTGCATGCCTAAATACGTATTAGGGTTCAATGAATGGGAATGCTTGATAAATGATTTAATTATAATTTAATGAGGGCTTTATAGGTAAGCAGTGAAAGCAGAGGTCCCGAGGGACCAATATTGGAAACCCTAGTTGCCGACATGAAGGTCTAAATAACTGAGTGGTTCGAGTCCCCCTAATTATATGATTGGGAGGCTTGAATCCCCTATAATATGTTACATGATTAGGTGCTTAAGTCACCTTGATATGCTGGGAAGTTTGATCCCCCATGGTACATATGTACATCTTTTGGATCATGTAGCAACACTTACTGAGGTGCTTCAACCTTGGTGAGAGCTGGACCTATATAGCCCATGGTTTTCTTCTTATATTATTACGGTTGAGCTACACAATCCAGCTAAATTTTTAAAGTGCATGCTAATCCTTGATCCCATTCCTGGCATATTATTTATGTATGTATATAATGATGTTAACATTGTTTTTAATTGCATTTGACTTGGCTTAATTTTATCCCTTATCCTTTAGTTACATGTTATTTCTCAACCAACTAACTATATTCGAATGTTGTATCCCCATGTGATGAGGCATCGAAGAAACTTCTACCATTTCTATGTAGAGTTGGGTGGATTATCTCGATTCGTCGGTCATTAGTGGTGAATTGGTGAGATTTCATTCTCCGAAAGACTTGGACATTTCATCAGTTTCCATTCAAAGATTAGAATTGAGAGTTTAAATTATGATTAACATTTTCATTGTAATTGTCATTGTATAAGGGTTGGGGGCATGTCCCAAAACATTATTGATTCCAGTTTTATTAGAAGTATTTGTGGATTACTATGGATATGGGTGGTGATGTTGGTTTGTTATTTTTGGTTCTATTACTGGTTATTAGTTATAGACATGTCTATAATTCTTTGTGCTTATCTTATGCTATCTTTTTACATGTTCAGAATTTATCTGTCGTTTGGGGTATTGTGTTCTATTTAGTTAGGTGCAGGGGTGGTCTCCAATTATTGTTGGACTTAAGATACCCGTTATGTCCAGGCCTTAGTTCAAGTCTTGATAGTATAGCAGTGTGTTATTTGATTCCTAGTAAACTAATATGATAAGGAACCCTTAGGAATTTACTAAGGTGAATTTAGGTAAGTAGAACTATCTAAATTGACCTTAACATAAATGGTATTGTTTCTAATTCCTTAGATTTAAGGTGTGTTGTCAAAAATGGGAATTTTGGGAAAATCTAAGAATTCTTCCTCGCCCATGTCACTTTAGAAACATGTTTGTCACTATGGAGATAAGCCCAAATGTGATAACATAAATCAGGGGCTAGTCGTGATGGCTATCACAAGCCCACAGAGGGACGAAGACCACCCAATTAGCCTAGCCAACACGACATAACCAAAATACACAACGGAATACAACTAGATTAAAATGATAAGATAGGTAATGTAACTCAAATGGAACTAAGAGTTCAAAATAACGACCAAACCTTAATCGATCCACGAAAGCCTCGAAATTGAGATGCCAAGTTAAGTCGGGACATGCCCCCGACCATTGCCAAAAGACAATCCAAAAGTATGAAAAGAGATCAATGGGATTTATTAAAACATTAATAAAGAAATGATATATCCTACCTTCTAAAACATAGAGGCTCACGACTTTAAGATGACGAACAGGAGAACAAAAACCACTTAAATTTGACCAAAGTAAGCGAAGAACCCTAGGACCCTACTTCATGAAATAATGCAGCATTCATGGATGGTTATGGGGATGATTACTATCATGATACTCAAGAAAGGGATGAAATAATGACATATTCAAATTAGTCCAAAACAATTTTAAAACCATATGCACATATTCATATATACCTATATATAAGATGTTGGGACAGTGGACATGGTTTATGTATGAGATTTAAATACCATTAACCTGTACTGTGTATATCTAACTATACTAAGGGCACCACATGATATATGGCTTCACCTCCCAGCTGCGGAAAGGGTAACAACGTGTGTTAGATGCTCGAATTAGGAAAATTTGAGGAAGGGCCTAAGCCATTAAGGCTCTAACTATTCCAAAATCTATACATAACATCTGAACTATTAGCATGATCACCATTACCCCCATAATGGAAAATATGGTTTCTAGTATCGGTCTGTAATGAATTGATTTTCTAGAACAAGAATGTCACACGGTGCTTATGATCCCGAAGGACCACAAGCTAACCCTCTACTGATATCTGTACCTAAACACTGCATAATATACATAATAAATGCAAAAACTGGCCATAAGGTTCAAAACATAAAAAAATACTCAAAATTGAAACCTGAATACTGATACATCTATCCAAAAAGCCTCTAAACTATTTGAGCTGTGGAGTTGATGGGATATGTACCTAACTAACTCCATCCACTGAAAATAAACTAAGTGTGATGCAATAATAAAAATAAGGATAATACTCAATTGAAGAGAACTCACTGCTATATCTGCTACTGCTAAGGGTACTCTGGATCTCGTGCCTCTTAACCTATGGTGTCAAGTAAAACACCATAGCGCAAATGCGTCAGTACAGGACTGTACCGACTATGAAGATATGGTAAGGGAAAATACAAGGGCTTATGCATGAATAATTACTTAACTAAATAATCATAAGAGTACTGAATGAGAACACATGCATGGATGCACAAACCATAAATGAAATCATCGTGACTCAAAATACTGGGATTCGGATACTGTTCTACTGACATCTGAACTCACTACTAATACTGAGATAGTGAACAACTGAATTATCTAATACCAATAACTGAGTACTAGAGTTGAGATTAGTCTTATCTGGCGAGTGATCTCGGAATCTGAGGATACTGAAGTCGATTGACTAAATATACTCATGCCATTGATTGAATTTTTAGCTTTCTAGACTCGACTGACTGCATTGGAGATCAAACCTCTCTAACGTATGATTTAAGAATGTACTGTGAATAATAAGAAAATATCATGTCCGAATCTGACAATAAGAATACTCAACTGAATCTGAGACTGAGATCAAGCCAATCTGATGGGTGATCTCTAGATCTGATAATAAGAATAATCAACTGAATCTGAGACTGAGGTCAAGCCTATCTGGTGGGTGATCTCTACATCTAATAATAAGAATACTCAACTAAATCTAAGACTGAGATCAAGCCTATCTGACCGGTAATCTCTAGATCTGATTACAAGAATACTCAACTAAATTATAGACTGAGATCAAGCTAATCTGAAGGGTGATCTCTAGATATGATAACAAGAATACCCAACAGAATCTGAGACTGAGATCAAGCCTATCTGACGGGTGATCTCTAGATCTAATAACAAGAATACTTAACTGAATCTGAGACTGAGATCAATCCTATTTAATGGGTGATCTCTAGATCTGATAACAAGAATACTCAACTGAATTTGAGACTAAGATCAAGTCTATCTTACGGGTGATCTCTAGATCTAATAACAAGAATACTCAATAAAATCTAAGACTGAGATCAAGCCTATCTGACGGGTGATCTCTAGATGTGATACTGAATAACTTTATATGAGACCAAGCCTACTGATGGGTGGTTAATGAATCAATAGAAGTATCTGAGTTCTTCACTGAGATAGATGACTGTATCTGATAGTCCTGATTTCTGAAGATTGATACTGAAACTATAACTGTGGGAAGTAGTCACTTAACCGACATTCCCTGAATCTCAACTGGTGATTTCCAACCTGTAACTCCAGCTGGAAGGGTGTCAATACCATGCCACAGGTATAGACCTCTCTTGTCAAGCCTATCTGATGGGTGACTCTTGCAGGAAGTCAAGCCTAAGGAATATAATAGTCAAGCCTATCTGATAGGTGACCATCCTTTCCTAACGGGTGACTTCTGCATCCTACATTGGCTATGCAGTTCTGGAGTTCAAGGATTGCTCCTAACGACTCTGCCTCTCTGACGGGAGTCACCATCCCTACCCTCGGTCGGTGCTAGATCCTTCTCCCAACTAAAAGTCTCTGAACTGATTCTTAACTTAACACCAACTAAGGTGAATCTTATACTGATCATATTTCTCGAATGGTCTGACTGAGTTAAGCTGAATTCACTTGGTTCCGTATCTGATGAAATACTACTGAATCTCGTTATCTGACTGAACGACACTGATCTTTGAATAGAGTACTCGATTACTACAGAGGTCAGAACAGAACACTTGAATACTACTAAATCTGAGCTGGGTACAGAACTGAGGCTAGATTACTAGTGATACTGAGATTACGGCAATTACAGAGATTACTGAGATTTCTTAAGTTCTATATCTGTCTGAGAATACAGAGTTTTATAACTTGCTGAGTTATGAGAATCATGGCATGACTGGAATTATCATGAAAATTAACACGAGCTCTAGACAACAACTAAATTGTCAGGTATAAATACTCCCAGGACTCGATAACATAAAAGTAAAATATAACCATTCTTGAATAATCAAGAACATAGACAATCATTCACCATCACAATCACAAAGGCATCACTTCATTCTTTTATGAATCCTAAACATGTAATAACATAGGAGGACATGCTATTGGATCATACTTCATTCAACAAGGTCTTGAATCAAACACTTGGCATGTATTAAAGTCTTAGCATATATCAAAGAGTACATAATTGGGGAATTTCATGCTATCATGTCACAATTCATTCTCTGAGGCTTTTCAACAAACACTTGACATGCATGGATTTGCTCACAGTTGGGGATTTCTAGTCAACATGCTATAATGACTCTATTTCCTTCACATAAGCATTTTATCAAACATACGGAGAGCATGCTTTGCTTATTCAAAAATTTTCTTTACTTAATTGACATGAACACATCACTTAACAAGCAACTTGAAGAGGTTTTATCATGAACATCACATGAATATCACATACTAGGGTCAAATCCTGAAAACCTTGCAAACAAACATGAATCAAAACTGAATAATAGCATCAACATCAATTTCAACACACATGAATCATGAAAACCCACAAGCATAAGATCTTTGAATTTTAGAAAAGGGTTCTTGAGATTCTTGGATGAAAGGGACCCAAGAATAAATATCTACATACCTTAGAGAAACTCTTTCTTGAAATCTCTTGGAGAGATTCTTGATTTCTTGATTTCTCTTGATTCTTCTTGAAGAAGAAGGAAGGGTTTTGATTTTGTAGAAACCCTAGTTTTGGATGTTAAAGATGAGAAATAAAGTTGTAAGCCTTAATCAGATATAAATAGGGTCTGAAAAGAGTGGTAAAATACCCAAAAAGCCCTTTTAAAAATATCTTAGAAATGCTGAATCGGGGGCTGCGACGGTCGAAGTGACGGTCCGTCGCTCAGTCTGACGGTCCGTCGCTCAGTCTAACGGTCCGTCAGATTTTCTATCGCATAGTGGTTGGAAATAGAACACACTTCCTCGATGCAACGATATTAGCAACGGTCCGTCGCAAACCCGATGGTCCGTCGGATCGTCCGTCACACGTTGGCTAGGATGAGGCCACACTGCCTCAGCACGACGGTCCCATCGATGATCCATCGCTGCCTCGACGGTCCATTCTCCTAGCCGTCGCACTTGGTCCTGAAAAAGGAGTCACTTCCTTGGTTGCGACGGTCTAGGCGACGGTCCATCGCAAGCTCGACGGACCGTTAGCCCAGCCATCACACTTGGGCAGTTTTGACTGCTTATTATAAAACGACCATAACTTCCTCGACCGATGTCAGATTTTGAATAAATTGGTATCGATGGAAAGATTATTCAATGGTATACATGAAAAAAATTATTTTAGGGAAATTATACATGGTTCAAAATATTTCTCACCTGGGAAGACACTTCTCAACCTTTTTAGACCTAATTTACTCTTCACTTGAAATGCTCTAAGGCTTAGACTACGAGAGAAATTTGAGGGGTATTACATGGAACCTCCGGGACCTCCACCTTACATGAAGAGATATACACTCCTATTTAAGCCAAATGAAAACCATTTACACACATTTTCATTTATTAACCAACGAGTCTTTTAATTAGGAATTTATCTTTGGTATCGTCATACAAAATAAAGTTATCCTTGCAAGGCAATACCATTTATGCCATACCAAAGACAATTAGCCAAACTAACTAAAAATTTCCAAATAAATCAAACCATGTCCACCAAGGTATTTCAAAAACCATTTTAAGTTCCATTAAGCCTTTATGCCATACGAGGTTCGAAAGTGAGTTAAACCATGTGTATTTTCATGTTCAAAACCAATTTTACAAGTTTTACAAGTTTGGTTGAGGTTAAAGCAAATTCCAAACCATTAAACCGTAAAATTTGGGGAAACCGAAGATCCCCAATACAATTCCCATACCCATGCTTGCATTGTGTTCAAAACCATGAGAATAACCATGCATGGCCAATTTAAAACCATGGAAAACAAATTCACACCATAACTATTCCGAATTAATCAACCCACATTCAAAACCAATAATTAATCCACATGGACAATAATTAAACACATACTTGTATGAAAATCAATTTAACAAAGAGATACATTACTGAAACACCAAGAATTTTTGAACAGAAATCACCGATTGAAGCTTAGATAATCAATCACTTAAAACCCTAGCTTTTCCCTTGCTTTAGAAGTTTGAGAAGAGAGAATGATGTTTATTATTAAGTAATGAAGAATCATGGTGTCTTTTAGGGTGTTTTATGTCATGGGAAATAATTAGGTGGAAGGAAAAGACCAAAATAAACCTACATAAAATGTGCAAAAAACTATCTCTAGTCGCTACGGGTTAATTAATGACTCATGGTCACTGGTCACTAGTCATCACCATGACTCATAGATCAAGAAGAATCTTAAGGCCACCTCACTGGAATGGTCACGAGTCACACCATATAAGTCGTGACTAGACCTTATGACTTATGATGGCCAAGTCATGATCCAAACAGAAACATTAGGCCATTTCACTAGTATGGCTATAATTGGGACCATACGACTTGTGTAGAGGGCCTTCAACTTGTCACCTAAGCCATACTCCGAACAGTAAGCACAATTACATGGAAAATTTCAAATTCCAAAAACCTGGGGTGTTAGATTACGCCCTAGGATCATTCATCCCTGAAACAGGAATTAAAGCACCCATTAGCATGTTAACAAGAAAGAATGCACACATATCCAAAAGACAAATTACAAATTCCATAACAAAGTAAAATAAGAATCATACCTCAAGAATATTCATCTAACATGGGGAATAGAAATAGATATTTGGACTTCATGTCCTCTTAACCTTCCCAAGTAGCATCTTCTACTTTTCAGTTCCTCCAAAGATTATTTATCGAAGCCAGATCTTTAGTCCTCAACCTACAAACTTTCCTATCCAAAATCTCCAGTGGAACTTCCTTATATGATAATAAATATGATATACAATTATATTACTTAGGAAAAACCAAAGAATGATCACCCACACTCTTATTCAACATCGACACATGAAAAACAGGACGAAAGAACCCAGATTTTCAGCAACTCCAATTCATAAGAAACATTCACAACTCTCCTAAAAATCTGATAAATATCAATATAATGGGAACTGAGTTTCACTTTCTTCCCAAACCTCAACACTCCTTTAATAGGATAAACCTTTAATAACACCCAATCATCTACCTCAAACTCCAACTCCCTTCGCCGTACATATACATAGGACTTTCGAATACATTGGGTAGTCTTAAGCCTCTCTCTAATCACTTTTACCTTTTTGATGAACCATGTCAGGACCAAGCAACCAAGTCTCACTAACCTCAAATCACCTAATAGGTTACCTACACCTCCCACCATATAGATCCTCGAACAAACTCAATAAGAGGCATGTGATCAACACAACTGCCTCCAAAATCAATCACACAAGCCCTTAGCATATCTTCCAATGTATTTATTGTTTGTTCCTCTTATAAATCCATTTAATAATGAAAAGTAGTGCTAAGGTTCACCTTACTATCAAAACCTCTCTTAAACAAACTCCAAAAGTGAGAAGTAAATTGCGTATCTTGGTCTAAAATAATAGAAACTGGCGCTCAATGCAACATGACAATCTCCTTAATTAACAACTTGGCATAATCCTCTCCAAAGTAGTTAGTCCTTACAACCAAGAAGTGGGAAGACTAAGTCATCCTATCCATAATGACCAAAATCAAATCATACTAATTTTGAGATCGTGAAATACCTATAAAAATCTATTTTGATCATCTCCCACTTCCACATGGGCAACTTTATCTCTTGAGACATACAATAATGCCTCAATTGTTAAACCTTACCACATTGAAAATCCACACACTTTGACATAAAAATTTCCATATCTCTCTTTATCTTGTTCCACCGACAGATCTCCTTCAAATCTTGATGAATCTTCGTTGATCCCTGATGAACTATGTTCCATAACTCATGAGCCTTAAAAAATCCTTTCCCGCATTTCATCAACATAAAGAACACACAACCTAAATTGATACCTAGGATTACATCATCACCAATCTCAAAAGCAATAACCATTTGCTGACCCACACCATCCATAATTTGCATAACTATAGGATCCAAAACCTGCTTCTCTTTTACCTCAGCACCAAGAGATAATCAAACCATTTCTATAATAACAACTGCTCTATCCTCGGAGTCTAAAAGATGAAATCCAAAGTTAGCCAACTGGTGAATATCATTCACCAATCTTCTCGTCTCCCCATCTACATGAGATAAGCTCCCAATTGAAAAAGTACTAAGAGCTTAAGCAACCATATTAGCTTTACCTGGATTATAATGGAGACTCATATAGTAATTCTTGAGTATCGCAAGCCACCACCTATACATGAGATTTAGCTCCTTATGAGAGAATATTCATACTACAAGAACTTATGATCTGAATAAATGTCAACATGCACCACATAAAAATAATGGTGCCAAATATTTAATGAGAAAACTACAGTTGCTAATTTTAAATAATGAGTCGAATGATTCCTTTTATAAATCTTAAGCTGCCTGGAAGCATAGGCCACAACCAAACCATGTTTCATCCGCACATAACCTAGTCCCATATGGGACACATCACAATAAACAACAAAACCATTGCTACCATCAAGTAGGGTCAAAATTGGTGTAAAATTCAACTTATCTTTAACTTCTTAAAACTACCCTCACTAGCATCGGACCATAAAAATTTCACCTTTTTTGGGTAAACTTAGTCAGCAGAGTAGCAATAAAAGAGAAATTCTTCATAAAGCTCTTATAATACTCGACCAAGCTCAAGAAGCACCAAATATTGGTTAGAGTCATGGGTCTAGGCCACCTCTTAATCACCTAAACCTTATATGGATCCATCATTATAAACTCTCTAGAAACAACATGCCTAAGAAAAGTCACAAAGTAAAACTCAAACTCACACTTAGAAAATTTTGAATACAACCTATGATCTATAAGAGTCTATAACACAATTCATAGGTGATTGGAGTGATCCTCCTCACTCTTAAAAACATAAAGATATAATCAATAAACACTATCATAGAAAGGTTTAAAAATAATCCAAACACTTGATTCATCAGAGCCATAAATATGGTCAGAGCGTTAGTCAACCCAAATGAAATAAATTGGAACTCATAATGACCATACCGGGTATGGAAAGTAGTCTTAGTAACATCAACCTCCCTAATCTAAAACAGATGATACCACTAACTAAGATCAATATTAAAGAAATATCTAGCAACCTAAAGATGGTCAAAGAGATCTTCCATCCTAGGAAGAGGATACTTATTCTTTATTATAACCTTATTTAGCTGAAGATAGTCTATACATATTCGAAAGCACCCGTCTTTCTTATATACAAAAAACATAGGAGCACCCTACGAAGAAATGCTAAAGAAGATGAAGCCCTTATCAAGTAGATCTTTTAACTGCCCTTTTAGATCCTTTAACTCTATCGGTGCCATCCTATAAGGAGAAATATAAATAGTATGGGTATTTAGTAGAAGATCAAACCCAAATTCTATTTCCCAATCAAGAGTAATTCTTGGAAGATCATCAGGAACACCTCAGGTAACTCATTAGCTATTGGGAAAAATTGCAAAGAGAGACCCTTAAAATTAGAATCCTTAACATAAACTTTGTGATAAAAACACCATTTATAAATCATCTTTCGAACTCTAAGGTAGGAAATAAACCCTCCCTCGGGGTACAAAGAAACTTTTTTCTTATTCTATTACCAGTTCATTAGGAAATTGGAAACTGACCATTCAAGTCCTATAATGCAGGGAAACTTAGCGCGAATAAAGCTAAACCATCCATAAAATAACATCAAAATCCACAATATCAAACTCTATCAAATCCACCACGGTCTCTCTATAAAAGATTGACACCACAAAACCCCTATTTACCTTTTTAACAATTATAGAATCACCTACCGGTGTAGAAATAGAGAAAAGGATGAAAATATAATAAGGACCAATCCAAGATGTACAACCACTTAATGGTCAAATAAAACAGAAAAGATGTAACACCCTGGGTTTTTCGTTCCTTGAAAATTCTAAAATATTATCATTATTGACATGGTTATGACTCCCCTAATGAGTTTTCAGGATTTATGATGGGTCGAAGGTACCAAGTCGTAAGGTGTCAAGAAAGTTTGGACCAAAACACTAGTTTCATTATGACTTGAGGCAACAGGTTGTAAAGACTCATGACAAGTTGTTATTTCCTAATTATATGGTGTCTAGTGAGTCATATGAAATTGTTATTGTCTTGAGTATGAGAAATGGGTACAATTCATTAAGTGTGGTTACAAGTTGGTGGTATGAATTATAGGCAAACCAGTATGGGGTGTTGTAATACCCCCGCAAAGTCCTCTTCCAGTCTGAGCCTTAGAGCGTATTCAGTAAAACATAAATTCGAGTCTAAAAGTTTAAGAAATATCTTTTTAAGTATGAAATAGTTTGAATTGTTTGGAATTTTCCTAATTTCTATGTGTAGCTTCTGTCGGGTATTCCATGCATCAAATATGCATTCCTAGTGAAAAACTCTGTAGGTCAGTTGTTCTAGTTGCGTAGTCTTGCCTTGAGATATTTCTATTTCTTGAGTGAGTTCTGTCGATCAGTATTATTAGTCTATCAAGTGACATTCGAGGACGAATGTTCCCAAGGGGGATATAATGTAATACCCCGCAAATTTCTCTTCTAGTCAATCCTTAGAGCATATTTAGTAAAGCAGAAATCCCAGTATAAAAGTTTCAAAAATATATTTTCAAGTATGAAATACTTTTAATCGTGTTGAATTTCCCTAATTTCTAATTTTTTTCCATGTAGAGCATTGAATAATCTTTCCATTGATACCAAATTCATCCAAATCAGATACTCGGGTGAAGAGTTAGAGCCAATTTAGTAAGATAGTGTTCCATCTAGCACTCTGGCACGTCACGGAGACAGCCAAAATGCCAATTGTCAAATTCCAGCAAGCCTCCATGATTCCTACGCATCACAGTGTAGTCCCAGTTCGTACCAAGGTGGTAAAATAATTTCCACCACGTCGTTCCATCGTGCCATTTCCCAATTGTCCAAATTCCAGTGGGCTGGTGCGATTATGGCGCGTCGCGCCAGCATGAGAAATTAGGATTTTTCAGTTTAAATTCCTAGGGCTTTTTGGTCTTTTCCCCTTTTTCCCCAACCACTATAAATACCCACTTAAGGGATTTTATTCTTATTTCTCTCTTCTTCCATCAAGAAAAACTAGGGTTTCCAAATCAAATCCCCTTTTCCTTCTTCAAGCAAAATCAAGAGAAATTAAGGAAAAAATCAATAAATCTCTCCAAAGGCTTTCAAGGAAAGATTTTCCCCAAGGTATGTAGATATTGATTCTTGGATCTCTTTCATCCAAGAAGCTCAAATAACCCTTTTCTAAATCTCAAAGATTTTATGTTTATGAATTTTAATGATTCTTGTGTGTTGAAATTGATGTTCTTGCTATGATTGAGTTATGATTCATATTTGTCTACAAGATTATTAAGCCTTGGCCTTAGTATGTGGTATTTGTGTGGTAAATGGATTATGTTCTTATTGTTGAAGTTGAAAGATCTCTAAGATGGAATATTTATGTGGTTTGTATGAATCTATGGTATTATATGAGTTGGAAACATGTAAATTTAGTTGTTCATGATGAGTAATTGGGTTATTATACCTATTCCTATGTTGTGCATGTAGGGTGTTTGATAAAATATCTAAGAGGCTAGAAATGATGTGTTGTAGTTATATTATGACCTAAATGACAAATGCATGCTACACCCTTATGAAAATAATGACTTCTATGATATTGTTATGTGTTATGGTTGTTGATGAATGATTCATGAAGCTAGGTCGATGGATGTATGGCATGTTGTTATATGCACTCCTCTCCATGTATAAGACTTGAGAACTATGTGTACCATGAAATTTCCAATTAGGTGTAAGCCCATGCATGCCTAGTGTTTGATGAAATGCCTTAGTGAATAAGTTGTACCATGATAGTATGAAATCCCTAAGTAAGTGTGAACCCGTGTATGTCTAGTGTTTGTTGAAGGACCATAGTGAACAAGTGGACACGTGATAGTAGTAATTTACCCAATTATGTGCTCTTTGATACATGCTAAGTCTCTAGTACATAACAAGTGCTTGATGAATAAGTTGTGATCTAATAGTATGAAGTTTTCTCCAAATTATGTGATGTCCAAATGCATGTTAAGAGCAATATAGGTGTGGAGTCCTCGATGTAACACCTTGTTAAATAGAGTACGATATAGTAGTATATTTTTCCTACTCTAATAAATGCTTATGATTCCAAAATGCTTAAAGCGACCCTTTAGTGATTGTGATGACGAATAGATGTTGGTAATCCCTAAATGCTTGAGGTGATGTCTTAGTGATTGTGAGGGTGAACATAAGATATGACTCCCTATTACTTGAAGAGATGCCTTAATGGTTTTCATGGTGAATGAATGATTGTGGTGATGACTAGTGAAAGAATGGTTATGTTTTACTTTTATGTTATCGAGTCCTAGGGGTATTTATACCCGACAATTTAGCTACTATCTAGTGACCGTGTTAGTTATACGATAATCCCATTCAATCCATGACTCTAAAAAATTAGTGCATTATAGAACTCTGTATCCTTAAATAGTTACAGAACTTGAGAAATATCAGTAATCTCAGTTATCTCCATAATCTCTGTTTCGCTAAGAATCTAGCCTTAGTGTTGTACTCAACTATGATCTTATAGTATTCCAGTGTTCAATTTTGGCCTCAATAGTGACTGAGTAATCTATTCAATTCCTTATTAATAGTTTGATACCGTGATTCAATAGTATTCCGTCAGATACGGAACCATGTGAATTCAGCTTAACTCAGTCAGATCGTTTGAGAAATATGCTTAGTGTCAGATGTAGCTCAGTTTGTGTTCAGTTGAGAATTAAGTTTAGAGTCTTTCATTTGGGAGTAGAAGCTAACACCGAGAAAGATAAGGAATGGTGGCTCTCCTTTCAGAGAGGTCGAGTCGTTAGGAGCAATTCCTGAACTCCAGAACTTTGTAGCTAGCGCAGGATGTAGGAGTCTCCCGTCAGTAGAGGCTGTCACCGTCAGAGAGGTTTGACTATTATATTACCTCAAGCCGACTTCCTGTGAGGGTCATCCCGCCAGAGAGGCTTGACCAAAGAGGTCTTTACCCGTGGCACAATATTGATACCCTTCGAGCTGGGGTTATAGGTTGGACCCCATATATGGTAGGTCAGGGCATGTTGATTAAGTAACTACTTCCCATAGTTGCAGTTTGTGTATCAATATTCAAAATTTAGGACTGTGTGGTACAGTCATCTATCTTAGTGAGGAACTAGGATAGTTCCATTGGTTCATGGACCATCCCATCAGATAGGCTTGGTCTCATATATAGTTATTTGTTATCATATCTAGATCTCTCATCAGATAGGCTTGATCTCAGTCTCATATGATGTTGAGTATTCTTGTTGTCAGATTTTAAAATTATCCTTTTCTTATCACTGATAATATATTTTGGAATCATCCACTAGAGAGGTTGATTTCCAGCCCATTCAGTTGAGAGCAGTGAGCTCAAATTCAATCTTTGAAGTGAGTCTATTCCATTAATCAGTTATCAGTATTAGATCATTTAGTTATTTAATATCTCAGTGTTAGTAGTGAGTTCAGATGGTAGTAATGTGGTATCCCTATTTCAGTTATTAGAGTTGTGATGATTGTGATTACGATGTGTGCATTCATATATGTGTTCTCATTGGGTACTCTCATGATTATTCAGCTAAGATATTGTTCATACATGAGCCCTTGCATTTATCCTTACCTTATCTGCATACTCAGTGCATTCTTGTACTAACGCATTTGCGCTATGGTGTTTTATTTGACACCATAGGTTCAGAGGCACAGGATCCAGAGTATCCTCAGTAGTTCAGTCCCAGTTAGCAGCAGTAGCAGTGAGTCCTCTTCTTTTGAGAACGATTCTCAGTTTACTATTATTGTATCAGACTTTATTTATATTTTAGTTGACGGAGTTAGTTGGGGACATATCCCATCAACTCTATAGTTCAGACAGTTAGAGTCTTTTCAAACGAATGTATTAGTATTCAGTTTTTAGTTTGAGTATGTATAGATGTGTTGAACCTTATGTCTAGTTCCCATATTTATTTTAGATATTATGCAGTGTGCAGGTACAAATATTAGTAAAGGGTTAGCTTGTGGTTCTTCGGTTTCATAAGCACCATGTGACGTCTCGAGTCGTTAAAGGTGTTGGTGTTTTTTTCTTGATTATGAATCCTTGTGATAAGTTTCAATGAGTCTATGTGCGTCATATAATGACTCATAGTCACTCACGACAATTTTCAGTCTTTTCATTAAGGGTACTTTGGACATTTCCTATCTACCTTAAATTTTAACTCATGACCTAAATCCCTATTGGGTACCCAATTAGAATTCTAAACTCACTAACACACTTTCAAAAACACTCTTAAATTCTCTCAATATACCATATTTAGGGTTTTTAAGAATAGGTCAAGTAGAGCTTTAAGGGTTTAATTCATTTCATGAAACTTGTCATTTCAGGCATGTTACTCTTTCTTGACTTTTAATTTGTTAAAATCATATGTTTTAAAGAATTCCTCATGAGATACTTATGTTTCTTTTGAAAACATTGATTGAGGGTTTGTGTATAACTATTATTTATATAATGTTTCATGTTTGTCCCTAAAAGGGTAAAGTTTAAAAGGTGATTTAAAAGTCAATTTGATGCATGGGAATAGTGAACGAACTAGAGATTGTGATTTCCCCAAACTTTTGACTTTTCAAATAGTTAGGACACCAATTGTTTTTTAATTTTGAGAAATATGGGAATTTGTAAAACTGAACCATGAAGGTTGAGAATTTCCCTAAGTGATGTAATTAGTTTTGCATTTTGATGTTTCCTAATAAGTTTAGTTGGTATTACAATACCAAAAATGTATGCCTAAATGTGTATTTAGTTCAATGAATGGAATTGTGTGATAAATGTTCTTTATTTATATTTAATGAGAGCCATATAGCTAAGTCTTGAAAGTAGTGGTCCCAAGGGACCAACACTAGAAATCATGATTGTCGATATAGGGGTCTATATGAATGGGTGATTCTAGTCACTTGTATTACTATCATTTGATTAGGACGTTCTAGTCCTCCATATCTTATTACATGATTTTGTGCTTATATCATCTTGATATGCAGGGAGGTTTGAGTCCCCTACAGTGCATATGTATATACCCTATAGTTTGTGACCCCCATGGACTGGGACCTTACCATCTCGGGGAGAGTTGGGCCCAGATAACCTATGGGTTCCTTTATATGTTATGAAAATTAAGCTACACAACCCAAGCTAAAGTTTTAAAGAATATGTTAAGCCTTGTTCTCTATCTCAGCATGCTATATATTTGTATATATATGCATTTGATTATATGCATTGGTTTTGAATGATTTTAAACTGTTGATCATGATATTAGATTATCCTTATCCCTGAGTTACATGTTAGTGTTCACCCCTCTAATCGTTTACAAATGTTGTATGCCTATGTAATGCAGGGGATAAAGCTTCTTCTACTTTTCCAGCACACAAGTAGGTCGATTGGTTTGGTATAAGGGTTCATGGTATTGTGGTGAATTGGTGAGATTCGATTCCATGGAAGGCTTAGGCATTTCACTATATTTCATTCTTAGATATGAGTTGATAGTTAATTACATTATCATTAATATTTTTATTTTCATTTTCATTGTCATCTGTCAGAGTTGGTGACATGTCCAACCAATACTGGTTTTGGTTCTTTGTGTAGAAAACTTTGTTTGGATTACTGGTGATATTAGGCTTTGTTGGTCGGTTGGTTGGATGGTCATCGATAAACTATTATATATATGTTCTAGCTTTCTTTAAGCTTGTTTTATGCTATTTTTTATATGTTCAGAATTTATCTGACATTGGGGATTTTTATGTATTATTTATTTATGTATAGGGGGTGATCTCCGATCCTCGTAGGACTTGATATACTCGTCATGTCTAGGCCCTAGTTTAGGTCATAATGAAAATGGTATCAAAGCCTATGTTTGGTGTCATTATGTGACCAACAAAGCTGTGTCAAGTAGAGTATTATTTTTTAGTGTTTAGTTTTCCACATATATAAGGGAGAGGCTAGGAGGCATTTGGGAGTGTTTACCTTTCTTGTTTTTCTATTTTCAGGCTATAGAGTCTAAGGTCTTGAATCTCTCTTACCCCCATTTGATCGCATTTCAGATCATGCCTCCAAGAAGATTTGATAATCGTGGGAATTCTTTTGTCCTATCTAAGGACTATGTAGAAGGAGCTCATCCTATTTTATGAGTTTAATGACAGTCTAAGGTTTCTTCTTATTTCCCTAAGGGAGCTCCCCTAACTCCCTCTATTGCTCCTTAGGCACCCTAGGCTGGCGTGTATAATACTGAGTTTTTCTAGTGAATTCATTTGCTTACCTATTTTGTGGCCTCCCGATTGAGTTTGTTTCTTCCGTCACCTTATCTTCTGAGGTCACTAGGGTTGGCCAGTTTATAAGGTTGGGTCCTCTTATTTTCACTGTTCCTAAAGTTGAGGAAGATTCTAAAAACTTTATTGATAAGTTAGAAAAGATTGTGTGATGCATGTTATTTATGTGGAGGGTCTAGTTTTTTCTATATATCAGTTGAAAGATGTAGCATAACATTCATATAAGGAGTGGGACCAGACTAGGGGTGACGATACTGAGTCTTCTTCGTGGTATGATTTCTATATTGTTTTCCTTAATTGCTTCTTTCCTCTAAATGTTGAGTCCACTTTGTAGGAAATTTCTCTAGTGCTTTCATCTTCTATCTTGTTATGCTATAGAATTGGTATGTACACTAAAGGCTAGAATAAGGAAGTTTGCCTATTGGTTGTCCTATTAATTTATCTTGTAGAGCATGGTTTCCTTTTTGAATAAGGATATAGACATCTCTAGTTTGTAGTGTATATGGAACAAGTAGAAGAGGAGAAAAAAATAGGCAGAGATAAGTAAAAAGTAGAGTATGAAGTTTTGCTATTCGGATTTGGTTGGAGGTAAGAAGCAAAGTGGTAGAGATGGTGGAAATTATCCTAAAAAGAAGTAGGATGATTCTGGTTCCTACTCTACAGCTAGTGCACAATATCAAAAGTCATTGGGTGATTGTTATTGTTCATATGATATTAGGTTTTCGTTGGCTAGTGGGGATTAAT
The DNA here is from genome assembly GCA_030864215.1 of Capsicum pubescens. NCBI lineage: Eukaryota > Viridiplantae > Streptophyta > Magnoliopsida > Solanales > Solanaceae > Capsicum > Capsicum pubescens. Next base: position 138,680,193 of record CM061545.1, read on the forward strand.
CAACTCTATTATATTATATTTGTAGATTTGGTGGTCAACTGCACCATGGTGTTTGTGAGAAAGGGAGGAACAAGTCCTTTAAATGGGGTCAGGTTGGTCATATGCAGAGGGATTGTCATTCTAAGGTTACCTCTGGGAAAATAAGTTTCATTTTTCTACTTCATCAGCTCCTTCACCAAAAAGTGCTACTTTTGCTTTAGGATTCGACGCTAGACAGAACCATCTGTACACTTTTTCCACTTGCCATGATTCTGAGGCATCCCCCGATGTTTTTATTGATACACTCAAACTCTTTTCTTGTGATGTATATTGTCTACTTGATCCTAAGTCTACTCTCTCTTATGTGACTCCTTATATGTCTATCTATTTTGGTTTTTATCCTCCATGTATTTTAGATAACTTTTTTGTGTCCACCCAGGTAGGTGACTCCATTGTGGCTATAAGAGTCTATAGGGTTGTGTGATGTTGGTCCATGTTAGGGATACCTTGGTTGATCTAATAGAACTAGACATGATAGACTTTGATGTGATTTTGGGATTAATTGGTTGCATTCATTCAATGCATCTCTTTATTATCAAACCCAAAGGGCTAGTTTTCATTTCTATAATGAGCCAATGATCAAGTAGGAAGGTAGTTCCCTAGTCCCAAAGGAAAAGTTTTTCGTATCTTAGAGCCAAAAAATAGTATTCTAAGGGGTGGCTTTATCACTTAGTACATGTTAAGGATTCTAGATCCGAAGGTCCTTTTTTGTAAATTGTCCCTATGGTTTGTGAATTTCTTGAAGGGTTCTCTGATGATATTTATGGTGTACCTTCTTAAAGTTAAATTGATTTTAGAATTGACCTTCTTCTGGCACTCGTCCTATTATCCCTTCTAACAGAATGGCTACGATTGAGTTGAAAGAACTCAAGGCAGTTAAATGATCTTCTGGACAAGGGTTTTATCCGCCTTAGTGGAAGGGTACTCCTATTCTTTTCATACATAAGAAGAATGGCTCCCTTTAAATTTGTATTGATTACCTCAAATTGAATAAAGTGACCATGAAGAATAAGTACCCACTTTCGAGGATTAAAGATCTGTTTGATTAGCTTCAGGGTGCTAAGTTCTTTTATATGAATGATAGTCATTCAGTTTACCATCAGTTTAAGATTTGGGAGGTCGATATCCCTAAGACTGCTTTTCAATCTAGGAATGATCATTTTAAGTTTTTGGTGATGTCCTTTGGTTTGACAAATGCTATGGCAAAATTTATGGACCTTATAATTTAGGTATTTCATTAGTTCTTTTATTTTTTGATGATTTTATTTATTTATGACATTTTAGTGTATTCTAAGAGAGATATGGATCATGCCAATCACATCGAAAGGATCTGCGATTTTATGAAAAGTTCTCTAAGTGTGAGTTCTGGTTGAATGTTGTTACTTATCTAGGTTATGTTGTTTCTAGTGAAGGTACCATAGTGGATCCAAAGAGGGTTGCAGTGGTTAAGAAGTGGCCAAGACCCATGACACTATTCAACATTTGGAGCTTTTTAGGTCTAATGCTTGTGAGGGTATTTTTCAGAAGTTGAAGGATAAGTTGACTTTGGCTTTAGTTATAATTCTGCCTGAGGATCCTAATGGGTTTGTTGTCTATGTTGATGCATCCTGAGTAGTCCTAGGTTGTTTATTGATGCAACATGGTGAGGTAGTTTCTTATAATTCTAGGCCGTTTAAAGTTCATGAGAAGAATTATTTGACCCATGATATGGAATTAATAGTCGTGGTATTTGCAATAAAGATTTGGCAGCATTATTTGTATGGGATCCATGTTGATTCTTATTTTGATCGTAAGATCCTGCAACACATGTTCACCTTTAAAGAATTATATCTCCGTTAAAGGAGATGGCTTATGTTCCTCAAGGACTATGACATGAGTCTTCATAATCATCTATGAAGTGTATGAGGTGTAGTTATCCTATTAGGTATGAGGTGTAGTTATCCTATTAGGTGGTTTGAGGTTGGTGAAAATAAGTTTTTTTGTCCGAATCTGGTTCACCAAGACATGGATAAGGTGAAGGTGATTTGGAATAGACTTAAGGCCGTCAAAAGTCCTATGTGGATGTAAGGCAAATGGAGTTTGAGTTCAGTGTTGGTGATTAGGTGTTCTTGAAGGTGTCTTTGATGAAGGGAGGGATGCGGTTGGTAATAAGGGGAAGCTCAGTCCCCGCTATGTTAGTTTGCATTAGGTTTTAAAGAGGGTTGGTAATGATTCTTATGAATTAGTGTTGCCTTCTAGTTTTATCTCCATTTATCTGGTATTTCATGCTTTGATGTTGAGGAAGTGTGTGGGTGATCCTTCGATGGTTGTTCCCTTAGATAAGGTGGGTATTTTGGATTCCTTGTCCTACTAGGAGGTCCCAATTGAGATTTTGGATTGGTAAGTTTGTCGATTTTGCAGTAAGGAAATGGCTTCGGTAAAGGTTCTTTTGTTGAACCATAGATTGAGTAAGCTACTTTGGAAGCCAAGGAGGACATGAAGTCAAAGTATCCGTTCTTGTTTCCTATTCTGAAAAATTGTTCTTGAGGTATGTGTATTCCATAACATCTTTGTTTTCAGACTTTGCTAAAAGAAATTGTAATTTCCGTAGCATTTTTTTTTGTATTTGTAAAAGGTAAGAGTAGTTGTATATCTAGTCAAATTATGCTAATAAATACCTTTTCCTATTATTTAAGCATGAATGATCCTAATGGGGAAATATGTAACGCCCTGGGTTTTCGATCTTTTAAAATTTCTAAATTTTTATCCTCACTATTTTGATTACGACTGCCTTGTCAGGTCGTAGGGAGTCACGACGAGCCCTAAGGACTAAGTTGTAAGGTGTCCAAAAAGTTTGATCCAAGACACTGTCTTCATTACAACTTGAGGCCACAAGTCGTAAAGACTCATGAAGCGTCGTTATGTCCCAATCGTAGGGTGTCCAGTGTGTCATCCAAAATTGTTGTTGTCTTAAGTATGAAAAGTGTTTACGAGTTGTTAATTGTGGTTATGAGTTGGTGGTATGAATCATAGGCAAACCAGTATGGGGTCTTGGTTGTTCTGTATTGACAACGACTCCTTATGATTAGTCGTAATGTATGTGTCTATATGAGTTGTATAGTGACCTATAGTCACTCGCGACAATTTTTAGTCTTTTCATTAAGGACACTAAGGACATTTCCCCTCAACCCCAAATTGTAAGCCAAGACCTAAAGCACTATTGGGGACCCCATTAGCATTGTTAACTCACTAAAACACTATGAAAAGTTGACTTAAATTCTCTTAATCAGCCATACATAGGGTTTCCAAGAATTAGGTCAAGTAGATCTTCAAGGGTGGAAATCTGTACGTGAAACTTGTTATTTCAGGCATGTTACTCTTCCCTCACTGTAATTTGGTACAAGCATATGTTTTAATGTATTTTTCATGCGATATTTATGTTTGTTATTGAAACATGGGTTAAGGGTTTTTCTATAACTATTGTTTATGTGATATTTCATGATTAAACATACATGGGTAAAGTTTAAATAGTAATTTAAAGTCAATTTGATGCATGGGAATGGTGAATGAACTAGGGATTGGATTTCCCCAAACTTGTGACTTTTTAAGTGGTTATGACCCCAACCCCGTATAGTGAAATTGGTTTTTAAATATAAGAAATGTGGGAATTTGTAAAATTTAACCAAGGGGGTTGTGAATTTCCCAAAGTAATACAATTGGTTTTGCATGTTGATGTTACCTTGCAAGTGTAGTTAGTACGACGATACAAACAATGTATGCCTTAATATGTATTGTGGTTCTATGAATGAAATTGTGGTATAAATTTTTTAATTAGTCTTTAATGAGGGTTGTTGTAACGCCCCAATTTTCTGAATCGGAATGCTACATGGTGCTCATGACCCCAAGGGGCCACAAGCTAACCCATGACTGATATCTGTACCTATACACTGCATAATATATGAATATAAATGCAAAACATGAACTGAAAGGCCATAAGGTTCAATTTTGAACATAATCTGAATAATAACAATGTCTGAAATAAAGTAGTATCATAATACCAAAATAAAACCGTAATACTGAAGTCTTAATCTAGTCTGTAATCTTGTCTGAAAGCCTCTAACTGTCTAAAGTAAGGAGTGGAAAGAACATGTCTCCAACAAACTTCCGACTACTGAAAGCCAAACTGAAATACTGAAGTAATAAAGTAGTGATCATGTGCTCGGAGAATGAGGACTCACTACTAACTCTGACTTGTGAAATATACAATACTACTGCTGCTCTGTAACTCGTGCCTCTGAACCTATGGTGTAACATAAGAGAAAGAACCATAGGACAAATGCATCAGTATGTCTGAATATACTGAGTATACGAGTAAGGTAGGCTAAATGCAAAGGGGTTTATATGCGTGAATAATGCAGACTAATATGAACGTGAGAATACATACATGCGTAAGTAACTGAAATTGAGAGACTATATCTGATAGTCTAAATCTTCTACTAATGATTAAGATTGACTAAGATTGAGATCAGGCCTAACTAACGGGTGATCTCTAGAACTGATATTGAGAATACTCAACTGAATCTGAGAATGAGATCAAGCCTATCTGATGGGTGACCTCTGTAAGTACTGACACAGAATAAACTTATGTTAGACCAAGCCTATCTAGAGGGTGGTCTATGAATTTGTGGAACTATCTGAGTTTCTTACTGAGATTGATGACTGTATCTGATAGTCCTGATTTCTGAGTTCTACTCTGAAGAATGATACTGAAACTGTAACGGTGGGATTTCTCACTTAACCAAAATGCCCCGAGTCTGAACTAGTGGGGTACAACCTATAACCCCAGCTGGAACGGTGTCAATACCATGCCACAGGTAAATACCTCTTAGGTCAAGCCTATCTGATGGGTGACCCTTGTAGGAAGTCAAGCCTAAGGCAGTATAATAGTCAAGCCTCTCTGACGGGTGACAAGCCTTTTTCTGACGGGTGACAAGCCTTTTTCTGATGGGTGACTCCTACATCCTACGCTGGCTATGTAGTTCTGGAGTTCAGTGATTGCTCCTAATGACTCTGCCTCTCTGACGGGGAGACTTCATCCCTGTACTCGCTCGGTGCTAGCTCCTACTCCTAACTGAAACACTTTGAACTGATTCTTAGAACTTGATCTAAACTGAAGCTGTTACTGAATTTCTTACTTGACTAAGCTGACTGAGTTCACTTGGTTCCATTAAATAATGGAATACTACTGAATCTATTATCCGACTGAATGATACTAAGTTCTGAATTAATTTCTTGAATGCTATTGAGATCTGAGCTGAGTACTGAACTAAAGCTGGAATGATAACGATACTTAGATTACTGAGATTTCTTAAGTTCTATAACTTTCTGAGAGTTCTGAATTCTTTAACTGACTGAGTTCTACTGATCATAGAACGACTGAGATTATCTTGAGACTGACTTGGCTCTAGGCACACAGTTATATTTTTCTGGAACAAGTACCCCCAGGACTCGATGGAAGGAAACTGACACACATAATACTTCTTGATCATAGGAAAAACATCCACAATTCATAATATCATAAGTAGGGTATTTCATACTACACATGGTTCTCAAAACCTTATACATAAAAGGAAATACATATAACATGGGTATACTTTCATACCTCAATATCATGGACATTCCATATCATAACAACAACTAATAACAACACATATCAATAACATAGAATTCATGTGGAAACATAAGGAATAGAACATGGACTTGTCATTTAAGCACTATTAAGTCAATAAAACAGGGATTCTATCATTCTTGGCATTTTATCAAACACCTTACATGCACAACTTTGGGCATAAGTGTACTTATCAATTTGACAATCTTAATCCATCAAAAATTCATGGGTTTCAACTAACCTACTCACATGTTTCAAGAAAAGCACACCAAGATACAACCTTGAATCCAAACAACAATCATCAACATGAATATCGTCATAACACAATAAGGAAATCACAATTTATAATTTAAAACATAATTCTTGAGCTCCATGGATGAAAGGGATCCATGAATGAACACTACGCATACCTTAGAAAGGAAACTTTGATCAGTTGTTGGAGAGTTCTTGGATTGGGAAACTTAATTCTTGATTATCTTGGAAAAAGGGCTTGAATCTTTCTTTTGTAAGATGAATTTAATAAAAACCCTAATCTTGTGGTTGAAAGTGTAAGAGAGGGTTTTTGAGATGTTTAACTAAAGAAAAATAGGAGAAAGTTACGTCCCTTAAGGGTTTTAATTCATGGGAGGTGAACGAAAAAGACCAAAATACCCTTACTAAACCACTTCCCAGTTGCTGAAAATCTAAGGTTGGCGACCTTTGTGATAGGCCGTTAGACTTGTGATAAGTTGTCACAAATGTCGTCACAGGGGGGTTGGAATTGATGAATTTCTACCTAAGGCTGAATACATTCATGAGAAGTCATCACACTTGTGATAACTTATCAAAAATGTCGTCACTGGAGGCTGGATACTGCCTAAGGCTGACGATATTTGTGATAAGTCCTCACACTTGTGATAAGTTATCACGAATGTCGTCACTCAGTTTTCCAGGCTGACATACTAGAGTAAAATGGGTATAACTTTCTACTCCGGTATCAGAATTGGGAGAAATTGGTATCGTTGGATAGCTAATTCAAAGATGTTTTATTTTAAATATAGTAAGTCTTATAATTAAATATATACAAGGAGGTATGGTAGATTGAAATTGACCTAAGTTTTGACGCTCACTAAAACTTGAACAATAGGAAAGGTTTCAACTTGTCCTTGAGTTAGGGGACCTCTATGATCTAAATTCATGCTAAAATAGATTCCCACACTACATAATATATTAACACACTAAATTTACATAGGATTCGAGGCTTTTGGAATATCTACGCATATGAATAATGGATTTTCATTCTAGTCCGAAATGTGGGGTGTTACAGTTGTGTAGTTGAGTCATGAAAGTTGTTTTCCCAAAGGAAAAATATTGGAAATCGTGGTTGCCGATAAAGTGGTCTATATGATCGGTACGTTGGAGTCCCCCTTATTACCATCATTTGATTGGGAGGTTCGAGTCCCCCACATCTTATTACATGATTTGATGTTTGTGTTACCTATTCATGCATGGAGGTTCAAGCTCCCCATAGTAATAATGTATATACCCTTTGGTTAGTGTGGCCACAAGCACTGGGCCCTATTATCTGGGGGAAAGCTTGGCCCATATATCTAGTGGGTGCCTTAGTAATTTATGATGATTGAGCTACACAACCAAGGAAAAAGTTTTAAATCACATGTTAAGACTTATTCCTTATCCCGACATATGATATATCTTTATGTATATGAAGTTGATTTTGTTTATAAGGCGTCAATTTGACAACTTACTAGAATTTTTTAAGCCTAAATTATCATGCTTTTTCATTAATTTGATGTTACATTCTTACTCAATGCTCACTATGTAGGTAAAAGTTAAATGAGAAGATGAGTAGGAAAACTAGATAAAAGTGAGATAAGGAGAAGGTAAAAGAGAAAAAATGTGAGTAAAAAGAACAAAAGATAAAATTATAGGCCAAGGAGTCAACCCTCAGTTACTGCGATCACGATCTGCGGGTCCCAATTGCAATCAATCAACAAGTCAAGCAGAGTGTGATTGCAACATAACAAACACAACTAGGGTGTCGTCATCGTGGACCAAAGATGGCGATGCAGTAGTGCGAAAAACTTTAAACGACATTTTTGTAATATTTGGCAAATGTTGAATTTGGGCTTAAATAGGGGTTTTTAGTTATTTTTTCACATCATCTAATATCATACAAACTATCTCATCTTTAGTTTAGGGTTTATCACTTGGAGCTTATAGCTTGAATTTATACTAATTTGAGGCCAAAATCAATTAGAAAAACTCCAAAGTGAAGGATTGACAAATACCATTGAGGATCATAGGAATTTAAAGTGTCTTGCATTCTCTTTATTTTTCATGAACCAAATTGATGGAGATTTTGGTATATTTTTGTTTATTATCTTTATGAGTTGCTAGTTCTTCCTCTTGGTATTATATTATGATAGGGTGCATTTATGTATGAGTTGTGATTAATTTGTGACTATGCAAATGTGTTGGTGTTGTGTTCTACTATTGTTTGAGTAAAGTAATTACGATTTATGGGTGAAATCCCTAAATACCTAAAATTGGTTTGTGGGTGAAAATCCCAAGCTCTTAAAAGCCTAAACCATCCTTGAAAGAGGGGTTTGGATAAACTATAGGAACCCTCATCATTCTTGAATAGGGGATGTCAGAACCAAGGCAATAGTAGACAATTATTAGGCTTAGTTTGCTAATATTCACCATCTTAGACATATGGGTGAATATGAGGTTTACTATCCCTTGGGTACCATCCTAGCAATAGGGGTGCCTAGTTGAGGTATTGGGTGGATTTAATTGACACACTCATTAGAATTCAAAAGTGTCAAGAAGTGACATCATTGAGGTTTTGTTGAAGAAACAACCTGAAAGACTTTAAACCTAGCCTACCACATCATCAACTATTCAAATTTGCACAGAATAATTATGTTCCCATGCATGCCCCTAGGAAAGCAAAGTCCCAAGATCCATTTTAATAGATTATAGTCTAATTATTATTAGTCTTGAATTAGTCGTTTAGAAGCCCAAAATTAATCATATCTTTGAAAATGTTTAAAACCCCTAAATCTTTGTATCATAAGTTTGAATTTAGTAAGCACTTTTATTTCAATCTTACCCATTTGCAACTCACATTGTTCCTTGTAGATTCGACCCTAATTCTTGTTGGGTTATTATATTGACAACGACTGCCTTGCACTTAAATTGACGTGTCAGTTGAGCGTTACCAAAAATGGCATTGTTGTCATGGAATAATTTGGCGTATTGAGTAAGTTTGGAATTTTAGATTATTGATTGTATTCAAACTTGTAAATATTTGTTTGTGATTTAATTTTGTTTATTCTGTTAGATAGATTTTTATTTTTGATTAATTATTACTATGGCATCATGGAATGAATATTAGTTTTGTTGTTGGAGATATTATCTTGATGGTCTATATCCATATTGTGGTGGAACCTAGCTTTGGTAAGATTGTAGATATGCTCCTTAGAGAGAGATGTGTGCACAATCTAGATTTTATAGGGAGTATGGTTCCTCTTTATGTTGTGGTCGATATGGACATTGGAGTATTTTTCCAAAGGCCCCTACCTCCATTATGTTAAACCAATTTATAGTTGTTCTTATGATTTGGATAGGTCTTATAATGAGAAAAGGGAAGAACAATGTACTGAAGACAATAGGATTGAAGTAATGCTTCAACTTATCTTGGATTGGGTGGACACAATGGGGGATATCATACATCTCATGCATCAATCCCTGGGGACATGTAACAAGAAAATCAAAAGGTTGGAAGAGATGGGTAATGAAGCCAATCTTTCAAATACCATGAGTATTCCCGCTCTTCTAAACAGGATAGACATGAAACAATTGTTGATGATTTCCCAACCAACCAAACCTAATATGGTTGAAGATACTGAAATTCTAGAAATAGAACAAGAGTCAAAAGAATTAACCAAGAAACAACTTACGAAGACTATATTCAATTTTAGGTTGAGAATGTCAAGAAGGATGCGATTTTGAAATTTAGAAGAAGACCTCACACAAACCACTTTTCAGCATTATGCATGGTAGATATGATGAAAGTCGAGCCACCCATGCCAATGATGAATTTTTGAGATAAGGAGTAAAATCCCTATATTTTGGAGTTTGTCATTATAGAAGAGAAAAATGAAGCCCCTCACTTGAAGGCCAATAAATGCAAAATTCGATATATAACAAGTTAATTTTTTATGCTCTCACCAATACCCAAAGAGCCTATTAGAATGTTCGGTGTGATGTTGGGTAAAAGGCTTAAATCATTAAAGTGGAGAGATAGAAAATATTTCATTGTGTCCCCACCTTTTCCCAAAGTATGTCGAAGATGTATTGATCAAAAGTTGCACCGCTTATTTAAGTCTTCTAAATGGAGACATAAATGATAGGCAGAAGATGTCGTGCCGCAACTTTAACTAAGGTGCTTCTTGGGAGGCAACCCAAGGAATTTTTATTTATTCTTTCTAATGCTATTGGTTAAATTTTTATCTTGTTTTTTTGTGTTTGTTGATTATAGCACAAGTTTTTATGGGTACCTTAAGAATGAAACCTAGGATAAGTATATTGGACTTTAACATTATCAATTTCCTCTCTTAATTAAGCTTACAAGGTATGATTCTTAAATTACAAATGATGATCACATATCATGATTTCTTTTGGTTGGAATTTAATTCATTTATACTTAATTTTTTAGAATGTGGTTGTTGGGATGAAGATTTTTTAATGTGTGTCTTGTCTCAAATGCTAAATTGCAAAATTCTTGTTTCTATACACTAGTGCCAACCATGTGTTTGATGAAACACCCACTTGAGGTTTGTTTACTTCATTTTGTGGTGGGTGATTTAATTGGGTTATTATGACTAAAAGTGGTATAGTTGGTAATGAATTGGTGCATTGGGATTGTTCACATGTATTGTTATTTTATCTATTCAAGCTCTTATTTTTCATGCACACCACATGTTTGTTAAAATGTCAATATGATAGAAATGTCTTATATGCTTGTAAAGGTTAATGTGAACTTTCTTGGGTCATTGTGTGATCATTTGTGGAGTATATCTTTGAGTCCAATTGGTCTTAAAAATGGGATATCCGGTGGTTTCTGGTTAAAGTTGTTCTTGAATGTAGAGTCTATAGAGTGATTGATTAGTGTCTGGGTGAATTCAAATTAACATGAGAGACATGAATGCTTGCCTGGCCCTGTAATAAATTGGGTGATTCCATTACTAAGGGTATAGCGTAATTTTTGTTCCTATTGGTACCAGGACTGTTTTATGAGATAAATGGACGATATGTGAAATATTGAGGAAAGAATCCCATGAAGTGTAATGATAATGTTGCCTTGCATTCACCTAAGTTTTCCATTAATTGTTTGGGAAGAAGAAAAAGTTCAAAAATTCTTTCCAAATGTCATTGGTAAGAAATAAAATGATTTTGAGAAAAATAAAAAATATAGTTTTCCTTGTAAAACATATCAAGGGTGTTTTGATCTTTCTTTTAAGTGAGACGATCAAATTCAATTTTTTGCTCTCCCTTTACAAGGATAAGTCCTTGACTCATAGTTACTTATTAAGTTAAAATTGCTCAAATTGGTTTTGATATTAGCTTTTTGCTCTTTTAGTATGATGCCATGTGTGGTGAGATTTTTGAATAATTCTTCTGCATATGTGTAGTCTAGAACTTACCCCGAGTGTGTTCAAAGCAACATCCTAGACAAGTATGGTTTTAAGAATGACCCGAGGACATTTTTGACCCTTCATAAAGCCAAAATTCCTCCTTAATATTTTTCTATAATTAACCCCTTTGAGTCATTTTGCCTATTTTTCTTTCTTTTTGAACTAATAACCTTGTTAAAACACCTAAGACCTTTTAAAAATATTCTTTTTGGCACTTACCCTCGTTTGATGCATTGAATGATTCAAAGTAATGGATTGTAGGAAAATGCCTAAGTGTTGGGGGATTAATGTGATGTGCTAAGATGATCCAAGAAAGAGGTATGTAAGGTGGTCAAATCATGTGCTTAAATGACCAGAGAAATACTTAATGGTAAAGTTATTTAGCCTAACCCATAAAATATGATGAGAAAGAAGGAAAATGAGTGGGTTAATGAGCACTTAAAGTTAGAAAGTCTCTTGAAAATGCTAAATAAATGAAGAAAGAAAATGATGCCTTTGAATTGTTTTGTAAATGCTAATAAAAAATAGGGAAATATTAAAAATGATTTGAAGGAGCATAAGGTGGAGAATTTGAAACTATTGGGGTGGAAAGGGCTGAGAAATTGCATTGAAGGAGGTATTTTAGTCACTTGGTCCATAGATATTTCCTCCCGCACTTTAAACTTTATCTTAACCCATAAGACCTTGGTGATTACAAACTAGGTAAGTCTATATTAGTTGCAAAAAACACAAAGGAAAAGCCTATGGTTCTACTCATTGTACTTGAATTTCTTTGTGAGAGTGATTTTGAATTCTTTAATTATTTGATCTCCTTTAGAAATTTAAATGTCTTTGGTTTGTGTGGATCTAACTCTTGTTTATGGGCAGCATCGATGATTTGGAGTAAAGGGTGAAATCTTCATCTCGATTTGGGTAAATAGGTGAAGTAAGTGGCATTATAAATATTGAGAAATTTTTGAAGATTTTGTTTTTCCTCTTAAGATGCTTTGTTGATTTGGAAGATACATTTGATCAAACTTACATCCTTGCTTCTTAATAGATGCTTATTTAAAAAATTTGGTTCACTTATTGCCATGACATGCTTGGAAAGTCTTTGTAGAGCTTTGTTAGCTTAGTCCTATAGTATAGTTTTCTTTTGGGTGGAATTGAGTTAAATACCCTATCTTGTTGAACTATTCTTGGTTGCTTGAGGAGAATCAATAGTTTAAGATTGGGGGTGTTGATAATTCAACAATTTGACACTTACTAACATTTTGTAAGCCTAAATTATCATGTTTTTTCATTGATTTGATATTACTTTCTTACTTAAATAACATTTATGTAGGTAAAAGTGAAATGAGAAGATGAGTATGGAAACATGATTAAAATAATCTAAGGAGAAGGTGAAAGAGAAGAAATGTGAGCAAAAAGAACAAAAGATGAAAATGCGGGCCTAGGAGTCGAACATCAGTTACTGCAATCGCTGCATGAGGGTTGCAATCGTGATCAGTCAACAATTCAATAATTGTACGATCGTGATATTACTTCCACAAATTTCATGTCATGGTCGCGGTCTAATGATGGCAATCGCGATAGAGCAGAAAAGTTTTAAGGGCATTTTTGTAATATTTGGAAAATGTTGAATTGGAGCTTAAATAGGGGTTTATAATTTTTTTTACATCATCTATTATCAAACATATTATCCTATCCTTAGTTTAGGGTTTATCACTTGGAGATTGGAGCTTGAAATTATACTAATTTGAGGCAACAATTAATTAGAGAAATTCCAAAGTGAAGGATCGGCAAATCCCATTAAGGATTCATTGGAATTTAAAGTGTGGTTTTCATTTTCTTTATTTTTCATGAATCAATTGATGGAGATTTTGCTATGATTTGTTTACTATCTTTATTAGTTGCTATTTCTTCATTGTGGGATTATGTTAGAATAGGGTGCATTTATGTATGGGTTGTGATTCATTTGTGTATATGCTAATGTGTTGGTGTTGAGTTCTACTATTGCTTGAGTAAATTTATTTGGATTTATGGGTGAAAGCCCTAAATACCCAAAATGGGTTGTTGGTGAAAACCCCAAGCTTTAGAAAGCCTAAAAAAATCGTTGAATGAGGGGTTTGGGTGAACTTTAGGAAACCTAATCATTCTTGAAAGAGGTATGTTAGAACCAAGGAAATAGTGGACAATTATTGGACTTAGTTTGATAATTTTCACCATCTTAGGCATAAGGGTGAATATGAGGTTTACTATCCCTTAGGTACCATCCTAGAAATAGGGGTGCCTAATTAAGGAATTGGGTGGCTTTAATTGACTCACTCGTTAGGTACATAAAAGAGTCAATGATTGATATCTTTGAGGTTTTGTTGAAGAACTATCTTCAAGGACTTTAAACCTAGCATACCACATCATTAACTATTCAAATTTTCATCGAATTATTATGGTCCCACGCATAACTTTCCCCTAGGAAAGCATTGTCCCAAGATCCATTTTAATTGATTATACTCTAATTATTCTTAGTCTTGAATTAGACATTTAAAATCCCAAAACTAATCATATCTTTGAAAATGTTTAAAACCCCTAAATCTTTGTATCCTAAGTTTGAATTTAGTAAGTATTTTCATTACGAAATTACCCATTTTCCACTTTTATTGTTCCTAGTGGATTCGACCCCGACTCTTGTTGGGTTATTATATTGACAACGACCGCCTTGCACATAAATTGACGTGTATGTTAAGCATTATCAATTATGTCCATTGTTTTTGAATGATTTTAAACTGTAGATCATGGAATTATGTTATAATTATCCGTTATTTCACTAACCATCTCTGGACTTAATATCCTCATATGATGCAGGCACCAGATATTCTTCTAATTTTCATGTGTAGAGTTCGGTGAATTGGTTAGGTTTGTTGGTTTGTGGTGTTGCATGATGTAGTGAGCATAAATTTCACAAAAGGCTTAGGCATTTCACCAACTTTCATTCTCATGGTTATCTACCAGAGTCAGGGACATGTCCTGGCCAAGACTAGTTTTTCTTCTTTGTTTAGAAGGCTCTGATTGGATTAATGTTGATATTAGGTGATGTTAGTTAGTTATTTGGCTGATCATCGGTCGTCAGTTATATACATGTTTAGACTTTCTTTAAGCTTCTTGCATGCTATTCTTTTATATGTTAAAATTCATTCGACGTTGGGGAATATTTTGTTTTGCTTGGTTAGGTGCCGAAGTGATCTCGGATCCATGTGGGTGTTGAGATTCCAGTCGCGGGAAAGCCCTGATTCTTGTCATGAATTAGAATCTAGATCAAGCAAACTATAAACATCACGATATAAGAATTGTAACATACCAGTAACAACATCAGGAGATGCCTTGGTTTTTAATAAGTGGAAAAAACATCGACACGATTTCGGACGGTGTAGGTACATAAAGTAGCACCCTATGGTGCAGGAGCTGAAGAAGTGGCAACTAGAACCTTATTATCCCTAGAGGCTACCTGTAAGACCCTGCAAAGTTCCCTTATATTCCGGGCCTTAGAACATGTCAAGTGAAGTGTAATTCTGTCCCTAAAAGACTGATAAGTGATTGCTATTTAAGACATATAGAATTTTCTTAAATTTAAATTTCTGTCATGTAGATAATTGAATTAGCTTTCCAACGATACCAATTTCATCCTAATCTGGTATCGGGGTGAGAAGTTATGGCCATTTTACTTAGAGTTGTCAGAATCGCCCAGTTGCAACGGACGATTCGACGGACCGTCAAGTTTGCGATAGAATTTTGAGTTTGTGATGGACCGTCACTTGTACCTTCGCAACCAAGGAAGTAACTCTCTTTCCTATCCCAAGTACGACGGCTAGGACGACGGATCGTCAAGGCTGCGATGGACCGTCGCTGAGATCGTCGTCACTAAGGTAGTGTGGTCTCATCCTTGCCAACCTATGACGGATGATCCGACGGATCGTCAAGACTACGACGGACCATTTTTTTGATCTTCACACCAAGGTAGTGTGTTCTTTTTCTGACCGACGTGCGACGGACGATCTGACGGACCATCAGACTAGCGACTGACCGTTGCTTTGATCATCGCAGCCCCTGTTCAGTAATTTTAACTTGTTTTAAAAAGGTCTTTTTGGTCTTCTTCACTCTTTTATCAACCATATATATTACAAATGAAGAAAATGGCTTCATTTATCATCCAAAACACAAGAGAGTTAGGGTTTGTCTCTCAAGATCAAATCTAAAACTCTTCTCCAAAAAATCCAAGAACTCACAATAGATTCTACAAATTGAGTTAAAATTTAAGTTCCCCAAGTTCAAGGGTTGCAAGAAATCTCTCTCAAGAGTAAGAAGAAGAGTTAAAGAAAGCTTGTTCATCCAATTTAATAATCTAAGGTATGTGAGGTTTTGAACAAGGGTAATCCTTTTACCCTTAGGCCTAAAGGGTTATTTAAACTATATTTTTTCATCAATCTATGAGGTTTTACAAGATATTGAATTAGGGTTTTCACTCATTGTTATTGATTGCAATATCTTGATGTTTCCTATGAATTGAAAGTTAAATAACATGATTTTGCATGTTTTCTTAAGAAATTGAAGCTGGGTTTATACCCCATGTTGTTACTCTTTGAGAATTTAATATTTTCAATGTTCTAGAAATTGAAGTATATGAGTATGTTGATATTTTGAGACAAATTGCTGTAACTTCCAGATTTCGACATGAATTATGAATCTATATGCTATCTATTATGCATTATGATGAGTTTTAACTTGAGATTCAATTATGGGTCATTAAGCAATACTTGAGACTTGCAATTTTATGAACTATTGTGCTATAAACACCCATAATTTAAGTATTTTGAGATTATTGAGAAATGTTTTGACCTAATGGTCATAGTGTTTGGAAATCCACTCTACCAAATGAGATTATAGATTTTATTGTTGTGTTCTTATGAACTATGAGATTATTTTGAAAGTGGATTTCCATGAGATGAGCGAGATAATATAAAAAAAGTAGTATTTAGCACCGAGTTGGGTAAGTTACCACCGTTTCTTACCTCAGAACTACGTGCCACCGTAGTTTTGAGATTTTGGGCCTGAGACCAAAAATATTGGGCCTGAGGCCGAGACAAGTGATCACTGAGTTGAGGTTATACTCCTTGGCAAGAGTATGATGCCTATCCCCAACGTGAGGTTTCTTACTTAGGAGGACAAGAAGTTGGACTCCATGTAGCTCGCATGGCTTATGTCGGTTAAGAGAACCTCCCTAAACTAAAGTATTTTCCATTGAGATAGAATATTTTCTCTAAAGCTTTGGGATGAGATATTTTCTAAAATGAATGAACTGTTTTGAGTATTTCCCAAAGAAGGAAGTAGTTTTCTCTACTAATACGAGTTGAAAGTGTTTGAGTTCAAAAGAGTTAAAAGTTCTTGAGCATTAAAGAAGTTTTACTCCCCATGAGATATATGCATGAGTTGAAAGTATTGTTTAAAGTTTCCTTCAGCCTATGAGTAATGATATAAGAGAAGAGTACAAATTTTAAAGCTAAAGTATAATGACTCATGAGATTTATGTTACATGATTCATCATACATGATTTATGAGCTTTACATTTTGACTTATTCAAGCCATGTGAGTCATTCCAATTACATACATGATTTGATTAAAGAGTTTTGATATTGTTTTATGTGAATAACCCTTATATACTCAGTACATTCCCAAGTGATGATCTACATATATGTCTATGTGCTACATTCTCTTATAATCTAGGTTCGGGTTCTTAGTCCCAGCCTCGTCAGTGATTTCTGAGTATCTTTGCCTATATTTCTCCATTGGAGATTCCTCATGGTTCGAGGATCTATATTCTGATATTTCAATACTTAAGTGTTTATGTCATTACTTTCAGTTTAGTTTGAGTCAGTTGGGGACCTGTTCCAACGACTGTCTAGTTCATGGAGTAGTAGTAGAGGGTTTGTCAGACTAGTTATCAGACTATGGTTACGTTGAGATTTCTAGTTTTGTGGTCATTTAGACCGAGTATTACCTTCGTATTTCCTTTCATTTTTTATGACAATGCCAGTGATTTGTATATTTATTTTTGAATGAGTTTTTATGAGAAGTTATAGGCTCTGAATATTTTCTTGGGGCTACTTGTAGCCTTAAGCACCGTGTGACGTCCCGGGAGGTGATTTTGGGTCGTTACGAACTTTGTATCAGAGCCAGGTTTTAATGGAGTCCTAGGGATTCTGACAAGCCACGTTGAGTAGAGTCTTCATCATCGGTGTGTAGCGCGCCATATCTATAAGCAAAAGGCTACAAGAAATTTTAGGAAAAAGTTGTTTATTTTTTTAGATTTTATCGTGCCTACTATTGTCTCTCTCATCTAATAATTTGTGTCTCCTATTTCAGAAAATGCCACTCTGAAGAGAGAATGCCCACGGAAACGATAATGAGTAACCCCCACCTATTGATCTTTTGAATGAGACTGCTTTTAATGCCGAGTTTTGGGCAGCCTATCAGGCGTTAGCCCAAGTAGTGACCGCTAATGTTTGGGTCAATAACTTAGCCTCAGTAGAAGATCACCAAAGAGGTAATGTAGTTGCGGCTAAGATTTGTGATTTCATGTGGATGAATCCACCAGATTTTTATGGGTCCAACGCAAGTGAGGGCCTACAGTTGCACCTTGAGGAGGTAAGAAAGATCATGCAGGTGATGCATGTTTCTGAGGAAGAAAGTGTTAAGTTGGTGTCTTATAGGTTGAAGGACATAGCTTATGAATAGGTTGTATCGTGGAGGAAGGGTAGAGGTAAGGATGCTACTTCTATGACTTGGCAGGTGTTCCAAGATGCATTTTTTGGGCAAGTTCTTTATGCTTGAGATGAGGAAAGCAAAGATTGGGGAGTTTATGAACTTGAGGCAGGGCTCTATGACTGTTAAGGAGTCCTTCTTGAAGTTCAACCAGTTGGCCTAGTATGCTCTTTATTTGATTTCTGACACCTGAGCTAGTATGAGCAAGTTCATGATAGGTGTTTCTGGTTTGGTGCTAAAAGAGTGTAGGACAACAATGCTACATAAGGATATAGATCTGTCTAGGTTGATGATGCATGCACAACAGATAGAGGTGGATAAGATTAGAGAGAGAGCGATAGAGTGAGAGGTAACAAGAGGGCTAGATCTGAGTAGCATGATTATAGTCAGCCTAGGTTCCATGGAGGAAACATCCCTCAGTTTCAGAGACGTCCATCTATTCCAAATCCTTCATCAGCTAGTGCTCCCACGCCTAGAGGAAGGATCAAGGGAGTAGTTTTTTTATGTCTAGGTCGCAAAACAGTGTTGTTAACAGGCCTCGCTATCCTTCTTGTGCTAAGTGTGGTAGGGATCATCCTGGTCAGTCTTTCATATATTTGAGGGGTTGTTTTGGTTATGGCAAGTAGGGCCATAGACTTAGAGATTGTCTGCATACTAGGCAGGGGACAAGAGATACCCGACCTCAGGCATAGACTATAGTACACCAACTTCTGTCCCTCATCCCTCCCCTATTTAGGGTGCTTTATCTGGTACTGCTGACGGTCAGCGCCAGAATAGATTTTATGACTTACCCTCCTATTAGGAGTAGAAGGACTCTCCCGATGTCTTTACTGGTATGCTCCACATCTTTTGTTTTGATGTTTATGTGTTTTTGGACCCCGGGTCAAGTCTCTCATATGGGACCCCACTTGTGGCTATGAATTTCAAAATGAGTCCCGAAAAGATTCCTGAGCCCATCCTAGTCTCCACACCAGCAGGGGAGTCAGTTGTTGCTAAAAAAATGTATAGAGATTGTCCTATTACTATTCTTCTTAGAGTCATACTTGCTGATTTGATAGAGTTAGACATAGTGGATTTTGACCATATTCTGGGTGTGGATTGGCTTCATTCTTATTATGCATCGATAGACTATCGTACCCATGTAATCAAGTTTCAGTTCCCTAATAAGCCAGTTTTTGAGTGGTCCAGGAGTTCGGTATCTCCCAAGAGTCATTTTATCTCCTATCTCAAAGCCAAAAAGCTAATATCCAAGGGTTACATCTATCAACTAGTTAGATTCAAAGACACTAAGTTTGAGGGTCCATTCAGTCAGTCGATATTGTAAATGAGTTTCTAGATGTTTTTCTGGAAGATCTCCCAGGGCTACCTCCTGATGGAGAGATAGAATTTGGGATTGACCTTCATCCCGATACTCATCCCATTTCTATTACGCCATACCGTATGGAACCTGCTGAGCTTAAGGAGTTAAAAAAGAAACTCAAAGATCATTTAGAAAAATGTTTCATAATGCCCGGTATTTCTCCTTGGGGTGCACCTATTGTATTCATGCAAAAGAAAGATGGTTTTTTGCTTATGTGCATTGACTATCATCAACTTAACAAGGTCACAGTAAAAATAGGTATCCTCTTTCGAGAATTGATGACCTATTTGATAAGTTGCAAGGTGCAATCTATTTCTCCAAGATAGACATTAGATCCGGCTATCACCAGCTTAAAGTGAGGGAATGTGATTTCCAAAGGCAGCCTTCTGAACCTGCTATGGTCACGTTGAGTTTCTAGTCATGTCTTTTTGACTAACCAATGCCCAACCAGCTTTTATGGACCTTATGAATCGAGTGTTCAAGCAATATCTTCATATGTTTGTCATAGTGTTCATAGATGACATCCTTGTCTACTCCCGCAGTGAGCATGATCATGTAGATCGCCTTAGAATTGTCTTACAAACTCTTAGAGGTCACCAGTTGTTCCCCAAATTAAGTAAGTGTGAATTTTGGCTAAGGTCTGTAGCCTTTCTGGGTCATATTGTTTCAACCGAAGGTATTAGAGTTGATCCCCAAAAGACAAAAGCCGCAAGAAATTAGCCTAGACCTATCTCTCCATCTGACATTAGAAGTTTCTTGGATCTAGCGGGATACTCCTTTATTTTGTTGAAGGTTTCTCTTTCATTATGTCTCTTATGACCTTGTATACCCAAAAGAAAGTTAAGTTCCAGTGGTCAGATTCTTGTGAGAAGAGTTTTCAGGAGTTGAAGACTAGACTTACTTCAGCCGCTGTGTTGACTTTGCTTGATGGTATAGATCATTTTGTGGTGTATTGTGATTCCTCTAGAGTAGTTTTGGGTTGTTTGTTGATGCAAAAAGGTAAGGTTATAGCCTATGCCTCTAGGCAGTTAAAGCGGTATAAGAAGAATTATCCAACCCATGATCTTGAGTTAGCTGCTATGGTTTTTTCTTTGAAAATCTGGAGACACTATCTTTATGGTGTTCATGTTGATGTGTTTACTGATCATAAGAGCCTGCAGTATGTGTTTACTTAGAGAGAGTTGAATCTTAGGCAGAGTAGGTGGTTAGAGTTGTTAAAAGACTATGATATGAGTGTATTGTATCACCCGGGCAAGGAAAATATAGTGGTAGATGCCCTTAGTAGATTGTCTATGGGTAGTGTTGCTCAAGTAGAGGAAGGTAAGAAAGAGTTAGCTTGTGATATGCATTATCTGGCTAGATTGGGTGTTAGGTTGCTTGATTCAGCTGAGGGAAGTACTTTGGTGTAAATTAGTTCCAAATCCTCTTTAGTTTTGGAAGTGAAGGAGAAGTAAGATAGAGATCCTAGTTTGGTCAGACTGAAGGAAGCAGTTCAGGACCAAAAGGTAGAGGTTTTCTCCCAAGGGGGATGGCGTGTTGAGATTGTAGGGTAGATTCTCTGTTCCGTGTGTTGATGATCTGAGCAAAAGGATTATGGCTAAAGCGCATGGCGCGTGGTATTCTATTAATCCCGGCACTACCAAGATGTACCGCGACTTGCGGGAAATATATTGGTGAAATTGAATGAAGAAGGATATAGCTGAGTTTGTATCAACGTGTGCAACGTTCCAACAGGTTAAGGTAGAGCACCAAAGTCCTGGTGGTGTGATGTAAGAGTTTGGTATACCTACTTAGAAGTGGGAGGTGGTGAATATGGACTTCGTGATCGGGTTATCACTTTTGCGTCATCATCATGATTCTATTTGGGTTGTTGTAGACAGGCTGACTAAGTCCGTGCACTTCTTGCCCATGCATACATCTTATAAAACCAAGGATTATGATAGATTGTATATACAGTAGTTAGTCAGGCTACACGGAGTTCCCTTGTCTATCATTTTGGATAGGGGTACTCAATTTACTTCTCAGTTTTAGAGGGCGTTTCAGCATGGTCTTGGTACCCAATTTCTTTTGAGTTCTGTTTTTCATCCACAGACAGATGGTTAGGCTGAGAGGACCATTTAGACCCTAGATGATATGTTGAGGTCGTGCGCTCTTGATTTCAAAGAAAGTTGGGATGAGCATTTTCCATTGATAGAGTTCACCTATAACAATAGTTACCATTCTACCATTAAGAAAACACCATTTGAGGCCTTGTATAGTAGAAGATGTAGATAACCCATAGATTAGTTTGAAGTTGGTGAAGCTGCCGTGATTGGGCTTGATGCAGTGTTTGAAGCTATGGAGAAAGTTAAGTTGATTAGAGAGAGGTTAAAGACAGCTCAGAGTCATCAAAAGTCATATGCCGATGTAAGGAGAAGAGATATTAAGTTTGAAGAGGGTAATTTGGTGTACTTAAAGATTTCACACACGAAAGGGGTGAAGAGGTTTAGTAAAAAATAAAAGCTTAGTCCCTGTTATGTTGGCGTATATAGAGTTTTGAGCCGTGTTGGGAAAGTAGCTGATGATGTTGGGTTGCCTGCGGAGTTGTTAGCCATTCATCCAATTTTTTCATTTCTCCATGCTTAAGAAGCATATTGGTGATTCTGGTGTGGTAGATCCTTCAGAGAGTGCTGATATTCAGAACAGTCTTTCATTCCATAAGATTCCTGTTGAGATCCTATAATTTTAGATCCGTAGACTAAGGAACAAAGAGGTTATCAATGAACCGTCGGATCGTTCGTCGCAACCAAGGCAGTAACTTCCTTTCCTGGCCCAAGTTCGATGGCTCGGACGACAGACTATCATTGAGACCATCGCCACTGAGGAAGTGTGGTCTCATCCTTGTCAACATGAGATGGATGATCGACGGACCGTAAAGACTGCGACGGACCATTGCTTAGACCATCACACTAAGGCAGTGTTTTTTTTTCTTACCGACATGTGACGGGTGATCTGACGGACCGTCAGACTAGCGATGGACCATTGCTTCGACCGTCACAGCCCCCGTTCAGTATTTTTAACTCGTTTTAAAAAGGCCATTTCAATCTATTTCACTCTTTTATCAACCAAATATATTCCAAAGGAAGGAAATGGATTCATTAATCATCCAAAACGCAAGAGAGCTAGGGTTTCTTGCTCAACATCAAATCTAAAACCCTTCTCTAAGAAATCCAAGTACTCACCATAGATTCTACAAATTGAGTTGAGATTTAAGTTCCCCAAGTTCAAGGGTTGCAAGAACTCTCTCTCAAGAGTAAGAAGAAAAGTTAAAGCAAGCTTGTTCATCCAATTTCATAATCTAAGGTATGTGGGATTTTGAACAAGGGTAATCGTTTCACCCTGTTGCCCAAAGGCTTATTTAAACTATAATTTTTCTACAATCTATGAGATTTTACTTGATATTGAATTAGGGGTTTTCACCCCATTATTATTGATTGCAATATCTTGATGTTTCCCATGAATTGAAAGTTAAATAGCATGATTTTTCATGTTTTCTTAAGAAATTGAAGCTGGGTTTATACCCTATGTTGTTACTACTTGAGAATTTCAGAGTTTCAATGGTCTAGAAATTGAAGTATATGAGTATATTGATATTTTGAGACAAAATACTGTTACTTGCAGATTTTTACTTGAATTATGAATCTATATGCTATCTATTATGCATTATGATGAGTTTTAACTTGAGATTGAATTATGGGTCATTAAGCCCTACTTGAGACTTGCAATTTTATGAACTATTGTGCTATAAGCATCGATGATTTGAGTATTTTGAGATTATTGAGAAATGTTTTGACCTAATAATCATAGAGTTTTGAAATCCACTCTACCACATGAGATTACAGATTTGATTGTTGGATTCTTATGACGCATGAGATTATTTGGAAAGTGGATTTCCATGAGATGAGAAATATAAACTAAAGGGATTAGTATTTAGCACCGAGTTGGGTAAGTTACCACAGTTTCTTACCCCAGAACTATGTACCACCATAGGTTTGAGAATTTGGGCCAGAGGCCGAGATGATTAGGCCCGAGGATAAGATAAATGATCACTGAGTAGAAGTTATACCTCTTGGAAAGAGTATTAAGCCTCTCCCCAACATGAGGTTTCTTCCTTAGGAGGACAAGACGTTTGACTCCATGTAGCTCTCATGGTTTATGTCGGTTAAGAGAACTTCCCTAAACTAAAGTATTTTCCATTTCGATAGAATATTTTCCCTAAAGCTTTAGTCTGAAATATTTTCTAAAATGAATGAAATGTTTTGACTATTTTCCAAAGAAGGAAGTAGTTTTTTCTACTTATACGAGTTGATCACCGATTTTCAAACCAAAGTCATATGATTTCGAGTTCAGAAAAGTTATAAGTTCTTGAGAATTAAAGAAGTTTTACTCCCCATGAGATATATGCATGAGTTGAAAGTATCGTTTAAAGTTACCTTCAGCCTATGAGTAATGATAATAAGATAAGAGTACAGATTTTAAAGCTAAAGTATAATGACACACGAGATTTGTGTTACATGCTTCATCATACATGATTTATGAGCTTTACATTTTGACTTATCCAAGCCATGTGAGTCATTCCTATCGCATGCATGATTTGATTAAAGAGTATTGATATTGTTTTAGGTAAATGATGCACCCCCATATACACAGTAATTTCCCAAGTGCTGATCCACCTTTACGTCTATGTGCTACATTGTCTTATAATGTAGGTTCAAGTGCTCAGTCCCAGCCTCGTCAGTGATTCCCGAGTACCTTAGTCTACATTTCTCCAGTGGTGAGTGCTCATGGTTTGAGGGACTATCTTCATATATTTCAATACTTGAGTGTTTTTGTCATTAGTTTCAGTTCAGTTTGAGTCAGTTGGGGACCTGTCACAATGGCTCTCTAGTTCTTGGAGTAGTAGAGTCTTTCTCAGACTAGTTATCGGACTGTGGTTGTGTTGAGATTTCCCTTTTTGTCATCGTTTGGACCGAGTATTACCTTCCTATTTCCTTCCATTTGATATGACAGTGCCAGTGTTTTGTATATTTCTTCTTGAATAAGTTATTATGAGAAGTGATAGGCTCAAAGGGTTAGCTTGGGGCTACTTGTATCCCTAAGCACCATAAGACATCCCGGGAGGTGATTTATGGTCGTTACACTACCTTAGCTATAGGACCGTATCTCTACATATGGCCAGGCTCTCCAAAATTAAAGCATATATTTCTACCCTCATCACAATAACTACGGTGAAATTGACCACAAAATATACAAAGAGGATAAAATGGGCTGACTGAGTTCCACTAGACTAAGACTATGCACCCTGTACCTTAGGACCACACTATCTTGAATGCAATCTTCACCAGATGACTTTGGACAAGGAGAAATAGAAGAAGAATATGAACTAGAATTTACCCAAGTTATCTTCATGGTCCACTATATATCATCCCTCCCATTATTTTGCTAATTTGCACCCTACCTCGAATACCTAAACTACTTATTTTGCCTCTTCACCATCTTTGCCTATCTCTTGTTTTCATCTTCTACGTGCTACATATAAATAACAAGACTTGAGATATCTATGTGATTGTTAAACATAGCATCCTTACACTCCAACACCAAATCATGGGACAACCCAAAAGTGAACTTTCTTATTTTAGACCATTTACTGGACACCAACTCTGGAGCATAGAAAGATAACTTCTAAAATTTCTAGGAATACTCTTTCACGCTCATCTTACCCCATTTCAAATTGACAAACTTTTCACGCTCATCTTACCCCATTTCAAATTGACAAACTCCTCAACCATAGCTTCTCTCAACTACCAAGGAAAGAAATGATCGAGATTGGAACCCAAAAACTCATTCGATAATGGCATCTCTGCATCATCAAGGCACAACTACTCCTACACTCATACCACAGATAAGCTATATCTTTCAGCTGATATGCAACAAACTCTACACATTCAGAATCAGTAGAATGCATCACTTTAAAAATATTTTCCATCTCATCCGCAAATCCATGAGGATCCTCCTTAATCGTAGAGCCTGTAAAGGCTGGGGGATTCAACCTTATTAATTGGCCAATCCAAGTGACCTCAGAATAAGGAGAACAAAACCAACATGATTTTCTTAATGAGACTGAGATGTCATAAATTAAGTAAGCAGATGTATAGAATAGAGAAAGTCAATATTAGAAATATCACCCTGAGGCATCATACCATGAAAATTATCAACCTCGGAAGCCCAAGGAGGACTAACGGGAATCAGTGGAACTCCATGTGAAGTATTACAATCTAGAGTAGGGACCCTAAATTGAGTCTGCACTCCATTAGCAGGTCGAGTTCTATCTGTAATTTCCATAGGTAGGAAAGAAAGACCAATAGAGTTCCTATGAACATCAGATCTTTGGGGAGGAATGACGTAAAATGTTAGCCACTGAGAGTTATTGAATTTCAAGGTACCATACTTTATAGCAAAAGATAGAACACAAGAAAGGGATACATTTATAAATTCCTTATTGCATCTCCCTTATAAGTGTGGTGCACTACTAATCCATAAAGGAGACTCTAACTTACAAGACTTTTGGACACCCAAGACACTAAAGCTATCTCTGACACCAAGCTTGTCATGACCCAAACTAGGGCGTAGTCATGATGGAAATCTTAAGCCCACCGAGGGCCATAGACCACCCCCTTAGCCTAGCTAATAAGACATAACCAAAATACATAGTTTAATGCAACCAGAGTATAAAGACAACACAATTAATGTAACTCAAATAGAACTAAGAGTTCAAAATAATGACGACCCCCTCAATCTGTCCACAAAATCCTCTAAATACAAAATACCAAGTTAGATCAAGACATACCCCTGACCATGGCAAAGAGATAATCTAAAAGTATGAAAAGAAATCAATGGGGTTTCTAAAAAATAGAGAAGGAATTTAAATGTCCAGCCGTTTGGAAGATGGAGACTCACCACTTCAAGCTGACTAAAAAGAGAACCAAAACCACCTATGTTCTCACAACGTAACCGAAGAACCCCTAGTACCCTATATTATTAAATGATGTAACACTTAAGGATGGTTATTGGGATGAACACTAGCATGTAACTAAGGGAAGGGATGAAATAATTCCATAATCAAATCAGTCCAAAACCATTCAAAAATCATATGGACACATTCAAATATACATATATATAAGATGTCGGGATAGGGGACACGGTTTAAGCATAAAATTTAAAATTCATTAACCTGGACTGTGTTGCTTTAAACGTACAAAGGGAACCCACTGGCTATATGGGTTCATCTCCCCTACTGAAAGTGTCCCAGCGTGTGTTTGCCACATGCAATTTGTCCTATTTTTCCTCTTTTATAGGTATTAACATTAGTAGTCTAAGCCTTAGTAAAACTATTATGGCTTAGTGGAATGCAAAAGTGAGGAACAGAGATAGAGAATACTAACTAGCCTTACCCAGCATACTAAGTTAGGAACTATGGAGAAGGATAAACAACATAAAGCATGATGGATGGACTTTATTTGAACAAAGAGTAATTTTCAATATTTATAGGAATTTTGGAATCTTAGAAAAAATTTAGAAAGCCAAATAAAGTATATCCTTGTGCATGGTCGGATATTTTTAAAAAGTTTGAATATAGTTGAACAAAAGTGAAAGTGAATAAAGTTATATGGAAATTTCCATTGGAAGTGTGTATCAAATATAATTCTGATGGTGAATTTAGATAAAATCTAGGTATTAGTTCATATGACTATTGTTTAAGATATGAGAGAGGTCACCAGATCTATGCAAAAAGTGATACGATAAAAGTCACATTTAATGTTATGATAGAGGCTTATTCTATATTACAAGCAGCAATACACTGTTCATATACACAATACAAAAAGGTAATATTTCAAATAGACTCTCTCACTATTTTGAAGATTTTAATTAAAGAATTGAGTTGTCCATGGAATATTTTAGAACATATAGAGCAAATATGGGCATTGACATCAGATAAGCAAATTCAGTTCCAATACATCATGAGGAAAGACAATCAACTAGCAAATCATTTGATAAATTTAGCAATTGATACTGTATAATTCAAAGTCACATGATTCCAACAGTTAAAAGTTACAGGCAAAAAGATTTTGAATAGTGATATATTATAATATCCCTACTTAAGCGTGTCACTATTGAAGGGTTATGGGGGATGGGAAGGCTACTACGTACAGTGATCACATGCAAGTATTTACAAGATTAAGGCAGAAAAAACACTGAAAAAGCTACTTAGCCTACACTACCTCATCCAACAAAAAGGACTCATAAAAAGGCGGAGGGTTATAAAGAGATTTTGCAATTAATACACCTGAGGAGATTGTTACTATCATATTACATGCGGTTCTAAGCTTGTATCTTTCTACCGGCCATAAATACAAAAATAAAATATTTGAGAAGTCAAAAAATGAGAGGAATACAGGGAAACAATAGGACTACGAGCTTAGTTTGAATTGTAACATTTTTCAGGGGTCTCAAACCCTAAGCAAAGCACAAAAAGGAGTTGATTTTCTCATCCACCGAAGAGCAAAACTTGGGAAACAAATTAATAGTTAGATGAGATACAAAAACATAAAACAATATACGGAGGAGACTGTTTAAACATACTTCTGCAAGCTGAAACACCAAGAAAAAACATTCCAGAAATGCAATATGTTGATTACCCAAAGCCTGTACATTAAGAATCGGAGGTTCAAATAAGTAAAGAAGCTCATTTCTCAGGTGTCTTGAAGTTGATGTGGTGGATGCAAATGAAGATAGAATTCGGAAACCCTACAATATCGTATATATGTTATAAGATAGATAGGTTTGGGCTGGATTCGGTTTTTGATTTGTCTATAGTTTAATTTTTATAATTTTTAATTAGAGTCAGCCCATGTTTGTGTAAATATTGAAGTTTTTATTTGCCTTTGTTTATAAAATCTCAAAATTAATTTTAAAATAAAGCCACACGAACTAGGAAAATCCGAGGAAGGGCTAAAGACACTGAGGCTTAAACTATTGCAATATATATATATAATGTTAGAACTATGAACATGGTCATCAAGATCGCCGCGACGACAAATGTGGTTTAATGTATTGATCCCTCCGAGACCCCCGCCTTCTACGAAGAGCTACACAACCCCCTTTAAGTAAAAATTAAAACCATTTACACACATTCTCAACCATTAACCAAGAATTATTTTAA
Organism: Capsicum pubescens; assembly: GCA_030864215.1. Taxonomy (NCBI): domain Eukaryota; kingdom Viridiplantae; phylum Streptophyta; class Magnoliopsida; order Solanales; family Solanaceae; genus Capsicum; species Capsicum pubescens. The sequence continues at coordinate 138,708,995 of CM061545.1, forward strand.
GAAGGCACTTTCCATTGGTATCATCATACCAAATAAAGTTAAGCTTGCAATACAATTCAATTTATGCCATACCAGAACCAATTAGCCAAACTAACTCCATATTTCAAAGTAAATCCAATCCATGGCCACCATGGCCTTCCAAAAACAATTTTATGTTCCATTACCCTTTTATTCAATGTGAGGATCCCAAGTTAGTTAAACCATGTGTATATCCATGTTCAAAACTAATTTCATAAGTTGTGTTGAGGTTAAAGGCAATTTCAAACCATTAAATAATAAAATTAGGGGAATCCCATGTTTCCTATTTCAATTCCCATATCCTTGCATACATTGAGTTCAAAACCTTGAGAATAACCATACATGATCCATTTAAAACCATGAAAAACCAATTTACTCCATAACCATTCTAAATTCCTCAACCCATATTCAAAACCAACAATTAAATCCACATGGACAATAATTAAACACGTGTTTGTATGAAAATAAAATTAGGGAAGAGATACATGCCTAAAACATCAAGAATTTTGGAAGAGAAATCACAAATTGAACCTTAGCTAATCAATCCCTTGAAACCCTTTCTTTTTCCTTTCTTTAGAAATTTGAGCAGACAGAATGATTTTATAATTAATTAATGTAAAATTATAAGGTCTATTAGGGTATTTTAAGTCAAGTGAAATAATGGGATAAAAGGAAAAGGCCAAAATAACCTTACTTAAATTATGCAGAAAACTATCACATTTTACTACGGGTTAGGTAACAACTTGTGGTCACTGGTCATGAGTCATCACCATAACTTATAGCCAGGGTAAAAACCCAAGGCTACCTTACTGGAATTGTCAAGAGTAATACCCTATGAATCGTGACTAGATCTTAAGACTATTGAGGGCCAAGTCATAATCCAAACAAAAATATTAGGCCACCTCACATGTTTGGCTACGATTGGGACTATACGATTTGTGAAGAGGCCCTATAGTTTATCAATTGAGCCGTACTCCAGACAGTGAGCACAATCACATAGAAAATTTTAGATTCCAAAAACTGGATATACTACACCAAAAGTAGAAACATGCCCACTCTAGTACCCAGTCAATGCAATGAATGTTGCTATAAAGACATGTATCATTATAGTGATGCTTCTATCACGACATATGTCACTATAATGGTGAAAATTAATGTTTTATTTTAAAAATCCCCCAAAATGATTTATTTCTAAAATTTGTTATGGGGTAAGGGAGAGAGGATATTTGACAAAAAATATTTGGTAGTAATCGTTATGCTTCATTAAGGTAACGATTTCATTCTCATTAACTTGTAAATTAATAATATAGACTTAGTATTACTAGTTTGAGAGTTTGGGGAGGGTTAAGGGTTGATTTTGTTGGTTTTTCGGTGCAAGGGAGTAATTTGGGTATTAAATCAATGTGTTTTGGTTAGTAATTTTTATTTAAACCTTGTATGCTATTAATTCACTAAATCATCCATTGACTTGGTAGTTTTAATTTAATTAAGATACGAAATCCCTATAATAGGGAGGGAATATGTTATGACCCAAGAATACCCCCTAGTCGTACAATGGTGCTTCAAATCACAATTTACTCCAAGATAACCCAAGGCCTAACAAAAAACTAAGAATAAAGATAATAATTGATAAAAAAACTTATATAAAAGCTAAAATGAATAATATATTAAACATTTAGTGGAAATAAAATCATTACTAAATAAGTCTGAAATCAAAAGTTGAACATCTATTTATATGTCTTAAAAACCTCTACTAAGATGAGTTGTTGGGACAACCCCTAGCTAACTCTAACTTTCTAAAAACTAGAAATGACAAAAACAAAAGTATATGAAATGCTAAATCTAGTACTCATATGATGAGGACTCACCAAAACTACATCTTTTAATATGGGAATCGATCATACTATACATAATTCAGATGGTGAGAGTAAGGACCTATATTATAAGAAAATATAGCATAATAAAAGTATGCGATCAGTACTTTTAATTACAGAGTATCTAAGATACGAAACTAACTAATATAAGATAAACATGGTTCATGTATCATGATAGCAAGAGCAAAATCAAGTAAAGAACATATGCTGTAAAATGTACTGAACAACTGAATACAATGTCATGGAAGAATCTAAAATCTAAATTTTAATCGATTGATTGTTGGAGTTAGTAATAATTGACATAGCTTAATGTGAACTAATTATGGTCCAATGAGTTACCCCAGCTGAAAAAGGGTCTAGTACCTTGCGAAGGGTACAAACACTGATGTGGATCTATTAAACTAATGTCCAAAAGGATTAAGGTTTCAAGCGTGATCTTGTGGGTGACCCTTCAAATTTGACAGTGGTGTAATAATTCTGGGACTTAGGTATTCTATTAAAGGTGTCAGCCTAACTAGTCGATTAGCCTTCATCTTTGCATCCACTAAGTACTAATTTCAATTGAACAAAATTAACAGTTGTAATGCTTACTAATGTTAAAAATCTAATGACTAAAATAAATGTATTATCTGAAAGCATTCAAAACACGTAAATAGGGAAATATCGAATATAAAAGTATATGCATGAAATCCTAGGTCATCGGGTGCTCATAACCCTCCATCTCTTAAGAATGCAACTACTATATCAACTTCATAAACCAAAGATAACTATTCAATTCAAGAACTCATTCCCATCAATCATAGAATTTTCATTGTGCAAAGGGTTTCTGAACCTGGTCAAGCAATAACACAATAATTCATGCTAAAACAAGGATTATAACTTAACGACACCTAAATAACTATATATCAATGAATAAAAAAAATCTATTAACCCTAAATTATATAAGAGAACTAAACTAGAGATTTAGGTGAAACGCCCTAGTTTCTAGACCTTAGAAAATTTCTTGGAATTCTGGTATCTAGACCTAATATGACTCGAGGGTACAAGGCGTATGTTGGGTATGAATGTTAAGGTCAATTTTTATGATTATGAGTGTTGGTTAGTGGAATGGATTTTGGTTACAGGAATAGATATGACTTAGGGGTACGAGTCGTATTGGTGGTTATGAATCATTTAGTTCCTTAATTTAATCTTAGACTTGGTTACTTAGGTTTGATCAGAGTGTGATTGTCTCACCATGATCCATAAGCCAGGGTACTTGTCATACCCATGACTCGTATGGTGGACAATGTCTAAATTCTCTTTGGGTTTATATCTGCCGAGGTACGAATGAAGGGTACGAATCATATGATTTGGATACGGCATAGTTGGATGAGTGATATGTTGGACAGTATTTCATCCAAAGGTTAAGTCTCAGATACGAGTGGAGCATACCACTTGTATTGGAAGGGTACAACTAGTAAAAGTCAGTCGTACCCCTATGATAGGATTTTTGGTGCAACTTAAGTGGGGGTATTCTGGACATTTTGGCACTTATCCTAGTAAGGTCCCTCAACTTATAAACTACTTGGGAGGTTATTTACCATATTATTCCATCCATTAAATCTTAGAAACTCTTCTAAACACTTTAAAATTCTCTCAAAAGCTTTTGGGCTAGGGAAGATAGGGTTTTAACTAGAAGATTTATTTAGGGCTTGTCTTGGGGAATTCTATACATCATTATCATGGTTTAAGGAATTTTATCTTCCCTTATTGTTAATTTTATCTAAAGGCATAGTTCTTATAAATATTTTCATGATTTCATTGATTGTATGATTTTGGTTTCCAAATATGAAATGGGGGTTTTGATATTAATTGGTTGGTTATGGTTTTCCAAGGTTTTAATTATGCTTTTATATGCATTAATGGTTGTTTTTTATAATTTGATTGCATGGGAATGGTTTAATAGTAATTGGAATTAGTTTTTGTCATCTTATGCCCCCAATGTTTTTGACAAAATATTTATAAAGATATGTTTATTGCATTGACTACTTTTAATGAAACTTTTTCTTATTTTAAAACATGGTAAAAGATATTTTGCATGTTTTAAATGGATCGAAATGGTAAATGGCTAATGGTTATACTTGAGGGGTTCATGGAAACCCCCAAGTGGTTTGATGTGGTAAAGGGAAGGGCACTAGAATGTCCCCTTAACCTATAGGTGGTTGGATATGGATAGTACTTGCAAGTATGGTCTGTATGATGATACCATCACTAAATGGCCTTGGTTAATAAATGGTAAATTGATTGGTTGGTTTCTTGGTAATTGATTTAATTGGGAAATAATAGCGGGATGTGTATCTAAGCCGTTGAAGGTGGAGGTCTCGGAGGGACCAAAACTGAAAATTCATAGTTACTGATATGAGGTTGGTCTTGGTGACCATGTGCACGATTTCACAATATAATTTAGGGGATGTACTAGTCATCTCAGGTTTTCTACCCTGGTCAAGCGGTTACACGTACTACGGCCCATTCAATATGGGGAGCTGAACCCATGTAGCCGTGGGTAGTTTAGGATGGCAAAGCTATACAACCTTGGCAAATGTTATAAATGCATGTTAAACCTAGACCCTTTTCTCGACATGGTTATATAAACGACTTTATTTTATCCTTATCCTTAGATCATGCTAGCATTTACCCTCTAACCAATCTACTGGCATTTGTATACCCATGTTATATAGGAACCAACCATTCTACTCCTCCTACATAGTGATTGACTCGGGGATAATACATGGACAAAAGTGGTAAGCTTCCATTCTTTTGGAAAGCTCCATTTCATGTTATGGATTTTTCTAGACATTTTGATTTTATTTTAGGATATTAGTCTTTGCCATGGTTGGGGGCATATCCCAACTAAATTTTATTACTCTTTTGGTTAGAGGCTTTGTGGTACGTCTGTGGGTTGGAAATAGAGGGATCAGTATTGGTGTCAGCCTTGGCATTGGAATAAGTTAGTGGGCTGACATCATTGGATGACATTGTTGGTTGGTCTATCATATTTTATTTTGGGTTTGATTATATTATGTTTTAGAATATATTTTTTATGGCCTGGTTTATGGTCTTTGTTTTGGAATGGTTATTTATGGTTGGATTATTGGTATGGGATTGTTGCACTCGATTGGGTCGATCACAGTTATGATCCAACCCCAGAGTCTTATTGTGAGCTGTTATACAAGCTTGCTACATGCTTGTACTTCTAACAACTTAGGGTAGGTTAATAGAGGTAGGGTTGGGTAATAGGGGTGGTCTCCATTCCCGGTCAAACTTGTGATTCCCATTACGATAAAGCCCTCAATCTGTTCGCATCAAGTTGGTATCAAATCTAGGTTCATCATCTATTGGTAGTCTAAAAAGCCATGTCGAGTATAGTCTCTTTTAAGGGTGTGTAGAATGCCACACTCATAAGTGAGAGGCTAAAAGGCATTTAGGAATGTTATACTTTCTTATTTTTCTATTTTATAGATTAGAGTCTTAGCCCTAAACTCTTCTCTAATCCTTATTTGTTTTTCTTTCAGATCATGCTTTGTAGATCTAGAATATAAGAAAATTCTTCTATCCCAACTAGGGGTAATGCTAAATGGGTGTATCCTAATATTGGGGGTTCATCTATGATCTCATGATCCTATCTTTGATAGTTTTAGAGTTACACCAGTTTCTACTAGTCCTCCTCAGGGCGAGGTGACTAATGCACAATTCTGTCAGCTTACTTATGTCATTGCTCAGATGGTTGCTGCTCAGGCTGAGCTGGGTACAATTGGTTCTTTTCCTACTGAGGTCACAAGGGTTGGCAAATTTTTTAAGATGGGTTCTCACACTTTACTAGAGTGAAGATAAAAGAGGATCCATAGGGCTTCTAAGATGAAACAAAAAAATATTTTGGGTGATGCAGGGTACCAATATGGAAGGGGTAAACATTGCTTCTTATCATCTCAAAGATATTGCATATCAGTGGTATGAAGAGTTTGAAAAGGATAGGGGTAATATGGAAGAATAAGTCTTGTGGGATAATTTTCCCAAGCCTTTAAAGATAGGTTAACTCCCTAAGAGTTGAGGGAATAAAAGATGGAGGATTTTGTGAACCTCAAGAAATGGAGGATGTCTGTCAAGAAATATGCCTTGAAGTTTCATCAATTGTCAAGGTATTCTCCTAATTTAGTTGCTGACATACGGGAAAGAATGAACAAGTTCGCTTTTGGTTGAATCAAGATTTAATTTTTAAGATTAAGACTACCTTACTGATTAAAGACACAGACATCTATAGTTTGACTAATCATATGAAGAAAGTGGATGATAAAAAAAAGAAGCAGGCAGAGTTTGGAGATAGATAGGGTAAGAGAAACAGGTTTTCAAACCAGGGAGGTGTTCAATATCAAGGTGGTAAAGATGGTGAAATATGGTAGAAAAAGAAGTGGTGTGGGGGGAGGGGTTCTTGTTCTTACTCTTCTACTAGTGCTTTTTATTAGTTGCACGACAGGCATCATCATGGTGGTAACTATTTCTGAGCACAAGGTGCCCAATCTCAGGCATGCGGAGGTCAGTCAGTTTCTTTATGCCTTCATTATTGTTTTTTGGTCATCCTCAATGGCGTTATTGTGATGAAGGAATGGATAAATGCTTCAAGTATTGCAAGGCAGGCCATCATCTCAGGGATTGTCTAGTTAATAAGGTTACTATATGGGCGAATAATATTTCTATGGCTTCATCGTCAGCTTCTACATCTGGTGGTATGGCATCTACTTTTGTTACTACTCCTATTTCTAGTATTGGTCGAAATAGGTTGTATGCTTTTGCATCCTGGAAGGAATTCGAATCGTCACCTGATATTGTTATCAGTACATTACAACTTTTTTATCATGACGTTTATTATTTTGTTAACTCGAGGTCCACTCTCTCCTATGTGACTCCTTATATGGCAGTATCTTTTGGTTTTGATTCAGAAGTTTTTTTAGATCCTTTTTTTATTTCTACCTCGATAGGTTTCTCGATTATTACTAAAAGTCTATAGGGGGTGTGTTGTATCTATTGGTGGCCAGGCCCTAATGGATTTATTGAGTTATACATGGGAGATTTTGATATTATTTTAGGTATGGATTGGTTGTATTCTCAAAACACATCCTTGGATTGTCGAACCCATATGTTTATCTTTAGATTCCCTGGTGAACCGGTTATAATATGGGAGGGTGGTTCTTTATCTCATTGGGGGAGATTTATTTCGTATCATATAGCTCGGAGGTTAATCTCTAAAGGTCGTCTTTATCACTTGGTCCAGGTTAAAGATTCTAACTCGGAAGGTCTTTCTTTCTGGTTAGTTCCAATGGTTAATGAGTTTCTCGAGTTCTTTCTGGATGATCTTCCTAGTGTTTCTCTAGATAGGGAAATATAGTTTGGTATTAACTTAGTTACAGACACTCATCCAATTTCTATTCCTCCATATAAAATGGCTCCAGCTCAGTTGAGGGAACACAAGGAGCAACTTAAGTATCTTCTGGATAAGAGGTTTATTCACCATACTATATCCCCATGGGGTGCACTGGTGTTGTTTGTGTGAAAGAATGATGTATCCCTTCAGATGTGCATTGACTATAAGAATAAGGTGACGGTCTAGAATAAGTATCCTCTTCCAAGGATACATGATTTGTTCGACCTGTTGCAAGGTGCTAAGTTTTTTTCTAAAATAGATCTTCAGTTTAGGTACCATCAGAAAAAGATTTGGGAGGCGAATATCCCTAAGATGGCTTTTCATACTTAGTATGGGCACTTTGAGTTTTTGGTAATGTCATTTGTGTTGACTAATGCTACAATCTTATTTATGGATCTAATGAATAGGGTTTTTCATCAGTATTTAGATATATTTTTTATTGTGGTATTGATGGTATTAAGGTTCATTCAAATAGTGAGGTGGATTATGCTAATCCTCTCTATATGGTGTTGTAGACCTTAAAGAAACAATAGTTGTATGCCAAGTTCTCCAAGTGTTAGTTTTGGTTGAACGCTATAACTTTCTTAGGTTATATTATTTCTAACAAGGGGATCATGGTGGATCTGTAAAAAGTTGTTGTGGTGAAGAGTTTGCCTAGATGCATAACTCTATTCGACATTTGGAGCTTCTTGGGTTTAGCCGCATATTGTAGGTAGTTTGTGGAGAGCTTTTTATCGATAACTGCTTCTTTAACTAAGTTAACTAAGAACAAGGCTAAGTTTTCTTGGTCAGATGCTTGTGTAGGAGTTTGAGAAGTTAAAGGATAAGATAACTTTAGATACAATTCTTACTTTGCTGGAAGGAAATGATAGGTTCGTGGTTTATTGCGATCCATCTCGGGTAGGGATTGGTTGTGTTTTGATTAAGCATGGGAAGGTGAATTCTATGCTTCCAGGTGGTTTAAATTGTATGAGAGAAATTATCCTACTCATGATTTGGAGTTATTATCGGTTATGTTTTATTTTAAAATATGGCAACATTATTTGTATGGTGTTTATATGGATATATTTTTTATCCATAAGAGTCTACAGTATGTGTTCACTCAGAGGGAGCTTAACATCAGGTAGAGAAGATGGCTTCATCTTCTCAAGGACTATGATTTGAGTCTTTACTATAAACCAGGTAAGGCTAACGTGGTTCTTGATTTTCTTAGCAGGTTATCCATAGGGAGTTTAGTTCATGTAGAGGAAGTAAAGCATGAATTTGTGAAGGATATTCACCGCATTGCTAATCTTTGAGTTTGCCTCTTGGACTCTAAGGATAGAGGTACGGTGGTGCAAGAAGTGGTTCGATCATCTTCTGGTACGAAGATTAAGGAGAATCAAGTGTTAGATTTTATCTTGATAAAAATTAAGAGTGACGTTGGTGGGCAAAATATAGTGATGTTTGAGATCATAGGTGATAGTACTTGAGGTACCAAGGGAGGTTGTGTGTTCCTAAGATCGACGATTTACGATAAAGGATTTTTGTTGAGGTGCATACATTTTGGTATGTTGTTCATCTTGTCTTAACTAAGATGTATCATGATCTCAAAGAGATCTATTAGTAGAATGGAATGAAGAGGGATATGGTTGATTTTGCAGCTAACTGCATGATGTGTCAACAGGTTATAGTTGAGCACATTAGGCAATGAGGGTTGTATCAAGAAATAGATTTTCCCAAATGGAAATGGGAAGTCATTAATATGGACTTTGTTACAAGTAGTCCTCAGTCTCAGAATCACTATGATTTGATTTGGGGCATCGTGGATATGATGACAAAGTTTGTGTACTTTTGGACAGTACAGACTACTTTCTCAGTGGAGGATTATACAAAGATGTATCTTCAGGAGATTGTGAAGCTATATGGGGTGCCTATTTTGATTATTTATGATAATGTCACACAGTTTGCGTCTCATGTTTTGCAATCTTTTTAGAAAGGGTTGGGGAGTAAGATTAGTCTGAGTACTGCTTTCTACCTGTAGAAGGATGGGCAAGAGCAGAGAATTATTCCAACATTGGATTATATGCTTTGGTCTTATGGGATTGATTATGGTGGAAATCGGGTTGATCATATACCTTTGGTGGAATTTACTTACAACAATAGCTATTATTTCAGTATTTGTATGGCCCCTTTTGAGGCATTGTATGGTAGGAGGTGTAGATATCCCATTGGTTGGTTTGTGCTTTGTGAGGGAGACATATTTGATCCCGACTTTGTCTACTTGGCTATGGATAAGGTGAAGGTGATTTAGGATAGGTTTAAGGTGGCCCAAAGTCTTAAAAAGTTCTATGTAGATGTTAGGTGTAGAGACTTAGAGTTTGAGGTTGGGGATAAGGCTTTCCTTAAGGTATCTCCTATAAAGGGAGTAGCACAGTTTGATAAAAAGGGGATGCTCAGTCCCATGTTTATTGGTACTTATAAGGTATAGTGGAGAATTTGTAATGTTGTTTATTAGTTGGAGTTTCCTTCTATATTGAGCTTTGTTCATCCGTTCTTTTATGTTTCCATCTTATAGAAGTGTATTGGTGATCCTTCTTCGGTTGTTCCTTTGGAAGGATTGGGTATCTTATATTTTTTTCATATGAAGAAGTTCTGGTTGAGATCTTAGATGGGCAGGTTTGTTGATTACATATCAAGGATATGGCTTCAATCAAGGTTCATTGGCGAAACCATAAGGTGGAAGAAACTACCTGGGAAGCAGAGAAAGACATGAAGTCTAAATATCCGCATTTGTTTTCTTCATTTGGGATTCGTTCAAAAGGTATGTGTCCTTCAATACAACTTTATTTTTTAGAGTTTGTTAAAGAAATATGCTTGCCTCTTTGTTTATTTCATAATACAAATGACTCGTGCATGTTGTTAGCCTTACAATGTCCATCTTTCGGGGATGAATGTTCCTATTGGGGGAGACTGAAACATCCTAATTTCTGGACCTTAGAAAATTTCCTAGAATTTTTGTCTCTGGACCTAATACGACTCGATCTTATGAGTATTATGTTGGGGTACGGATGGTAAGGTTCAATTGTATGCTGACCATTATTGGTTTGTGGGTTGGATTTTTGTTATTAAAATGGATACGACCTAGGGGTACGAGTCGTATTTGTGGTTACAAATCATTTGGTTCCATAACTTAATCTCAAACATGGTTACCTAGGTTGGATCTGAGTATAAGTTTCTCACCATAAGCCGTAAGACAGGGTAAGATTTGTACCTAGGACTCGTATGGTGGACAGAGTCTAAATCTTTCTTGGCTTTAACTCGGCCAGAGGTACGGATGAAGGATGCGGATCGTATGCTTTGGATACTACTTGGTTGGATGATTCGTATGCTGGACAGTGTTTGATCCAAAGGTTGAGGCTAGGATACGAGTGAAGGGTACTAGTCATATTGGATGGGTACCACTAGTGAGGGTCAGTCATACCCCTGTGATGGGATTTTCGGTGGAATTTAAGTGGGGGTATTAAGGATATTTCCCCACTTATCCTATAAGGTCACACGACTTCTATCCCACTTGGGAGGTTATTTACCATATTATTCCATCCATTAACACTTAGAAACACTTTTAAACACTCTGTAATTCTTTGAAAAGCTTTTGGGCAAGGGAAGCTAGGACTTTCACTAGAGGATTGATTTGGGGCTTGTCTTGGTGATTTCTATCCATCATCATCTTGATTTAAGGCATTATATCTTCCCTCGTTGTTAATTTGATCTAAAAGCATGGTTTTTAATAATGTTTTCATGATTTCATTGAATGTATAATTTTGGTTTCTAAATATGAATTAGGGGTTTTGATATTAAATGGTTGGTTATGGTTTTAATTATGCTTTTATATGGATTAATTATTGTTTTGGATAACTGTTTTTCATGGGAAAGGTTTAATGGTAATTTGAATTTGTTTTGGTCATATTATGCCCCCAATGAGTTTGATAAAACTTGAATAAGTAGGGAGGGACGAAAGAGACCTTCCTACAATTTTTAGTCCAACCTATGATTATGGTTTGTACTTGTGGTTTGGATTCAGATGAAAGCCTTGTTAAGTCATGGATCTACCTAAGGTCGTACCTTGGTTTGAATGTTTGTTTGTTATATAAAGGGCATCTGTAGAAAGAACAATCATGCCATGGTATCATGCTCTCAAAGCAATATTATGGTTCTTTCTCAAGGAATAAGGGTACACTTTTTCAACTTTCAGATATTGGGGTTGTCACGATAATATGGGACCATTATATGGTTGTATAATGTAACCAAGATTATGGTTTGGCTTTAGGTATCTCACTGTAGAGCAGTGCTTTATTAAAAAAGGCTTAACTTTTTACACCGATGTCAGATAATGGCAAAATTGATATGTTGGATAGGTAATTCGAAAGTAAGAGTAGTTCTTTATTGAAAAATGCTTAACTTTTTACACTGATGTCAGATAATGGAAAAATTGATGTGTTGGAAAGGTAATTCAAATATCTATCATTTGGTGGGTCTGGGCCCAATATGGCATCTGAACCTGGAAGTTATGCTCTCTTGAAGTTGATTAGAACATTAGGGATCAATCGGTAACGGAAGTTTTGGATTGGTTAAGTGCTAGGTAGTTCTTGTGGCCATGTTGTATGGACAAATTCATTCTAATGTTATTGAAGCTTGATGATTACCCTACATGTACTTAAAGCATATATCCTAGGCTTGGATTTTCTGAGGCATTATAATATGTCCCCCTTATAGTCATTCGCCCCTTAATGGAAACTGACTGAGATGGAAGGTTAGGGGAAAAGATCTACAATTCCAACATTTTATTCACCAATTCTCCTAATATTATTGGAACCCTTCTACAATATCTAAATATAAAATTCCTATACTATTTTTTCTAAGAACTTAGCACTGACATGGTCGTTAACTGAAAAATAGGTTTATTCATAGTCATGGATACATGATATGGCATAGGAATAGTTGAGTGACATGAAATAGAAAGAATTAATTAATTAAAGAAATCTATCACCTCAAGCTGGGATTAAGCTCGAAAGAAAGAGATAGGGGTACTTGGTCATCATGTTTGCCTCTACTTAAGAAGTAGCTCTCTCAACTAATTGATTTCACCACATAACCTTTACCAATGCAACCACTTTATTCCTCAACCTACTGACCCAACAATCAAGGATTTCAATAGGAAACTCTTTGTAAGAGAAACTATCTTTAACACCAACACTTTCTAATGGTACACAACCGATGAGGGATCATCAATCCAACATTTTTATCCTACGCCATATCACTAAATCACAACAATTCTCCATCCGAACATACCAAAAATTAACACCAACTCTCAACTATTGAACTAGCGTAATCAATAAGCATTAACCTCTTCAATGTACCAAAATTAAGCCTACTAAAGATAACACAAGTCGTGGCCTGAGGTTGGCCGGAAGGGCCTTTTTATATCCTAGAAATCCATTTTAGGAAATTTCTTCGTTAGACTAGGTTAGGTATCTAAACTCACTTCTACATGAAAAATAAGAGATAATTAGCCCTATGATAGCACTTTTCCCTAAAGCAAGAGAAACTAAGTCAATTACGCATAAATTACTATTTTAAGATAGCCTAAATAGTCCAACTAATCCAAATGTTTTCAATCATATCTCAAACATTGTAATCCTACCCTATATCTAGTATAATATCAAAATCATACTACGAAATATCTCAATCTAGGAAGAAGGTAAACCAAGCCTACTTGGACTCCTAAGAAAAGCCAGGAGAATCCTCTAAATCATTTATTTTTCATACCAAAAAGTTTCCGCAAGATGTCATGCTATCAAAACCACAATCTAATCATTACTATGAGAACAATTATACCCATATTGTACTTTTTACTTCAGCTTCAAATTTACGTAAAAATCCCATGTGGAGATTATTTACGAAATCACACTTTTGAAACCAACACAACCTCCCTCTATGATAAAGGAATATTTACCCTAAAAATATGTGAATTCCGAACTATAATGGTGCCACAATCAAGCCATCATGATTTTAGGGATCATAGAAAAAGTTTAAGGATTCGATCAACAAATTAATGGAAGCTTACAAAAATTTGAAGAAGTGCATAAATTAATTATACCAAATCTCCATAATCATCCATAATTGATTCTCAAAAAAATCTCCACTTCTTCGGGGTCAATATTCTAGACAATGGTTGAAAAAAGGGTAAAAATTGGGCTAAGTGGGGTATTTATACACTTGCAAGGTGCGTGAATTCCACTTAAGTGGACACTGGCCCACTTTAGTGGAAGATGGTAAAGCGTCCAACTAACCACTAAAGTGGTTCCTCACTAACCTGACTGGCTGCCAAGGTGGGTGATTAGCTCTAAAGCAACTAATGCTTTAGCAGATGACTAGACGATAAAAAGACACTTACCGATTAGGTCAGGCATACTAAAAAGCCTAAAAGGATGCTAAAGCACCCTTCCCTAAAGTTCCAAATTTCCACTTTAGCAGTTAAACCAAAATTTTTTGAACCATTTTGAGGCTTGGAATATTTTAGAGTCTCCGTCAACCCGTCGGATTCATTCAAAATCCCAGATATTCAAATAAACTATACTACCCTATCAGATTTGATGTTCTAGACTCAATGGAACAGTTGAAATTTCCATATAAGATTGTTTCAATGAAAAGTGGATCCTACACCTATTGGCTATTTTTCCTAACTTTTGGACAATAGCTCAAAATGAGTTTAGGAGCCTCGAGACCAGAATCAAGGTTCCACCAAACCTGAAATTGATGTTTACGAGCTTTTGGAACAGTCAGAATTGGTATACGAGGTCGGTTGATTATAGTTTTCAACCGATAGCAAATTTTAACTCACAAAGACTTCAAAAAAGGGAATTGGCTCTAAAAAACACACGAACTGCCCAGTAACTGAACGATTAGTTCCAGCATGTTATAAATAACATAGGGAAGCTATTAGAAAGATTTAAATGGAAAAAATGAGTGGAATAATAGAAAATAACATGAAGGGTCATTACAATAATATCACGCCTCCGATCCTGTTGAGATGGACAGGCACCTGATGCCTTAAGGGCACAAAAGAACTAACTTATGCCTTGGGATTACTATGTATGTAACCGTAATAATTATAAGGCCCTACCAAGTATAGGTAAGACTCCTTAATAAAATTTCAACATAGATAGGCCCATAATAGATATACATGACTTGGTCGTTAGGGCCTTAATTATTATTAGAGAATAAGAGACCACCATGCTTTACTTTAATAATAGTCTACAAAGCCTTTAAGAGAAAGACAACTAGTCAAGATCAGGACAGGAGCCTGTCATACCCTTAAATATAATATAATATAATATCAAATACATGTTAAAGACTCGACAAGGCCCTGAATCAATCTAGATCTATCACCAACAACCGCTGAGAAAAATTTGCTTCTTTTTGGGAGATCTATTAGTTGGAATACATGCACCTGCGACATGAAACATAGTGTTCCCCAGGAAGGACGTCAGTAAAAAAGAATGTATTGAATATGTAAGGCATAATGTAACCATATGTAAAACAAAAGGTCATGTGAAACAGAGTACAACTGTATAGATAATGATAAAAGACCACCTTTGATTATACTTGTAAAATCATGTACATTACATCCTTTACTTGGATTTACTGTTCCTTGCATTAGTAACTTTATAAGATATTACAAATGACCAGTTGATCAGTGGCAAGTGGATAAATCGAAATCGTTCCATGCTAGGATTACGACCCTAAGCTGCTACCCATATACATATTGGGATTGGCCCATTCTAGGATTTTTCCACTGAGATGCCACCCATATATAAAGGTATTAGGATCGGCCCAAGCTAGGCTTATGCCCTTGAGCTGCCAACCGTTAAATTCAGATTGTGTTACTTAGTTTATTTTGCTTTTGATATTGTTATTTGGCGGTCATAACATTATTGAGATTTAGATCTATGGACCAGATAATAAATGTGATCGAGTAAAGAACAATGATATAGAAAATAAGTGTAACATCAATATAGTAATACTTTGGAACTCATATGACACCATAAACCTCACTAGGCATAAACAAATTCAATAATGATCCTAGAAGACATATGAAATATGAGGAGATAAATACATGCAATAAATGAGTTTGAAAGGTGTAAAACTAGTGAGAAAGTGAAATTTCATATCTTATACGGGTTGTGGAAGATTCCAGTGATCTTACATAGAATATAGCAATTGTGGCATTTTCAAGTGTAGAAATTTAGATGTTTAAAATGGGGTAAAATGTGCATACCAAGTGGAGACATGTAACTCCTCAACTAAAGTGGTTTGGAATATACAATAAATACTTACTAGGTTATACAAATAGAAGGGTATGTTAGAATAGGTACTATTGAGGCACGTCGGCAGATTCTAATTAGGAACAAATATGTATCCCACATAAGGACATATAAACTATATATTGAATAGGTAAGGACCCTATAAGGTCACCTTATACCCAAACACGATGGGAATGATATTAAAAAGGAACATGTGTAGCCAAAAGAAGTATATGAGCAATTTGAAAATTGAAGAAATTTTCTGACAGATTGTATATCCAGCACGGGACACTCTTAACTTGTATAATCTGGAATTGTATTGACTCGTATAAGAGAAACATGTGATACACATTTATACCATGGGAAGTAAATAAAAGATCGATTAACTACAATGGAGTTTGTACACCATCATAATATATCCTTTACCATGAACGATTATCTAAGAAGCTCACTTTATTAGTACATGAGTATAAGACATCATGCGAAGAATATGAACTAGAATAGCCTTACATACCTCATTGTGCAACCTGATTATATTATAATGAAGTATCTTTCTTTCCTTTAAGGTGTTAATCTATAATATAAGAAAATAATGGAGCTAATATTAACAACTAATCCCAATATAACCCTTGTAAAATAGTAGAAAACACCTGTCGGGCAGTAAGACTATTCAGCCCCTCAAACACTAAGTGTATCACTACACCATCCTTTTATACCTTAATACCACTACATTTAACTATAAGGTCACCCACTGCCTCCAGACAACAACACCTATAGACATCACCTAAATAGACCTAAAATCCATCAACACAATATAATTTATTAAACTCATGGCTTCCGATCACCATATCGTGAGTTCTTAACTACAATATATATAAAATCCTCCATCAAGGCCTATACAAAAAGAGGGGTAAATTAGGGCAGTAACCTTACCTTTATTTCTGATATTTGCTTTCTTAAAGTGTACTCCATCAAGACTCTAAGTCAGCCTTCAAGTTGAACCAACTACTATTGGAAAATATCTTCGAGATTAAATAGAAGTGGACTACCAAGCTTGGCAAAAAGGGTTGTTCTATACTTCAAACAAAACAATAACTTGATTTCCATAACTTCCCATGATATTATTAAAGATAAACCATATTTATTTTCACTTACCTTGGTTGTAAATAAGGTAGGTTTCTTCAAGAACCCTAGGAGAGAAAAGAGGCAGCTGTCTTAGGCTTGAGAGAAAAGAGAGAGTGAGCAAATTATAATCTGATTTTTTTCCAAGTAAGAATGAAGAGAAAATGAACTAATTAGACCTTATAAATACCTCCACTTGACCACCACTTTTTTGCTCATTTCCAGCCACATATTGGTCAAAATTAGTCCAAGTAGGTGATGCACCTACTTGGCTATTTAATATTCTCAAAAAGTCCAAGTAGGTGATGCACCTACTTTGCTTATTTCTAATTAGATCACACCATATTGTGACCTTAATAGATTGGGTGTTGGGCTGCTCATCTTTCCCTTTTTCTTTATCTTAATTTAGTCCTATAATATGTCTAATAATATAGGCCTCAATTTAGTCAAATAGAATAAGTAGGAGATGCACCTACTGGTCACCTACTAGCTTAATTAAGTCAAGTAAGAACCTCACTTATTTTCTCTTATTTTTTTCCAGAATCTTGATCCCTCTACTTAACTTAACACTTACCATTAACTTTAAGCTCAAATACCTATCTCGAGTTTAAATACTTTCATCTATGCTAAGTTGCTCTATGTTTGGAAAAGTAAAGAGTGTTATAAATAACTTAGCCATAAATTCTATGATATCCTTCTTCATACCTTTCTATCAATAGACTTCTCATAGATTATGATACATCTTAGTGGCTTATAGTTCAATATCATACAAACAATCATGAGCCTCCACTAGAATCCAATATTTAAATTCATATATATTCAAAACACACAAAGTCCTTCTTGATAGTAAGGAACACCATCTCCCTATTTGGAGAAAACCTTAACCATATGACATTAGACAACTATTTTCAATCTTAGAAAAATAGGATCGCTACCTTTCTTTTTCTTAACCTCAACTACCAAAGTCTATTCTGAACCATTTTGGACAAAAATGCTACCTTTGGATGAGTAAACCAATTGAACTACCATTATGTAAAATCTATGGACCAAAAAAGCTAGTTCTTTCTTCTAATCCACTACATGAGCAACACTCCCCATGGATAATCTTCTTAAAGCATCGACCACTACATTGGCCTTACCCAGATGGTACAAAACAGTTATATCATATCATTTAGTAACTCTATACATCTTCTAAAATAGAGATTTAAATATTTTTAATGAAACACATTCTAAAGGATTTTGTGATTGGTGAACACATAGGCAAAAACCCCATATGGGCAATTCCTTTAAATATGTAAGGCAAAAATAATAGTGGCCAATTCTAGATCATGAGTTTGGTAATTCTTATTATGAGGCTTGAGTGGTCTAGAGGCATATGCTATAACTTTTCCCCTATTGCATCAACACACAACCAAGTTCAATACTGGATGTATCACAATAAACCATAAAATAATTTGAGCCCTCGGGAGGCAGGGTTAAATTTAGTGTGATAGTGAGTTGAGTCTTCAACTCTTGGAAACTCTTCTAGCAAGAATCGAACCACTAAAATTTGACTTTCTTTTGAGTCGAACTGGACATTGGATAAGCAATAAAGGAAAATCACTTGACAAAACATTTGTAGTATAATATTCTTTAAATGTGCAAGTATATTCATCTATGTAGAACATATTACATATTTCTAATTTTAACATTAAATTCCTATTTGTATCTTTCTCTTCATTTTGTTCGTCTTCTGTTGTTGTCATGCTACTAAATTCGTCTTTTATAGTTGTTTCATATTTTTTTAATAATTCTATAGGTGTTAGTTTAGTTGTGGTTGTTGATGATGTTCCTTCTGTGGGTTTGTCAGTTCTTAATATTCTTTTACTATTTTCAGTTAAATTTAAAAACCATAATTTCACTGTTCCTATTAGTGTTCTTTCTATATATTTTGGTGCATCTATTACATTTATATTATTATCTAATAATTGTTTTGTCATATATCCTATCAATAATTGTATTATTTTTTCTGTATCTATTACGCAATCTAAGTCTAAAAAATTATAATTTTTATTAACTATTTGTTTTGGTGTCCATTTGTCATATTCATTCTTTAGATTATATCTTTTAAACTTATTCTTATAATATGTAGGTTTCCTTATTTCTGATGTACTAGGTATTATATTTTGGTCTTCTTTTTTATCAAGAGTATTTATTTCTGTGTTGATTTTTTCTAAGTTTTCTTCATTAATACCTTCTTGTTTTTCATTGATTTCTAAATTTTTTGTATTTGTTAATATTTCTGTATATATTTCACTATCTTCCAAATCATAATTATCTTTTTCCTCAACATCTATATTATTTATTTCTAATTTTTCCTTAAATTGATTTATTTCGTTTAGTAATTTTTGTTCTTTATTTTTGTTCTTTTTCTTTTTGTCTTTTTTCATACAGATCTTTTAACATTTGTAGTTCTTTTTCTAATTTAGCAATCCTACTATTTTTAGTTTCTTCTATTTTTCGCATTTCTTCTGTAGTTTGTTGTATTATTTTTTCTATTTCCTTTTTTTCTATCTATTTCTTCGTTTTCCCTTTCTATTCTTACCATAGCTGTCAATTTATATTCTAATTTCAATTCTTCTTTTTTCTAACATTAAATATAAATGTTCACCTATTTTCTTATATCTTTTTCCTAGATTAGAAAATACTATTTTTATTTTTAATCCTTCGTGATTTTCATATATTTTTTCATCTATTATAAATTCTTCTTTGTTCATTTTATTGTAAATAGTTCATGTTGATATATATATTCTAAACTATCTATTTGTGATTCTAAATTTGATATTTCATCTTTTTGTGCATTTATTGAGTTTTTACTAACTAC
This sequence comes from Capsicum pubescens, assembly GCA_030864215.1. Lineage (NCBI taxonomy): Eukaryota > Viridiplantae > Streptophyta > Magnoliopsida > Solanales > Solanaceae > Capsicum > Capsicum pubescens. The sequence continues at coordinate 138,728,675 of CM061545.1, forward strand.
GACAAATATATTATAACTTAATCTTTCTATCCTTATTTTTAATTCTTTACTTTTTTCAGAAATAATTTGTTTTAATTCTTTGTATTTTGGTACTTGATTCATTTAAACCATATTTATAGTATTTTGGTGGATATGTAAATCTGATTTTATCATAATTAGGTGGTATGTGTCTCATTCTTCTAGATTTTAAATGGATTATTAATTTTGCTTCAATACTAGATATTAAGGTAATTAGGTAGGCTAATCTTTGTGGGTTTTCTTTTGTTTTATTTAGACTTATATATTCTGAATAATTACTAATTAAAGATTCTTTAATTTTTCTAAAAACTTCTCTGTTTTTAAATGGTCTTCTCATAATTAATCAATATTCATTAATGTCAAGTAAATCCAATCTAAATTCAAAAATGTATGCTAAGAAAATTATATTTTAGTAAATTACCTGAACCATTTAGTACAAAAATAATAAAAAGTTGGGATGAAACAAAAATAGTAGATACTCTAGGAGCAAGAATAAAATTTTTACAACAATGGTATAGAAACCTATGTGGAAAATATAGAGAAGAAATTAAAAAAAAATACTAAACGAAATAAATCAATTTAAGGAAAAAATGTTCCCTTCAATCATATACATAACAAAATATGGTCATCTTAGATTACTATATACTAGATTATTCTTAAATAACATGTTCTTCGGTCACTATTAGCATGGTAATCTGGATATTTTTTCCTTAAACAATGCCTCTACTCTCCCAATATCTACTAGAGAGATGGGTCTAAGCTAGTTTCTTATGACTTTAATATTCTGAGGATCAACCTGAACATTTCTCTGGAATTAATATGGACAACAAATATTACTAATTTTATCCAAAATTCATAGTTTCTAAATTTTGCAAATAGTTATTGATCCTTAAGTGTCTACAAGATGATCCTTAGATAATTTGTGTGTTCATCCTTCAAGAGTAGACAAAGATGTCATCTATGAAGATTATAACAAACATATATATGTATTGCTTCAACACCCTATTCATCAGGTCCATAAAAGCTGCAAGAGTATTTCTTAGTCAAAAATACATAACAATAAATTTATAATAACCATACCAAATTCTTAAGGCTGTCTTCGGAAAAAATTCAAAGTAACCATACCGAGTTCTAAAGGTTATTTTTGGAATATAATGTTCCCTAAATCTAAGATAATGTTAGCCTAATATAAGGTGTATAATAGAGAACCAACTTCCAGCCTAAAGTTGGTTGATTAACTCGGCAAGCCCAAAATGGGATACTTATTTTTTATTGTGAGCTTGTTCAATTGATAATAATCGATGAACATTCTGAGAGAACCGTGTTTCTTATGCATAAAAAAAACAAGATCAACCTATGGATATTGGCCTAATAATACCTTTTTATAGAAGGTCAATTAATTTTTCCTTTAAATCTTTAAGCTCAACATGAGACATTCTATATGGTAGAATTAAAATCTCTTAGGTATATGGAAGGAGATCTATTCTAAAGTCAATTTACTATTTTGGAGAAACTCTAAGTAGGTGTTTTAGAAGTATTTTTTTAAATTCGTTTACCACTTGAACTATTGCAAGAGTTGGGAATTTAGATTTGGAATCCATAACCCTAAAAATGATGATAAATACACCCTTTGGAGAACAACTTTCTAGCTTTAAGGTAAGAGATGAACCATACTTGAGACACTGATTTACTACCTTTCTACTCTAGAACATTTCCATTTAGAAACTTAAATTGGACGTCTATCTACCTATAATCAATCAAGGTATAATAAGAGTATATCCCATCCATATTCAGATTGAGATAAAAATATACCATGTCAAAATTTACAAAATCAACTAAGGTGACTTTTAGGAAATTATATCTAGGAAAATTCTCTATAACTACTTAACTATGATAGAGTCATCAACTAGACTAGAGACTATGAAAGGTTCTGCAAGACTTTCAATACTGACATCAAAGTCTACTACTATATAGGTGGTTATGTTAGAAAGCATAGCTCCTGAATCTAATAATACATAAAAATAAATATGGAAAACCTATAATGTACTCTTGACTAGACTAGTAAAACCCTTTTAATCTTGTCGAATCTGAAGGGCATAGAATTTATTTTGATGTTGTCTGTTAGCTATACTAGATAAGGCACCCTGCTAAATTTGGCTACTTATGGGAGCTACTGAAGAATTGGACTTGCTTTGCTAGAAGACATCCCTAATTTAGGAAGCCCTGGACATTCACTAAGCCTCTGTCCTGGCTTGCGATACCTAAAGTAACAATCACCACTAGCCAAACATTCACCCTTGTGATTTGTATGATATTTATTAAATATTGAATTAGTATAAACATTGCTCACACTATCTTAGGACATAGAGTCGGGAGCCCTATCTCAATAATCCTACCTAAACATAGGCACTAGGCACTAGAGGAAAATGGGTCTAGAGTGAATGATTTTTGGAAGTACTAGGGAAGGTTTCCACTATCTTATCTTGGTTTAAAGAAATTAAAGCTACCCATTTTATCTCTCATACTCTCCCTTTCCTACTCCGTAATCTTCTTCTTCTCAATCTACTAAGCTTGAATAATCATCCTAGAGATGTCCATGTCCTTCCCTAATATGGAAATTCTACACTCTTTGACCATATCCACAAAAACATTAGACACAAACTTTCTCATATGATCCCTATAATCAACAACCATAGTTGGAGCATATGTTGCCAACTAAGTAAATTTAAAGGAATACTCCTCCACACTAATGCTACCCTATTTAAGGATTATGAACTCTCACACCTGGGTCTCTAAGTTAGAATAAACTATTTAAGAATGCACACAAAAACTCATCCTATTCTACTGATTCTGTGATTGCACCCCTATCCTCTTTCTCATACTTATACCAGGTGTGACCTACTTCTTACAATTGATAGACAACAAGGTCAGCACTCTCAGTTGGTGTAACACCAATAATATTTATGACCTTTTGAATAATATCCACTAAATCTTATGGATCTTCCTAGGACTTAGACCCAAAGAACACTGGGGTTCATTCGAGTGATATCTTAGACGTTTGTCTCTTCCACATTCACTATCTAGTGGGCTGGTTCCACAAAAGGTTTGTAATTCTAGGCAGTTATAGACTGGGGATAAATCTATAAAGGAAACTCTAAATTTAGCATAGGAGATATATTTATTGGGAAGATTTTCTGAAGTTTGTGGTGCTTTCTTATTCTCTACCAATCTCTCAATTCCACTCCTCATTCTATTAGTTTTCTTTGGAGAATATTCAATAAATATTTAGACATGGAGTTAGAAAATGGTTTTAATAGAGCTAACACTTTATTACATGATATGAATGAACGAAGTAAAACTTTCCTAAAATGTGTCATAGACTCTAACTCATAAGTGTTGCATATTTCACACCCATGGATAAGACTCTATTCGATGCGGATTTTAGACACCTTATAAAAATTTAAGGATATTGCTGTGATATTATTTTTGTTAAGACCTAAGACTACCCCTTAAATATAACACATTTCTTAGAATAAGAAGTGACTCAATGTTAACCCATCGCCTAGCAAAACACTAAGACTATAGATAATAATTTATAAAATACTAATATGGAAACTGCACTAAATAATATATTAAATATTCAATTGAAATCAAATCATTACTAAACAAGCATGAGATCAAAAGATTAACATCTAACTATGTATACGAAAAGCCTCTACTAAGAAAAATTATTAGTATAAGCCCCCAACTAACCATAATTGATAGAAAATTGGGAATGGCAAGGACAAAATGAAATGAAATACTCATTTTGGTCCTTGCATGATGAGTACTCACAAAAACTACTGTTGTTGACAGGGGAAAAGATCGTACCAGGCACAATCTGGATACTAAAAATCAGGACCTATATTATAATACAACATAGAACAAAAAACTATGGAATCAGTATAATGAATGTACTATATCTATAAGATTGGAAATTAACTAATATTAGTTGAATATGGTACAAATATCATGATAACTAAAGAAAGACCAAGTAAATAACATCTGCTATAAAATGTACTGAATGACTCCTTACAAGGTCATGCAATAATCAAAAATCCAAACTATAACCAATGGACTATGGGAGTTACTAATAATCGAGATACCTTAATGTGAGCTAACTTGTGTCCAACCTATAATAAATATTTCATGGATGTACAATATCTTTCTTGGAGTACAAAAATTGATTGACATGGATCCACTAAAATGATGTCCAAAATGATTGAGGTATTACGCCTAATCTAATAGGTTACCCTTTAGAGCCTATGATGGCGGCATAGTTCTATGACGTAAGGACTTCTCTTAAAGTTCTCTGTCTAATTGATGAATGTGCCTTCGTTTCTTTTTTTTTGGTGATATTTAATGCTTCTAACTAAAAATATTTATAATTGTAATGCTATATAATGGTAAAAGTTTTATGACTAAAATAAATGTAATATATGAAAGCATTCAAAATATGTAAGATTGGAAATATAACATCCAAAAGCATATGCATGAAGTTCTTGGTCATGGGGTTTTCATATCCCACCATCTATAAAGAATGTAACTACGATTTCAACTTCTTAAATGGTACAAAATTAAAGAATTCATTGACTCAGGTTTAACAATCATGAAATTTACTATGTAACTAGGGCTTAGGATCATGGTAAAGTAATAAGACTTGAATTCATGCTAAAAAGAGGATTATAACTTACTGACACCAAAAAAAATTATATATAAATGAATTTACCAATATCTATACACCCCACATTTTTTAGGATAATTAAACTAGAGAGTAGGATTAACTTTGGAACTCAATGGGTGAACGATAACCCATTCCTGAAATCCCACATACCTTAAGATAATAACCTTGAACAGTTCTGTAGAGTTGGATGCTTGATGAAGATAAACCCCAACTCTACATTGGGATAAATAAATTACCTTATTTCTCTTCTAAAATTAAGTATCAGAAGATATTCTATGTAATGAGAGCTTACGGTTATATAAACCTCACTAATACCCCTTATTATTCCCTTAAATAATGTAATTTTGATGTTAAAAGAGTGTAAAAAGATTGATATTCCCCTTAAAATTTAGTAACTATAAATTGGGGGGAGTACATACTCGACCTTCCTATAATTATATGACAAAGGGTGATCTGATGTGAATTTATGCACCTTAGTGTGTTATCCTAGCTTATTTAGCTTTATTTTGAGGACTACTTGTGTGATGATGAGTAAACAATTATATAAATAAACATCTAAGTGTTTAAGTATGTGAATACAATGTTTAAGGTATCTGTCAAACAAGTTTGTACTTAATTGAGTCACTTAGAGTTCTAATGAGAAAACTAGTGTTACTAGCTTGAGCAAGGTGTTTGACTGGTCTATCTCGGTTAATTCTATGGTGTTTAATGATTTCCTAAGGTTATTAATATGTAATTATATGTGGAAAAATTTCGTATAATGTGCAAAGTGTAATTGAATCAAGCCAATAGTCAAAACACTAATTAAGGTTTAAAGTGGACGGAGACTAATCTTAGTTTGAGTTTCTAGTTTATCGTGCTTTATATTGTGTTGTGTTGATATATAATACATGGTGTATGATTATTTATGATTCTTGATGAGTTGATTTAGATTATATAATAAGGATATACAAGTTGGACATGTAGTGGAAACAACACCACAAGGCTTGGGATTGAGGACAAATGCACAAAGCTAAGTTGGACATCAAAAGTGAAATTCCAGTGTAGCCTTGCATTTAGCCCGCATCACAAACTCTACTCTAACTTTCCATTACTTGCATCGTGACCCCATCCACAAGAGCCTACCCAACACGCCTCACATCCCATTCCACACACGTCCATACACTTTTGCTTGTAGATAAGACTCGTGTACTGGTTGTTGGATAACTTGAATGATTTAGAGGCTAAAAGAGGCACAAATTTTAATTAGGGTTTATTTGTATTTAAATTATCTTTTTAATATATTTAATCATGGATTCAACTATATTGATTAGGGTTATATCTATTAGTGGCTAAACACTCTCATTCAAGGGTTAAGGCCAAGAACATGTTTATTTTTTCTTTGAATTGAATCTTGTTTGGGTTTTTCATCATATTTGGTTGTTTTTTTATCTTTGTTTTACTATTATAAGGAGTATCTTACCTTGGAATACATATATTGTTGACCTTATAATCTCGGGAGTAAGAATAAGATTATAGAACGTAGGGATAAATAGAGTAAGGTTCTATTTCTTTAATAAAATAAGGAATTTGAATTAGCATCTAGGATAGAGATTTACTTAGAATCCTATTTTGGCTCACATATAGGATGATAGCTTCATGCATCTAATTGGATTATTACATCCTCTCTCACGATGTAGTTGTAACGTCTAAGTTAGGTAGACAATTAGAGGTCAGGAGACCATGATCATATGTAAACCCTAGGAATCAAAAACCAAGATAAGTAATCTAACGAATGAAGTTTAATAGCTTAGTATGATTGTTCGCATTGCCTACACCTTGTGTTTTCATCCATTGATATTTGTAGATGTTTTGATTTTATTTTTGAATATTGGTTTTGGCCAAGGTTGGGGGCATGTCCCAACCAAATTTTATTACTCTTTTGGTTAGAGGCTTTGTGGTACTTCAATGGGTTTGAATTGGTGAGATCAGTAGTAGTGTCAGTTGAGACATTGGAATAAGTTAGTGGGATAACATTATTGGATTATATTGTTGGTTGTTCTAGTGTATTTTATTTTTGTTTTGATTATATTAGGTTTTGGAACATATTTAGTTATGGCCTAGTCTATGGACTTTATTTTGGAATGATTGGTAAGGTTGGATTATTGTTATGGGATAGTTGGACTCGGTTAGATTAGTCATGGTTGTGATCCTACATAAAGTCTTTATTTGAGCTGTTACACTATCTTACTACATGCTCAAACTTCAGTCAACTTAGGGCAGGTGACTGCAGGTTAGGTTGGATAACAGGGATGGTCTCCAGTGCTGGTAGGACTTGGGATTCCCATTAGGACAAAGCCCTCGGACAGGTCGTGTTAAGTTGGTATCAGAGCTAGGTTCATGGTCAATTGGTAGTCCACAAATCTGTGTCGAGTAGAGTCTCTTTTATGGGTGTGTAGCGAGCCACACTCATAAGGAAGAGGCTACAAGGTATTTAGGAATGTTTCACTTTCTTTGTATTCTGTTTTCAAAATTGGAGTCATGATCATGGAATCTTCTCTAATACTTGTTTGTTTGTCTTTTAGATCATGCCTTGTAAATCATGAAAATAAGAAAATTCTTCTATCCCATTTGGGGGTAATTCTATAGGGGTGCATCCTACTACTAGGGTTCATCTTTGATATCACGATCATATCCCTGATAGTTCTAGAGTTCCACTGGTTGTTACTAGTCCTCCTCAAGGTGAAGAGACTAATGAGTAATTTCATTAGTCTATTTATGTAATTACTCAGATGGTCGCTACTTAGGCTGAGTGGGGTGCGGCTAGCATTTTTTTTGTTGAGGCCACAAGGGTTGGAAAATTTATAAAGATGGGTCCTGCCACTTTTTCTGGACTGAATATAGAAGAGGATCCACAGGGCTTCTTAGATGAAATTGTAAAGATATTTTTGGCGATGCAAGACACCAATGTGGAAGGGGTAAACATTGCCACTTATAAGCTAAAAAGATATTGCATATCAGTGGTATAATAAATGGGAAAGGGATAGGGGTGATGTGGAAGAATAAGTCTTATGGGACACTTTTTATCAAGGCCTTCTTATATCAGTTCATTCCCCAAGAGTCAAGGAAAAAAAGATGGAGGAGTTTATGAACCTCAAGCAATAGAGGATGTCTATCAAAGAATATGGTTTGAATTTTCATCATTTATTAAGGTATTCTCCTCATTTATTTACTGACATGAGGGAAAGAAGGAGAAAGTTCAGTTCTGGGTTGAATCAGGATTTGTATTTGGAGAGAAAAACTACCTTTCTAATTAAAAACATGGACTTCTCTAGGTTTATTATTCATATTTAGCAAGTGGAGGATGAAAAGGGGAACTAGACAGAGTTTGGAGCTAGACAGGGTAAGAGGAGCAAGTTTTCAGACTAGGGAGGTGCTCAGCCTCAGGGTGGTCAAGATGATGGAAAATAGCAGAAAAAGAAGTAGGACAGTTCTGGTTCCTACTCTTCTACTAGTGCTCCTTAACAGTTGCACGACATGCGTTATTATGGTAGTAATAATTTCTGAGCACAGGGTGCCCAATCTTTGGCTTGTGAAGGTCAATCCGTTTCTCCATCCCCTTATTATTGGTTCTTTAGTATTCCTCATCGAGGTTATTATGATAAAAGAAGGGATAAATGCTTCAAGTATTGCCAAGCAGGCCATTAGATCTAGGATTATCTAGCTAATAAGGTTGCTAAGGGGGCTAATAAGTGTCCTATGACTTCATCTTCAACTCCTACATATGGTGGTGTGGAATCTACTTCTATTACGGCTCTTGGTTCTACTGTTGGTCAGAACAGGTTGTCTACTTTGGCATCGCAATAGGAATTTGTGGAATTACTTGATGTCATTACTGGTACGTTACAACTTTTCTCTAATGACGTGTATTGTTTTCTTGATTCGGGGTCCACTATCTCTTAGGTGACTCCTTATATGGCTGTATCTTTTGGCTTAGATCCGGAAGTTATTTCAGATTCTTTTTCTATTTTATATTTGGTAGGTATCTTGGTTATTGCTAAGATTCTATAGGGGTGTGTGGTATTTTTTAGTGGCAAGCAAACCCTGGTGGATATGTTGGAGTTGGGTATGACGGATTTTAATGTCATTCCAGGTATGGATTGGTTGCATCTTGCTATGCATCCTTGGATTGTCGGACTTGTAGGGTTATCTTTAGATTCCTTGGAAAATCAATTAATGAATGGAAGGGTGGTTCTTTGGATCATAGGGAGAGATTTATTTCTTATCTTAGAGATCAGAGGTTAATCTCTAAAGTTTTTCTTTATCACTTGGTTTAGGTTTAATATTCTAAATCGGAAGGTCCTTCTTTCTAGTCATTTCCAGTGGTTAATGAGTTTCCAGAGGTCTTTCTAGATGATCTTCCTAGTGTTTCTCCGGATAGGGAAATAAAGTTTAATATTGACTTGGTTACCGACACTCATCCAATTTCTATTCATCCATATAGAATGGCTCTAACTGAGTGGAGGGAACATAAAGAGCAACTTAAGAATCTAATGAATTCAGGCTTTATTCGTCCTACTATATCCCCTTGGGGTGCACCGGTGTTGTTTGTGCGCAATAAGGATGGTTCCCTTTGAATGAGCATTAACTTTAGGAAGTTGAACAAAGTAATAGTCAAGAATCAGTATCCTCTTCCAAGGATAGATAATCTGTTCGACCAGTTGCCAAGAATCAAGTTCTTTACTTTGATAGATCTTCAGTTTGGGTACCATCAGCTAAAGAATAGGGAGGTAGATATCCCTACGATGGCTATCAATACTCGGTATGGGCACTTTTAGTTTTTTGTAATGACATTAAAGTTGACTAATGCTCTAGCTACAGTTATGCATCTGATGAACAGGGTTTTTCATCAGTATTTAAACCTCCTAGTTATTGTGTTTATTGATGACATTTTGATTTATTCAAAGAGTGAGGTGGATTGTGCTAATCACCTCTCTGTGGTGTTGCTGACCTTAAAGGAACAATAGTTGTATACCAAGTACTCTAAGTGTGAGTTTTGGTTTAACGCTATAACTTTTTTGGGTCATATTATATCTAGTGAGGGGACCATGGTCGATCCACCCAAGGTTGTTATAGCGAAGAGGTGGCCTAGGACCATGACTCCATCTGATATTTTAAGCTTATTGGGTTTCGCCGGGTATTATTTGCGGTTTGTGGAAAGATTTTCTTCGATAGATGCTCCTTTGACTAAGTTGACTCAGATGAAGGCTAAGTTTTCTTGGCCAGATGCATGTGAAGAGAGTTTTGAGAAGTTAAAGGTTAAGTTAGCTTTGGCTCAAATTTTGACTTTGCCGGAAAGCAATGATGGGTTAGTGGTTTATTTTGATGCATCTCAGGTAGGGCTTGGTTGTATTTTAATGCAGCATGGGAAGGTGATTTCCTATACTTCCAGGTAGTTGAAAGTGCATGATAGGAATTATCCTACTCATGATTTAGATCTATTGTTGGTAGTGTTTTCTTTGAAAATATGGTGGCATTATTTGAATCATGTTCACGTAGATATTTTTTTTGACCATAAGAGCCTAGAGTATATGTTAACTAAGAGGGAGCTTAATCTAAGGTAGAGAAACTGGCTTGATCTTCTCAAGGACTATGATATGAGTCTTCACTACCACCCAGGTAAGGTTAACGTGGTTGTTGATTCTCTTAGTAGATTATCCATGGGGAGTTTGGTTCATGTAGAGGAAAAAAGGTGAGAACTGGTGAAGGATATTCACTGCTTGGCTAATATTTAAGTTCGCCTCTTAGACTCCAAGGATGGTAGTGTGGTGGTGTAAGAAATGCTTCAATCATCTTTTGGTGAAAAAATTAAGGAGAATCAAGTTCTAGATCCTATCTTAATGAAAATCACGAGTGATGTTAGTGGAAAAAAGGTAGTGGTGTTTGAGATCAGTGGTGATGGTACTTTAAAGTACCTAAAGAGGTTGTATGTTATCAATGTCGATGGTTTGCAACAAAGGATTTTGGCTGAGGTGCATGAGTTATGTTGTGCTGTTCATCTTGGCTCGACTAAGATGCATCATGATCTTAAGGAGATCTATTGGTGGAATGGCATGAAAAGAGATGTGGTTGATTTTGTGACCAAATACATAGTGTGTCAACTAGTTAGGGTTGAGCACATGAGGATAGGAGGGCTATATCAAGAAATTGATTTGCCTAGATGGAAATGATAAATGACTAATATGGACTTTGTTACCAGTCTTCCTCGATCCCGGAATCAATATGATTTGATTTGGGTCATCGTGGAAATGATGACTAAGTCTGCGCACTTTTTTCCAGTGTAGACTACCTTCTCGATGGAGGATTATGCAAAGTTGTATCATCAAGTGATTGTGCATCTGCATGGGGTGCCTGTTTTTATTATTTATGATCAGGGCACACATTTTACATGTCACTTCTGGTGATATTTTCAGAAATGGTTGGGGACAAAGATTTGTCTGAGTACTGCTTTCCACCTATAGACGGATGGGAAAAAAGAGAGAATTATTCAAAAATTGGAGGATATACTTTCAGCTTGTGTGATTGAGTATGGTGGCAATTGGTCTGAGCATATACCTGTTGTTTAGGTTTCTTACAACAATATCTATCGTTCTAGTATTTGTATGGCCTCTTTTGAGGCATTGTATAGTAGGAGGTGTAGATCTCCTATTGGTTTGTTTAAGGTTGGTAAGGCAGACATATTTGGCCCCGACTTAGTTTACAATGAAATGGACAAGGCGAAGGTGATTCGAGAGAGGCTTAAGGCTACCCAAAGTCTAAAAAAGTCCTTTACAGAAGTCAGGCGTAGAGACTTTGAGCTTGAGGTTAGGGATATGGTTTTCCTTAAGGTATCTCCTATTAAGGAAGTAGTGGGATTTGGTAAGAAGGGGAAGCTTAGTCCCTGGTATTTTGGTCCTTATAAGGTATTGCATAAAATTTATAATGTTTCTTATAAAGTGGAATTGCCTTTTATCTTGATCTTAGTTCATTCGGTCTTTTATTTTCCATTTGAGGAAATGCATTGGTGATCCTTCTTCAGTTGTTTCTTTGGAAGGATTAGTGCAACGCCTCAAATTTGATACCCAGAATGCTACACGGTTCTCATGACCCTGAATGACAATAAGCTAACCTATGACTGATATCTATGCCTGAACATTGTATATACTATATAAATAGGGAAATAGCAGGCTGAAACTTGCAATAAGGTTCAAAACTGATAAACATCTGATAAAACCATATCTGAATAATGTGGTACGACTACTAAAACTGCAACAATGTCTAGAAACATCTAGTCTGAAAACACTGTAGTCTGAAAGCCTCTAAATTGTCTAAATAAGGAGTTGATAGGTAATGTCCCCAACTAACTCCAACTACCATAATAAAAAAAGTAATGAAGAAATAAAGTAATGATTATGTACTCAAAGGATGAGGACTCACTGCTGACTTTACTGGAATGCTACTGATGCTCTGAAGCTCGTGATTCTGCACCTATGGTATAAAATACCATATCACAAATGTGTTAGTACGTTTGAATGTACTGGTATGCATGCGAGGTAGGCTGAATGCAAAGGGTTCACATGCATGAAATATACTAACTGACTGTATAGCATGAACGTGAGAATACATGCATGAATACATAATAACTGTAACTGAATTCATTATAACATGATTATTGAACATGGGTACAAATAACATGAGATATTGATAACTGTATAACTAAAATAATTGATATTGAATGACTGTATCTGACTGTCTAGGTTCTGATGGAACTAGCTGAGTTCTGTACTGTTCTGAGTTGACTGTATTTGACAGTCTTGAATTCTGTAGAACTATCTTAGTTCAATTACTAGGACTGAATGATTGTATTTTACATTCATGATTCTGTAACTGAAAATGTGGGAAGTAATCTAACCGACATGCCCTAAATAACGCTTTATAGCTGAGTTGGGGTCTAATCTGTAACCCCAAATAGAAGTGTGTCAATACCGCGCCACTAGTAAGGAAAATCTGTGAGTAACCCTCATATAATAGATAAATCTAGTGAGAATGGTGGGAACCCTCATATAACAAGTTAAGTCACCTCATCTACCCTCATATAACAGGCCATGATGTCTCAACTTATGCGGGCTATGTAGTTCAGAACGCAAGGATTGCTTCTATGAATCACACCCTCATATAACTGGTGAGTTCCCATCCTTGGGTTCACTCGGTATTAACTCCCACTCCCATCTGGATAGACACTAAACATGATTAACTGAACTGGACTAGACTGAATTCACTGAGTTCCATTAACTGACGGAATAAAACTGAGATTACTGAGCTTTCCTGAGTTACATGACTGACTGAGTTCTATGGATCATGGCTTGACTGAGGATATCATGACAACTAAACACTGGCTCTAGGCACACAGCTATATTTTTTTGGTACAAGTACCCCCAGGACTCAATGGAAAGAAACTGACAAAGCATGACTTTGTTGAATGCATGTCCAACATTAACAATCTATTATATATTAAGTTGGAGATTCCATGAAGTACAAGTTCTAAGCACCACAAGGGCTACACATATATCCATAATTAACTGACTAAGACATTTCATCAAACATTTGACATTTATAAACTTGTACATGAATGGGGATTTCATTTTATCACACAAGTATGGCCCTTTTCCTTCATTAGGCATTTAATTAAACACATGGGGAGCATGCTTTGGTTATACCATTATCAATGCATCTAATTGTCATGGTTGCATAAATAAATTTGAAAATTTGAAGGGTTTATCATGATTATTATGTAAATCATCATATACGAGGGTCAATTAATTAAATATGTAATTTAAAACGTGAATCTAACCCCCACAACATCATGAACATGAATTTCAATTCAATTTAAATCACAAACATTCATAAATACACAAATCTTGGATTTTGAAAAGAGATTCTTAAGCTTCATGGGTGAAAGGGGCCCATGAATCAACACATGACATACCTGAGATAATGGATTTGGAAACATTAATAGAGAGTTCTTGTGATTTGGCCCTTGAATTTGAGAGTTAGGGTTTCTTGGCTTGAGAGAGAGCCACCCAATTTGGGAAAAATTGAGTGAATAATGATATACTTAGGTCATGTAGGGTTAAATTTCATGTTTAAGGATGAACTAAAATCATGGGAAAAGACCCATTTAACCCTAGACACATTTTTTGATTTTGTAAAAATTTTCTGACCTAACCCCTAGCGAGATGCGCTGCTATCACGCTGTCTTACTAGAATTTGACAACTAGAAAAATAAACGACGACGCTATGCGGGGACATCGCAGAGCTTCACTGGTATTTGACAATTGGGATTTGGGAGCCCTCTATGATGCAGTGAAATTGCAGATTCTTACTGGATATTGACGAATGCCACTTTGGCTTATGGCATGACGTGCCACTGAATGAGATGACATGTTTTATGACTGAAACTTGAAAAAGTCATAACTTCTTACCCGATTTTTAGATTTGGGAGAATCTCATATTGATGTAAAGATTATTGAAGTTCCCACATAACTAAAAGTAAAACTATTGAAAAGTCCGCATGTAATAAAAATCATTCAATTTAGAAGATAATACTTGACATTCTAGGGACAAAATTTGTTAGAAAACTTTGGGGTATTACAATTGGGTATCTTAGATTTTTTGGTTATGAAAAGGTCCTGGATAAGATTTTGGATGGGCAGATTCTTTGGTTGCAGACCAAGGATATGGATTCAGTTTAGTTTCGTTGGTGGAACTATAATATTGAAGAAACTATATAGGAATCAGAGAAGGACATGAAGTCAACTCGTGAGGGTCAGTCGTACACCTGTGACGTGATTTCTGGTGCAATATAAGTAGGGGTATTCAGGATATTTTTCCACTTACCCTAATAAGATCACTCGACTTCTAACCAACTTGGGAGGTTATTTACCCTATTATTACATCCATTAATACTTAGAAACTCTTCTAAACACTCTATAATTCTCTCAAAAGCTTTTGGACAAGAGAAGCTAGGGTTTCAACTAAAGGATTGATTTGGGGCTTGTCTTGGTGATTTCTTTCCATTATCATCTTGGTTTAAGGCATTTTCTCTTCGCTCATTTTTAATTTTACCTAAAGGAATGGTTTTATGAATGTTTTAAAAATTTCATTAATTGTATGATTTTGGTTTCAAAATATAGATTGGGGGTTTTTAATATAAAATGGTTGGTTATGGTTTTCCATGGTGTTAATTAAGCTTTTATATGCATTAATGGTTGTTTTTGATAATTGTATTTCTTGTGAATGGTTTAATGGTAATTTGAATTAGTTTTTGTCATATTATGCCCCTAATGTATTTGACAAAATTCTTATAAAGATATGTTCATTGAATTGACTACTTTTAATGGAACTCTTACTTGTTTTAAAACTTGGTAAAATAAATTATGCATGGTTTAAATGGCTTGGAATTGTAAATGGTTAACGGTTATACTTAAGGGGCACATGGAATCCCCCAAGATGTTTAATATGGTAAATGGCAGGGCACTTGAATGTCCCTATAACATATATGTGGTTGTCTATTGATAGTACTTGCAAGTATGATCGGTATGCCGACACCACCTCTAAATGTCCTTGGTTAATAAATGGTAAATGGATTGGTTGGTTATTTGGTAATGGTTTTAATTGGGTAATAATGGTGGGATGTGTGGTAAAGATGAATATTTGCCGATATGAGGTTGGCCTCTTCACCTTGAGCATGATGTCACACTATATTTTGGGGGATGTACTAGTCATCCTAGGTTTTCTTTCCTGGTTGTGAGGCTACGCTAACTGGGTTCTTTCAGCAGGGGGAGATAAACCTATATAGACCGTGAGTGTTTTAGGATGGCAAAGTTACAAAACCTAACTAAAGGTTTTAAATTCATGCTAAACTCGGTCCCTTTTCCCGACATGGTTATATATATATATATGTATGGTTGTGTCCATATAGATGTCTTTACTTGGTTTTAAAAATGCAATTATTTTATCCTTATCCTAAGAACGCACTAGCGTTGACCAGCTAACCCAACTACTGGAGACAGAATACCCACACTATGCAAGAACTGACTGTTCTACTTCTCCTACATAGTGATTGACTAGGGGACAACACTTGGACAAAATTGGTGAGGTACTATCCTTTCAAAAGTCTCCATTTCATGTTATGGATATTTCTAGACATTTTGATTTTATTTTGGGATATTGATTTTTTCCATGGTTGGGGCATGTCCCAAATGAATTTTATTACTTTTTTGGTTAGAGGCTTTGTGGTACTTCTATGGATTTGAATGATAAGTATCGATATTAGTATCAGCCCTGGCATTGGAAGAAGCTGGTTGGCTAACATCACTGGATGATATTAATGGTTGTTCCAGCGTATATTATTTTAGGTTTGATTATAATATGTTTTGGAACATCTTTGGTTATGGCTTGGTTTATGGCCTTTGTTTTTGAATAGTTTGGTATGGTTGGATTTTTGGTATAGGATGGTTGGACTAGGTTGGGTTGGTCATGGTTGTGATACTACCCAGAGTCTTCATGTGAGCTGTTACACTATCTTGCTACATTCTCAAACTTCAGCCAGTTCAGGGAAAACGGTTGGAGCTTGGGTTGGGTAACTAGGGTGGTCTCCGGTCTCGGCCGGACTTAGGAGGACCATTATGACAAGGCCCTCGGTCGGTTCACATCATTAGGTTAACTTTGGGACTCAATGGGTGATAGGTAACCCATAGATGAAATCCCACATAAACAGAGATGAGAACCCTGGAGAAATCTTTAGAGTTGTATGCTAAAAAAAGATAAACCCTAACTCTGCCTTAGGTAAAAAGAATAGACTCTTTTTCTTCTAAAAGTAAGTATCAGATGATATTTTACGTAATAAGAGATTAGGTTCATATAAACCCTACTAATTTCCCTTGAGATTCAAAAAACTACGTAGTTTATATGTTAAAAAAGTGGGAAAAGACTGATATGCCTCTTAAAATTTCAAAACAAGAATATGTAGGGAGGGACAAAAGAGACCTTCCTATGATTTTAGTCCAACCTATGATCATGGTTTGTAATTTTGGTTGGGATTAGGATGAAAGGCTTGTTATGACCATTGGATCTATATACCGTACCTTGGATTGAATGTTTGTTATTATATCAAGGGTGTCTGTTGGATTAATGATCATGTTAGGGGATCGCTGTCTCAAAGAAAGATTATGGTTCCTTCTCCAGAAATGAGGGTACACTTTGTCAACTTTTAGATATTGGGGTTGTAATGATAAGACGAGACCATTACACAGTTGTACAATGTAACCATAATTATTGTTTGGCTTGAGGTATCTAGCTGTAGATCAGTGCTTTATCAAAAAAGAATTAATTTTTTACTCTGATGTCAGATTATGGAAAAATTGATGTGTTGGAAAGCTAATTCGAATATCTATCATTTGGTGGGTCTGGGGCATAATATTGCATCTGAACAAGGAAGTTATGCTCGCTTGAAGTTGATTAGTACATTGGGGATCAATCGATAAGGGAGGTTTTGGCTTGGTTAAGTGCTAGGAAGTTCTTGTGTACATGTTAAATGGACAAATTCATTCTAATGTTCTTGAAGCTTGATGATTACCCTACATGCACTTAAAGCATATATCCTAGGCTTGGATTTTCTGTGGCATTATAATATGTCCCTATTGTTGTCATTCATCCCTGTATGGAAACTGACTGAGCTGGTAGGTTAGGGGAAAAGAGCTACAATTCGAACATTTTATTCACCAATTCTCCTAATATTATTGGAACCATTCTACAATATCTAAATCTAAAATTCCTATATTTGTTTTTCTAAGAACTTAACACTGAGATTGTACTAGATTGCTAACTAAAAAATAGGTTTATTCATAGTCATGGATACTTGCTACGGCATAGGAATAGCTGAGTGTCTTGAAAAGGAAATAATTTATTAATTAAAGAAATCTATCACCTCAAGCTGGGACTAAGCTCGAAACAAAGCCATATGGGTACTTGGTCATCATGTTTGCCTCTACATAAAAAGTAGCTCCCTCAACTAATTGATTTTACCACATAACCTTTACAAATGCAACCACTTTATTCCTTAAACTATGAACCCAATGATCTATTATTTCAATAGGAACCTCTTTGAAAGAGAGACTATCTTTCACACCAACACTTTCTAATGGTACAACCGATGAGGGACCATCAATCCAGACTTTTTATCAATGAAACACGAAGGACTAGATGCACTGCTGCTAAGTCCACCAACAAATCTAAGATGCACTGCTGCTAAGTCCACCAACAAATCTTACTCGTAGGCCACCTTGACACAATGACCTATAATCTGATAAGGACCAATAAAGTAGGGACTGATCTTTCCTTTCTTCTCAAACCTTTTTACCCCTTTCACAGGAGAAATATTCAGGTGGAAAAAATCACAAATGACAAACTCAATTTCCCTTCTCCTCACATTTGTATAGGACTTTTGACAATGCTAAAATATTTTTATCCTCACTCTAATCAGTTGAACTTTCTCCATATCCCCATTGACTGATCCCAACCCTATCAATGTATCTTCAGTAATTTCAAACTAAGAAATAAAAGACCTACACCTCCTTATATAAAGTCCCTCAAATAGGTCCATCTAATTAATGGAGTGGTTGCAGTTATTTTATGCATACTTGATCAAAGACTAATGATTATTCCAACTATCCTTTAAATAAATCACGTATGCTCAGAACACATACTCTAAAGTTAAATGGTCCTTTCTGCCTGTCCATCAGTTTGTTTGTGAAAGGTTGTACTGAAATGATTTTGGTACCAATACCCTTCAAAAAATCCTTTGAAAATTTAAAGGTAATCTAAGTATCTCTATACGAAATTATAGTCATGGGGACGCTAGGTAATCTCACCAACTCCTTCAGGTAGAGTTTATCATAGTACTCAGTTGAATCTAATGTGTTCACTAGTAGGAAATAGGCATACTTAGTTATTCTATCCATGATAACCCAAACATAATTATGTTGTCGATCAATGTGAGGTGACCTTGTGAGAAAGTCCATGTTCACAACCTCCCACCTCTAAGTATGAATATTGATTGTCTAGAAAAATACCACAAGGTCTCTTATGCTCAAACATAACCTACTACAATCTTTTATCATGAACCATTTTATGATTCATGATGACACCTATATTGTCCCGGCAATAGGTAAGCCAAACCATAGCTCCGAGCTATATGCAATAGGCTAACTTGGTGGAAAATTACTTGAAATCCAGAAATCAACATTTAAAGAGCAAAGTAGAAATAAAGTAGTCATAACAGTCTATTAGATGGATAAAAGAACAACCACCACCCAAGATTGATATCAACTCAGCATGATTACTGAATCAGCTGAAGCTATTAGTATCGAATTGGCACCAAAAGGTACCAAGGTATAGTATGAGTACCAAAAATACGGGTACTCAATAGTCATCTTTAACTGGCTTAGAAAAATCATGGTATAAATAATATAAGATACAAAATAAAATGAATAAGTGAAGGAAGAAAGGAAAACTGGAACTAATATCCAACACCAATGTGAATAAGTAAATAAATATTCTGGAAAGTAATGTAAAGATCTAATCATTATGACTACTAAATTGGTCCGCATTAGCCAATAAGTGCCAAAAAAGTAAATAACCCAACGCAAACCCTCATAAACCCGAAGGGTGCAATCAAGGAAAGTAAATCACCCAATAACCATAATTACCAACAATCATAACATAACTATAAATCCATCACAACCATATCATATCATAAATTACTCCCAAAATAATAGACTTGAACCAAAACTCATCATGATTACCAATCTTTTGTCAGACATGAAATGAAACTCATATCATCAATATTATCATCAAATGTCAGACTAGGACTGAAACTCAATAGTATTATCAGACGATATAAATAAACCATGTAACCATAATCATAATCCATATCACTAAATCACAACAATTATCCATCTGAACATACTAAAAATAAGAACTAACTCTATACTACTGAATGAGCATAATCACTAAGCATCTAACCTCTTCAAACTACCAAAATTAAGCCTACTAATGCTAACATAAGTCTTGGCATGAGGTTGGCCAAAGGGGCCCATTTATAATCATCGAAATCCATTTTAGGAAAATTTAACCTTGAACTAGGTAAGGTATCTAAACTCACTTCTAGATGTAAAATAAGCATAGTTAGCCCTAAGATAGTAATTCTACCTAAAACAGGAGCAACTAAGTCAGTTACATCTAAATTATGGTTTCAACCTCCCTCTATGATCAAGGAATATTTACCCTAAAAATGTGTGAATTTTGAGCTGTAATGGTACCACTATCAAGCTATCATGATTTTAGGGATCATAGAAAAAAGATGAAGGATTACGTCAAGAAACAAATGGAAGCTTACAACTAATTTGAATAAGAAGTGTGTAAATTAATTATGCCA
The DNA here is from genome assembly GCA_030864215.1 of Capsicum pubescens. Lineage (NCBI taxonomy): Eukaryota > Viridiplantae > Streptophyta > Magnoliopsida > Solanales > Solanaceae > Capsicum > Capsicum pubescens. The sequence goes on from CM061545.1 coordinate 138,748,930, forward strand.
AAGAGATCCACAATCACCCATAATTGATTCTCCAATGAATCCCTACTTCTTAGGGCTCAATATTCTAGAGAATGGTAAAATTGGGCAAAGTGGGGTATTTATACCGTTTCTAGGTACTTAAATCCCACTTAATTGGACACTGGGCCATTTTAGTGGTAGACACTAAAGGGACCAACTATCTGCTAGAGTTGTCCCTCACTAACATGACATGTTACTTAGGCGGCCGATTGATGCTAATACAACTAGCGCTTTAGCAGAAGATTAGACGGTAAAGCGATAAATACCAATTAGGTCAGCGACTTTAGAAAGCCTAATTGGATGCTAAAGTACCCTTCCCTAAAGTGCCAAATTTCCAATTTAGCAATCGCACACAATTTTCTTGAACCATCTTGAGACTTGGAATATTTTAGAGTCTCCGCCAGCCCGCCAGGACTCATTCAAAATCTCGTACATTCAAATAAAATATGCTATCCTATCAGATTCGATGTTCTTGATTAAATGGAACAGTTGAATTTTCCATCTAAGGTTGTTGATCTGAGGTATTTTTATACACTTTTGTATCATCATTCTAGCTTATTTTGCCTTTTTTAAAGAGTAACTTGAGTTCTTAATGCATTCATATTGATATATATAAGCAACTAAGTTATAAAGTGTGTGATTATAAAGTGCAAAATATAATTCAAACTATTTTAGCTTTAATTGGATCACTTAGATTTCAATCGATGAAACTAGTGTAACTAGCTTGAGCTAGGTGCTTGTCTAGTCTCTTTTGTTGGATTCTAATGGTTTAATGTGTTCTAAATGGTTTTATTGTTTTTATTATATGTGGAACAACTTTTTGGTCGTGTACAAAGTTTAAGAGAGTCATGTAAGGAGTCAAACCATGAAGTGGAAGATCATGGAAATTTGCCTTGTCTTATCTCGTGTTTTTTGATTCGTCATGATGGATATTATGTTTTTTGAAACTTTAATTCGTGTGGTTTGATATTGTATGATACTTTGTGATCTTAATATTATGATATATGGATGATTTTTAGGCTGGAAAACCATTGAAAAGACACCATAATACAAAGGATGAAAGGAGGCACGTTCAACAATTACCCAAATTTCAAGATGCAATTTCCAGTAAGGTGTCGTTATAGGGGTACATCGCGACCCATACATGACCCAACCAGATAATGTGATGTGACCCTAGATTTAATTGAACATCTAGTTTATCAAGACCCCCACTCATGTCAATTGACCATTGCGGCGCGACCCTAACATCAAACACGACCATGAGTGCAATTTTAATCCAACACGACTTAGCACTTTTTGGCTACTATAAATACATCTTTGTACGTATTTTTATGGATCTTTGGATGTATTGGAACATCAAGGAAGTATCTACAACTTCATAACTTAGGTTTTTACATTATTTATTTAACATTCCATTAGATCATAACATGATTTCAACCTATTGGATCATGATTATGACTGAGTGATTAGAAACTCCCTTTTTGGGGTTGAAGCAAATAACATTACCGACGATAGTAAATCAAGATTATGCGAGGATGATGTTTTTTATCTTTTCTCCGTTGGGGGAAGCAAAACAGTAGTTGGCTATGAAATAAGAAATTAATCACCTATGTGGATGATTTGGCCAGAAAAATTCTTATTTGGATCTTCTTGTCTGGAAGGATTGCGAGACTTTGTAGTGAGATAGTATTCCTCAAATAGAAGCTAGACCAAAATCTGTAGCATGCTTGGGAGAAGTTCAAGGATCTTCTTTAGGATTGTCCCCACATCAACAGTACAATGAGGTACTTGGAAATACTTTTATAGAGGCTCTTGACCATAATACAAAAATTTCCCTAGATTTAGCTACAGGTGGTCAAGCTTTTGAGATGACATATGATGAGTTGTACACTTTATTGAACCACATAGCTCAAGGGAACCTAGAATGACATTCAGAATCTAGGAGTGCTACTAAAAGAATTTCAGGTGTATTAGAGGTTGACCAATTCATAGCATTATCATCTAAGGTTTCTGCAATACAAAATTTGATAAAAACGCAGTACAGTAACCTGAAAGTTAAAACTACACAACCTGCAGCCATAGTCAGTACAATCGAACAAGCTACAGGTTGATGTGAAATTTGAAGAAATAGTGGCTATGCAACTGCTATGTGTGCATCAAATCTGGAATCAGTCATGTATGTGGGAATTACTCAAAGACCAAATTATGGTAATGCCTACAACATGAAGTGGAAGACTCATCCTTAGAATGCACAACAACAAAAAATTTAGTAACCAAATGCATAAGTGAATCAGTCAACTAGCAATTTGGAAGGGATGATGAAGTAGGTTATAGATAATCAAACAGAGTTGGCTGCAGTTGTAAAAAATTAGCAAACGACCCATAGATGCTTAGAGTTGCAGTTGGGGCAATTACAATAAGCATTGAATACCAGACCTCAAGGTGGTTTACTAAGTGACACAGAAAATCCAAAATAATTTATGGCAATTACCTCGAGGAGTGGTAAGGAGCTTAATAAAAAACCTCCAAAGGCAATAAAGGAGGTAAATGTAAAGTTGATTCCCCCATAGGTATCTGAGCTAAGCGCTGAAAATTTGAGAAAGTTTGAGTACTGGTAAAATTAAGTTGTTGCTGAACAAGAAAATACAAATATGCTACAACTTCATATACCGCAAAGGAAAATAAAAGCGAAGGAGGATGCAATGTTCAAGAGGTTATTTAACACATTTAGACAGCTTCACATCAACTTACCTTTGTTAGATGTTTTGTAGGGAATGCCTAAGTATGCTAAGTACATAAAGTATGTGGTTCCTAATAAGGTAAAACTGCAGGATGTGGAGGCAATAACACACACTGAAGAGTGTATCATGATAATGACCCAGAAAATGCCCACGAAGCTTAGTGACCCATGGAAGTTAAGTCTCTTTATTCATATTAGTAGTAATTAGGTGGTCCACGTATTGAGTGATTTAGGGGATAGCATAAATTTGATGTTTGTATCTTTGTTCCACACATTGGGCTTCGGAAAGCATAGACCTACCACCATGGTTCTATAATTGGCAGACGGGTCCAGTGCCTATCCAAAAGAAATTATAGAAGATGTCCTCATAAATGTTGGTGAATTCATTATTCTTGTTGACTTTATTTTTTTAGACTTTCAGGCAGACGAATTGGTACCAATCATTTTGGGGCACCCATTTTAGTAATGGGAGAAGCATTGATTGATGTGAGAGAAAGAACATTGACTATAAGGTTGAATGATGAAGATGCAATTTTTAAGGTATACAAACCACTCACCGAATTATCCTAATATAAGGACTTGTGCATGATCACTGTTATTGAAAGGGATAAGTGTGGGGTAGTAATTCCACAAAAGACCTCTTCTGACACCCTCATCAAGTTTCCTAAGCTACTACTACAACCACTATTTGATTTGTGCTAGTTGATAATCCTGGAAAGGATAAAGTTGAAAAATCTGCTTCCCTTGAGAAGTCACACACAAGATGGGTAAAGAGAATAAGAATATGGAGACAAAGAATGAGAAAAAGAACAGAAAAGAATGACTAAGTCGTTGAATAGGGTCATGACTTGATACTAAATCAGGCACTACTTGGGAGGCAACCCAAGTTAAGTAGACATGTTTTATTTTAAGTTTTTAGTTTTTACTGATTGTAGTTTTTGTTTTTGTTGAGTAGCGTGTTGTTGGGAAGTTTGAGTACCATAAACCTAAGCTAAGGAGCATGACATAAACTAAGTGTGGGGTCCCTGAATCCCATTTATGAAAAAATGCTACTAGCTAGGCCTAGAGGCCTTAGTGAGTATTTCTATCTCTTACTTTTAAGTTCACTTTGGGGACAAAGTATATTTTTAAGTGTGGGGTGGGGAAATTCCAAAATTTTAGCTTAATTTAAAAAAAATTGTGCAAAGATATTCTTGTTGGTGCTATTTTTTATTGTGTGGTGCAAGTTTTTTGTTTGTAAAGAGTATGTTCAACTATGGGAATTACTACTTTTGAGAACAATATGCTCATGTTTATTACTCTTATACTTGTGGATTAAATTTGAATTCCTACTATTATTGGTTGAGAGTCTATGATAATCCTGTGTGAGTAAAACATGTGCCATACGTAATATGAGTTTTTGTATATTTCTTTTAATATGTGGTGTCTAGAACTTACACGGTGTGTGTGCAAAGTGAAATAAAGAATGTGAGTTTAGGATATGATATAGGCATTTCTTTGATAGCCTTGTTTTATACCTTCTTTTTGACCTATTCTTTGTGCCTGATCTTAGCGAGCCCCATTAAGCCTTTAGACTTTTATTTAAAAACCTCATATGGTGCCCAATACATTTTTGAATGACCTGAATTTGATCAAAAACTCCAAGCACTTAAATGGAAAATCAATTGAGTTAGGAATTTGAAAAACAAGAGAGAAAGGTTAAATTGAAGCCCCAAAAGAAATAGTTATTGGTGTATATAATTGTTGGGTTGTGGTTAGGAGTTGAATAGTGAAAAGAATAAAAAAATTTCAAATTGAATAAGTTCTCCATAGCAATCTCCCACCATAGTTTTTGAGAAAATGCTTAAATGAGATGGGGTAAAAACAAAAGAATAGCGTAGATAAAAGTTGTGTAAATTGGTTGTTGGAGATTGGTTTTAATTGATAATGTGTTTCATTAAAGTACTTGGGAGACTAGTCACTATTCAATAAATAGTCCTGACCCATCTCGTAGCCTTAATTAAAACCCAAAAAAGTCCTATTTGATCATATACTTGACATTCTCAAATTAGTGGAATACTACAATAAGGGCAAGCCTATGGTGCATTACGTGTAAATAGTGAATTCTTTGTGAGAGCGAGCGTAACTTGATTCTTGTACTTATTTTGTTTTAATTGCAGCATTGTGAGTCATTTTGGGTAACTCTCTTTTTTGTGAAGGAAAGATGTGTTGATGAATGTTGGTGATTCAAGTGGTGTTTTTGATTGAGGAATATGCATGAGTTTTCCACTTGTGGACTCAATTCTTGAGGGTAGGATGTTTTGAAGTAGGATTCTTGAACTTTCAATTGTGTATCTAACATGATTAGTATAGAAACTTGCATTTTGTGTAGTCATTGAAGTACTAGCTTAAGTGTATTTGTAGTAGTAGAAGTGTAGAGTCACTACATATTTTAATCCTTAGTGTAAAGAGTTGTTAGAGGATGAACAAGGGTTTAAGAGTGGGGTGAGTTCTGAAGTGGTTTTACACACATCTATATCATCATTCTAGCTTATATTACCTTGTTTCAAGAGTAACTTGAGTGCTTAACATGAAAATATTGATATAAATAAGCATCTAAAAGATAAATTGTGTGATTACAATGTACAAAGTGTATTTAAAAAAAGTTTGGGTTTAATTGGATCACTTAGAGTTCAATCGATGAAACTAGTATTACTAGCTTGAGATAGGTGATTGTCTAGTCCCTTTTGTTGGATTCTATTGTGTTTAATTTGTTATAAATGGTTTTAATTGTCTTATTACATGTGCAAAAACTTGTTGGTAGTGTACAAATTTCAAGCGAGTTAAGTAAAGAGTCGAATCATGAAGTGGAAGATCATGGAAATTTGCCTTGTCTTAGCTCTTGTATTTTGATTCGCCGTGATGAATATTGTGTTGTTTTAACCTCTAATTCGTGTTGTATATTATCTTAGGATACTTTGTGAGGTTTATATTTCAATTAATGGATTATTTGGAGGCAGTCAAACCATTGGAAAGACACCACAAGACAAAGGACGAAAGGACGGATGCTCAACACTTAACCAAATATCAAGATACAATTTCCAGTAAGGTATCGCGATAAGGGTACATCGCGACCCCTACTTGACCCAACAAACCAATGTGATGTTATCCTAGATTGACTTGACCATCTAGTGTGTCGTGACCCCCACTCAAGTCAATTGACCATCCTGGTGCGACCCTAATATCAAACACTGCCATGAGTGCAATTTGAATCCTACACGACTTAGGACTTGTTGTCTACTATAAATACATCTTTGTACATATTTTTATGGATATTTGGACGTCTCAAAACATCAAGGAGGATTCTACAACTTCATAACTTAGGTTTTTACATTTTTTATTTAACATTCCATTAGATGAAAACATGATTTCAACCTATTGGATCATGATTATGACTATGAGTGGCTAGAAACTCCCTTTCCAGGGTTGAAGCAAATAACATGAGTACACTTGTTTTGAGTTAAGTTCGTTGCGTTTCTTATCATTGTTGGTTGTGTGTTCAATCTTATTTTAACTATTTTGCGGCTTGATCACCCTTAGAATACGCTTATTTTCAACCTTGCGAACTCGAGAGAGGGCATATGGTGACAGAATGTGGTATTGAACAAAGTATGTTTTATCATCATTTATGAAATAAGGAATACAAATTAGTGTCTAGGACAGGGATGTACTAAGATTCCTTACTTGATTCAAACATAGGATAATAACTTAAAGAACTTAATGGAATTATTACATTCCCACTCAATGATATAATTGTAATATCCACATTAGGTAATTAGTAAGAGGTTGGGAGGCCTTGATCATGTGATTAACCCTACAAATCGACAACCAAGATAAGAAAGTTAATGAATGAAATTCAATGACATAGTAAAATTGTTCACGGTGCTTCAACCCTGGGTCTACTCCTATTTATTGTACAATATCTTTACTTTACACATTATTTATTTTACTTGTAATTTACAAACTCCAAACTCTCTTTTGGTTATGATAGCATCGATTGAATCTAAATAGTAAAATAAAATAAAATCGTTGTTTAACCAAGTCCCTATGGGATTGATACTTGACTTTCATTAGGCCACTTTAGTACTTGATATACCATGTACACTTGTGTGTGAGCCTAGGGGTTTTCAATTGTTTCAATGAAAAGTAGATCCTAAACCTACTGGATTTTTCCCTAACTTTTGGCCAAGAGCTCGAAATGAGTTCAGGAGCCTCAAAACCAGAAAAGGATCCACCCAACCTGAAATTGATGCTTAGGAGCTATTGGTACATTCAGAATCAGCATATGAGGTTAGTTGACTAAAGTTTTCACCCAATAGACAATTTGAACTTAAAAAGACATCAAAGAGGGAATTGGCTCCAAAAAAAATGAACTGTCCGGTAACTGAACGGTTAGTTGCAGCATGTCATAAATTTCTTAGGAAAGCTATAAGAAAGATCTACATGCAAAAAAATGAGTGGAATTATAGAAAATAACATGAAGGATCATTACAATAACTGAGCCACAAATTCTGCATATCTTTCTTCATACCATTCCATCAATAGACTTCTCATAGGTTACGATACATCTTGGTGGATCCTAGATGAATATCATACCAAGAACCATGAGCCTCTACTAGAATCAACTATTTTCATTCATCTACATCCAAAACTCAAAGTCCATCTTGATAGCAAGGACCACCATGTCCCTAATGGGAGAAAACCTCAACCTTCTGACATTATACTGCTTCTTCCAATCTGAGTAAAATAGGATGGCTACCTTGATTTTTCTTAACCTCGACTACCAAAGTCTATTCCGATCCATATTGGATCAAAATGATACCTTTGGCTGAGTCAACTAATTGAACTAATAGTATGTACAATCTATGGACCTCGCAAGCTAGTTCTTTCTTCTCATCCACTACATGTGCAAAACTCCCCATAGATAATCTTCTAAAAGCATCGGCCACCATATTGGCCTTACCCAGATGGTACAAAACAGTCATATCATAATCATTTAGTAACTCTATCTATCTTCTCGAATGGAGATTCAAATATTTCGTATTGAACATATTTTAAAGGATTTTGTGATTGGTGAACATATCGACATAAACACCATAAAGGCAAATTCTCTAAATCTGTAAGGCTAAAATAATGGTGGCAATATATCATGAGTCGGGTAGTTCTTCTAATAAGTATTGAATGATATGGAGACATATTCTATAACGTTTCCCCTACTACATCAACACACAACCAAGTCCAACACTGGATGTATCATAATAAACCATAAAATATTCTAAGCTCTCGGGACGCAAGGTTAAATTTGGTGTGATAGTGAGTTGAGTCTTCAGCTCTTGAAAACTCTTCTCACAAGAACCAAACCACTAAATTTGACTTTCTTATGAGTCAAACTAGACAATGGATAATCAATAAAGGAAAATGACTTGACAAACTAACTGTAGTAGCTGAATAAACTCAAAAAACTCCTAATATCTACTAAAGAGAGAGGTGTAGGGTAGTTTTTTTACTGCTTTGATCTTTTAAGTATCAACCTAAAAGACTTCTCTAGAATTAATATGGATAAGGAATGTTACTAATTTCAGCTAAAATTCACACTTGCTGAATTTTTCAAATAGTTGCTGATCCTTTAGAGTCTACAAGATGATCCTCAGATGATTTGTGTGATCATCCTTCAAGAGTAGACTAATATGCCATCTATGAAGATTATAACAAACATGTACATGTATTTCTTGAACAACCTGTTCATCATGTCCATAAAATCTGCAAGAGCATTTGTTAGTCCAAAATACATAACCACAAATTCATAGTGACTATAACGAATTTAGAAGGATGTCTTTGGACAAATTCATAGTGACCATAACGAGTTCTAAAGGTTGTTTTTGGAATATCATATTCTCTAAATCTAAGATAATGTTATCATGATCTGTTGCCTATCATAGAGAATCCACTTCCACCCTGAAGTTGGTTGATTAACTTGGCAATCCCGAGGATGGGATACTTATTTTTAATTGTGATCTTGTTCAACTAATGGTAATCGATGCACATCCTGAGAGAACTATTATTTTTAAGCATAAAAAGAAAAAGAGCACCCCATGGATATTGGTCTTGATAATACCCTTGTATAGATGGTCAATTAATTTTTCCTTTAAATCTTTAAGATTGACATGAGACATTCTACATGGTGGAATTGAAATAGGTTGGGTATATAAGGAAGGAGATCTATTTTGAAGTTAATTTTCTTTTTGGGGGAAATACTAAGTAGGTCTTTTGGAAGTATTTTTTGAAATTCGTTTACCACTGGAACTAATCCAAGAGTTGGGAACCCCAAAAAGATAATAAATACACCATTTGGAGAACAACTTTCTAGATTTAAGGTAATTGATGAACCGTACTAGAGGTATTGTGGTACTACCTTTCTATTCTAGAACATTTTCATTTAGAAACTTAAATTGGACTACTTTCTCTCTGTAATCAATCGAGGCATAATAAGAGTATATCCCATTCATACCAAGATTGACATTGAAAAATAACATGTCTAACTTTACAAGATCAACTAGGGTGACTTTTGGGAAACTATATCTGGGCAAATTCTTTATACCCATTTAACTATGATATAGTCACCAACTAGACTAGAGACTGAAAGGTTTTGCAAGTGTTTCAATACAGACACCAAAGTCTACTACTATATAGGGGGGTATATAGGAAAGCATAGCTCCTGAATCTAATAATGCATAAAAATGAATATGGAAAACCTATAATGTACCCGTAACTAGACCAGTAGAACCCTCTTAATCCTGTTGAGTCTAAAGGGCATAAAATTTATTCTAATGATTCTGTTAGTTATACTGGATGAGGCACCCTACTGAATTTGGCTACCTATGGGATCTACTGAATAATTGGACTGGCTTTGCTGACAGACATCCCTATATATTTGGGAAACCCCTAGATATTCTCTAAGTTTCTATTCTCTCTTATGACACCCAAAGTAACAATCACTACCAGCCATACTTTCACCCTTGTGATTCGTACGATATTTCTTATAGACTAAATTAGTATAAACACTGCTCACACTATCTTGGGACATAGAGTCGGGTTCCCTATCTTGACTATCCTTCTTGAACTTAGGCATTGGGCACTAGCACAAGATGGGTCAGGAGCAAAATATTTTTTGAATTCCTAAGAAGGTTTGCACCATCTGATCTTGGTTGAAAAAAATTAAAGCTACCTATTTTATCCCTTTTAATCTCCCTTTCCTACTCCATAACTTTTTCCTCCTCAATCTACTATGCATGGATCATCATCCTGGAGATGTCCATGCCCTTCACCAATATCGCATCTCTACACTCTTTGAAAAAATCCTCAAAGACATCAGAGACAAACTTGCTCATATGATCCCTAGAATCAATAACCATAGTTGGAATGTTCTAAATAAGACAATATAGCACAAAGAAACTGTATAATCAGTACTTTGAATGTTCTAACTATGTAAAATTGGAAACTAACTAATATAAGTTGAATATGGTACATATATCATGATAACTTAAGAATACCAAGTTGATACAAGCCTAAAGAGCACAAGAATTACAAGGTCTTGTAGAAGGTTCAAGTTTCAAATTTTTGCAAGTGATTGAAGATCTTTTGGAGCCTTTTCAAAGACTTGTCCAAGTAAAGAGAGAAAGAGAGTTCTTTCACTCAAGAGGTGCCTCTCATTAAGGCCATTGAGAACTTTTTACAATGTAAATTAGCACTCAAGAGGTTCCCCAACTTAAGCTCTCGTTAAGGGAAAGTTAGTCATTGTTATGTAATAGTATAAATAGAACTTCTAGATTATATTTTTTCTTATGTTTTGATGAATTGATTGATCGAAACTCAAAGAGTATTCTGTTTCTTTAGTGTAGGGCTTGGAAAATCCATCTTAGTGTAGGTCATGGAAAACACATTGAAACTAGGGTCATCTTTGAGTGTGGATTCACTTTAGTTGACATTTTGGCAAGAAAGGTTGGTTGCTTGAGGATTTGATCCCTTTGTGTCCACCTAAGAGTGTGGTTTTATCCTCCATTGGTGTTGTGTGTATTGGTGTTTTATACACACCTTGGTGCTATTCATTGGTATAGGTGTATGTCTCACTATCTATCCTTTAAATTTATGCACTTTTCTCTTTTTTTCTTCTTAAATCTAAATGTGTTCTTGTGTTTTCTACTACGTCTCCCTTTCTTTTAGTTGCTGATTTTTACGTTCTTAGTGTGTATTTACACTTTTTTTCAAGTTCTTTTTGTTTTCTCATATCATTTGGTATCAAGAGCTAGGTATTAGAGTTGTTCCCACAACTCTATGTATTGGATCTAAGAAAATCTCTACAAAAAAGAGTTTAGTGTCAAAAATACAAAAAAAGTGTAGAGTATTATGTGTTTGATAGTAGATCCAAATTTCACAAATTATAACTACTAATTTTTAGCTTGTTTTGATAGTTTCGGGTGTCAGCTTCTTGTTCTCTATCACTTAAAAGGTCTAAATCTATGTTTAGAACAAGATTTGGTTGTTTTTTAGCTAGATCCACCATTGTTATGGCTTGTTTGAAACTTTTTGGATGTGGTAACATGGGTCCTCATTGTAGTTGGGATGTTTTGGACTTGATTGTGTGTTATTTGTGCTTGACTTGGCAAAGGGAACCTAGATCTAAAAGAAAATTTGTATTTGGAGGTGATTTGCCTTGTGGCCTGTGGTCAACTCTTGAATATTCATGTTGTTCTTCTTCATCTTCATATCTTGTTGAAGAAGACCATTCAAAAGGAGTGTTTGATATACAAAAAGGAAGAAAGAGAGTGAAATTTTTTTTTGTACAAAAGAATATTCCAAGCATATTCAAGTCATCTAAAAGAAGAAGAGAAAACAAATATTCAAAGTACAATTAAAAGTACAAAGGGAGGACCATCTTATTTCAAATCCATTTTGAAGCTTGAAAGGGCTCCAAAACTTGGATTTCCCCCTCAAAATATTCACTCTCTCTTTTTTTGATTCCTTGGCCCAGAAAAAAGTGAAGAACAAAAAAAATTATGAAAAAAATTAACGTCCAATCACAAGGTGCCACATCATCCTTTTTGTGAACAACCAAACTTAGCTCAAACTTGGATTTCATTGTTTCTAATTTTTTTTTCTTAGTTACATTTTGTTGATTCTATCACTAATTAGTAAACTAGTAAGTACGTACTAGGTTGATATTAGTCTTGAGTCCTTTTGTTCGTGTCTTCGCTTTTTGTATGCTTTTCTCATTTATAAGTCATCGTAACTTGTTGGTTCAAGTCCGTATATCATTTTTATTTGAGTCATATCAAAAAAAAATCAATTTCAGGCCAATGTAGAATAATCCCTCATTCACTTTCCAAGTATATGCCAAAGAATCAACACTTGTGAAACCAAGTGTGAGGTAAGAATCAAGTGATGGAGTTGGTGAGGCTATTTGAACAAACTTGTTTGTTTGTTTTGTAGGATTTTGTTCTTTGCTGATTTGAGGTATTTGTGGTAAGGAATCTGAGGTTACTACCTCCTAAACTTTGGGAAATGATGTTGATAATGAAATTTAGGCTCAACTTGACTTCATTGACCATGAAATGAAGATGATGCAATCGAATATTGGATCCATAAAGTATTATTTGGGATCAATGAAGGGTGACATGATTAGAATGAAAAACAATGTTGATAGAATATGTCCACCAATACCTTCACAAAACCTGAATTACCAAGTCCCAAATCCACTTGACCAAAGACCCTACACTCCACAAAATCCCATGCCACAAATCCAAACCCATCATCAACCAAATCCAATGCCTCCTCTCCAAGATCCAGTAAACCAAAATCACCCATCCAAATAGAAAGAGCGGAAGAGTTAGAATCCAAGGATAATGAGGCCAAGCCTCAATATAGAGAGAGATTTTGTGGTGATATACAAGAAGAATATGAAGAAAAGAGGTAAAGGGAAAGGGAACCACAGGTAGTGAAGTAAAAAATGAAAAAAAATACTTGATTGTGGATCTTGCCCACAAAGGACCCTTGTTACTCACTAACCTAAGTGATAGCATTGTGCCTATCATTGGTTCTTATTATGTGCTGGTTCAATATCATACATTCTCAAAGAAGAATCCAAAAAGAGTTCCACACACACACGGTTGAGGAGTTAACGGAACCCTTGACCGAAAGTTCAAATCTTAGGACAAGTGACGAAGAAATGAATCCAAGGAGAAATCTTGACATATTACATTTTTATGTGGATCATTAGGGCAACCATGGTAAAAAAAAAAATGAAGAACACACTTCCCATGATCTACAATCTAACAATGTTATCTTCTACACTCCTAGAAACATGAATTGTTATGATATGGCAAGTAGTGGCCAAAGTTGTGTAGTTTTGAATTTACTTAGTGTAGAAGTGTATGAATCTTTCTTTTGTGATACTCTTGGGGTTGTTAGGTTGCATAAGGACCAAACTCTTGATGTGAGTATGCAAGCACTAGTTGATCTCTTAGATAACAAAATCGATTCTTTTTGTGAGAATGATTTGTGTCATCTAGTACTATCACTGATAAAGGTTCCATTACAAAGTGAAAAGAGTATTCACACACTAGTTTTCCCTTGTGAAAAAAAATGTGAGTCTACATTGGTATGTGAATTTCCAACAACTAATGAGATTGTGAATGATGATCAACTTACTCACAAATGTTTTCCACTACTTGAGCATGTGAGTGGTGTTTTTGGTAAGCCTCAACTTAGTGATAATGTTGATAGATTTGATCATTAGAATGGATATAGTTCTTTGAGAATATTGTGTGATGAAGTCCTTAATGATAGTTTTGCTCAAAGATATTATGTGGATGAAGATGTTGTGAAGAAAGGCATATATCTTTGTGAGAGTAAACTTGTATGCTTAAACTCATTATCTTTGAATAGTGAATTTCTCTCTAAGCAAGATGTATTGTGTGAAAATAGTGATATTACTCCTTGCATGACACCTACTGAAGTGCAAGATTATGTGTTTAAAAAGAATGGTGGTATGCTTAAGATTCACTTGTTACCCTATTTATTAAAATACATTAAGAATATAGGGTTGAGTTAATATTATGTTAACCATTCTATTCTTGATAGTGATCTCCTACTTTTGAAAAATAATGTCAATTGGATTATGATGACTTTGATTTGCTTAAGTGATTATGAAATCAAACTAGTGATTGTTCTTGTGAAACTGATTTTAATTGTGATCCATTGTATGACACCACACGTTTTTGTTATCAACATGGGGATAAATTTTTTGATATTTATTTTAACTTAAATTGTGATGCCTTTGAGGATATTGGTGGTTTGTTTCTTCTTGATGCCTTCCTATACTACTTCTTTGCTTATGATGATATCAATGCTTGCCTTGGATTTATTTTATGTAGGCGTAGGACATGTATTGATTGGTCCACTAGTCGTGGCTATGTTATATGGTTTTTGTGGACCTTTGTATTTGTCTTGCCTCTTGATGGTAGCAATGACCACTTTCTTTGTGCCCTTGGTACAAAGATTTGCATGTTCAACACAAAGGACCCATGGATATATTTTAAATGTGTATTCCTTTGGAGTGCCTCTATTCTTGTTCATGGTGATTGTGTTTTTGAAAAACTTGTGAATAAAGGTGTACTTGTTTTTAGGAGAGAATTTTTATGGCACAACCCTTTAGTCTTGAATGATAGCCTTCACTTAAGGGTCATTGTTTGGGAAAATTATGAGCATGATTGTCTAGCAAAAGAAATGGATAACCTCAGCTTAGATCCTTTTCTATTTCTTCCATTTGACCTCGGTATACTATTGGTGTGGGGAGGGGTTTGTCTTGAATTGCTCTATTCTTTCTATTATGGCTATCTTAGTCATTTCCTTTGTGATTCTTGTAGTAAGTGTTCATGATTATAACAAAGGATTGTTTGCTATATTCCAAGAGAGTACCCCCTTAGAGTGTTTATAGAATTGTGGTACTAATGCTAACCCTCCTACTATGAGGATTGTATGTTTGTATTTTCCCTCTCTTTGGTTATGCAAGATGTGAATTTAAGGTCAAATTCCTTTCAAGATGGAGAGGATGATACAAGCATAAAAAGCATAAGAATTACAAGGTTTTGTAGAAGGTTCAAGGTTTGGATTTTTGCAAGTGATTAAAGATCTTTTGGGGCCTTTTCAAAGTCTTGTCCAAGTAAAGAGTGGAAGAGAGTTCTTTCACTTAAGAGACGCCTCTCATTAAGGTCATTGAGGACTTTTTACACTCCAAATTAGCACTCAAGAGGTGCCCCAACTTAACCTCTCATTTAGGGCAATTTAGTCATGTTATGTAATAGTATAAATAGACCTTTTAGCTTATATTTTTTCTTAAGTTCTAATGAATTGATCGGGTGAAACTAAAATTGTATTTTCTTTCCTTAGTGTAGGGATTGGAAAATCTATCTTAGTGTAGGTCTTGGTAAAGACATTGATACTAGGGTAATCTTTGGTTGTGGATTCACTTGAGTTGACATTTTGGCAAGAAATGTTGGGTGCTTGAGGAGTTGATCCCTTTGTTTTAACCTAAGAGTGTGGTGTTATCCTCCATTGGTATTGTGTTTCTTGGTGTTTGATACATACCTTGGTGCTATTCATTGGTGTAGGTGTATGTCTCACTATCTATCCTTTACATTTATGCACTTTTATCTTATTTATTCATAAATCTTAATGTGTTCTTGTGTGTTATACTTCATCTCCCTTTCTTTTAGTTGCTGATTTTTAGGTTCTTAGTTTGCATTCACATTTTGTTTAAGTTCTTAGTGTTTTATCTTAACTCAAGTAAAGACCATCTGCTATAAAATGTACTAAATAACTCATTAAATGGTCATGTAATAATCTAAAATCAAAACTATAAACAGTGGAATATGGGAGTTACTAATAATTGAAATACCTTAATGTGATCTAACTTGTGTTGACCTATAAAAAAAATTTAATGGGTGTTCAGTATCTTTCTAGGAGTACAAAAATCGATTGATATGGATCCATTAAACTGATGTACAAAATGACTGAGGTCAAGCCTTATCTGATAGGTGGCCCTTTAAAGCCTATTGTGGAGCCATATTTTTGCTACATATGGACTTCTCTGAAAGTTCTCTGTCTAACTGATGAATGTACCTTCAATCCTTTGTTTGTCGGTACTATTTACTGCTCCTAACTAACAACACTAATAATTGCAATTCTCTCTAATGGTAAAATTTTTATTTCTAAAATAAATGTATGTATGAAAAAATTTAAAATATGTAAGCTGGGAAATATAACATCCAAAAGTATATACATGAAATTCTAGGTCATGGAGTGTTTATAGCCCACCATCTCTACGGAATGTAACTACTATGTCAACATCATAAAAGGAAAAAAATTAAATAATTCAATGACTTAAGTCCATCAATCATGGAATTTACTATGTAACTAGGGTTTGGGATCATGGTCAAGTAATAAGACTTAAATTCATTCTAAAATGAGAATTATAAATTAATGACACCAAAAAATTATATATAAACGAATTTCCCAATATTCATACACCCTACATTTTTAGGAGAATTAAACTAGAGAGTTGAATTAACTTTGGAACTCAATGGGTGAATGGGAACCCATTGCTAAAATCCCACATACCTTGAGATAAGAACCATGAATAATTCTGTAGAGTTGGATGCTTGAAGAAGATAAACCCCAACTTTGTGTTAGGAAAAAGAAATTACCTTATTTCTCTTCTAAAAGTAGGTATCAAAAAATATTCTGAGTAATAAGAGCTTAGGGTTATATAAAACCCACTAATAACCCTTGATATTCCCCTAAATAATGTAGTTTTGATGTTAAAAGAGTAGTAAAAGATTGATATGCCCTTTACAATTTAGTAACTAGAAATTAGGGGAAGGACATATAAGACCTTCCTATAATTATGAGACCAACATTTGATAAAGGGTGATCTGAGGTGAATTGATGCACCTTAGTGTGTTATTCTATCTTATTTAGATTTGTTTTGAGGATTACTTGTGTTCTTGATTAGTAAATATTGATATAAATGAGCATATAAGTGTTTAAGTATGTGAATTCAATGCTCAAGGTGTCTTTCAAACAAGTTTGTACCTAATTGAGTCACTTTTAGTTCAGAAGAGAAAACTACTGCTACTAGCTTGAGCTAGGTATTTTTATAGTCTATATCAATTTATTCTAAGGTGTTTAATGATTTACTAAGGTTATAAATGTTTAATTATGTGTGTAAAAACCTTTTTATAATGTGCAAAGGGTAATTGAGTCAAACCAAGAGTCGAAACACTAAGTAAAGATCGAAGTGGACAGAGACTAATCTTATCTTGAGATTTTAGTTCACTGTGCTTGATATTTTGTTGTGTTGGTCTCTAATACGTGGTTTATAATGACTTAGAAATAGGACTCGTGTACTGTTTTTGACATCTTGAATGATTTGTAGGCTAAAAGAGGGGTTGATACTAACTTTAATTAGGTTTTATTTGTCTTTACATTAGCTTTTAAATTTATTTAATCATGTATTTAACTATGTTTATTATGGTTATAGTTATTAGTGGTTCAACGCCCCCTTTCCAGGGTTAAGTCCATGAACATGTTTACTTTTTCTTTGAATTGAGTTTGTTTGGATTGCTCATCATATTTGGGTTTTCTGTATCCTTTTTTTTTAACTATTTGAAGAACTATCTAACCTTAGAATACATATATTTTTGACATTGTGATCTTGGGAGGGGGAATAGGAAGATAAAAAGTGGGGATAAATAGAGTACTTTCTTATTCTTTAATAAAACAAGGAATTTGAATTAGCAGCTAGGATAGGAATTTACCTAGAAGCCTTACTTGGAACAAATTTAGGATGATGGCTACATGCATCTATTTGGATTATTACATTCTCGCTCATGATGTAGTTATAGTGTCCAAGTTAGGTAGACTATTACAGATCAGGAGACTATGATCATACGATAAACCCTACAAATCAACGACCAAGATATGTAATCTAACAAATGAAGCTCAAAAGTGTAATATGATTTTTCTCATTGCCTTAACCATATTTTTTCATCCATTGATTGTCTAAAGTCTTTACTTTTCTGCATTACTTTAGTTTACTTTTAATTATAATTTTCAAAACTATTTTGGTTACGATTGCACTAGTTTATCTTAATTCTTAAACAAGAATTGGGTAGTTTCTTAACACAAGACTCTGAGGGATCAATATTCGGCTTTATTTGAGTCCACTATATTACTTAATGAGACCACGTACATTTTAGTGTGCGCTTGGGCACAACAAGTTCTTGTCTCCATTGTCGGGGACTTGTTAATTGACAACTATTTATGTTTTAGTTTTACTTTTTAGATTTCTTTGGTGCTTTATGGATGGTCTTGGTATTGTATTTGCAAGAAAAATGTTTACACGCTAATAAGATGGCAAGGGATAGGGAATTAGTTTAACCAAGCTTCAAACCCAAGAAATGCTTCAATCAACAAAGGAGAGAAGCAATCCTTCTCCCATGTATCCTACAATTTCAAGAGGAACAAGGCAATCCTGATCTCATGGCTGAAGATCAACCATCCTGCTGGACAGTTCATGAAGTAGCAATCCCATTTCTGAAAAATTTGACCTCCTCTTTTATGAAATCGACTGCTAGAGGTAACTTTGAACTGAAACATATCATGGTGTAGCTTTTGATCAGTAGTGGATAGTTTATGGGGCTTTCACATGAAGATACATAGGTCTATCTGCAAAACATTCTAGATATCAATGGAAGATTCACACCTACAGGTGTGTCAACTGATTATGTTAGGCTGACACTATTCTCTTTTTCCCTATTGGGGAAAGCGAAGAACTGGTTGAACATTGAATCGGCATGTTCAGTCACAACATGGGATGACTTAGCAAAGAAATTCCTCATCTAATTCTTCCTATTTGGAAATACTGCACAGTGAGATTGAGTGCTTTAAACAAAAGTTAAATGAGAACTTATATTTTGCATGGGAGAGGTTCAAAGTTTTTTTTCAGAGCTATCCATATCATCAGCAGTCCAATGAGGTATTAGATCACACTTTTGTTAAGGAACTTTAGCATAACATAAAACATTTTCTAGATTCAGCTACAGGTGGTCAAGTATTGGAATTGACATATGATGAGTTGTATACCTTGTTGAACTGAATTGCACAAGGAAATTTAGACTATATTTTGACTCAAGAAGAGCTACTAAGAAGGTTACAGGTATGTTAGAGCTAGACCCGTTTAATACTATATATGCCTAGATTGTTGCATTACTAAATGACTTAAGCTAGACCCGTTTAATACTATATATACCCAGATTATTGCATTACAAAACGACTTAAGCTAGACCCGTTTAATACTATATATGCCCAGATTGTTGCATTACAAAACAACTTAAACACTCAGTTCAACAATATTAAATTAGGGGTTACTTAGATTGAAGCAACAGTTAATACAATTCAGCAGGGGAGTTCTTGGTTTGAGATTTGAGGCAACAGTTGTCATTTTGTGGCTATGTGTGCTGCCAATACTGAGATGGTGATGTTTATTAAAAATGTTCAAAGGACAAACTATAGAAATGCCTATAATATCAAGTGGGATACTCATCTACCAAATCAATCATGGAACGCCCAACAACAACAGTTTCAGCAACCACAGGCTCAAGGAAATCAATCCTCTAGCAATATGTAAGAGATTCTTAAATGAATTTTAGCTTCTCAAGAATAATTGGCAGTAGATTTAAAGAGGCAACAAATAAATATGAAGAGCCATCAAGTGGCTACAAAGATCTTGGAGTTGCAGATAGGTCAGATAGAAGCAACACAGAATACAAAGCCTTAAGGTTGTTTGCAAAGTGTTATTAGAAATCCCAAACAAGTAACGGAAATCAAATTGAGTAGTGGTAAAGAGCTCAATGAAAAAGATCCAAAGAAAACTAAGGAGGTAGATGCTACTTTGGTCCCTAAACACGTTCATGACAGAGTTATTGAAAATTCAAGAAAGTCTGAGTAATCAAAAACGATTGTTGCTAAATAGGTGAAGACGAGCCTACCACCACCTTTTACATGGAGGTTGACACCGAAGAAGGATTCATACTTTTAGAAGTTCTTTGACATGTTCAAAGATCTTCATATAAACCTTCCTCTTTTAGTTGTTTTGTAGGGAATGCCCAAGTATGCTAAGTTGTTAAAAAATATGGTAACTAACAAGGTTAATCAACAGGATGCTGAGATAGTAGAACTCATAGAGAAGTGTAGCTTTATGGTGATGAAGTAGATGCCCTAAAAGATGAAGGACCCTTTGAAGTTCACTCTGCCCATTTAAATTGGGAATAGTTAGGTGGTCCATGCAATTAGTGTTTTGGGGGAAAGCTTAAATTTGATTCCCATATCTTTGTTTAATACTTTAGACTTGGGAATCAGAGATCGAGCTATGTGATACTCCAATTGGCAAACCAGGCCCCATCCCATCTTGAATGACTCATAGATGTGCTCATCAAGGTTGGTAAGTTTATTATACCTATTGACTTTATTATTTTGAATTTTAGGGTAGATAAAATAGTGCAAGTCATCTTGGAATGACTATTTTTGGTGAAGGGAGGAGCATTGATAGATTTGATAAAGAGAACCCTCATAATGAGGTTGGATGATGAAGAGACAGTTTTCAAAGTGTACAAATAGCTCAACAACTATCTTAGCACAAATATTTTTGAATGATTTATAGTGATTCAATGGGATAAGTGTGTGTGTGGGAGGGGTGGAGTCTATTCCACAAAAGATCTTTTTGGACTTCCTCATTGAGCAGCCCAACTCTCCAATACCTCAGCCTGAAATAATACAAGTTCATGAGCTTCAAAAGGCGATTGTTGAGAAAGCTGTTGACCTTGAGAGTTCACTATCAAGAAGTCAAAAACGAATAAGAAGTTGGCCTTTAAATAAGAGGAAAAGGATGAAGGAAAATGGATGAGTCAGAGATTGGGTCATGCCGCGACACTAAATCATGTATTGCTTAGGAAGCTGTAACTCCCCGATTTTTTGAACCGGAATGCTACACGGTGCTTATGACTCCAAGGGACCACAAGCTAACCCATGACTGATATATGTACCTGTATACTGCAATTCATGACATAATAATGTGGAAAAAATGCACAATAGGCCATAAGGTTCAACTAAAATAATATAACATCTATATGGGTGAAAAATACCCAAAACAACTGAAAACTGAATTTGAAAGATAAATCTGAGCGTAAATACGAAAGCCTCTAAGTACTATCTAAAATAAGGAGTTGAAGGAACATGACTCCAACTAACTCTGTAAAACTGAACTGAAGAAATAAATGAATAAATTAAATAATATCGTACTCGAATGAAGAGGACTCACTGCAACTCTGTATGCTGAATGCTACAGCTACTGCTGATCTGGGACTCGTGCCTCTAAACCTATAGTGTAATATGAAAAAAACCACCATAGCGCAAATGCATCAGTAATACTGGAGTACTGAGTATGCGAGTGAGGTAGGCTAATGCAAAGGGTTTACATGCATGAATAATACTACTGACTGACTGATATGAACGTAAGAGTACAACATACATACATAGTAACTAAGATCGTGAGTACGTAATGGCTAAAACTGTATGCTAATACATGGCTGGAACTATAGTTTTGATAACATAGATGACTGTATCTGACAGCCCTGAATCTGGTTGAACTCTTTGAGTTTCGTGCTATAACTGAATTTGACTGTATCTAACAGTCCTAGTATACTGATATCTGAAGAACTATTTGAGTTCTTTTACTGAGACTGATACTGAAATTGTGGGAGGCAGTTGTTTAACCGACATGCCCTATGTATACTATTATGGCTATGCTGGGGTCGAATATCTGCCCCGACTGGAGGGGTGTCAATACCGTGCCACTGGTAAGGATAGTTGTGAGTGACCCTTATCTGGAAGGTACTCAAAGTGATAATGGTAGGACCCTAAACTAACAGGTTAAGCCACCTCATCAACCCTAACCTAACAGGATAAGATGTCTCTACCTATGTTGGCTACGTAGTTCTGGAACACAAGGATGACTACTAAGAAACACACCCTAAACTGGTAGGTGAGTCCCCATCCTTGGGTTCACTAAGTGCTAACTTCTACTCCCATCTGAAGAGACTAAACATGATTCAACTGACTGTACTTGGACAGATCAACTGACTTTCGTTGACTGACGGAGTAGTACTATTATCTGAGAGTTAACTAAGATCATGATATTTCTGAGGTTTCCTAAGACACATGACTGACTGAGTTCTATAGATTATATCTTAAATTAGATTATCGTGACAACATGACATGGCTATAGGCACACAACTATATTTTTTGGGTACGAATACCTCCAGGACTCGATAGACGGAAACTGACACACATGACATAACTTGATCACAACATTTGAGTCCACAATTCATAATATCATAAGTTGGGGATATATATTTCATATAGTTATTCAACATCTTAAACATTCTAGGGAATGCATGGATATATTTCATGTACATATTGTATATATCCATTATCTTGCATGGTTCATACCACCATAATAGGAACATATGAAAAGCATGGAATTCATATTGAAGTATATAGCTAACATGAACTTGTCATTTAGACATCATAGAACCATACAAACATGAACTTCTAGCATCCTAAGCATTTTATCAAACACCATGCATGCATTCCTTAAGGCATAGGTGGGTTTCATACTTGCTTCATATTAAACCACCTAAAGTTCAAGGTTTTCAATTAAAAAACATATATATTCCATGAAAACACCTTTAGACATCACATTGAAACTTAAACAACAATCGTCAACATGTACATATTCACATCACCACAAAAATTTTACAAAATAATATTTAAAACATGGTTCTTGAGCTCTATGAATGGATTGGATCCATAGATGAACACTACGCATACCTTAGTGATTGAATCTTGAAAGAGATATAATGTTTCTGAAGGTTCATGAAGAATTCCTTAGGATTGCCCTAGATTTTTCTCAACTAGGGTTTAACCCCTTTGGGAAAGGATGCTCTTGTTCCTGAGGAGATGATCTTGAGAGAAAACCCTAATTTTGTGGTTGAAAGTGTATGAGAGATCTTTTTGAGATGTCTTAACTTAAGAGAATGGAAAATAATATGTTCCTTGAGGGTTATAAGTCTTGGGAAGTGAAGGGAAAAGATGAAAATACCCTTATGAAATAAATTCCCAGTTGCTGAAAATAATAGCTGACGACCTTTGTGACAAGGCATCAAAAATGTGGTAAGCCGTAAAAAATATTGTCACACAAAAGCTGGACTGTGCCTAAGGCTGACTACATTTGTGACATGGTGTCAAAAATATGGTAAGCCATACAAAATTTCATCACACAGAAACTGGATACTGCCTAGGGCTGACGACCTTCATGATAGGGCGTCACAAATATGGTAAGCTGCCACGAATGTCGCCACTTAGGAGCTGGTTTCTTCCTAAGGAAGACAACCTTCGTGGTAGGGCATCACAAGTCTAGTAATCTACCACGAATGTCATCACTTAGGATCTGTTTTCTTCCTATGGTGACCTTCATGGTAGTGCGTCATAAATGTGGTAAGCTACCACGAATGTTGTCACACTGTTTCCAGCCTAACATGCTGGTGTAAAATAGGAATAATTCTTTGCTCCGATATCGGATTTTGGCAAAATTGGTATCTCTGGAAATATAATTCAACTATATATCTATTGATAGGTCAGAGATCAAAAATTACATGTATAATGAGAGATATGCTCATTTGAATCTGACTATGGTAATATTTTTCTCAAGAATTCGATTGGTGAGGAATGTTTTGATTCGTCTGATAGCTGGGAGTTATTTGAAGCCTTAATATACATCTAAACTGCTCATAAAACTATAAAAGAACCATGATGTACTATGCATGAGCTTGGTATATGGATCTAATATTGGTTTGGATTTTTTGGGGTATTGCAATATCTCCCCCTTGGAAACATTCGTCCTCAAATGATGACTGCTTGAGAGGGGAGAAAAGATAAAACGACGCATACACTGACCATGCTCAACTGGCACATGATTTTAGGACTGAATTGAATTCTAAACTGAATATAGCCCAACTAAACAAGCATATCTGATGCATGACTGATAAGCTGAACTAATGAATGCATGATAAGCTATGCATTGATACTTGTTACCAATTTTATATTGGAATTTTGAACATGTAACTGAATAAGATTAAGGAAAATGGTTACCTCGAGCTAAGCCTGAATTAGTGGAGAAAAGATGAGGGTAGTTGGTTCGCATGTCTGCTTCTGCTTCCCAAGTAGCTCGCTCCATGGAATGATTTTGCCAAAGAACCTTGACTAGAGGGACTTCTTTGTTCCTCAGCCTACAAGTCTGATAGTCAGGATTTTGACTGGAATCTCTTCATAAGAGAGGCTATTCTGAATGTCAACGCTCTGAATAGGGACTACAACTGTTGGGTCACCTATGTATTTCTTGAGCAAAGAGACATGGAAGACAGGATGAACTAAGGCTAGATCTGAAGGAAATTCGAGCTCATAGTCTACTTGCCGAAGCGACTAAGAATCCTGAAGGGACCGACATATCGGAGACTGAGCTTTCCCTTCTTACCGAATCTCTTCACTCCCTTTATGGGAGAGATCTTGAGATAGACATAGTCATCGACCTCGAATTCAAGATCCTTTTTACGAATATCTGCATGAGACTTCTGTTAGCTCTGAGCAGCCCAGAGTCTTTCTCTGATCAACTGAACTTTCTCTAAGGCATCGAATACTAAGTCAATCCCTATGAATGAGGTCTCACTAACTTTGAACCAACCGATCAGAGACCTGCATCTCCTACCATAGAGAACTTCGAATAGAGCCATCTGAATACTGGAGTGATAGTTGTTGTTGTATACGAACTCAATCAAAGGTAAGTGGTCATCCCAGCTTCCCTTGAAATCAATTGTACACAACCTTAGCATATCTTCTAGAGTCTGAATGGTCCTTTCTTCTTGACCATCTGTGTGAGGATGAAACGTTGTACTGAGATGAACTTGGGTACCAAGACCCTTTTGGAATGCTTTCCAGAAGTGAGAGGTAAACTGGGTACCTCTGTCTGAGAGGATATATAGTGGAACACTGTGTAATCTGACCAACTCCCTAATATAGAGTTTGGCATAATCCTCGATTGAGTAAAAGGTACGAACTGGAAGGAAATGAGCTGACTTGGTCATTCTATCTACAATGACCCAAACTGAATCATGTTGATGACGTGTTCTAGGCAAACCTATCACGAAGTCCATGTTCACTTGTTCCCACTTCTAAGTAGGAATAGTAAACTCCTGTATGGAACCACTAGGTTTCTGATGCTCTATCTTAACATGCTGATATATAGAGCACTTAGCCATAAACTTTGTAATGTCCCTCTTCATCCCACTCCACCAATAGATATCCCTCAAGTCGCGGTACATCTTAGTGGACCCTGGTTGAATAGAGTATCGCGCACCATGCACTTCAGCAAGAATTCGCTGCCTCAAGTCATCTACACCAGGAACACACAGACGACCCTGACAACGAAGAACACCATCTCCCCCTTGTGAGAAAACCTCTACTTCCTGACTCTGAACTGACTCTTTTAGCTTGACAAGGCTAGGATCCCTTTCTTGCTTCTCTTTTACCTTGGAAACTAGAGATGAATCTGAACTACTCTGAACACATACACCACCCCCTGAAGAGTCGACTAAGCAAACGCCTAGTCTGGCAAGATGATGAATCTCCTAAGCTAATTTATTCTTACTACCCTCAAAATGGGAAACACTACCCATGGACAGTCTACTGAGTGCGTCGGCTACTACATTGGTCTTACCAGGATGATAAAGGACACTTATGTCATAATCCTTCAAGATCTCTAACCACCTTCTCTAACGAAGATTGAGATATTTCTGGGAAAAGACATACTTAAGGCTCTTATGATCTGTGTAGATGTCTACATGAACACCGTCTAGATAATGCCTCCATATCTTTAAGGCAAAGACAATTGCTGCTAAATCAAGGTCATGAGTAGCATAATTCTTCTCATGGGGCTTTAACTGTCTGGAGGCATAGGCTATGACTCTACTATGCTGCATGAGGACATAACCTAAACCTACTCTTGATGCATCACAATATACTACGAATCCATCAGAGCCGTCAGGAAGTGCTAAAATAGGAGCTGAGGTGAGTCGAGTCTTCAACTCCTGAAAACTTTTCTCGCAAGGTTCTGACCACTGAAACTTGATCTTCTTCTAAGTCAATATGGACATAGGAGATGCAATAGAAGAAAATCCCTTGACAAACTTTCCGTAATAGCCAGCAAAACCTAAGAAACTCGTGATATCTGATGGGGAGAAAGGGCGAGGCCAGTTTCTTACCGCTTTGGTTTTTTGAGGATCTAATCTAATGCCATCAACCAAAACAATGTGACCAAGGAATTCTACTTATCTTAGAAAAATTTCACACTTACTAAACTTGGAGAACAATTGGTGATCCCTGAGAGTCTGAAGAACAATTATGAGATGGTCTGAATGATCAAGCTCTGTGCGAGAATAGACCAAAATATCATCTATGAAGACTATGACGAATGTGTCCAAGTACTTCTTGAACACCCGATTCATCAAGTCCATAAAATCTACAGGGGTATTGGTAAGACCAAAGGACATGACTACAAATTCAAAGTGACCATACTGAGTACAAAAATTTATCTTCGGAATGTCACATTCTCTAACTCTGAGCCAATGATAGCCTAATCTAAGGTGTATCTTGGAGAAATAACAGGCACCTTGAAGTTCGTCAAATAAGTCATCTATCCTAGGTAGCGGATACCTATTCTTGATCGTGAATTTGTTGAGCTAACGGTAATCAATACACATTCTGAGAGAACCATCCTTCTTGAGCACGAATAAGACTGGCGCACCCTATGGGGATACACTGGGCCTGATAAATCCCTTATCTAAGAGATCCTTTAACTTATCTTTCAGTTCCTTGAGTTCTGCTGGTGCCATTCTATATGGCGGAATAGAAATAGGCTGAGTATCTGGGAGAAGGTCTATGCCGAAGTCTATTTTCCTTTCGGGAGGAATGCTTGGAAGATCTTCAGGAAATACGTCTGAATATTGATTAACCATTGGGACTGATTCGAGACTAGGAGATTTGAAACTGGAATCCTTAACATGCACGAGATGATACACACACCCTTTAGAAATTATTTTCCTTGCTCGAAGGTAGGAAACAAGATGACCCCTGAAAGATGAAGTGCTACCCTTCCACTCTATGACGGGCTTATTCAGGAATAGAAAATAAACTATCCTGTTTTTGCAGTTGACTATGGCATAGAAGGAATGAAGCCAATCCATGCCGAGAATGACATCAAAATTAGTCATCTCTAACTCGACTAAATATACTGACGTCGATTTCTGAAATATCATAACCGGGCAGTTCTGTATACCCGCTGAGCTATGATGGTTTTACCCACTGGGGTAGAGACTGAAAAGGGCTCTGCTAAAATTTTGGGGCTGATTCAAAAATCGCCTGCAATGTATAGAGTGACAAAAGACAAGGATGCACCTGGGTCTAGCAAAGAAGAAACATGAACATGGAAAATCTGTAACGTACTAGTAACGATATCAGGAGAATTTTCCTGATCCTGTCGGGTGTGAAGATCATAGAGTCTATTTAGGCATTGCCCACTAGTAGCACTGGAAGTGGCACCCTACTGGTTTGAGAGACCGGACTGAGCTGTGGAATGATTATGATAACCCTGAGGTCCTAGCTGAGGAAACTTCCTAATCCTGTGGCCTATCTTACCACAACCAAAATGGACATCACTACTGGCTCTGCAAATACCCTTGTGGTTCTTACCACAAGTCAGACAAAGAGGTTCGGGCACTACTAACACTGCCCTGAGATTTAGAGCCTGGTGCTCTGTCTCTGTTTCCATCCATGAACTTCGGCACTGGGGCACTAGCGGAGGAAGGGGATGGAACTACTTACTTAGGATGAAACTACAAATGATTTCCTCCCTCTGATTTGGGTTGAGCAAAACTAAAACTGCCTGCTCTTGCTCTCTTATTCTGCCTCTCCCTAGTCTTAACCTTCTGCTCCTCTATCTATTGAGCATGGTTCATGAGCGCTAAATTCATATCACTGTTCAGCATTGCAAACCTACACTTATTTACCATGGTATCATTCACCCCTGACACGAACTTGCTTATCATAGCCCTGTTGTCTGCAACCACATGAGGGGCATATCTAGCTAGTTGAGTAAATCTAAGAGAATACTCTCTAACTGTCATATTTCCCTGCCTGAGATTGATGAACTCAAGAACTTTGGACACTCTCAGCTCTTGGGGAAAGAATCTATCTAAGAAAGCCATGAGAAATTCTTCCCACTCAACAGGACCTGTATTCTCTAACCTTTCTACTAACCACTACTTGTACCAAATGTGAGCGATATCCTTCAATTGGTATGCGGCCAACTTGGCACTCTGAGAAAAAATGACTCATCTGATATCAATAACCTTTTGGACTTGGTCAATGAATTACTGAGGATGGAGGGTTCATTCGGGTGAAGTCCCGAATCCTAGATGCTGCTGAATTGGCCACTGGGTTCACCGGAATGACTGCTGGTCATTTATTCTGGGCAGCTACAGACTGAGCAAGAGCGGTAAATATGGTCCTAAACTCTGCATGAGAAATATGTTCGCCAAAAGGATCTTCAGGATGAGGAGCTGGCTGATTTCTTCTCTTTGGAGGTTTGTTTCTTAAATAAGAGAAAAACGGATTAGACTGAGAGACTAACTTGAAATTATACTTACTAGCACGACATGAATACTGAAGAAAGGGAACTATTCCTAAAATATCTCGTATCCTCCTGTACATAAATGTGGCGCGCAACACACCCGTGTACAAGACTCTACTAGATATGGCTTTAAGACTTCCTAGGACTCTATTGAACCTTAGGCTCTGATACCAAGTTTGTAAAGCCCTAATTTTCTGAACCGGAATGATACACGTTGCTTATGACCTCGAGGGACCACAAGATAACCTATGATTGATATATGTACTTGTATACTGCAATTCATGACATAATAATGTGGAAAACATGCACAATAGGCCGTAAGACTTAACTGAAATAATATAACATCCATATGGGCAAAAAAATACCTAAAACAACTGAAACCTGAATCTAAAAGCTAAATCTGAGCGTAAATCCAAAAGCCTCTAAGTACTGTCTGAAATAAGTAGTTGAAGGAACATGTCTCCAACTAACTCAATAAAATTGAACTGAAGAAATAAATGAATAAATCAAATAATGTTGTCCTCGAATGAAGAGGACTCACTGCAACTCTATAGGCTGAATGCTACTGCTACTGCTTGTCTGGGACTCGTGCCTCTGAACCTATGGTGTAATATGAAAAGAAATCACGATAGCGCAAATACGTTAGTACAATTGGAGTACTGATTATACGAGTGAGGTAGGTTAATGTAAAAGGTTTACAAGCATGAATAATACTATTGACTGACTGATACGAACATAAGAGTACAACATACATATATAGAAACTAAGATCATGAGTACGTAATAGCTAAATTTGTATGCTAATACATGTCTGGAACCATAGTTCTAATAACATGGATGACTGTATCTGACAACCCTGAATCTGGTTGAACTCTCTGAGTTCCGTGCTATAACTGAATTTGACAGTATCTAACAGTCCTGGTATACTGATATCTGAAGAACTGTCTGAGTTCTTTTACTGAAACTGATACTGAAACTATGGGAGGTAATTGCTTAATTGATATGCCCCATGTATACCATTATGGCTAAACTGGGGTCCAATCTCTTCCCCGACTGGAGGGTTGTCAATACCGCACCACTAGTAAGGACAGTTGTGAGTGACCCTTATCTGGCAGGTACTCAAAGTAAGAATGGTGGGACCCTAAACTGACAGGTTAAGCCACCTTATCAACCCTAATCTAACCGACTAAGATGTATCAACCTTGCTGGTTACATAGTTCTGGAACATAAGGATGACTGCTAAGAAACATACCCTAAAATGGTAGGTAAGTCCCCATCCTTGGGTTTACTCAGTGCTAACTTCTACTCCCATCTGAAGAGACTAAATATGATGCAACTGACTATACTTGGACAGATCAACCGACTTCCGTTGACTGACGGAGTAGTACTATTATCTTAGAGTTAACTGATATCATGAGATTTCTGAGGTTTCCTGAGTCACATGACTGACTGAGTTCTATAGATTATAGCTTGACTGAGATTATCATGACAACATGACATGGCTCTAGCACACAGCTATGTTTTTTGGGTACGAATATGTCACGCCCCAAAATCCCATCGGTCCGGACTGGCACCCGAAGCCGAGAAGGCCCGGGAGAACCCGTTCAAATACCTGTACTTTCCCTTACATTCACCAAAAATTTGGGCAGCACTTCGTTACATACAGAAGGGTCTAATTCCCTGTATCAGCACAACACGCACAAATATATATATATAATATAATACTTGGCCGTCGGGGCCACCACATATACAAATATAACATCACTATATAAACTCCCATGACTTGACCCTTCCTTATGTCTACAAAGCCTCTAGGATATACATGACATAACTAGGGTCGGGACAAACCCCCGCCCACACATGACTCCTGTACAATAAAAAAACATAAGGAACCGACTCGGAAAGCTCCGAAGCAAACTGGAGCTCACCAACAATAGCTGTATGATCTGGCTCCTATCTATGCTGCGAATGACCTGAAACACGTGTGCCTGCAGCATGAAATGCAGGTCCCCCGTGAGGGACGTCAGTACGAAATATGTACTGAGTATGTAAAGCTGTAAATAATCATATGTAATATAGGGGATCAGAAAAATCAGACGCAAGTGAATAAATCATAATAGAAGTGAACCACACTTCATAAACACTTTTAGGATCATGTACATTATCATTAATCTGAATTGGGTTCGTGAATTCGAACACATTTGTGGAACGGTATACATTCGTTCATTTCATTCTTCACAATTATCATTCGCCATTACCTCCTCCTCCCGAACCTCCTACCACCTAACAATAATCAATATTGTACCGTACCGTGACCATTAGGCTGCCTCCAGTACATATCAATTGGGATCGACCCATGCTAGGCTTATGCCCCTGGGATACCACCCATAAACACATAAATAGGGATCGACCCATGCTAGGCTTATGCCCCTGGGATACCACCCACACGTATATCAAGTAACACACATAAGGGATCTTTCCAACAACTTAGTTCAAAAGCTTTTGAGATTATTACATTAGTGTTCATGCCAATATAGTACCTTTGGAACAATGATACATCAATAGGAATCAAGTAATAGACCTTCTATACAATAACGATGTTATAAAGACTCATTGGTACATCAACAACGTGTTTCAGAATCATCAATATCACAACAATGAAATAGGAGCCTTTTGGTATATCAATGAAACATTTTAACACTTTATAGAATGGAAACAACTTCGTTGGTAATGTAGAACAATACATGTTTTTGGACAACCTTGGAATCTTACTTGATGGAACATTGGTGTTTTCATGCCAAAGAACATTGTTAGAGTATGCTTTACATACCTCGTTGTAGATTCGGATACCAATTCAATACAACTTCCCGCCTTTACAAATCAC
This sequence comes from Capsicum pubescens, assembly GCA_030864215.1. Taxonomy (NCBI): domain Eukaryota; kingdom Viridiplantae; phylum Streptophyta; class Magnoliopsida; order Solanales; family Solanaceae; genus Capsicum; species Capsicum pubescens. The sequence continues at coordinate 138,780,525 of CM061545.1, forward strand.
TTATCTACAATGAAATATTTGGCATCTAGTATTAGCAACCCAACACCACAATTCTCTTCCATAATTCCATACAACCACTATTTGCAAAACATTCCAAAAACCAACTTGAACAATAGGTTTATGTGTATATATATATATATATATAATCATCATTTCAATACCACATCATCCCTTCACAATTCAACATAATCCAACATCATTTCCCAATCATCTTTCAACAACAATCAAATAGCATACTTCTTATGCTCACATGCATATATATATATATATATATATATATATATATATACATATTCATATAAATAACACCAACATAATTTACATTCTTACCATAAAATGGCCCTTTTGATTTCGAATTCCTGTTGGAACAAATAAGGGATGCTTCTCGAAGCCCTCGAGACGATGAACACAACTACGGAATCAATTTGGACTTTCCACGGTTGAATCACAAGATAATTGGAGTTGAAATTAGGCTAGGGTTTCCTTATTCACAATAATATGATGATAATTGATGGATATAAGACCAATTATATCTATATAATGACCAATTTTCGTCCAAGAGATGATGGAAAATGACCATATTGCCCTTAAAAATTTAAGTAAATCCGAATCTGTCCATGGTGGACTGTTTTGACAGGCTAAAGTAAATCGGCCATAACTCTTTGATCCAATATCGGATTTGGGTGAAATTGGTATCTTTGGATAGATAATTCAAAGGTATTTCATTTCATATAAAGTAATCCACCCAGTTCATCCTTTACAAGGAGTTATGATCGTTTGAAGTTGACCCTAAAAAACTGTTTTGAGAGGCTGAAGTAAAACGAGTATAACTCCTTACTCAGATGTTGGATTTGGATGAAACCAATTTCATTGGAAATAAGACTCAAAGATATTTCTTTTGATAGGTCTCATCCCTCCCAGTTCATTATATTGAGAGAGTTACGATCGTTCAAAGTCGACCTAAAAAACTGGCAGGCCTCAGTAGTTTGAATTTCCTGCACATTTACTGTTCACAATTATCCCGGTCGCCGTTTTATAGTTTCGAACGTGCTCGATTATATCCGAAACTTATCCGTTTTTGGAAATCTTTATATCGTTGGAAAGCTTATTCAATAAACTTCGTATGAAAACATCGACGGGAAAATTCCGATATAAATACAGTCGATTCCTATACACATATAATCAAACTATGCACTTGAAACCATCTCAAAATAATCAATACTCATACTTAAACTCATATATACCTTAGGATCAATACTTATACTCCAACACATATAACCATGGCTAATGCACGTAATTAAGTATGGGGTGTTACATCCTTCCCCCCTTAAGGACATTCGTCCTCGAATGTAAATGTAGTTATTTAGCCGAAACAAGTTCGAATTCATAATTGATATTCACGTCATCATATAGATATTATGCATATGTAAAAACTCACTTGTTAGTGTTCCAGTTGCCCTCCTTGCACTTCTTTTTCACCTTTAAACAAATAAGGGTATTTCGATTTCATTGCTTCCTCCGCTTCCCATGTAATCTCTTCCCTGTGTTGATTTCTCCAAAGTACTTTCACCGATGCTACTTCTTTATTTATCATCTTCTTAACTTGACGATATAATATAGCAATAGGCATCTCCTCATAGGTAAGATCTTCTATAACTTTCACATCTTCAGTAGAAGTAATAAGGGACGGATCTCCGATGCACTTTCGAAGCATCGATACATGAAATACTGGATGCACTAATGAGAGTTCCTGAGGTAGCTCTAATTCATAAGAAACTTGCCCACATCTTCGAATAATCTTATACGGGCCTATATATCGTGGACTCAACTTTCCTTTCTTGCCAAATCTCATCACCCCTTTCATTGGCGATACCTTCAAAAATACCCAATCGCCTAACGAAAATTCTAGCTCTCTTCTTCTACTATCCGCATATGACTTGTGCCGACTTTGGGCTGTTTTCAACCGTTGCTGAATCACCTTGACTTTTTCTATGGCTTGATACACAAGGTCCGGTCCGAACATAAGAGTTTCACCCGCTTCGAACCATCCTATTGGTGATCTACACTTTCTCCCATATAAAGCTTCATATGGTGCCATTTTGATACTTGAATGATAGCTATTATTGTAGGCAAACTCAATAATAGGTAAATGATCATCCCAGCTGCCTTTAAAATCTATAACACATGCTCGTAGCATATCTTCAAGTGTTTGAATGGTGCGCTCTGCTTGTCCATCCGTCTGAGGGTGAAAAGCTGTACTCAGATTCACTTGTGTTCCCAAACACCGTTGGATAGACTTCCAAAAGTTTGCAGTAAATTGAGTTCCCCGATCCGATATAATAGAAGTTGGCACTCCATGTAATCGGACTATTTCTTTAACATACAGCTTCGAATATTCTTCAACTGTGTAAGTGGTCTTAACGGGTAAGAAATGTGCGGATTTAGTAAGCCTATCCACAATCACCCATATAGAATCAAATTTCCATGCTGTATGAGGCAAACCTGTAACAAAATCCATGTTGATCATGTCCCACTTCCAAATTGGAAGATCTATGCATTGCATATAGCCTCCGGGCTTTTGATGTTCCACTTTAACTCGTTGGCAATTTGGACATTCAGCTACAAATTCTGCAATGCTCTTCTTCATGTCATTCCACCAATACATATCTTTCAAATCTTGATACATTTTGGTTGATCCTGGATGAATGGAATACCTTGAAAAATGTGCCTCTGTCATAATCTTCTTTCTTAGCCCGTCTACATCCGGCACACACAATCGGTTTTGGCACTGAAGTACTCCTTCTCGCGTAAGCTCAAATGCCTTGGTCGCACCACTCTGAACGTTCTCCTTAAGCTGTAATAAAATAGGATCTGCATATTGCTTCACTTTCACTTCAGCTACTAATAAAGATTCCGCAGCATTATGTACGATAAGCTCTTTATTCGGAGTTTCAAGAAGGCGAACTCCCAAACTAGCTAACTGGTGAAGATCTTTAACCATCCCTTGCCTTTCTATAGGCGCCATCATAGTCTTACGACTTAACGCATCAGCTACCACATTTGCTTTCCCTGGATGATACAAGATATCAACATCATAGTCCTTTAATAGTTCAAGCCATCTCCGCTGCCTTAAATTTAGATCCTTCTGATTAAAAATATATTGCAAGCTCTTATGGTCAGTATATATATCAACATTAACCCCATATAAGTAGTGGCGCCATATCTTTAAAGCAAAAATAACTGCTGCCAGCTCAAGATCATGTGTAGGATAATTTTTCTCATGTGGCCGCAATTGTCTAGAAGCATATGCTATTACCTTACCATGCTGCATCAATACACATCCTAAACCAATTCTGGAAGCATCACAATACACTGTATACCCTTCTGTACCTTCTGGAAGTACCAATACGGGTGTAGAAGTCAACTTATTCTTCAATTCTTGGAAACTCTCCTCACACGCATCATTCCATTGGAATTTGGATGCTTTATGGGTTAGCTTGGTTAAGGGTGCTGAAATGGAAGAAAAGTCTTTAACAAACCTCCTATAATAACCGGCCAACCCGAGAAAACTACGAATCTCTGTAGGCGTTGTGGGCCTTGGCCAGTTCTTCACAGCTTCTATCTTTTGAGCATCAACTTTTATCCCTTCACTAGATACAATATGACCCAAAAATGCCACTGAATTTAACCAAAACTCACATTTAGAGAACTTTGCATAAAGCTTACAATCACGAAGAGTCTGCAATGTCTGTTGTAAGTGATTGGCATGGTCCTCTTCTGATCTAGAATAAACTAGAATATCATCTATAAAAACTATCACAAATACATCCAGGAATGGCTTAAACACCCTATTCATCAAATCCATAAAAGTTGCAGGTGCATTTGTTAGCCCAAATGACATAACTAGAAAATCATAATGACCATACCTTGTTCAGAAAGCTGTTTTGGGTATATCTTTTTCTTTGACCCTCACTTGGTGGTAACCTGACCTCAAATCAATCTTAGAAAAACACTTGGCGCCCTGTAACTGATCAAATAAATCATCAATTCTTGGGAGAGGATATTTATTCTTAATAGTCACCTTATTTAATTGCTGATAATCAATACACATCCTCAGCGAGCCATCCTTTTTGCGCACAAATAACACTGGTGCTCCCCAGGGGGACATACTAGGCCTTATGAATCCCTTCTCTAGCAAATCTTTCAATTGCTCTTTCAATTCTCGTAATTCTGCTGGGGCCATTCTATACGGAGGAATGGAGATTGGTTGGGTTCCTGGTATTACATCAATACCAAACTCTACTTCTCGTTCAGGAGGCAAACCTGTAAGATCTTCAGGGAATACATCAGGATATTCATTTACCACTGGTACCGTGTGAAGATCTGATGATTCCGATTCCGTATCCTTTACTCTAACTAAATGACATATGTAGCCCTTGGAAATCATTTTTCTCGCTTTGAAATAAGAAATAAATCTACCTCTTGGTGCGCCAATCTTACCTTGCCATTCAATAACTACTTCATCAGGAAAATGAAAATACATCTTTTTCGTACAACAGTCAATTTTGGCATAACAAGACACCAACCAATCCATACCCATTATAACATCAAAATCTACCATTTCTAGTTCCACAAGATTGGCCATCGTGTCTCGACCACACACAGTTACTACACAATCTTTATAAACTCTTCTAGCAATAATAGATTCCCCAACCGGGTTAGACACTTCCAATGGTTTATCTAACAATTCAGGGGTCCTTTTGAACATTCCAGCAACCAAAGGAGTAACATATGATAATGTAGAACCGGGATCAATTAGAGCATATACATCAAATGAAAATATGGACAACGTACCCGTAACCATATCTGGGGAAGCCACTAGATTCTGTCGATCCGCTAAAGCATAAGTACGATTCTGAGTCCCGCTGGAACTGGCGACTCTTTTTTCATTACTAGCGTGACCCGCAGGTCGTGCACCCCTACCAGAATAAGATACCGGTGACGATGATGCAATAGCTGATCCTGAAGGTCGTGCTATGCCACCTGCGCCCCTTCGTGGGCATTTTCTCATCATATGCCCCATCATACCGCACCAATAACAAATATTTGTTCCCATTCGACATACGCCCATATGATGCCTTCCACATTTATTGCATGGCTCTCGGGCAGGTCTCGATTGGCTCATATTCCCTTGCCCATGATAACCCACAGATCGCAAACTATGACCCTCACTTCTTTGCCCAAATTGACTGCCTCTGAACCCCTGATGCTGTGGTGGAGCACTAGCTGCAGAATAAGAAAATAATGGCCTAGGTGGTCTAGCAGAAAATTAAGGTCTAAAACCTCCCTGTGGCGCCATAAACTGCCCTGTAGATCTGGCCCTCTTCGAAGATCCGCTTTCAAATTCCTGTGTTCTTCTTCTTTGCCTCTGATCTTCCATTTTCTGTGCAAATGCTTGGATCCTAGCTATATCCATGTCTTTATTCAGTGCAGCAATAGTACAATCCCTAACCAAATACGAATCCAATCCATTCACATACCGATGAACTCTGTCATCCATAGTAGCTATAACATTAGGAGCATATCTGGACAAGGAATTAAATCGAAGACTATACTCCCTCACACTTGTATTACCCTACCGAAGATTTAAGAACTGATCTGCACGGGCCTGAAGAGTCTCATATGGAAGATAATGATCAATAAATGCCTCTTTGAACTCTTTCCAAGTAGCTGGGGGTGCATCAATGCCCCTTGACCATTTCCAGTCTTCATACCAATATATAGCCTCACCTTTGAATCTATACGCGGCTAACTCCACTGTCTCTCTGCCCGATACGTGCATCACCTCTAGGGCCCTTTGGATCTGATCAATAAAGTCCTGCGGATCTTCGTTAAGATCGGATCCGGTAAAAGTAGGCGGATCCATCTTAAGAAAATCTTACGTCCGAAGACTAGCCGCCCTATCAGTACCGCTAGAACCCGCGGCAGGAATAACTTGCCCTTGGACTTGCCCAGCAACTATACGAGTCAAAAGTTGCACTGCATTTCTAAGATCTTGATCAACAGCATTAATAGGTGGCTCTGGGGATATAGTTCTCCTCCTCCTTATTTCTTCCGGACTGGGGGAAGTTTCTGATGCATGCTCAGCTGGAGCCTCACTTTGATTAGCTGGTATAGTGGGTGACTTACTAGTCCCCTCTCCGGTAGCCACATCTACTTGCTTACCGGTATTTTTTCTTCTGGTAACCGGCATCATTACTATAATAAGAGGAACAAACTGATTCAGTGGTCAACTATGACTTCATATACAATATAAGCTCTATCGCACGATCTAAGACATGAAGAAAAGAAACAATTCTTAAATGTCCATAGCCTCCTGTTTATAGATGTGGTGCACAACACACCGATAAACAAGACTCTACGTAGACACGGCTTTGTAGACTCACTAGGACGAACCGCTCTGATACCACTTTTGTCACGCCCCAAAATCCCATCGGACCGGACTGGCACCCGAAGCCGAGAAGGCTCGGGAGAACCCGTTCAAATACCTGTACTTTCCCTTACATTCACCAAAAATTTGGGCAGCACTTCGTTACATACAGAAGGGTCTAATTCCCTGTATCAGCACAACACGCACAAATATATATATATAATATAATACTTGGCCGTCGGGGCCACCACATATACAAATATAACATCACTATATAAACTCCCATGACTTGACCATTCCTTATGTCTACAAAGCCTCTAGGATATACATGACATAACTAGGGTCGGGACAAACCCCCGCCCACACATGACTCCTGTACAATAAAAAAACATAAGGAACCGACTCGGAAAGTTCCGAAGCAAACTGGAGCTCACCAACAATAGTTGTATGATCTGGCTCCTATCTATGCTGCGAATGACCTGAAGCACCTGTGCCTGCAGCATGAAATGCAGGTCCCCCGTGAGGGATGTCAGTACGAAATATGTACTGAGTATGTAAAGCTGTAAATAATCATATGTAATATAGGGGATCAGAAAAATCAGACGCAAGTGAATAAATCATAATAGAAGTGAACCACACTTCATAAACACTTTTAGGATCATGTACATTATCATTAATCTGAATTGGGTTCATGAATTCAAACACATTTGTGGAACGGTATACATTCGTTCATTTCATTCTTCACAATTATCATTCGCCATTACCTCCTCCTCCCAAACCTCCAACCACCTAACAATAATCAATATTGTACCGTACCGTGACCATTAGGTTGCCTCCAGTACATATCAACTGGGATCGACCCATGCTAGGCTTATGCCCCTGGGATACCACCCATAAACACATAAATAGGGATCGACCCATGCTAGGCTTATGCCCCTGGGATACCACCCACACGTATATCAAGTAACACACATAAGGGATCTTTCCAACAACTTAGTTCAAAAGCTTTTGAGATTATTACATTAGTGTTCATGCCAATATAGTACCTTTGGAACAATGATACATCAATAGGAATCAAGTAATAGACCTTCTATACAATAACGATGTTATAAAGACTCATTGGTACATCAACAACGTGTTTCAGAATCATCAATATCACAACAATGAAATAGGAGCCTTTTGGTATATCAATGAAACATTTTAACACTTTATAGAATGGAAACAACTTCGTTGGTAATGTAGAACAATACATGTTTTTGGACAACCTTGGAATCTTACTTGATGGAACATTGGTGTTTTCATGCCAAAGAACATTGTTAGAGTATGCTTTACATACCTCGTTGTAGATTCGGATACCAATTCAATACAACTTCCCGCCTTTACAAATCACTTATCTACAATGAAATATTTGGCATCTAGTATTAGCAACCCAACACCACAATTCTCTTCCATAATTCCATACAACCACTATTTGCAAAACATTCCAAAAACCAACTTGAACAATAGGTTTATGTGTATATATATATATATATATAATCATCATTTCAATACCACATCATCCCTTCACAATTCAACATAATCCAACATCATTTCCCAATCATCTTTCAACAACAATCAAATAGCATACTTCTTATGCTCACATGCATATATATATATATATATATATACATATTCATATAAATAACACCAACATAATTTACATTCTTACCATAAAATGGCCCTTTTGATTTCGAAGTCCTGTTGGAACAAATAAGGGATGCTTCTCGAAGCCCTCGAGACGATGAACACAACTACGGAATCAATTTGGACTTTCCACGGTTGAATCACAAGATAATTGGAGTTGAAATTAGGCTAGGGTTTCCTTATTCACAATAATATGATGATAATTGATGGATATAAGACCAATTATATCTATATAATGACCAATTTTCGTCCAAGAGATGATGGAAAATAACCATATTGCCCTTAAAAATTTAAGTAAATCCGAATCTGTCCATGGTGGACTGTTTTGACAGGCTAAAGTAAATCGGCCATAACTCTTTGATCCGATATCGGATTTGGGTGAAATTGGTATATTTGGATAGATAATTCAAAGGTATTTCATTTAATATAAAGTAGGACACCCAGTTCATCCTTTACAAGGAGTTATGATCGTTTGAAGTTGACCCTAAAAAACTGTTTTGAGAGGCTGAAGTAAAACGAGTATAACTCCTTACTCAGATGTTGGATTTGGATGAAACCAATTTCATTGGAAATAAGACTCAAAGATATTTCTTTTGATGGGTCTCATCCCTCCCAGTTCATTATATTGAGAGAGTTACGATCCTTCAAAGTCGACCCAAAAAACTGGCAGGCCTCAGTAGTTTGAATTTCCTGCACATTTACTGTTCACAATTATCCCGGCCGCCGTTTTATAGTTTCGAACGTGCTCGATTATATCCGAAACTTATCCGTTTTTGGAAATCTTTATATCGTTGGAAAGCTTATTCAATAAACTTTGTATGAAAACATCGACTGGCAAATTCCGATATAAATACAGTCGATTCCTATACACATATAATCAAACTATACACTTGAAACCATCTCAAAATAATCAATACTCATACTTAAACTCATATATACCTTAGGATCAATACTTATACTCCAACACATATAACCATGGCTAATGCACGTAATTAAGTATGGGGTGTTACAGAATACCCCCAGGACTCGATAGAAGGAAACTCACACACATGACATGACTTGATCACAAGATTTGAGTCCACAATTCATAATATCATAAGTAGGGGATATCATATTTTATATAGTTATTCAACATCTTACATATTGTAAGTAATGCATGGATGTATTTCGTGTACATATTGTATATCTCCATTATCTTGTATGCTTCATACCACCACAATAGCAACGCATGAAAACATGGAATTCATATTGAAGTATATAGCTAACATGAACTTGTCATTTAGACATCATACAACCATACAAACATGAACTTCTAGCACCCTAATTATTTTATCAAACACCTTGCATGCATTCTTTAAGGCATAGGTGGGTTTCATACTTGCTCCATATTAAACCACCTAAAGTTCATGGTTTTCAAGTAACAAACATATATATTCCATGAAAACACCTTTATACATCACATTGAAACTTAAAAAAAAATTGTCAACATGTACATATTCATATCACCACAAAAAGTTTACAAAATAATATTTAAAACATGGTTCTTGAGCTCTATGAATGGATCCATAGATGAACACTACGCATACCTTAGTGATTGAATCTTGAAAGAGATCTAATGTTTCTGAAGGTTCTTGAAGAATTCCTTAGGCTTGCCCTTGATTTTTATTGACTAGGGTTTAACCCCTTTGGGAAAGAATGCTCTTGTTCCTGAGGAGTTGATCTTGAGAGAAAACCCTAATCTTATGGTTGAAAGTGTATGAGAGAACTTTTTAAGATGTTTTAACTAAAGATAATGGAAGATAATACATTCCTTGAGGATTATAAGTCTTGGGAAGTGAAGTTAAAATACTAAAATACCCTTATGAAATAAATTTCCAGTTGCTGAAAATAATAGCTGACGACATTTGTGACAAGACGTTAAAAATATGGTAAGCCGTAAAAAATGTCGTCACACAGAAGCTGGACTCTACCTAAGGCTGACGACATTTGTGACATGGTGTCAACAATATGGTAAGTCATTAAAAATTTCATCACACAAAAAGTGGATACTGCCTTGGGCTGACGACCTTTGTGATAGGGCGTCACAAATGTGGTAAGCTACCACGAATGTCGTCAATTAGGAGCTGGTTTTTGCCTAAGGCTGATGACCTTCTTAGTAGGGCGTCCCAAGTGTGGTAAGCTACCATAAATGCCATCACTTAGGATCTGGTTTCTGCCAAAGGCTGATGGCCTTCGTGGTAGAGCGTCACACATATGGTAAGCTACCACGAATGTCGTCACACTATTTCTAGCCTGAAATGCTGGAGTAAAATAGGAATAACTCTTTGCTCCGATATCGAATTTAGGCGAAATTGGTATATATGGAAAGATAATTCAATTATATATCTGTTTATAGGTCATGAGATTGAAAATTCTGAGTATAATGAGAGATATGCTCATTTGAATCTTACTATGGCAATATCTTTCTCAAGAATTCGATCGGTGAGGAATGTTTTGATTTGTCTGATAGCTGGGAGTTGTTTGAACCTTAATATTCATCTAACCTACTCATAGAACTATAAAATAACCATGATGTACTATGCATAAGCTTGGTACATGGCTTTAATATTGGTTTGGATTTTTCGGGGTATTACAGAAGCAACCCAAGTTAAGGTATTTTTTATTTTAAGCATATTAGTTTTTACTGCACCAGTTTTTTTGTTTAGTCACAGGTTGATGGAAAGTTTGAGTATCGAAAAACTTGAGCAAAGAAGCATGGCAAAAACTATGTTTGGGGTCCTAAAACCCTCTTGATGTATAAAGAAGCTACTATATTAGCATATAGTCCTCAGTGAATATCTCTATCTCTAATTTGAAGTACACTTTGGGGACAAAGTAGATTTTTAAGTGTGGGTGGGGGGAAATTCCCATTTTTAGGGTAAAACTAAAAACTATTGTGTTAGGAATAAGTGAGACATTGTCGTTGATGAATTATTTGATTGCATGATGCAAGTGTTTTAATGGTAAAAAACATGTTGATTGTGTGAATTGCTATTGTTGAGACTCCGAGGCTCATGATTATGACTCTTGTACTTGTCTTAATATTGAATTTATGTAATTGTTTGGTTGAGAGTCTATGATAATCTTTCTTGATTTTAGCATGTGCCATATGTGTGTGAGGTGTTTGTATATTCCTTGTTATATTTGATGCTAGAACATGCCTAGTGGGTGTGCAAAGTGAAATAATCAATGCGGGTTTAGGAGATGATATAGGCATTTATTTGAAAGCCAAGTTTTCATATTCTTTTTATCTACCCTTATGTATTATCCTAGTTAACCCCTTTGAGCTTTTATCTTATTCTTTGACAGCCTCATATGTAGCTTTATCCCTTATTTGATTAACCTTAATTTGATCCAAAGATCCTAAGAGCTTTAGTTTAATATCAATTAAGTTAAGGAGTAGAAATTTCAAGTAGGAGAAAGGTGAAATTGAAGCCCCAAGGTGATAGTTATTGGTGTGTAAAAATGTTATTTGTTGGAGTTAGGAGTTGAGTAATTTAAAGAAAAAAATTTTGTTCAAGTTGATATGAAAGTTGGTTGTTGGAGATTGGTTTTAATTATGTATGGTGATGTAATAAAGCATTTAAGGAAGATTGTCACTATTACTATCCAGAATAGTTCATACCCCTCACTTAGTTTAAATTTTAACCATTAAAGACCTATTTGATCATAAGCTTAACATTCTTATATTAGTTGAGTACTACACTAAGGGCAAGCCTATGGGTCATGCATGGACAAAAATAAAAATAAAATCTACTCTATCATATGCATAAATAAAAGGATACGAGCCACTTTTCATGGCTTGTAGGGTGCCTCCCATAGAGCGCTTAGTTTAACGTCATGGAATGACCCCTCCTCAACTGATTTTTATGTTTTCACCTAGAACATTTGAACCTTCGCCCCAAATTTACTCACTAATGTATTGAATGCCAGTGGGACAGAAGATTCAGATCTTCCAAGATGAACCATAGTAAATTTGAGGATGTGATGAGAAAGCATCTATATCTCTACCTTGAATACTTGAACCATTTACCTAATTTCACACAAAATTTTGGTCTTGGCTCATTGGTTAAAGGTGAATACATGAATAGGACACTATTTGTACATAGGAAGTTGAGCTCTTTGGCCTTCAAGTGTGGGGCTCCGATGTGCTCTTTCGGAGTTTCAAATTCCAAAATGTAGGGATGGTGCCACTTTTCCACCCAATCCTCTATTGAACTCGGTAGATCGATTCTCATCTTATCCTCAAAGCATATTATAGAGAAGTGGTTTGAATGTGGTCTATCCATTAATTTTTCAATTCGTCCTTAGTAGCACCCTCACCATAAATGGACTAGAGTGATCACAAGAGATGTACTTTGTGTCTTCTATTGACTCTAGTACTATTTCCTTTATTTTTTCATCTTTATCATCATTTGACTCGATTAGCTGGGAAATCACCGAGAATTCTTAGTTACCAAGCTCATCATCATAGCTTGGTTTCCCTTTTTTGTCGACATTCTCTTTGAAAGTTGGCTAGGTGGTTTTATTTCCAAGGCTTTTCTCCTTGCCAATTTCCTCCATCTTAACAATCTCCCTTTCAAATGCCACATTGGATTAAAGTATGTCTTGCACATTCTCCCCCGTTTTAGTTTTCCAGTCCCAAATAGTTTGAAGCATTTCTTGAAAACTATCAAATCTGGTAAGTTTTTCTTCCTTCTTCTCATCATAAGGCCTATCAAACTCAGTAGACGAACCATCATTTCGGTTAGCATAATAAGGGGATGGGGCATTTGGCCAAACACTCCAATGTCCATCTTTACTATCACATAAATAACAATAATACCCCTAATAGGATCGAGATGGTGATTCCATCTCTCTACGGGAAACATATCTACAATCTCTCGGAAAGTGGGTTCTATCAAAATATAGACATGGATCTTCAAGATAGGGCTTAGAACTACAAAAATCATGGTAGTACAAGATTCCATAGAGAAAATTATGCAAATTCAAAAATCTTCCTAATGCAAGAAACAAAATAAAATCACAAACAATTATTTACATGTTCAAATTTAAGCATGTAAGCTGGAATTTCAAACTAACTTAATACGCCAAATTATTCCCCCGACAACGACACCATTTTTTTATAACGCTTAACTTACACATAAATTTTAGTGCAAGGTGGTAGTCGTTAATATATTTACCCAACTTTTGAGTTGGGATCGAATCCACGAGGAACAATATGAGTGGCGATCAAATTAGCTCAAAACAATGAATACATGTTGAATTCGAACATTGAAAACAAAAAGATAAAAAAATTAGGGGGTTTGTGAAATGTCTCAACTAATATTTCTTTTTGGGAATTTCTAGTATTAATTCGGGGCGACGACTAATTAGAGTATAATCAATTATGCACGAATCTTGGGATTATGCTTTCCTAGGGGTGACATATGCATGAGCGTTTGATGACTTGATGCAAATTCTAAATGTTGGTGATGTGGTAGGCTAGGTTAGAAATCCTTGAGGCTAGTTTGTCAATAAATCCTCAAGGATGTCACTCATTGTCACTTTCGAGTACCTAATGAGTTCTTCAATCAAAACTACCTAATACCACAATTAGACACCCCTATTTCTAGAATGATTCCCTGAGTATAGTCTGTTTCAGAATTACCCTTATGTCTATGATAGTTAAAATTAGTCAACCATGCTCATAAATTATCTATTATTGACTTGGTTCCAACATCCCTCTTTCAAGGATGATGTGGGTTCCTAAAGTTCACCTAAACCCAATTTTCAACAATGGTTTAGCTTTTAAGAGTTTGGGATTTTCTCCTACAAACCCTATTTGGGCATTTGAAGCTTTTACCTACATATCACAACCAATTTAGTCAAGCAATAATAAAACCTAACATTACAAACTAGTAAATAGACTAGTAAATTACATCTCACACATATTTGCGCCCTACTCTAGCATAACCCCAAGAGGAAAACCTAGCTACTCACAGAAATAGTACACAAGATATACCCAATCACCTCAATTAATTAGATCTATGAATGACTAAGTGAATGTTACTTTAAACTTTGAATATCCACAAATCTTCAATGGATGTTAGTTAATCCTCCACTTGGAAAACACACCAATGTATTCTTTACCCAAAATTAATATTATATTTTCTTCTTCAAGGTGGAGGCTAAAAGAAAGAACAATGTTCAGAAGTTGGGGAAGATGATATTCAATATTATTTATTAGGGTTTGAGTCTTCTTCTTGATAAATTTTGGATCAGCTACGTGCATTTACATTTGTTCCCTTGGGCTGTATTTTTCCGTTAAGCCGCAATCGCAAACACTTCAGTGCGACCGTGGTCAGAGCCATGCATTCATGGTTAGTTGACCTTTTTGACAGACTGTGATCACGACCCTTAGACAGTGACCATGGTAACTGAGGTTGTGTCTGCTCCAGGTCTTCGATTGTGATTTTTTCCTTCCTTTTGATCCTTTTTAGCTCCAATCCGCATCTTTCCATCTCATAAAAATGTGGCAGCAAAATGCGGATATTAGTGCATTTAATCACAATAATTTCTCATTTATTACTTCATAACATGGTAATGTGCATGAATGATATATGAGAATTAGTGGAAAAATCACCACGAATCACCTAATTGCAACCATAATCAATCACGAATACCCAAAGCATATCCTCCAACGTCTGAATAGTCCTTTTTGCTGGCCTATCTATCCTAGGATGAAAAGCACTACTCATACCAACCTTTGTCCCCAATCCTTACTGAAAAGTCCACCTTAAATGAAATGAAAATTGTGTACCACGATCAGAGATAGAAGAAATAGGTACCCCATGCAGCTTTACAATCTCCATAAGATACAATTTCATATAGTCCTCCGCCGAAAATGTACTCCTTACTGGCTAGAAGTGAGAAGACTTCATCATCCTATCAATGATGACCCAAATCAAATCGAATGGATATCAAGATCGAGAAAGACCAGTAACAAAATCTATATTGATTACCTCCCTTTTCCATTCGGGTAAATTAATATCTTGACACCCCCTACCAGGGCTCATGTGCTCAACTTTGACTTGTTGGTACACCATGCACTTGACTACAAAGACAGCCACATCCCTTTTCATACCATTCGATTAATACATCTACTTGAGATCATGTTTCATTTTTGTCGAACCAGGATGAATAACATAGTATGATTCATACACCTCAGCCAAAATCCTTTGTTAGAAAGCATCAACATCAGGAACACACAAAATCCCTTGGTACTGTAAAGTACCATCACCATAGATCTCAAATACCATTACCTTTTTCCCACCAACGTCACTTATTATTTTCATCAAGATAAGATCCAACACTTATTTATCCTTAATCTTTTCACCAAGAGACAGCTGAACCACTTACTGAACTATTACCCCACCATCCTTGGAGTCCAACAGATGAACTCCATGATTGGGCAAGTGATGAATATCCTTTATCAATTACCATTTTCCCTTCTCTATATTAGCCAAACACCCCATGGAAAACCTGCTAAGAGCATTAGCAATAACATTAGCTTTACCTGGGTGGTAGTGAAGACTCATATCATAGACTTTGACAAACTCCAATGATCTTCTTTGACAGAGATTTACATTCTTTTGAGTGAACACACACTGTAGACTTTTATGATCATAAAAGATGTCCATGTGCACTCCATAAAAATAAGGCCGCCATATTTACAAAGAAAAAATGAACACTAATAGCTCAAAATCATAAGTAGTATAGTTCCTCCCAAGCACCTTTAACTACCTAGAACCATAGGCAATGACCTTCAGATGCATCATCAACACGGAACCAAGCCGCACCCGAGATGCATCACAATAAACTACAAACCCCTCATTTCCTTTAGGCAATGTTAAAATCGAAGCCAAAGTTAGCTTATCATTAAGGTTCATAAAACTCCCTTCACAAACATCTAACAATGAAAACTGACCTTATTCTAAGTCACTTAGTCAATAAGACAGCTATCATCTAAAATCTTTCCACAAACCGCTTATAATATCTAGCCAAACCCAAGAAACTCTGAATGTTAATTGGAGTCATGGGCCTTCGAAACCTTTTAACCACAACCACCTTTTGTGGATCCACCATGATCCCCTCACTAGAAATAATATGACCCTTGAGAGTTACAATGCTCCACCAAAACTCACACTTGGTAAATTTGGCATACAATTGATGTTCCTTCAAGGTCCGTAACACCATACGGAGGTGACTGGCATGATCCACCTCACTTTTAGATTACACCAAGATGTCATCAATAAACACAATGACAAAAAGATTCAAAAAGGACCTAAAAACCTATTCATCAAATCCATAAACATTATTAGGGAATTAGTCAAACCAAATGACATCACCAAGAATTCAAAGTGCCATAACAAATACTAAAAACCATCTTAGGGATATCCACCTCCCTAATATTAAGCTGATGATGCCTATAATGAAGATCTATCTTTGAAAAGAACTTAGAACTTTGTAACTGATCAAAAAAGTCATCTATCCTGTAAAGAGGATACTTATTCTTAACCATTAACTTATTCAACTGCCGATAGTGAAGGAACATCCGAAGGGAACCATCTTCCTTTTACACGAACAATATCACTGCACCCAACATTGATATGCTACGACTAATAAACCCCTTATCCAAAAGATTCTTAATATTGTCCTTGAGTTCCCTCAACATAGTCAGATCTATTCTATAAGGAGGAATAGATATTGGACGAGTGTCCAAAACTAAAAATATACCAAACTCAATCTCCCTTTTGGGAGAAACACTAGGAAGATCATCCGAAAAGACCTCTAGAATCAAATGAAAAGAAGGACCATTTGAGTGAAAATCTTTAACTCGTACCAAGTGGTAATGGCACACTTTAGTGAATAATCTTCGTGCTCTAAGATAGTAAATATAACTTCCACTAGGAGCTAGGAACAACTCCCTACTCCATAATCAGTTCACAATTGAACCTAAAGAAAACCTTACAGGTTTGACAATCTAACGATGCAAAACAACAATGTAACCAATCCATACCTAAAATAATAGTGAAATCAACCATATCCAGTTCGAATAAATCAACAAAAGTCTCCCTATTACCAAAAGATACTACACTCCCTATAGACGATTTTAGTAATAAATAAGTCAACTATTAGGGTAGAAACAAAAATTTTTTTGAATTAACCTCAGGATAAAAACAAAAGCACACTGTCACAAATGGGGTCACATAAGTAAGAGTGGACCCCAGATCAAGAAGATAATACACGTCATGAGAAAATAATTGTAATGTACCACTAACGATATCAAGCGATGCCTCAGACTCCTATTTATATCTAGAGCACATAACCTATTTCAGCCAGTATCGATAACAGAAGGAGGAGCAGACGCATAAGCCATACCATTTGGTGAAGGAGTAAAAGATGAAGCAATAGAAGCTTTGACTGCTCCCGAAGCACCCTAACTAATCGGATAATTCCTAAGCATATGGCCTGGATGGTCACATTTAAAATATTTTTCCCTCTATTCATCATAAAAATCCCCAATGAAGACAACCATAGAACTGGCAAAGAGGGCATGACAAAGATGACTGAGCCCCACTCACTTAAGATTTGGCACCCTGTGCTAAAAAAGTATCACCACCCTACTGGCGCTTATCACTCGACTACTTCGAGTAACGAACACTAGTTGTAGAGAAGAAACCAAAACTTCCCAACTTTTTATTTTGTCAATTATCGCTATCCCGACCTCCCTACTATTGAGCGCCACCCTACTCTGAGAACCTGTTCCTCTTAACTTATATTTCCCCATACTTTACCTATTTCATTTTTTCTTTCTCCACCTATTGCATGTGAATAACTAACCTTAAAATATCCATATCCTTAATCAGAAAAGCAGTCTTGCTTTCAAGGATCAAATCCTGAGATATCCCATATGTAAACATTCTCATCCTCACCCTCATATCAGACACTATGTCTGAAGCATACCTAAAAAAATGATGAAAATTCAAGGCATATTCCTTGATAAATATTTTTCCTTATGTAAGATTCAAAAAATCCTCCATCTTTGCTTACTACATCTCCTGGGGAAAAAGTATTTGAAAAAGTCTCCCATAAGGACAACACCTCAACATCACCTCTATCCCTGTCCCTTTCCTTGTACTATTGGTACGCTATATCCTTGAGTTGATAACATATAAAATTTACCCTTACAATATTCATAGCTTGCATCACCCTGAATATTTTTCTATTTCATCCATGAAACCCTGAGGATCCTTATCTACATTTTCTCCAGTAAAAGTAGAAGGATTCATCTTCATAAGCTGGCCAACCCTTGTGGCCTCAACAGATGAAACACCATATGCATCCTGCTCAGCCTGAGCAACAACTAATTGAGCAATAGTATGAATAGATTGATGAAATTCTGCATTCATAACCTCGTATTGGAGAGGACTAGTAACAAATAGTGGAACTCCAGAAATATTAGGGACTAAACTCCTAGACCAAGTATTGATCCTCTATGTCCAGTTCACATTATCCCAAATGGGACAAAATAGTTTTCTTTTAATGCAAACCTCAATGTATGATTTGGAGAATGAATAGAAAATGATTAGAGAAGATTCCAGGACATAGACTCCATGCTTCAAAATAGAGTACCAAGAAAGTGAAACATTCTGAAATTTCTTATTGCCTCTGGTGCGGTATACACCCATAAAAGATACTCTACTAGACATTGCTTTGTGGACTTCCAATTGACCATGAACCTAAAGCTCTGATACCAACTTGACACAATCTGAACTAGGGCATTTTCATAATGGGCATCCCAAGTTCGACCTGGACTAGAGAACAGCCCCGTTACCCAACCTAACCAACCTATGCTTATCTCTAGTCGGATGAATTCCAAAAATATAGATAGCATTATTGTAAAATCCAAGACTCTGGGATGGTCTATGATCGTGAGCACAAAAATGAGCCCAACCTCTTGATACCAACAAATTATCAATACTAAAACAAACCATAATCCAAAACCTTAACCATTTATGTTCCAAAATAATTGTATAATCCCAAAATAAAAGAGGATGGAATAGTGGGAAATTTAGTCAAATAATATCTACCCATACCAACCCATAGTAGTCCTACAAAATCCTCTAATAAAAAAAAATCAATATCTGGTTGGGACATGCCCCCAATCATAGCATAAACCAATATCTATAAAATAACCAAAGTATATAAAAAATTCTATAACATTAAATGAAGTCTTTCAGAAAGATGGAAGCTCACCAGTTTAATCCAAAAGTTGATCTCTAAATTTGATCACTATGCAGGAGGAGTAAAATAGTTGGTTCCTGCATTACGTAGGGATACCATCGCCTTATAAAGGATTAGTGGGTGAATACTACCATGAACTCAGGATAAGGATTAAATAATGTCATTTAGTAAAACAAAGTAAAATAACCATATGTATACAAACCATACATATATACAACCATATAGGGATAGGAAACCAAATTTAGCATGCATTTGAAACCTGTAACCTGGATATGTGTAGCTTAACCATCCTAAAACCACCCACTGGTTATAAGGGTCAAGTGTAACCCCCTAAACATAGCCTAATATATGTAGCTGCATGAACCAGAGATACTATAATATTGGTGGATTTCCAAGTACCTTTTGCTCTGTATAATACATGTGTACAGTGTACTTAGATGATTTCTGTGTACCTTATGAGTATCATATATGGTCTCCATGACCAGCCTATCATGTTGGCAAACATGAGTTTTTAGTATTTTTTTATTGCACTCCCACCTTCATGGTTAGATATCACACCTCTCCATTATTTCTCAATTAAAAACATCTCCAACCAACAAATCCATTACTCTATTTGTTATTAATCTATGGCTATTAATAGTGGTATCATAGTATCGAATATATGTTTCAAGTATTGTCCTTAGCTGACCTTTTAAGGTAAAGGGATTCATATGTACCAATTTACTAAGTTAACTTAGGGGAATCCTTTGTACCCTACAAGTTCTCCATTTTTTTTGCTTGGGGGAGTCCCACGTACCCCACAAGTTGTCCATTAACATGTTTACTTGGGGGATTCCATTATACCCCACAAAGATATTCAACTAAAACTAAACCATTCCATTTAACCACCCCAAACATTTTAAACCATTTAGGGTTCCATTACCAAGGTCAAACCATGCAATACTTCCATTAAAAATACAATAATATAGTAAAATCATTATCATTGGAATTTTATCAAATATTTGGGGCATATCATTTCCAAAACCAAAACCAATTATTATGTGACCATTGCCATGCAACCAATTATCCAAAACCACCATTAAGGCATGTAATAACATAATTAATACATGGGAAAACCATAACGAATCATTTATAACCATAACCCCAGAACATATTTAAAACCCCCAAAATCATACTCTAAATTATGCCATGAAAATATTGTACAAAACAATGCTTTTAGTTGGAACTAAAAATGAGGGAAGAGTACATTCCATGATTGAAAAGATAATGGAGACAAATCACCAACACAAGCCCCAAATTAATCCTTAAGATAAAACCCTAGCTTTCTTTGCCCAAGAACTTTAAAGAATACTAGAGAGTGTTTTATAAGTGTTAATTAATAGAATAATAGGGTAAATAACCTTCCAAGTGAGTTAAAAGTCATGAGTCCTTATTAGGTTAAGTGGGAAAATGTCTAGATTTCTTTATAAAAATCCTGTCATAGTGTAAGACTACCCTATACAAATTGTACTCTTCTGTATGAGTGGTTCCCACCACTTGTACCCAAGGCCACCCTATTAGATCCAACACTATCATAGGTATGACTCAAATCGCTAAAACCAAGTCGTACCTCTGTATATAACTAGTACCCTTAACCCATACCCCTAGAGGAATAGAATCATAAGAGGTTTAAATATTGTCCACCATACTAGTCCATAGTATGTCTTGTACAATGGCTTTTAGCTCATGGTTGGCCACTCATACTCAGATCCAAGTTAAGTTACCAAATTTAAGATTAAGTGAAGGAAATAACAAAACTAAATGACTTGTATCGACTAATATGACTCATTTTCACTAAGTAGTAACAATTCTAGGAACAAAATTCAACCCACCATCCAACACTGGTCAGCATATAACCAACCCATACCTCTCATACCCTAGTGTATTACTTATTCCCCCTAGTCGTAACTTGTCCAAAAACCAAAAAATTGAGAAATTTTCTATAGGTCAAAAACCCAGGGTATTATAGTTGTCTATCAATTGAAGAATGTAGCATACCAATGGTATGGGGAGTGGGAAGGGTCTAGGGGTAATGATACTGTGTTTTTATTATGGGGTAATTTTTCTAGTACTTTTCTTGACCACTTCTTTCATTAGGAATTGAGGGAGATGAAGACCAAGGAATTTGTAAATTTGAAAAAAGGTAGGTTTTTTATCAAGGAGTATTCCTTGAAGTTTCATTAATTATTGTGTTATGCTCCGAAATTGGTGTCTAGCATAAGGTTTAGAATAAGGATATTTGCCTCTGGTTTGTCTCGTAAGTTAATCTTAGAAAGCAAAGATGCCTTATTAAAAAAGGATATGGACATCTCTAGACTTATAGTGTATATTCAATAAGTAGAATAAGAAAATAAGAAGCAATCATATATGACTCAAAGGCATAGACAAAAGTTTATTATATAGATAAGGGTGAAGGTCAGCATCAAGGTGGTAGAGATGGTAGAAAGAAGTCTACTAAGAAGGGGGTGATTCTGGCTCCTACTCTACGGATAGTGATCTTTATCCAAGGATATTAGGTGTTTATCATTGTTAATATAATAGTTGGTTTAGAGCTCTAGGAGCCCAACCTCATGCTAGAGGGGCTCAACCCGCTCCGCCATATCCTTCTTATAGATTTTATGGTTGGATGAATCATTATTTATATAAAGAAGGGAGGAACAAGTTCTTCAAATATAGTCAAATTGTTCATATGTAGAGGGATTTTCCATCTAACATTGCTTTTAAGGAAAACAAGATTCATGTTTCTTCTTTACCAGCTCTTCACCAAAAGGTTCTACTTTTTCTTTTATCTTTAGCACTAGTCAGATAATTTGTATGTTCTTGCAACTCACTAAGATTCTGAGGCTTTCCCCAATATTGTTACTGGTATGCTCAAACTTTTTTCTCGTCTTGTATATTGTCTAATTGATCTCAGGTTTACTTTCTCTTATGTGACCCCTTATATGGCTATTCATTTTGGTTTTGATCCTAAGTATATTTTGGATCCCTTGTTTGTGTCCACCACGATGGGTAACTCTATTGTGGCTGGAAGAGTCTACAGGGGCTACATAATATTGGTCCATAGTAGGGACACCTTAGTGGTTCTATTATAGTTAGACATGCCAAACTTTGATGTGATTTTAGGGATGAATTGGTTTCATTTTTTCTATGCCTCTATTGAATGTTGGACCCGAAGGGTCAGTTTCCATTTTTGAAATGAGCCAGTAATTAAATGTGAAGGTAGTTCCCTAGTGCCTAAGGGAAGGTTCATTTTGTATTTTAGAGCACAAAAATTAGTTTCTAAAGGGTTCCTTTATCACTTAGTACATTTAAGTATGCCAGCTCTGAAGGTCTTTCTGTGCATACTTTCCCTGTTGTTTGTGAATTTTCCATGTTATTTCCTGATTATTTTCCTGGTGTACCTCCCTAAAGAGAAATTGATTTTGGGATTGATCTTCTTTTGGTCACTCATTTTGTTTCTATTCCTCCATATATAATAGCTCTGACCAAGTTAAAAAAACTTAAGGAGCTGTTGAAAGATCTTATTGTCAAGGGTTTTATCTTCCCTAGTGTGTCTCCATGGAGTGTTTTTACTCTGTCCGTATATAAGAAGGATGGTTCCATTTAATTGTGTATTGATTACCACCAATTTAATAAAGTGACAGTAAAGAAAAAGTACCATTTTCCAAGGATTTATGATTTGTTTAATCAGCTTCAGGGTGCTAAGTTCTTTGCTAAGATTAATATTTGTTCGATTACCATCAGTTAAAGATTAGGGAGGTGGATATCCCTATGACAGTTTTTAGAATGCAAATGGTCACTTTAGGTGTTTTGTGTAAGGTCCTTTGGTTGGACTAATGCTCCGAAAAAAATATGGATCATATAAATTGGGTTTTCTGTCAGTTTCTAGACTAGTTTATTATTGTCTTTATTAACAATATTTTGGTGAATTGCAAAAGTGTGGCAGATCAAGCCGATCACGTCCTCCATGTGATGTAGACACTTAAGGACCAACATCTATATGCTAAGTTCTCTAAGTGAGAGTTCTGGTTGAATGTTGTGTCTTTTTCGGGTCATGTTGTTTCTAGTGAATGGATTGTGGTGGAACCATAAAAGGTTGTAGTGGTTAAGAAGTGGTCTATACCCATGACTCCATAAAAAATTCAGAGTTTCTTATGTTTAGTCGACTATTATAGAATGTTTGTGGAGAGTTTCTCTTCGATTGTTTACCCATTGACTAAGTTGACTCAAAAAAAGGTAAACTTCTTGCGGTCTGATATTTGTGAGGGTAGTTTCAAGAAGCTAAAGAATAAGTTGATTTCGTCTCTAGTCTTAACTCTGCCTGAGGGCACTGATGGTTTTGTTGTCTATTGTGATGTATCATGGGTGGGACTAGGTTGTGTATTGATTCATTAAGGAAAGGTGGTTGCTTATGCTTTAAGACATATGAAATTTCATGAGAAGAATTATCTGACCCATAATTTAGAATTTTTATTTGTGATGTTCGCATTAAAGATCTGACAATATTATTTGTATGGGGTCCATGTTTATATTTATTTTGATCATAAGAGCCTTCAATATGCGTTCATGTAGAGAGAATTGAATCTCAGGTAAAATATGTGTCTTGAGTTGCTAAAGCACCATAACATGTATCTCCATTATCATCCAAGTAAAGCTAATGTGGTCGTTGATTCATTTTATTGGTTGTGCATGGTAATATTATCTCATGTGGATGAGGAAAAATGGGAGTTGATGAACGATATTCACCATTTGGTTAATTTTGGAGTTCGTCTATTAGATTTTGAGAATAGTAGTATGATTGTTCAAGAGATGGCTAGGTCATCTCTGAGTGCTAAAGTACAAGAGAAACAAGTGTTACATCATATTTTTATGCAAATCAAGAATGATTTAGGTAGGAAGAAAGTGATGGTTTTCAAGATTGGTGGTGATGGTACCTTGAGTTACCAAGGTAGATTATGTGTGTTCGATGTTGATGGATTGCAAGGAAGGATTTTGGCTAAAACTCATGAGTCATGTTGTACTATTAATCATGGTTTGATGAAAATGTATCATGATCTTATAGATAATTATTGGTGGAATAATATGCAGTTGGTTGAGGCAAATTTTGTTGCTAAGTGCAAGGTGTGTTAGTAAGTGAAGGTAGAGCACTTGAGGCCAGATGGGTTGACTCAAGAGATTAAACTGCCTGTATGGAAATAGGAGATAATTAATATGGATTTTGTTATTGATTTTTTGTGTTCTCGCCACTAATTTGATTTGATTTGTATCATCATGGATAAGATAACTAAGTCTTCTTACTTCTTTCCATCAAGGGATAATTTATCTTCTGAGGATAAGGCCAAATTTTTAATCCAGGAGATTGTAAAGTTACATGGTACTCCAGTCTCTATCTTATCTTATAGGGGTACTCATTTCTCATCTTACTTTTAAAGGTCGTCACAACGAGGTTTGGGGACTAAGGTGACCCTTTGTGCCGCTTTCCACCACTAGATGGATGGGTAAGTACAAAGGAGAATTCAGGTCCTAGAAAATATGCTTTGGGATTGCGTATTTTATTTTAGGGGTGATTGGGTTAACCACCTGCCTCTCATAGAATTTTCCCGTAACAATAGTCATCACTCTAGCATTAGTATATCTCCATTTGAGGCATTATATGGTAAGAGGCATAGGTCTCCTATTACGTGGAGGTTTGAAAGAATAAGTTGTTTTGTTTTAATTTAGATCACCAAACCATAGAAAAGGTGAATGTGATTTGGGAGAAACTTAAGGATGCCCAAAGTCACCAAAAGTCCTACGCGGATGTAAGGCAAAGGTTGTTGGAGTTCAGTATTGATGATTGGGTTTTGGTAAAGGTGTCTCCCGTTTGGGGAGTGATGTAGTTTTATAAGAAGGGAAAGCCCAATCCTCGTTATACTAGTCTGTACTTGGCTTTGAAGAAGGTTGGTAATATCACTTAAGAGTTAAAGTTGCCTTATAGCTTGAGCTCTATTTATTTGGTGTTTCCTGTTTCATTGTTGAGGCAATGTGTGGGTGATCCTTCAATTGTTATTCCTATGGAGGATGCACGTATTTCGGATTCCTTATATTACAAGAATGTCTCGGTTGAGATTTTTGATCGACAAGTCCATCGATTGTGGATAAAATATGTGGCTTCGATAAAGGTTCTTTTGAGGAACCAAACGGTTAATCATGCTAGTTTGGAAGACAAGGAGGCTATTTCCAAGTATTTTTTTCTCTTTCCTATTTCGGATAATCGTGCTTGAGGTATGTGTTCCTTAACATCTTTGTTTTTTGACTTTGTTAAAGGAAATGGTTATTTCCTTTGTATATTTGTTTTTCATCTATGTTATAGGTAAAAGTAGTGATATGTGGAGTCAAATTGTTCTAATAAATGCCTTGCCCTATCATTCGAGGATGAATGATCCTAAGGGCGGAGTATGTAATGCCCGGGGTTTTTGGTGTTTTGATTATTTTTTGAAATTAGGGTGTCTTGACGGGTCAGGTGACCCTAGTCGTAAAGTGTCCAGTGAATGGTGCTTGAATTACTGTCTTGAGTACGACTTAGGGGTACAAGTCGTGGGGAATTTTGATGTGATATATGGATCAAATCATAACCAAATCAGTGGAACCAGTTGAGTCTTAGGGTTAACATTGTGTGGGTATCTTGGAAACTATCTTGATTACGACTCAGGTTTCTAAGAAATAATGTGTCTATACGATTCATATAGTGATTGGTAGTCGCGATAATTTTTAGTTTCTTCATTAAGGGCACTTTGTATATTTCCCCTCTACCTCAACTGTAACCCACAACCTAAAACCTTATTAGAGACCCTATTAATACTGTTAACTCACTTAGAACAACTCCCAAAGATCTCTTTAATTCTCTCAAGAATCCATACATAGGATGAAGTTGGCCATCCAAGAGGTCAAGGGTTGGATTCTTTCCAAAAGCATTGTTATTTCAGGCATGTTACTCTTCCCTTGTTGTTAATTTGTTAGAAGTATATATTTTAAAGTATTGTTCTTGAGATATTGATGTTGGTTTTGAAATAAGGTTTGGGGGTTTTTAATGGTTGTTGTTTAACAATGTTTTCCCATGGTTTACATATTATTTTTCATGCTTTAATTATGGTTTTAAAATCATGGGTGTCTGGGTATGGTGAATGAACTAGGGAATTTTGGTTTACCAAAACTTGAGACTTTTGAAGTGGTTATGACCCCAACACCATCTTGTGAAATTAGATTTTAATAATGAGAAATGTGGGAATTTGTAAAATTTTAACGAGGAGATTATGAATTAACCTAAGTGATGTAATTATTCTGGCATGTTGTTGTTACCTTGCAAGTGCAGTTGGTATAATGATACCAACAATGTATGCCTAAATCTGAAAAATGGTTCAATCAATGGGATTGTCTGATAAATGTTTTAATTTGGATTTAAAAAATATTGTGTAGTTGAGTTGTGAAAGTGGAGGTTCGACAGACCAATACTTGAAACCGCGGTTGCCGACGCGGGGATCTATCTGACTGGGTGGCTCAAGTCCGTCTTATTAATATCATTTGAGTGGGAGGTTTGTCTCCTCACATCTTATTATAAGATTTGGTGCTCATGCCACCTTGATATTCAGGGAGGGTTAAGTATCCTATTGTACATATTTATATACCCTTTGGTTCGTGTAGCCACACACATTGGAGCTCTACCAGATTGGGGAGAGCGTCGCCCATATAGCCCGTGGGTGCCTTGGTAGACTCATATGTCGCCTTATCCCTTATTTGATTGACCTTAATTTGATCCAAAGATCCTAAGCACTTTAGTGTAAAATTAATCAAATTGTTGGAGTAGGAATTTCAAGTAGGAGAAAGGTGAAATTTAAACCCCAAAGTAATAGTTATTGGTGTGTAAAAATGTTATGTGTTGGGGTTGGAAGTTGAGTAATGTAAAGAAAACAATTTTGTTCAGATTGAATAAGTTATGAATAAAGAATGCTCCCACCATATTTTATGTGAATGAGCTTAGTGAGATGGGGTAAAGAAAAGGATGTGTAAAGGTAGTAGCGATGAAAGTTGGTTGTTGGAGATTGGTTTAAATTATGTATGATGATGTAATAAAGCGCTTAAGGAAGATAGTGACTATTACTAGGCAGAATAGTTCCTACCCCTCACATAGCTTACATTACAACCATTAAAGAACTATTTGATCCTAAGCTTAACATTCAGATATTAGTGAGTACTACACTAGGGGCAATCCTATGGGTCATGCATGAACAAAAAAGAAAATAAAATGCACTCTATCATGCATAAATAAAAAGATACGGGCCACTTTTTATGGCTTGTAGGGTGCCTCCTATCGAGAGCTTAGTTTACCCTCATGGCATGACCCCTCATCAACTTCATTTTGTCTTTCCACATAGAAGATTTGAACCTTCACCCCAACTTCCACTCACTAATTCATTGAATGGAAGAGGGACAGAAAATTTAGATCTTCCAAAATGAACCATAGTAGATGTGAGGATGTGACTAGAAATCATCTATCTTACTACCTTGAAGACTTGAACCTTTTACCTAATTTCACACAAAATTTTGGGCTTGGCTCATTGGGTAAAGGTGAATACATCAATAGGAAACTATTTGTACATCAGAAATTGAGCTCTTTGGCTTTCTAGTGTGGGGTTCCGATGTGCTCTTTCGGAGTGTCAAATTCCAAAATGTAGGGATGGTGCCTCTTTTACCCCCAATCCTTTATTGAACTAGGTAGATCGATTCTCATAATATCCTCTAAGCATAATATAGAGAAGTGGTTTGAATGTGGTCTATCCCTTAATTTTTGAATTGCTTCCTTAGTAGCACCTTCACCCTAAAATGGACTAGAGTCATCACAAGAGATGTACTTTGCTTCTTTTATAGACTCTAGTACTATTTCCTTTATTTTTTCATCTTTATCATCATTTGACTCGATAAGTTGGTAAATCATAGAGGATTCTTTGTTACCAAGCTCATCATCATAGCTTGGTTTCCCTTTTTTATCGACCTTCTCTTTGAATGTCGGCTAGGCGGTTGTATTCCCAACGCTTTTCTCCTAGCCAATTTCCTCTATCTTGACAATCTGCCTTTCAAATGCCTCATTGGATTGATGTATGTCTTGCACATTCTCCCCCATTTTAGTTTTCTAGTCCAAAATAGTTTGAAGCATTGCTTGAAAACTATCGGATCTGATATGTTTCTCTTCCTTCTTATCATCATAAGACCTCTCAAACACATTAGACGAACTAGTATTTCGGTTAGCATAATAAAGCGATGGGTGATTTGGCAAATTACTCCAATGTCCATCTTGACCATCACATAAATAACAATAATACCCCCAATAGGATCGAGATGGTGATTCCATCTCTCTCCGGGGAGCATATCTACAATCTCTCAAAAAGTGGGGTCTGTCACAATATGGACACGGATCTTGAAGATAGGTATTTGAACTACACAAATCATAGTAGTACGAGATTGCATAGAGAAAATTATACAAAAAAAAAATATACCTAATACCAGAAACAAAAGAAAATCACAAACAATTATTTACATGTTTGAATTTAAGTAAGTAAGCTAGAATTTCAAACTAACTTAATACGCCAAATAATTCCCCAACAACGACACCATTTCTCTATAACGCTCAACTTACACATCAATTTTAGTGCAAGGTGGTCGTCGTCAATATATTTTCCCAACTTTAGAGTCGGGATCGAATCCACGTTGAAAAATGTGAGTGGTGATCAAATTAGCTCAAAACAATGAATACATGTTGAATTCAAAACTAGAATACAAAAAGATAAAAAAAAATGGGGGGTTTGTTAAACGTCTCAAGTAATATTTCTTTTTGGGATTTTCTAGTATTAATTCGGGGCGATGAATAATTAGATTTTAATAAATTAGGCATGAATCTTGAGATTATGCTTTCCTAGGGGTGATATATGCATGAGTGTTTGATGACTTGATAAAAATTCTAAATGTTGGTTATTGGTAGGCGAAGTTAGAAATCCTTGAGGCTAGTTTGTCAATAAATCCTCAAGTATGTCACTCATTGACCCTTTTGAGTACCTAATGAGTGCTTCAATCAAAACCACCTAATACCACAATTAGAGACCCCTATTTCTAGAATGATGCCCTAAGTATAGTCAACTTCAGAATCGCCCTTATGTCAAGATTGTGAAAATTAATCAATCATGATCATAAATTATCTATTATTGCCTTGGTTCCCACATACCTCTTTCAATGATGATGCGGGTTCCTAAAGTTCACCTAAACCCCCTTTTGAAGTATGGTTTAGTCTTTCAAGAGCTTTGGATTTTCTCCCACAAACCCCATTTGGGCATTTGAGCCTTTTACTTACAAATCCCAACCAATTTAGTCAAGTAATAATAAAACTTAACATCATGAACTAGTAAATGCACAATTAAATTACATCTCACACATATTTGTGCCCTAAGAGGAAAAAACTAGCTACTTAAAGAAATAGTATACAAGATATACCCAATAACCTCCATTAATTAGATCTATGAAAGACTAAGTGAATGTTACTTTAAAATTTGAATATCCACAAATCTTCAATGGTAGTTAGATAATCCTCCACTAGGAAATCACACCAATGTATTCTTTACCCAAAATTAATATAATATTTTCTTCTCTAAGTATGGAAGCTAAAAGCTAGAACAATGTTCAGAAGTTAGGGAAGTGATATCTTGTGAAATTTTGGATCAGCTACGTGCATTTACATTTCTACCCTTGTGCTGCATTTTTCTTCTAAGCCCCAATCGTAGAGACTTCACCGTGACCATGGTCAGAGCCATGCATTCATGGCTATTTGACCTTTTCTACTGACCATGATCACGACCCTCAGACCATGACCACGGTAACTGAGATTGTGTCTGCTCCAGATTTTCATTTGTGCTTTTTTGCTTCCTTTTGATCCCTTTTAGATCCAATCCATATCTTTCCATCTCATAAAAATTGTGGCAGAAAAATGCGGATATTAGTGTGTTTAATCACAATAATGTCTCATTTATTCCTTCATAACATGGTAATGTGCACGAATGATATGTGAGAATTAGGGGTAAAATAACCACTAATCACCTAATTGCAACAATAATCAATCACACACTCCCAAAACATATCCTCCAATGTCTGAATAATCCTTTTTGCTTGCCTATCTATCTGAGGATGAGAAGCACTACTAAGACTAACCTTAGTCCCCAATCCTTACTGAAAAGACCACCTTAAATGAAAAGAAAACTGCGTACCACGATAAGAGATAGAAGAAATAGGTACCATATGCAGCTTTACAATCTCCATAAGATACAACTTTATATAGTCCTCCGCCGAAAATGTAGTCCTCACTGGATAGAAGGGAGCAAACTTTATCATCCTATCCATGATGACCCAAATCAAATAGAATGGGTTTCAAGATCGTGAAAGACCAGTAACAAAATCTTTATTGATTACCTCCACTTTCCATTCGGGAAAATTAATTTCTTGACATGCCCTACCAAGGTTCATGTGCTCAACTTTGACTTGTTGGTACACCATGCATTTGACTACAAAGAAAGCTAGATCCCTTTTCATACCATTCGACTAATACATCTCCTTGAGATCATCGTTCATTTTTGTCAAACCAGGATAAACAACATAGTGTGATTCATGCACCTAAGCCAAAATCCTTTATCACAGAGCATCAACATCAGGAACACACAAACTCCCTTGGTACCATAAAGTACCATCACCATAGATCTTAAATACCATTACCTTTTTCCCACCAACATCACTTGGGATTTTTATCAAGATACGATCCAACAATTGTTTCTCCTTGATCTCTTCACCAAGAGACAGCTTAACAACTTTCTGAACTATTACCCCACCATCGTTGGAGTCCAAGAGATGAACTCCAAGATTGGCCAAGAGATAATTCATCAATTACCACTTTCCCTTCTCCATATGAGCCAAACACCCCATAAAAAACCTTCTAAGAGCATTAGCAATAACATTTGCTTAACCTAGGTGGTAGTGAAGACTCATATCATAGACATTAAGAAACTCCAATGATCTTTTTTAGCTGAGATTTACTTCCTTTTGAGTGAACACACATTGTAGACTTTGATGATCAGAAAAGATGTCCATGTGCACTCCATAAAAATAATGCCACCATATTTACAAAGAAAAAACCAACACCAATAGCTCAAAATCATACGTAGTATAGTTCCTGCCATTCACCTTTGACTACCTAGAAGCATAGGCAATGACCTTCAGATGCATCATCAACACGGAACCAAGTCCCACCCGAGATGCATCACAATAAACTACAAACCCCTCATTGTCTTCAGGCAATGTCAAAACCGGAGCTGAAGTTATCTTATCATTAAGCTTCTTAAAACTCCTTCACAAGCATCTGACTATGAAAACTTTACCTTATTCTGAGTTACTTAGTCAATAAGATAGCTATCGTCGAATATATTTCCACAAACTGCCTATAATATCTAGCCAAACCCAAGAAGCTCCAAATGTTGATTTGAGTCAAGGGCCTTGGCCACCTTTTAACGACAACCACCTTTTATAGATCTACCATGATCCCCTCACTAGAAATATATAACCCTAGAGAGTTACAACGCTCGACCAAAATTCACACTTGGTAATCTTGGCATACAGTTGATGCTCTTTCAAGGTCTGCAACACCATATGGAGGTGACTGGCATGATCCACCACACCTTTAGATTACATGAAGATGTCATCAATAAACACAACAACAAAAACATCCTAAAAGGACCTAAAAACCTGTTCATCAAATCCATAAACGTCGTTGGGGCATTAGTCAAACCAAATGACATCACCAAGAATTCAAAGTCCCATAATGAATACGAAAAGCCATCTTAGGGATATTCACCTCCCTAATCTTAAGTTGATGATACCTATACTGAAGATCTATCTTTGAAAAGAACTTGGCACTGTGAAACTTATCAAAAAAGTCATTTATCCTGTAAAGAGGATACTAGTTCTTACCCATTAACTTATTCAACTACAGATAGTGAAGGCACATCCGAAGGGAACCATTTTTCTAGTGCACGAACAACACCACTGCACCCTACAGGGATACACTACTACTAATAAACCCCTTATCCAGAAGATCCTTTATCTTCTTCTTGAGTTCCCTTAATTTAGCCGGATCCATTCTATAAGGAGGAATAGATATTGGATGAGTTTCCGATACCAAACAAATACCAAACTCAATCTCTCTTTTGGGAGGAACACTAGGAAGATCATCCGGAAAGACCTCTGGAATCAAATGAAAAGAAGGACCATTAAAGTAAAAATATTTAACTTAGAGCAAGTGATAAAAACACCCTTTAGAGATTAATATTTGTGCTCTAAGATAATAAATATACCTTCCCCTAGGATCTAGGAACCACCCCCTACTCCATAATTAGTTCACAACTGAACTTAAATAAAACCTTATG
Source organism: Capsicum pubescens (assembly GCA_030864215.1). NCBI lineage: Eukaryota > Viridiplantae > Streptophyta > Magnoliopsida > Solanales > Solanaceae > Capsicum > Capsicum pubescens. Next base: position 138,813,495 of record CM061545.1, read on the forward strand.
GGTCCGACAATCTAAGGATGCAAAAGAAGAGTGTAACCAATCCATACCCAAAATAACATTGAAATCCACCATATCAAGTTCAAATAAATCCACCAAAGTCTCACTATTACCAAAATATACTACGCGAACTATAGATAATTTTAGTAAAAAATAAGTCACCTATTGGGGTAGAAACAAAAAATAGATCTGAAATAACCTCAGGATAAAAACCAAAGCACATAGTCACAAATGGGGTCATATAAGAAAGAGTGGACTCTAGATCAAGTAGATAATAAACGTCATGAGAAATGAATTATAATGTACCAGTAATGACATCAAGTGATGTCTCAGACTCCTATTGAGATCAATAGCACATAACCTATTTCGTCTAGTTTCCATACCTGAAGAAGGAGCAGACGCACAAGCAACACCATTAGGTGATAGAGTAGAATATAAAGCAATCAAAGCTTTGACCTCTCCTAAAGAACCCTTACCAATAAGAAAATTCCTAAGAATATGGCCTGGATGGTCATATTTAAAACATCTGTCCCTTCTTTTATCACAAAATGCCCGATGAAGACAACCTTAAAACCAACAAAGAGGGCATGACAAAGCCGACTGAGCCCCACATGCTTAAAATTAGGCACCTTGTTCTCGAAAATTATCGCCACCCTACTGACGCTTATTACCCGACTGCTTCATGTAAGGAGTACTAGATGTTCAGAAGAAACCAAAACCTCCCAACTTTTTACTTTTCCAATTATCGCTATCCCGACTGCCCTACTGTTGAGTGCCACCCTACTCAGAGAACCTGCTTCTCTTACCTTATATTTTACCATACTTTGCCTATTTCCTATTTTTTTCTCCACCTGTTGCATGTGAATAACTAACCTTGAAATATCCATATCCTTAATCAGTAAAGCAGTCTTACTTTAAAGGATCAAATCTTGAGATATCCAAGAAGTAAAAATTCTTATCCTCACCCTTATATCAGACACCAAGTCTGGAGCATACCTTGATAGCTGATGAAACTTTAAGGTGTACTCCTTGATAAATATTTTTACTTGTGTAAGATTCAAAAACTCCTCCATCATTTCTTCCCTCATCTCCTGTGGAAAGAAATGATAAAGAAAATTATTTAAGAAAGTTTCCTATAAGGACAACTCCTCAACATCACCTCTATCCCTGTCCCTTTCCTTGTACTATTGGTACACTATATCCTTGAGCTGATAACATATTAAATTTACCCTTTCCACATTCATAGCCTGTATCACCCTGAATATTTTTTCTATTTCATCCAAGTAACCTTGAGGATCCTTCTCCACTTTTTCTCTAGTAAAAGTAGGAGAATTAATCTTCAAATCTGGCCAACCCTTGTTGCCTTAACAGATGAAACACCAGATGCATCCCGCCTAGCCTGAGCAATAACCAACTAAGTAATAGTATGAATCAATTGATGAAATTCCGGATTCATAACCTCATATTAGAGAGGAATATTAGCAACTAGTGAAACTCTAAAAATATTAGGGACTAGACTCCTAGACCGAGTATGGATCCCCTGTGTCCAGTTCACATTCTCCCCAGATGGGGAAAAATAGTTTCCTTTTGTTACCGACCTCGATGTATAATCTAAAGAACGAACAAACAAGGATTAAAGAAGATTCCAAGACATAGACTCCATGCATAAAAATAGAGTACCAAGAAAGTGAAACATTCCTAAATTCCTTGTAGCCTCTAGTGCGCTATACACCCTTAAAAGAAACTCTACTAGATATGGCTTTGTGGACTTCCAACTAACCATGAACCTAAAGCTCTGATAAAACCTTGACATAACCCAAACTTAGGCATTGTCATAATGGGCATCCTAAGTCCAACCTGCACTAGAGACCACCCCCGTTACCCAACCTAACCAACTTATGCTTATCTTTAGTCGGATGAATTCCAAAAGTATATAAGGCATTATTGTAAAATTCATGACTCTGGGATGGTCTATGATCGTGACCACAAAAATGAGCCCAACGTTTTTATACCAACCAATTATCAATACCAAACAAACCATAATCCAAAACCTTAACCATTTATGTTCCAAAATAATTATATAATCCCAAAATAAAAGAGGATGGAACAGTGGGAAATTTTGTGAAACAATATCAGCTTCAATGCTAATTCCAATACTAAGGCTGACACCAATATCGATCCCGCCCATACAAACCCATAATAGGCCTACAAAATCCTCTAAGAAAAAAAACCAATATCCGATTGGGACATGCCCCCAATCATAGCATAAACCAATATCCATAAAATAACCAAAGTATATAAAAATGTCCATAATATTTAGTGGAGCCTTTCAGAAAGATGGAAGATCACCACTTTAATCCAAAAGATAATCTCTAAATCTGATCACTATGCAAGGAGGAGTAGAATGGTTTGTTCCTACATTACATGGGGATACATTCTCCCTATGAAAGGTTAGCGGGTAAACACTACCATGATCTCAAGATAAGGATAAAATAATGCCATCCACTAAAACAAAGTAAACTAACCATATGCATACAAACCATACACATATATAACCATGTTGGGAAAGAGAACCAGATTTAGCATGCATTTGAAATGATTAACCTGGATATATGTAGCTCAACCATCCTAAAACCATCCATTATCTATATGGGTCCAGTGTAGCCACCTAAAAATGCCCCAATACATACAACTGCACGAACTAGAGATACTATAAGATTAGGGGATTTCGAAGTACCCTTCGCTCTCCATAATACTTATGTATAGTGTACATAGAGGATTCCTGCGAACCTTACGATTATCATATATGGTCTCCATGACCATCCCATCATGTTGGAAAAAAGGAGTTTTTGGAGTTTTTCTATTGGACTCCCACCTTCATGGTTAGCTATCACACCCCACCATTATTACTCAATTAAAATAGTTTCAAACGAAGAAATCCATTACTCTATTTGTTATAAATCAATGGCTATTAATAGTGGTATCATAGTACCAAATACATGTTTCAAGTATTGTCCTTAGCCGACCTTTTAAGGTAAAGGAATTCGTGTGTACCTATTTACCAAGTTAATTTGGAGGAATCCTTTGTACCCCATAAGTGCTCCATTTTGTTTTCTTGGGGTAGTCCCATGTACCCCAAAAGTTGTCCATTAACATGTTTACTTAGGGGATTTCATTATACCCCCAAATATATTCAATTGAAACAAAACCATTCCATTTAACCACCCCAAATAATTTAAACCATTTAGGGTTCCATTACAAATTTCAAACCATGCAATAATTCCATTAAAAATCCAATAATATAGAAAAAATCATTATCATTGGAATTTTATCAAACATATTGGGGGCATAGTATTTCCAAAACCAAAACCAATTATGATGTGACCATTCCCATGCAACCAATTATCCAAAACCACCATTAAGGCATATAATAACATAATAAAATATGGGAAAACCATAACGAAGCATTAATAACCAAAACCCCAACACGTATTTGAAAACTTCAAAACCATACACTAAATTATGCCATGAAAACATTATACAAAACACTGCCTTTAGTTGGTACTAAAATTGAGGGAAGATTATATTTCATGATTGAGAAGATAATGGAGACAAATCACCAACACAAGCCCCAAATTAATCCTTAAGATAAAACCCTAGTTTTCTTTGCCCAAGAACTTTAGTGAGTACTAGTGAGTGTTTTATAAGTGTTAATTAATAGAATAATAGGGAAAATAACCTCCCAAGTAAGTTAAAAGTCATGGGTCCTTATTAGGTTAAATGGGAAAATGTCTACATTTCTTTATAAAAATCCCGACATAGGGTAAGACTACCCCATACAAATTATACTCTCCTGTATAAGTGGTTCCAAACACTCGTACCCAAGGTCACCCTATTTGACCCAACACTATTATAGGTATGACTCAAATTGCAAAAACTAAGTCGTTTCTATGTATACGACTAGTACCCTTGACCCATACCACTAGAGAAATAGAATCACAAGAGGTTTGAACACTTTCCACCATACAAGTCCATAGTATGACTTGTACACTTTCTTTTAGCTCATGGTTTGCCACTCATACTTAGATCCAAGTTAATCTACCAAGTTTAAAATTAAGTGAACAAAATAACAAAACCAAAAGACCTGTATCTACTAATACGACCCATATTCACTAAGTCGTATCCATTATGGGAACCAGATTCAACCCACCAACCAACACTAGTCAGTATGTGACCAACCCATACCTCTTATACCCTAGTGTATGACTCATTCCCCCTAGTCGTAACTTTTCAAAAAACCAGAAATTTAAGAAATTTTCTAAGGGTCAAAATCCCGGGGTATTGTAGTTGTTTATCAATTGACGAATATACCATACCAATGGTATGAAGAGTGGGACAAGTCTATGGGTAATGATACTGAGTTTTTTTATGGGGTGATTTTTCGAGTGCTTTCCTTAACCTCTTCTTTCATTTGGAATTGAGGGATATGAAGACCAAGGAATTTGTAAATTTGAAGAAAAGGTAGGATTTTTTTCAAGAAGTATGCCTTGAAGTTTCATCAATTATGGTGTGATGCTCCAAAATTGATGTCTAGCATAAGGTCTAGAATGAGGATATTTGCCTCTTGTTTGTCTCGTGAGTTGATTTTAGAAAGCAAGGCTACCTTATTAAATAAGGATATAGACATCTCTAGACTTATAGTGTCTATGCAATAAGTAGAAAAAGAAAATAAGAATCAATCAGAGATGAGTCAAAGGCATAGTCAAAAGTTCAATATATGGATCAGGGTGAAGGTCAGTATCAAGGTGGTATAGATGGTAGAAAGGAGTCTAATAATAAGGGGTGATTCTGGATCCTACTCTGCAGATAGTGCTATTTATCCAAATACATTAGATTATTATCATTCTAAATATAATAGTTAGTTTAGATCTCTAGGAGACCATCCTTAGGCTAGAGGGGCTCAGCCCACTCCATCATATCATTCTTATAGATTTTATGGTCGAGTGAATCATCATTTCTACAAAGAAGGGAGGAACAAGTGCTTTAAATATGGTCAAATTGTTCATATGCAGAGGTGTTTTCCGTCTAACGTTGCTTTTAAGGAAGAAAAGATTATTTTTGCTTCTTCATCAGCTCTTACACCAAAAGGTGCTACTTTTTATTTATCTTTAGCACTGGTCTGATTATTTGTACATTCTTGCAACTCACCAGGATTTTGAGGCTTCACTCGATATTATTACTGGTATGCTCAAACTCTTTTCTCATTCATCTATATTGTCTAATTGATCCCGAGTCTACTTTCTCTTATGTGACCCCTTATATGGCTATTTATTTTGGTTTTGATCCTAAGTATATTTTGGATCCCTTGTTTATGTCCACCACGGTGGGTAACTCCATTGTGGATGGAAGAGACTACAAGGACTCCATAATATTGGTCCATAGTAGGGACACCATGATGGTTCTATTATAGTAAGACATGCTAGACATTGATGTGATTTTAGGGATAGATTGGTTTTATTAATTTTATGTATCTCTTGAATGATGGACCCGAAGGGTCAGTTTTCATTTGGGAAATGAGCCAGTAATTGAATGTGAAGGTAGTGCCCTAGTGCCTAAGGGAAGGTTCATCTCCTATTTTAAAGCCCAAAAATTAGTTTCTAATGGGTGCCTCTATCCCTTAGTACATGTTAAGGATCCCAACTCCGATGGTCTTTCTTTGCAGACTTTCCCTGTTGTTTGTGAATTTCCCAAGTTGTTTCCTGATAATTTTCCTGGTGTACCTCCCAAAAGGGAAATTGATTTTGAGATTGATCTTCTTTTGGATAGTTATTTTGTTTCTATTCCTCCATATAAAATGGCTATGACCAAGTTAAAGGAACTCAAAGAGCAGTTGAAAGATCTTATTGTCAATGGTTTTATCCTTCCTACTATGTCTCCATAGAGTTCTTCTACGTTTTCTGTATGTAAGAAGGATGGTTCCATTCAATAGTGTATTGATTACCACAAATTTAATAAGGTGACCATGAAGAAAAAGTACCCTCTTCCAAGGATTTATAATTTGTTTAATAAGCTTCATGGTGCTAAGTTCTTTGCTAAGATTGATCTTTGTTTCGTTACCATCAGTTAAATATTAGGGAGGTGGTTATCCCTAAGACTGCTTTTAGAATGCAAACTGGTCACTTTAAGTTTTTTGTGTAAGTTTCTTTGGTTGGACTAATGCTCTGACAACATTATGGATCATATAAATTGGGTTTTCAGTCAGTTTCTTGACTTGTTTATCATTGTCTTTATTAAGGATATTTTGGTGTATTCCAAAAGTATGGCAGATCATGTCGATCACCTCCTCCATGTGATGTTAACACTTAAGGAGCAACAGTTATATGTTATGTTCTCTAAGTGTGAGTTGTGGTTGAATGTTGTGTCTTCTTTGGGTCATGTTGTTACTATTGAAGGGATTGTGGTGGATCCATAAAACGTTGTAGTAGTTAAGAACTGACCTATACCCATGAGTCCATCCAAAATTCGGAGCTTCTTATGTTTAGCTAGCTATTATAGAATTTTTGTGGAGTGTTTCTCTTCGATTGTTTTCCCAGTGACTAAGTTGACTCAAAAAAAGGTAAAATTCTTATGAGGGTAGTTTCAAGAAGCTTAAGAATATGTTGATTTCAGCTCCAATCTTACATCTGTCAGAGGGCACAGATGGTTTTGTTGTCTATTATGATGTATCCTGGGTGAGACTGGGTTATGTGTTGATGCATCAAGGATAGGCAGTTACTTATTCTTTTAGACATATGAAATTTCATGAGAAGAATTATCCGACCCATAATTCAGAATTATTATATGTGGTGTTCGCATTAAATATCTGGCGACATTATTTGTATGGGGTCCATGTTTATATTTATTTGTATCAAAATAGCCTGCAATATGTGGTCACATAGAGAGAATTGAATCTCTGGTAAAGAAGGTGTCTTGAGTTGCTAAAGCACCATAACAAGAGTCTCTATTATCATCCAAGTAAAGCTAACATGGTTATTGATGCTCTTTATAGGTTTTCCATGGTAATCTTATCTCATGTAGATGAGGAGAAATAGGAGTTCATGAAGGATATTCACCATTTGGTTAATTTTTGAGTTAGTCAATTAGATTCCGAGAATGGTAGTGTGATTGTTCAAAAAGTGGCTAGGTCATCTCTTAGTGCTGAAGTAAAGGATAAACAAGTGTTGGGTCATATTTTATGTAAATCAAGAATGATGTAGGTAGGAAGAAAGTGATGGTTTTTGAGATTGGTGGTGATGGTACCTTGAGTTTCCAAGATAGATTATGTGTTTTCGATGTTGATGGATTGCTAGGAAGTATTTTGGCTGAAGCTCATGAGTCATATTGTACTATTTATCCTGGTTTGATGAAAATGTATCATGATCTTATAGATAATTATTGGTGGAATAATATGCAGTGGGTTGAGGCAAATTTTGTTGCTAAGTTCATGGTGTGTTAGCAAGTGAAGGTAGAGCACTTGAGGCATGATTGGTTGACTCAAGAGATTGAGATACTAGTATGGAAATAAGAGATAATTAATATGGATTTTGTTATCGATTTTTGGTGGTCTATCCACCAATTTGATTCAATTTTCATCATCATGGATAAGATAACTAAGTTTTCTTACTTCTTTCCATTGAGGGATAATTTATCTTCTGAGTATAATGCAAAAAATTTTATCAAGGTGATTGTAAAGTTACATGGTACTCCAGTCTCTATCTTATTTGATAGGGGTAATCAACTATCATCTTACTTTTGAAGGTTGTTACAGTGAGGTTTGGGGTCTAAGGTGACCCTTAGTGCCAGTTTCCTCTACTAGATGGATGGGCAAGCAGAAAGGACAATTCAGGTCCTGGAAGATATGGTTTGGGCTTGTGTATTTTATTTTGGGGTGATTGGGTTGGCCACCTGCCTCTCATAGAATTTTCCTGCAATAATAGCCATCACTCTAGCATTGGTATGTCTCCATTTGAGGCATTATATGGTAGAAGACGTAGGTCTCCTATTGGGTGGAGGTTGGTAAGAATAAGTTGTTTGCTCCTGATTTGGATCACAAAGACATGGAAAAGGTGAATGTGATTCGAAAGAAACTTAAGGACGCCTATAGTCACCAAAAGTCCTACGCGGATGTAAGGCAAAGGGAGTTGGAGTTCAGTGTTGATGATTGGGTTTTCGTAAAGTTGTCTCCCATTCAGGGAGTGATGCAGTTTTTTAAGAAGGGAAAGCCTATTCCGCATTATACTAGTCTGTACTTGGTTTTGAAAAAGGTTGGTAATGTCACTTAAGAGTTAAAGTTACCTTATAGCTTGAGCTCCATTCATTCGGTGTTTCCTGTTTTATTGTTGAGAATATGTGCGGGTGATTCTTCAATAGTTATTCCTATAGAGGATTATGTATTTTGGAATCCTTATTTTACAAGGAGGTCTCGGTTGAGATTTTTGATTGGCAGTTCCATCAGTTATGGATGAAATATGTGGCTTCGATAAAGGTGCTTTTGAGGAACTAAAAGGTTGAGCAAGCTAGTTGGGAAGATAAGAAGATGATTTCCAAGTATCTTTTTTTCTTTCCTATTTTGGATAATCGTGCTTGAGGTATGTGTATTCCTTAACATCTTTGTTTACTGACTTTATTAAAGGAAATGGTTATTTTCTTTGTATCTTTGTTTTCTTTCTATGTTATAGATAAGAGTAGTGATATGTGGAGTCAAATTGTTCTAATAAATGTCTTGTCCTATCATTCTAGAATGAATAATCCTAAGAGATGAGTATGTAATACCTCGGGTTTTTGGTCCTTTGAATTTTTTCTTAAATTAGGGTGTCTTGACGGATCAGGTGACCCTAGTCGTAAGGTGTCCAGTGAATGGTGCGTGAGTTATTGTCTTGAGTACGACTTAGGGGTACAAGTCGTTGGGAGTTTTGATATGACATATGGACCAAATCATAACCAAATAAGTGTAACTAGTTGAGTCTTAGGGTCAACATTATGTGGGTATCTTGGGACTTATCTTAATTAGGACTCAGTTTTCAAGAAATAATGTGTCTATACGAGTCGTATAGTTATTGGTAGTTGTGACAATTTTTAGTTTTTTTATTAAGGGCTCTTTGGATATTTTCCCTCTACCTCAACTGTAACCCACGACCTAAAGTCTTAGTAGGGACTCTATTAGGACTGTTAACTCACTTTGAACAACTCCCAAAGATCTCTTTAATTCTCTCAAGAAGCCATACTTAGGGTCAATTTGGCCATCCAAGATCTCAAGGGTTGGATTCTTTCATAAAAACTTGGTATTTCAGGCATATTACTCCTCTCTTATTGTTAATTTGTTATAATTATATGTTTTAAAGTATTGTTCATCAGATATTGATATTGGTTTTGAAACAAGGTTTAGGGGTATTTAATGGTTGTTGTTGAACAATGTTTTCCCATGGTTTACATATGATTTTTCATGCGTTAATATGGTTTTAAAATTATAGGTGCTTGGGTATGGTGAATGAACTAGGGAATTTTGGTTTTCCAAAACTTGTGACTTTTGAAGTGGTTATGACCCCAACACCATCTTGTAAAATTAGTTTTTAATCATGAGAAATATGGGAATTCGTAAAATTTAACTCAGGGGATTATGAATTCATCCAAGTGATGTAATTATTCTGATATGTTATTGTTACCTTGCAAGTGTAATTGGTATGATGATACAACAATGTATACCTAAATATGAAATATGGTTCAATGAATGAGATTGTATGATAAATGTTTTAATTGGGCTTCAAAAAATATTGTGTAGTTGAGTCGTGAAAGTGGAGGTTCGAGAGACCAATACTTGAAACCACGGTTGCTGATGCAGGGGTCTATCTGACCAGGTGGTTTGAGTCCGTCTTATTAATATCATTAGATTGGGAGGTTTGAATCCTCCATATCTTATTACATGATTTAGTGCACATGTCACCTTGATATTCAGTGAGGTTTGAGTCCCCTATAGTTCATATTTATATACCATTTGGATTGTGCAGCCACATACACTGGAGCTCTACCAGATAGGGGAGAGGGTGGCCCATATAGCCCGTGGGTGCCTTGTATGCTATGATAGTTAAGCTATGAAATTAAGGAAAAAGTTTTAAAGCTCATTTTAAGTCTTATTTCGTATCCCGGCTTATAATCTATATAGGTATATGTATTTTATTATGTGCATTGGCTTGAATGATTTTGAACCGTTGACCATGTCATTATGCTATCTTTATCCCTGAACATCATGCTAGCTCTGCAACCTCCAACCATCTTTGGATTTTGTATCCCCACGTGATGCAGGAACTTGTCATACTTCTGCTCATCTTCCTTAGTTATTTGAGTTACTGATTATCTCGTGATTTTACATTAAAGTGGTGATCTTTCATACATCAGAAGACTATATTTCACATTTTGTTTTCTTATGTCCTATATTTTTTAGACCTAGTTTGGCTATAGTAAAAGGTATGTTCCGACACTTAATTGATATTCAGTTTTGGTTCTTGGTTTAGAAGCCTTTGTTTTGATTATGGTGGTTATTGGGCAGTGTTGGTTGGTTGTTTGACCGGTCATCAATCATCGGTTATAGAAATGTTTTGAATTTTCATAATCTTGTTCTAATCTATCTCATTATATGTTCAAAATTTATCCGACCTTAGGGTATGATTTGTTTGGTTTTGTTAGATGTAAGGGGTGATCTCCGATCCACGTGGGGCTTGAGATACCCGTCGCAGTTAGGCCCTTGTTTTGGTCATGGCATTTCTATGACTATATATATATTTACTATAGGTATCTGATTAAGGTGACAACATGTAATAACTATTTTATGACTCATATCAATGATTTATTTTATCAGCTTCAGGATACGATAGTATTATTTAAGATTGACTTGAGATTTTGTTCTAGTAGCTGAGGATTGATGCAGAGGACATCCCTAAGATAGGTTTCATGATTCGTTATGGACATTATGAGTTCCTTGTGATGTCTTTTGGGTTGACCAATTCCCAACAACATTCATGGACATAATGAATTACATTTTTAGGCCTTATTCGAATTCCTTTATGATAGTCATAATTCATGATATCTATGTCTATTCGACGAGTATGGAGGATCACGAGCAACATTTAAGGTTTGCGCTTCGTTGTTTAAGAGATCATCATTTTTTTTGCCAAATTATCATAGTGTGAGTTCTAGATAGAGTCTGTGGCATTCCTAGGACACGTAGTATCTAAGGTTGGGACTATGATGGATCCGACTAAGATTGAGGCTATTCATGATTGGGCTAAACCTTTATCTCTGATTGAGTCTCACAACGTTTTTGATTTGGCAGGATATTACAGGTGGTTTGTTGACATATTTACTACTATTGTATGCCTATGACCAGATTGACTAGGAAGGAGGCTCCATTTTAGTGGTTCGATGAGTGTGAGGCAAACTTTATATAGCTTAAGGATTTGCTTACATCATCTCCTATATTGAATTTTCAAGTTTAGAGAAAGGGATTTTCTGGGTATTATGACATTTTTGGTGTTGGTTTGGAGTATGGATGCACCAGGGCTAATTTATTTCATGTGAATCAAGATTCCTTTAAGTGGATGACCTAAACTACCCTACTCATGATTTGGAGTTGGCGGTGATAGCTTCCATGCTTAATATTTGGAGGCATTACTTGTATGTGGTTCACAATGGGATATTTACAAATCATCATAGTCTTTGGTACATTATGACCTAGAGGGATCTAAACCCAAGGCAACATAGGTGGATTGAGTTATTGAAGGACTATGAAATCACGTTTCTATACCATCCGAGCAAGTCAAATATGGTAGTGAATGCTTTGAGTTGGCAAGTGATGAGTATGGGTAGATTTACTTCTATTTTAATTTCAGAGTGACCATTGGCCTTTGATATTCTATTGTTACCTAACCAGAAGATTCTGCCTATTCGAGACCCCAAGAGGATTCTTACTAATGTCGAGGCTAGGTCTACCATCATGGGGAAGATTTGGGGCTGACAATTTGTTCTTAGTAGACTGTATGGACTTTGACATTAGGTCTTGAGAGGTGTGTCCAGGATTGCTATCTTAGATTGTAAGGGCTTTTATAGATTCGACAGTTGTATTAGTTTTTTGATGGTTGAAGATTTGATTTAGTGATTTTATGGGAGACTCATAGCTCCAGGTACTTTATTCATCTTGTGACACAAAGATGTATAGATATTTGAGATAGAATTAATACTGGAGGTTCATAAAGAAGGATGTAGTAGACTTTGTAGCACATTATATGTGTTGCCAACAAGTAAAGACTGAGCATCTTAGACTTGGTGTATTGAATTTTGGATTGCCCATCCCTGAGAGGAAGTTGGAGAGGATTACTATGGATTCATGAGTGGTTTACCCTACAATTATCATGGTCCTAAAAGCATTTGGATAATAAAAAATTATTTGACAACGTCAAACGTAAACAACTCCGGTGTAGTGGACTTTATGAGCTTTTAACAGCATCTAGGTAGTCTAGGCTTACTTTCCTCTTATATTGAGTTTTCCCTCCAAATAGTTATAATGAATCTTTTGGACTACTTTTGTTTTTTAAGACCTTGGGATTAAATTGTTAGGCCTTAGACTAGGTTTGGGTTGGTGCTTACCTTAGTATCAATTTTGGGACTAGTGGGAGGCCCTGTCAGCCCTTCTTTTATCTCAAATGCCTAAATTAGCTCCTTACAAAAGCAAAATGCCTTTTTTAATGACTTTATACTAAACCATTTTCACGACCCTAACTAGGGACTGGTCGTGACGGGTATCTCAAGTCCCATGTGGACCGGAGATCACCTCTGCACCAAACAAAATCAAACACAACACACCCTAATGCCATATGAATTCTCAACATATAACAAGATAATATGCAACAATCTTAAGGGAATTCAAAACAAGTGCATAACAACTGGCCAAACGACCGACCAACATCACCCAATAACCACATTAGTTCAAACAAAGCTTTCTAAATCGAGTACCAAAATTGAATATAACTAAAGTGTCAGGACATGCCCCCGATTATAGACAAAAAACAAGTTTAAACAGTATGTGACATAAGAGAACAAGACATGAAATGTAGACTTCCTATGTATGGAACCTCACCAGTTCAATATCAACTCATGAGTTAATCTCGAATCCTAATAATTGAGCAGAAGGAGTAGAAGTACGGCCAATTCCTACATCGCTTGGGAATACAATTTCCGTAGTCGGTAAGTAGTTAGAAAGCTAGCCTAAAATTCTGGAATAATGATAGCATAATGACATGGTCAACGGTTCAAAATCATTCAAAACAAATTCACATAATCAAATACATGTACCTATCTATGTCACATGTCGGGATAGTGAACAAGGCTTAACATGTTCTTTAAAACTTTAGCCTGGATTGTGTTTCTCTACCATCATATCATATACCCACGGGCTATATGGTCCCCATCTCTCACCCCCTGGTTGAGACCCAGTGCTTGTAGCTAAACTAATCGAAGAATAATATCACATTTATGCACGGGTAACTAGAACCTTCCAATCATAAAATAAGGTTACTTAAGAACTCAATCATGTAATGATTTAGGGGGGACTCGAACTTCCCTAATCATGAAATAAGAATAACGGGTTACTCATACCTTCCTTGTCTCTTTGACCCCAACATCGATAAACTCGATTTCCAGTTTCAGTAACTCAGAACTCCACTTTCACGACTCAGTTACACAACCCTTATTAGATCCTCATTAAAACAAGTATCACACATTCCCATTTGTTGAACCATATTCCACATTAAGGCATACATTACTGGTATCATCGTACCAACTACACTTGCAAGGTAATAGCAACATGCCAAAACAATTTCCATTAACTCGGGGAAAACAACTCCCTTTGTTCATTAATATAAGGTAGGGGAACACCGACTCCCTTTGTTCATTAAATCAGACCATTATGTTACAAATACCTTTTTTATCCTGAAATAGTTCAAGACTAGTTCAATTTTACAAATTCCATCCTTTGTAATAATTAAAAACCAATTGTACATTATGGGGTTTGGGTCATAACCACTTCAAAAGTCACAAGTTTGGGAAAATCACAATTCCCTAGTTTATTCACCAAACCCAGGCACCCACAAGTTCAAAATCTTAATTAAAGAATTAAAATCACATATAAACAATCAGAAACATTGTTCAATTCATAAATATTCAAAAACCACAAACCCTTGTTACAAGACTAACACAAACCTCTCATGAACAATACTTTGAACATATGCTTTAAACAAATTAACAATGAGGGAAGAGTAACATGAATTGAACACTATCAAATTTTGAGAGACATAGACCCTTGAGCCCTTGATGACTCGCTTTATGAAACCCTAGCTTGACTACTTGAGGGAAGTTAGAGGGACTTTTGGAGTGTTTGAGAAGTTACATAAATTGTTTTTGAGTGCTAATGACACCCTAAAGGGGTTATAAGATATGAATTTTAATTTGGGTAAGAGGGGAAATATCCAAAATCGCTTAACTTAAAAGCTGAAAAGGTTTGGTCATTGACTACGGGTCCACCAGTGACTCGTAGTCACTCGTTATGACTCATCACCATGAGTCATATCCAAGATAGTCTCTACAGCCCCTACAAATTGTTGACTCTATGACTCACTGATACTACTTATAATGGGACCCTACAACTCATAGGGTCCAGTCATAGTCAACACAGAATCAATTGGATAAACTACGATTTGCACTCTACGAATCATTACATGTCCTTATGGCTCATAGTGAGCTTCTCATACTCAGAGAAGAATATAGGCACTACAATTCTTATTTTGTAACGATTACATCCCAATGACTCGTCATGAGTCTTTACGACTCGTATCGTAAAGTCATACCCAAGACAAAAACTCAAACACCGTTCACTAGATACCTTATGACTATGGTTATCGGACTCTTCAAGATACCCTATGACTCATTGGGTAAGTCGTTTCCAGGGAAGAAAGCTTCGAACTCAGAAAACTTTAAAGGACCAAAAACCTAGGGCACTACATACTTCCTCCCTTAGTATAATTTTCCTCGAATGATAGGGCAAGGAATTATTAGCACGATTTAACTTCATATACCCCTACTTTTACCTTTAACAAAGACAAAAAATAAAGATGCCAAGGAAATCACTCTTTCCTTTAAAAAAGTTAGAAAAGCAAAGATGTTAAGGAATACACATACCTTAAGTAGGGTTATCTAGAACCAAATAGGAAACAAGAACAGATTCTTACACTTTATGTCCTCTTCATATTTGCAAGTATCTTCCTCAACTCTTTGGTTCCTCTATAGAACCTTTACCGAAGCCACGTATTTCATCCAAAACCGACAGACTTGATGATCTAAAATCTCAATTGGGACTTCCTCATAGAACATGAAATCTGAAATACGCACCTCTTCCAAAGGAACAACTATCGAAGGACCACCTACGCACTTCCTCAATATTAAAACATGAAACATAAGATGAATGGAGCTCAAATTAGATGGGAACTCCAATTCATATGCAACATTACCCACCTTCTTCAACACTAAGTACGAACCGATATATCGGGGACTGAGCTTTCCCTTCTTACCAAACCGCATCACTCTCTTCATAGGAGATACCTTTAAGAACACCCAATCCCCAACACTAAACTCCAACTCTATTTACCTCACATCTGCGTAGGACTTTTTGCAACTTTGGGAAGATTTAAGTCTATCCCAGATTACCTTCAGCTTTTCCATGGCTCGGTGAAACAAATCAGGACCAAAGAACTTATTTTCACCAACCTCAATCTACCTAATAGGATATCTACATCTCCTAACATATAAGGTCTCAAATAATGACATACCATTGCTAGAGTGATAACTATTATTCTAGGAAAATACAATGATAGGCAGGTGGTCAACCCAACTAACAAAAAATTCAAACACACAATCCCAAAGCATGTCTTCCAAGACCTGAATTATCCTTCTTGCTTGCCCATCCGTCTACCGGCAGAAAGAGGTTCTAAGGGCAATCTTAGTCCCTAAACCTCGGTGGAGCGACCTCCAAAAGTGAGATGAGAACTAAGTTCCCCAATCAGATATGATGGAAACTAGAGTACCATACAATTTCATAATCACCTAAAATAACAACTTGGCATAATCCTCAGAAGAAATATTAGTCCTCACCAGCAAGAAGTGAGCAGTCTAAGTGATCCTAACCACGATGACCCAAAATAAATCAAATTATTGGCGAGACCGCGGAAGACTGGTAAAAAAATCCATATTAATTATCTCCTATTTGAACATCGGCAGCTTAATCTCTTGAGTTAACCCATATGTCCTTAATTGCTCTACCTTCACTTGGTGACATACCATGCACTTGGCCAAGAAATTGGCCACATCTCGCTTCATAATATTCCACTAATAAATCTCTCTAAGATAATGGTACATCTTCATCAAACTAGGATAAACAGCATAACACGAGTCACGTGCTTCAACTAAAATTCTTCTTTGTAACCCATCAAAATCGGGAACACATAACCTTCTATAGTACCTCAAGATACCATAACCACCAATCTAAAAAATCCTCACTTTTTGCCTACCTACATCATTCTTGATTTGCATCAGAATAGGATTCAACACTTATTTCTCCTTTACTTCAGTACCAAGTGATGACCTCGCTACCTCTTGAATAATTAACTACCATCCTTGAAATTCAAGAGACGAAATTTGAGGTTAGCCACACGGTGAATAATAATTACCAAATCTCACTTCTCCTCATCAACATAAGACAAGCTTCCCATAGATAAACTTCAATGAATATCATCAACCAAGTTAGATTTACCTAGATGATAGTGGAGACTCATGTCATAGTTAATTAGTAACTCAAGCCACATCTTTTACCGGAGATTGAATTCTTTCTGAGTGATCACGCATTGTAGACTCTTATGGTTAGAATACATATCAACAAGGACCCTATACAAACAATGTCGCCAAAACATTAATGCAAATACTATAGCTAGTAATTCCAAATTACGGGCTAGATAATTCTTCTCATGAACTTTCAACTATCTAGAAGCACAATCAACCACTTTGTTATGTTACATCACCATGAAACCCAGTCCCACCCAGGACGTATCATAATAGAAAACAAAACAACCAGTGCATTCAGGTAGGGTCAAGACTGGAGCTGAAGTTAACTTATCCATAAGCTTCTCAAAATGACCCTCACAAGATTTAGACCATGAGAATTTTATCTTTTTTCTGAGTTAACTTTGTCAATGAGGCATCGATAGATGAGAAACCCTACACAAACCTTCTATAGTAATTGGCTAAGCATAAAAAGCTTGAAATATCAGATGGAGTCATGGGTCTAGGACACTTCTTAACCACTACAACCTTTTGTGGATCCACCATTATCCCTTCACTAGAAACTATATGACCTATATAAGTCACATCATTCAACATGAACTTATACTTAGAGAACTTTGCAACAAATGATGATACTTTAGGTTCTGCAGCACAAGGTAGAGGTTATCGACATGATCCACCTCCTCTTAGAATATAAAAAAATATCATGAATAAAGAAGATCATGAAAAAAATCCAAAAATTTATAGAAAACCTGATTCATAAGATCCATAAACACGGTCAGGGCATCGGTCAAGCCAAATGACATCACCAAATATTAAAAATGGACAAATCATATTTGACAACATTATCACGGATATCCACCTCCCTAATCTTCGATTGATGGTACCTAGACCGAAGATAAATCATAGAAAAGAACTAGCACCCTGAACCTGATTAAAGAGAATGTCAACCCATAGAAAATGGATACTTATTCTTCATGGTCACTTTATTCAGTTGGTGGTAATCAATACACAGCATATAGGAACCATCCTTTATTAGGAATAATGATAATATGATCACGACATTGAGACACATTTGGGTGAATAAAACCCTTGTCAAGAAGAACTATTAACTGCTCCTTGAATTCCTTCAACTCTGGTGGATCCATCCAATAAGAACGGAAAGAAATAGGATGAGTGTTCAGTAGTAAATCAATCCCAAAATCAATTTTCCTTTTGGGATGATAGCCTAAAGACTACCAAACACACAAAATTTTCTACTAAATATGCAAAAATCAGCAAGCACACAGATTAAACAACACTTAGAAAGGAGATGAAGAAGAAAGATTGCATAAATGTAAAGATAGTAGAGTGACCCTTACTTCCACTAGATGTTTAATAAAAGGAGATGTATCAAATCTCCAATCACACCTCACAAATGAAATTTCAAACCACTCTCTTAGGTAGACACAAATGGAGTCACCTTCCCCAAGCACCAAACTTTCTTGCCAATTTTTCAAAACAAGTGAAATCCATCACTTAGTGTAAACCCTAATTTCATATCTCTCTCTAAGAAAGGAAGAAAACTACAACTAAAGAGTATCTCTCAATAATTTCATCAAAGTCTAATGAAAAGAGAAGTAAAATGGTCTATTTATACTATTACATGTCAAATGAAAAAAAATGCCCTTAATGAGGGCTTAGAAATGGGCGCCTATGGAGTATATATTTGGAGTGTAAAATGTCTTCATTGTCCTTCACTTGAGTCACCTATGAATTGTATAAGTTCCCCTCCTTCCTTCTCTTGACCAAGGCTTTAAAATACTCCAAAAGTCTTCAATTGCTTGCCAATTCCAAAGCCTTAACCCTTAGACAATACCTTGTTCTGATGATGCTTATTGTTTTTGTATCATCCTCTCCATCTAGAAGGAATTTATCCTCAAATTTAAATCTTGTAAAGACCAAAGAGATAGCAAAACAAACAGAAAATTCTCTTGGTAGGAGGTTAGTATTAGTACCACACTTATATCATCAACCCATGGTTGCTCACGCTTGACATACATCCACCTATCCTTGGTTTTTGACATAAAATGCTTAGCATAAAGGATACTAAAGACATGAATAGCATCAATATAAAAAATAAGTGAGCATGGCCAGCCAATATAACCTTCACATCTCAAGAGTAATCCGGGGTCAAATGGGAGTAGAAGACAAGGGGTTAATCCGACGTGACCCACTCCTTTCACTAGGCTACCAAACTCACAATAATCATCATTAAAGAAAGGAAACCAGCCACCAAACTAACTACCTATACATAATACCAATTCAAAATTAACATGTTTATCATCATAGGCAAATAGATAGTTTAGGAAGGAATCAAGTGTGAAGACATCATGCCGAGGGGTTACACTTTTAAAATACAACCAGAAATCCCTTATTTTTTCCATGTAACATTTAGTATATGCATCATAAAGGATAGGGCTAAGTTAAACATCAAGAGACAATAATCTCAAGCCAAAACAATCCCTTCCCCACCCCACTAGTACACCGGGATAAAATGGGTGAAGTGGCCAAGGGAATAAACCAAGGCTACGCATTCCATTTACTAAGTTATCACACTTACCCAAAGCATTATCAAAGAAGGAAACATGTACTTCTACACTAGATGTACCCAAAATCACAACACAACTTTTTAAACTCATGGGAGTGTAGAATGTACCCAAGTTACCTTGGTTTGTACTAGGGCAGCCCACTAGTGTGTGAATACTCTTGTCTCTTGGTAATGTAACCTTATTCAAGTTATAAGTGCTAGCACTAGATGGACACAAATCATTCTTACGGAAAGAATTGATTTTGTCATCTAAAGGATTAAGGAGTGCTTGCATACTCACAACAAGAGTTTGGTCCTTATGAAACCCAACAACACCAAGAGTATCACAAAAGGAATATTCACACACTTCATTACTAAGAAAATTCGAAACTACACCACTTTGGGCACTACTAGCCACATCATAAGATTTTAAGTTCAAGAAAATGTAGAAGATAGCTTTGTTACCTTTTAGACCATGGGAAGTGTGTTCTTCACTTGGGTTTGAATTATGGTAGAATTCATTCTCCACATTACAAGGGATTATGTCAAGGATTACCTTTGGACTAACTTCTTCATCACTTATCCCAAAATTGGGATTTTCAGCCAAGGGCTTGAAGGGAACTTTCTGGGGCTTCTTCTCGGGACTTCTAGGGTCTTGAACCTGCACATGAGAAGAGAAAATACTAGGAAAAATGATCGAATTTGGGTTAGTGAATAACAAGGTTCCTTTGTGGACAAGATCCACAATCAAGCATTTTTTCCACTTCTAACTTCACTACCCATGGTTTCCCCTTCCTTTTCCCTTCTTTATTTAAATTCTTCTTGTACCTCACCATTCATTTTCTCTCCATCTCGAGGCTTGGCCTCACTCTCTTTGGTTTCTAACTCATGCATAGGAGTCATTGGATTTTGTGAAGTATAGGATCTTTGGACTTGAGGTGTTTGGAATTGTGAAGGTAGCCTTTGGTCAAGTGAGTTTGGAACTTGGTGGTTTGAATTTTGAGGAGATTTTGGTGGACATAGTCTATCAACCCTCGCTTTAATTCTAATCATGCCACCCCTCATTGCATCCATATCACCCTTCATAGCATCGTGATTATCATCCATTTTGTGGCCCAAGGCCTCAAGCCGAGCCATCAAGGCTCCAATAGATTCATTACCCAAGAGTTGGGAAGTAGTACCTTTGGTTTCCGTGACAAATGGACCTAAAAAGAGAAAAAAACAGCAAGCAAAAAAACCTACAAAATAAGCAAACAAGTTAGTTCAAAAAGGCCTCACCACACTCACACTCGGATCTTACCTCACACTTGGTCTCACAAGTGTTGAAAACTTGGCAATACTTGGTAAGTGAATGAGTGGTCAATATGCTTTGGTCCAGAATCAATTTTTGTTTGATATGACTCAAATAAAATGATGCACGGACTTGAACCACCAAATTACTATGAATTAAAAATGAGAAAAGCACACAAAAATTGAAGACAAAAAATAATCAAACTCTAATCTAATTACCAAACTAGTAGGTACTTACTGATTTGATAATTAGTGAAAGAACAACAAAATTAAAACTAGAAACAACAATTAGAAACTAGGAAATCAAATTTAGAACTCAATTTGGTTGTTCACAAAAGTGATGATATAGCAGCCTGTGATTGGGCGTCACTTTTTCAATTTTTTTTAAATTCCAAATTCTTGTAGTTTCGACCAAGTATCTACTAAAGAGAGTGCTTGAACGAAATTTGGTGAAAAATGGAGGATTGGAGCGTTTTTTGTAAGTTCAAATGGATTCGAAATCAATGGTCCCCCCTACCTGTACTTTCAATTGTACTTTGAATATTCCCTTTGTCTCTTCTTCTTTTGGATGACTTGAATATTCTTGGAATATTCTTTTGTACAAAAATATTTTTCACTCTATTTCTTTCTTTTTTTTGATCTAACATCCCTTTTGAATATTCTTCTTCTACAAGCTATGAAGATGGTGAAGAACAATATGAATATTCAAGAGTTGACCGAAGTTTGACCACAAGGGAAATGAACTCTAACTTCAATTTTTCTTTTGGATCTAGGTTCCTTGGGTTAAGGCAAGCTAAAATAACATGAAATCAGCCACAAACATGCCACAAAATGATATGCACCATGAGATCCCAGCTCAAAAAGCTTCAAACAAGGCACAACAATGGTGGATTTAGCTCAAAATCATCCAAATATTGTTCCAAATGTAGATATAGACTCCCTAGGTACTAGGGAACAAGAATCTAGCACTTGAAACCAACAAAACAACACAAAAATATGTAGATCTAAGATTTAAAAATCTTCCCAAACACAAAAATGTGTTTACAATTTTTTTGTGAGATTTTCGATTTTCTACACTCTTTTTTGTTGAAATTTTCTTAGATCCAAGACTTAGGGTTGTAGGAACAATGCTAAAAAAGGCTCTGATACCAAATGATATCCTAAAGACTACCAGAAACACGAAATTCGCTACTAAATATGCAAAAATCAGCAAGCACATTGTAACGTCCCGAAATCGGGTCCTGAGGCGTCACACGGTGCTTAGGGTCACAAGTGACCCCAAGCTAACCCTTCTACTGGCATAACTCATAAGCAACTGAATAAAAATACAAATCCATACAAATCAGTAGAAATTAACTCTTTTCTGAATCTGATCGATACAAAAATGGAATTTTACATGATTATAATTTTGCCTTTACAACCAAAATTGAAACAAAATACATCAACTTCTACTGAGTGTCTATGAAGCCTCTACTAGTACTGACTGTAGGTAGTCGGGTCATGACTCCCGAATACCCCAACTCAATACGACTGAATAAGGAAAATACAACACTATAAACTCTGCATAACTAACCCACGCCCTTGAATCAAAAGGACTCATCACCTGTTGACTGGATACCACGAACTGACTGGATCCGAAGGTGCAACTATACCTTGTACCTACATTCTGAGAAAATGCAGCCCACATCCGAAGATGTGGGTCAGTACCATGGAAAGGAACCGAGTATATGGGGGTGTATGCAGTTGTATAAAAATCATCATCATAAATATTTATAAGAAATATGCAGGATATATGAAAGACTCACATAGCCCGAAGAAAATCATCATAATCATGAGAGGATAAAATAAGTATAATAACACATGTGACTCATTATATAATTTGTCAATCACTTTCAGTTCATCAAGCATATCAATTCTTATAATGTAAATATCATTTAAATCTTTCAAAAGAATAACTTTCACAATTCCACTTTCAAATCACTTTACCATTCACCATAGACATAAGGAAACACACATATACTGGGAGATCCTATAACCAACATAAACCATGTGAGCTACATTGATTCCAATGTACAACCCACTTTGGGGAGAGCCGTCCTATGCTTGCCATCGGAGTAGGACTTCCAGTATCAATTCAAAAATACAAGTGATCACTATATAAATCAGCCTCAGGCTCACATCCTATGGGGGCACGTACTTCTAGAGAAGAATGGTTACTTTATACCTCTCACTCGGTACTAAAGATTACTCCCAGACATAGCTCAAAAATTTAAATCAGCCTCAGGCTCACATTAAAGAAAATCCATATTAAACACTTCAACAATTTTCATCGGGAGCCAATTTGCTACCCCTTTATCATAATCAATAAAAATGTAAATGTCTTTCACAGTCGAGTTCAAAATAACTCATTCACGACCAAAAGGTCAAATCATTCAAAATATCTCAAATAATCAACATCAACGTGCTTATAACACACACTTTCTAAAAAAACACAATTTCCAATGGGGATTCACGATCCAAATATCAAAATCATGATAAATATCGTTCAAGATTCATGCTTTATATCACCACACATGTAAATTCATCTTTCAAAATCATAAACATCAAGATTTCATAATAATCATCATAAGATATGGGTTCTTACTTAAAATTCATAAAAATCAAATATAAATCATGCCTTTGTAAAGAAAATTACTTTTGGGCACAAGAACGAAAGAGAGTTCTTGTTGAAAACCCCCACATACCTTGAATGATGAACTTTAGATCGATACTCATTTTTGAGATGTTAATTGTTCCTTTGAATGATGGTTATTGGAGTTATTGAACTAGGAACTTAGAATCTTGAATAAATTTGCAGAATTAATGGTGAACTTTGGAGGTTCTTGAAGTTCTTGAACTAGGAACTTGGAATCTTGAATAAATTTGTAGAATTAATGGTGAACTTTGGCTGTTCTTGAAGTTGGATGTAGGAGCTTAGGGTTTTCTTTTTGAGGGAATTTGATTAAATATAACATATAATGCTTCTAATAGGATTTAATATAGGGTTTGGACGGATTTTGGGTGAGGAGGAATGACCAAAACGCCCCTAAAAATCAAATAATTCTCGAATCTGTCCTTTGGTGGACTGTTTTGATACTCTGAAGTAGATGAACCGTAATGTTTTACTCCGATATCCAAATTGGATGAAACCAATTTCATTAGAAAGAGGACTCTCATATATTTCCGTTGATATGTAGTATCTCATCCAGATCATTTTGTACGAGGATTTATGATTGTTTGAAATTGACCCAAAAATTCACTTTTGATAGGCTGAAGTCAATCGACCATAACTTTTTGCTCCGATAGACAAATTGGATGAAACCAATTTCATCAGAAATAGGACTCACAGAGATTTCCGTTGATATATAGTAGATCACTCATATCATTATGTACAAGGAGTTATGATCGTTTAAAGTTGGAGAAAAAATCCGCCTGGCCGTAGTACTTTTTTTCCTGCACGTTCTACTGTTCACTACTATTCACGGTTCGATCAGAATGTTCATAAATATACGCTCGGGTGTCCGTTTTGGATGATCCACATATATTTGGAAATCTTATTTGATACTCTACGCAATGGTTTGTCATAATCTAAGATATTCCGCACGGAAAATTTATAATTCATTCTAGAAGATAGAACCCAATATGTTTATGCACAAAATTTCAACGAAAAATTTCCTGGGGTATTACATCATCTCCCCCTTGGAAACATTCATCCTCGAATGTTGATGAATAAGTACAGAATACAATGGAAATGAGGAAAAAAGTCTGGGATAACAAAGTCAATCCACTTACTTCAGTCCAAACTTTCGAATACTTCATAGAACATGCGATTCATAATCAGAATGGTAACATAGTTGGGTCTTAAACAAAGGAGACTGATTTTAACGAATCGATATCTTTGGTTTATTCAGAGACTGAGAATCAAAGGTCTCGAAGGGGAAATCATCAAAAGAAGGACCACTTGTGCCCAAATGAAACGTCCCTCAACATTTCCTCCAAAAGATTCAAATGACATTGTTTGGGGAAAAAATGAACCATAATTTGATACAATCCTATCGTATGGGAACAAGGACCCATATGGCATAAATTAAGATAGGAATTTCTAGGTCTTGGGAAACATAACTCCTTGCTTCCAAACTTAGCAACACTTCCCAACTACTCCCTCGACTATGTTCAAGCCTAACTCCAAGTACTCATGAGATACACCACATAACACTAATATTAATCTATATCATGACCCTCAATACACACTGAGCCTCACAACTCCTCACTTCAAACATAACTCTTATTTCTACTCCAACAACCATATACAATCTTATACTAGGGATCCTCTAACTTGCGGTGCATTCTTTTAGATATACATCCATAACATTCAAGCCTATACTCATAAACACATACGCACATCGCACATGCACCTCTAAACAACACTCATAAAGCATCTTCCTCGCTTTCTCTAAGATTCCATCAACTATATCATTCACACATACTGGTCAATTCTTTAAACGACACACATAACATTTTCTCAACCAATTGAACTATACACAAAAACTCTCTATTACTATTCCTATAACCTCATAGAAGTGCATAAAACCAACGTACAACAATCTTTCTAAATAAATAATTAAAACTTCAACTAACCACGACATGTATCAAGGACTTAGCCTCAATCTAACTTCACTTCACCGCCGTGAGAACACCACCTTCTATCATAGATAAGGAAGTATCTTCTCTCCCTTCTAGACAACTTCTCAACACCATTAGCTTGACTTAATGAAAAGGTCACAAAATTTTAAAACATGAAGGCCTGAAACATGAAGGGATAATGTAAATAACTTGACTCTCTCTATTGAGGCCTTAGGAATAAAATATCAAATACAATGGGTTCATTAAGGTATAAAAACTGAAGAAACCTATAATGGAAACTGAATCTCACTGATCAATAAGAGAATTGTCTGAGTACTGGAACTGAACATACTTAAAAACTTGAGTATATGAGTCATGGGCGGCATGCCCTGAATTTAGAGCTCATAACTTATAGAATGTGATTCCAACTACTAGAAGAACTGGAATTTCTCATTTTTGGAAACTAGAAGAGTATGTAATTCTCCATCACGTCTATGAACAAGAATTAAGATCATGGAACTGAAATATAAAGCATGAGTAGGTTTTGGGACAACTAAAAATACTGAAATAACATTGGGTCAAGCACCGATTTTTCTCACAGCAAATTTACAACTTACTGGTACTTCTACTAAAATGTAAAAGCTTGACTTGACTACTTGTTCTATCATCTCCTCCTAAGCTTTAAGCCATAACTCAAATTCTCAAATGCTTACTAATTTTGAATCTCCACAAACATCTCTATCATCGGAATGTACACCATCTAGTGCTTCAACTCTTATTTCTATTAGCTCAACTTGAATACTTTCTAACCTTTTGATAGACCATGCTACTTCTGTCTTCTCCCTCTAATACCATGCCTATGAACTTATGTTTCTAACCCATAAGAATCAAAATCAAACTTAAGAGGCTCAACATTTCCAATCATACGCCTCGCCTTAACATAGCCATCAAAACATCATCCATCATCTAACTAGTATTTATCCATCTAACAATTCCATGGAACGACTCACTACACCACATACACTAATCCTCGAAATTAAAGCAGTCCCATAATATCTTGGGTGAGCTTTCTCATCATAATATAATATTAAACTTAATTACAAGTCAACTACACTTAAACTCTTGTGTACACTGTTCAAGCCTATTAGGTCACTTCCGGCAACTAATACCAATAATCCGGAAACAGTCACATTCGGCTTCATGATCACCAATCGTTCAAACTTAAGGTCTCACACTTCACATAATTTACAACTCCATCTCACGCATAACTCCCACATGAAGATTATAAAACAACTCATCCATGAACACTAGCCCACTTAAACCTTATAACTATAATAATTAGTCCTAATTATATAGCCTATCTTATTCACAATCCATTAACATATTCTTCTTTCACCCGTCACTACTATCTATCCTTCATACACAACTTAACATAGTTCATAGCTCTCTACGTCTTAACTTAACTTCCTCTTGCAATCTGGAGAGCGCTTAGATTAACAACACTTACCCATCGAGTACTTCCATCACTAACCTATACTCCCTGTCATACAAATATCGTCAACACTTGTTTCATACCTCGAACAAACTATATCACTTCCTATTAACCCAATTGCATGCAAAAAGAGATTTCGCTATACTTATGCTTAACAAATCACACTTACCATCCTTCTTACTACTATACCTCCACATCCCACATTTTTAGCCAGCACAAGGAACAAGAAGAACTACAAGTTTCTAGTGGATCAAAATAGGCCTCACACGGCTTCAATAGACTTTGGTTTTGTGTTTTGATCAAGAAAGTTCTATGAATAACAAAGAAGCTATGCTAGTGAATCGAAAGAGCCCCACACGACTTCACTAGACTTCGATTTTTCACAAACATAATGATAACAAGACTACATAATACAAGAGATAGAAACTTGACACACAACATTCAACGATCTTAGAATGCACCTTACTCTGTCTTAATTAAATAACTCATAAGAATGAGGGCATAACTTTCAACTTAAGGAACATAACACACTAGAGAGATCCTCTCAAGCCCTTTATGTAACTTTTAAAATTTCTTCTAGAAAATTTAGAGGCATTACCTGGGGAAGAACTAGAGCTTGCGAATTATGTTATCTCAAAAATAATGCATAGACGGCGAAGTATATATTAACATTGTAGATTCTGAGGAGGAATCTGAAAGCACATCTAACCTAGGCTTAGTTCACGACTTTTATGAACATGAATAAAGTACTTCAATCTTTGGAACTCAAAAGCACTGACAGGATACTTTCTATCTCCCTTACAATCCCATAACTATCTACGGAGAATTAAGCTTAACTATTTCTGATACCTTGAAAATGAGGCAGAGTTGGCCAGAATAGAATAAGATGAGAATCTATATAAGCTTCTTGGAGAACCTTTTTATAGCACGATCTTAGACTTGAAAGAAGGGAAAAAATTCCTAAATGCCCTGTAGCCTCTCGAAGAAAAGTACAGACGCCTCTGTACCATTCCATAAGAATTTATTAGATACGACTTCATAGACACCCTAGGACACTTGAACTCTGTGCTCTAATACAAAGTTTGTAACGCCCCAAAATCGGGTCTCGAGATGTCACACGGTGCTTAGGGTCACAAGTGACCCCAAGATAACCCTTCTACTGGCATAACTCATAAGCAACTGAATAAAAATACAAATCCATACAAATCAGCAGAAATTAACTCTTTTCTGAATCTGATCTATAAAAAAATGGAATTTTACAGGATTATAATTCTGCCTTTACAACCAAAATTGAAAGAAAAAACATCAACTTCTACTGACTGTCTATGAAGCCTCTACTAGTACTGACTGTAGGTAGCTGGGTCATGACTCCCGACTACCCCAACTCAATACGACTGAATAAGGAAAATACAACACTATAAACTCTACATAACTAACCCAAGCCCTTGAATCAAAAGGATTCATCACCTGTTGACTGGATACCACGAACTGACTGGATCCGAAGGTGCAACTATACCTTGTACCTATATTCTGAGAAAATGCAGCCCACATCCAAAGATGTGGGTCAGTACCATGGAAAGGAACCGAGTATATGGGGGTGTATGCAGTTGTATAAACATCATCATCATAAATATTTATAAGAAATATGCAGGATGTATGAGAGACTCACATAGCCCAAAAAAAATCATCATAATCATGACAGGATAAAATAAGTATAATAACATATGTGAGTCATCATATAATTTGTCAATCACTTTCAGTTCATCAAGAATATCATTTCTCATAATGTAAATATCATTTAAATCTTTCGAAAAAATAACTTTCACAATTCCACTTTCAAATCACTTCACCATTCACCATAGACGCAAGGAAACACACACACACTGGGAGATCCTATAACTGACATAAACCATGTGAGCTACATGGAGTCCAACGTACAACCCACATTGGGGAGAGCCATCCTATCCTTGCTATCGGAGTAGGATTTCCAGTATCAATTTAAAAACACTAGTGATCACTAAATAAATCCGCCTCAGGATCACATCCTATGGGGGCACGCAGTTCTAGGGAAGTAAGGTCACTTTATACCTCCCTCTCGATGCTAAAGATTACTCACAGACTTAGCTCAGAAATTTAAATCAGCCTCAGGCTCACATTAAAGAAAATCCACAATAAACACTTCAACAATTTTCATCAGGAGCCAATTTGCTACACCTTTATCATAATCAATAAAAACGTGAATTTCTTTCACAGTCGAGTTCAAAATAACTCATTCATGACCAAAAGGTCAAATCATTCAAAATATCTCAAACATTCAACATCAACGTGCTTATAACACACACTTTCTAAAAAAACACAATTTTCAATATGGATTCACGACCCAAATATCAAAATCATGATAAATATCGTTCAAGATTCATGCTTTATATCACCACACATGTAAATTCATCTTCCAAAATCATAAACATCAAGATTTCATAATAATCATCATAAGATATGGGTTCATACTTCAAATTCATAAAAATCAAATAAAAATCATGCCTTTGTAAAGAAAATTACTTTTGGGAACAAGAACGAAAGAGAGTTCTTGTTGAAAATCCCCACATACCTTGAATGATGAACTTTAGATCGATACTCATTTTTGAGATGTTAATCGTGTCTTTGAATGATGGTTCTTGGAGTTCTTGAACTAGGAACTTGAAATCTTGAATAAATTTTTATAATTAAGGTTGAACTTTGGAGGTTCTTGAAGTTCTTGAACTAGGAACTTGGCATCTTGAATAAATTTTCAGAATTAATGGTGAACTTTGGAGGTTCTTGAAGTTGGATGTAAGAGCTTAGGGTTTTCTTTTTGAGGGAATTTGATGAAATATAACATATAGTGCTTCTAATAGGCTTTAATATAGGGTTTGGACGTATTTTGGGTGAGGGGGAATGACCAAAACGCCCCTAAAAATCAAATAATTCTCGAATCTGTCCTTTGGCGGACTGTTTTGATAGTCTGAAGTAGATCAACCATAACGTTTTACTCCGATATCCAAATTAGATGAAACCAATTTCATTAGAAAGAGGACTCTCATATCTTTCCGTTGATATATAGTATCTCACCCAGATCATTGTGTACGAGGATTTATGATTGTTTGAAATTGACCCAAAAATTCACTTTTGATTGGCTGAAGTAGATCGACCAAAACTTTTTTCTCCGATAGAAAAATTGGATGAAACCAATTTCATCAGAAAGAGGACTCACAGATCTTTCCTTTTATATATAGTAGATCACCCACATCATTATGTACAAGGAGTTATGATCGTTTAAAAATGAAGCAAAAATACGCCAGGCCTCAGTACTTTTTTCCTGCACGTTTTACTGTTCACTGCTATTCACGGTTTGATCGGAATGTTCATAACTCGTCGCTCGGGTGTCCGTTTTGGATGATCCACATATCGTTGGAAATCTTATTCGATACTCTACGTAATCATGGGTCATAATCTAAGACATTCTACACGGAATATTTATAATTCATTCTAGAAGATAGAAGCCAACACGTTTACGCACAAAATTTCAACAAAAAATTTCCCGGGGTACTACACACACAAAGAGAAAACAACACTTAGAAAGGAGATGAAGAAGAAAGATTGCATAAATGTAAAGATACTAGAGTGACCTTTACTTCCACTAGATGATTAAAAAAAGGAGATGTATCAAATCTCCAATCACACCTCACAAATGAAAGTTCAAACCACACTCTTAGGTAGACACAAAGGGAGTCACCTTCCCCAAGCACCAACCTTTCTTGCCAATTTGTCAACACAAGTGAAATCCATCACTTATTGTAAACCCTAATTTCAGATTCTCTCTCTAAGAGAGGAAGAAAACTACCACTAAAGAGTATCTCTCAATAATTTCATCAATGTCTAATGAAAAGAGATGTAAAATGGTCTATTTATAACATTACATGCCAAATAACAAAAATGCCCTTAATGAGGGCTTATAAATGGGAGCCTATGGAGTGTATACTTGGAGTGTAAAATGTCTTCATTGTCCTTAACTAGAGGCGCGTATGAAGTGTATAAGTTCCCCTCCGTCTTTCTCTTGACCAAGGCTTCAAAATACTCCAAAATTCTTCAATTGCTTGCCAATTCCGAAGACTTAACCCTTAGACAATACCTTGTGTTCTTGATTATCATTGTGCTTGTATCATGGGAGGTACACTAGGAAGATCATCCGGGCATACCTCGAGCAATTCACAAATCACAGGAACAACTTAGAAAGAAGGACCTTCGGATCTAGAATCCTTAATATGAACTAAATGAAAGAGGCACCATTTTGAAACAAATTTTTGGGCTCTAAGATATGAAATAACCTACCCGTAGGCGCTAGGGAACTACCTACCCATTTAATTAAAAAATTGTTTGGGAAATAGAATTGGCCCTTCAGGTTCGACAATCAAGAGATGTGTAGAACGAATGCAACCAGTCTATCCCCAAAATTATATCAAAGTCTAACATGTCCAATTCTATCAATTCCACCAAGGTCTCTTTATAATAGACAATTATCACACAACCCCTATAGGCCCTTCTAGTCATAATGGAGTTAACCACCGAGGTGGACACAGAAAAAGGATCAAAAATACAATCAAGATCAAAGTCAAAATAAATAGCCACATAAAGGGTCACATAAGAGAGAGTATACAATGGATTAAGTAGACAATATACATCATTAGAAAAGATTTTAAGCGTACCACTAA
Organism: Capsicum pubescens; assembly: GCA_030864215.1. Lineage (NCBI taxonomy): Eukaryota > Viridiplantae > Streptophyta > Magnoliopsida > Solanales > Solanaceae > Capsicum > Capsicum pubescens. Next base: position 138,845,167 of record CM061545.1, read on the forward strand.
CAGCATCAGGGGATGCCTTAAAAAACTACAGAAAAGAAAGAGCATACAGGCGGTTCCAACTAGTGCTAGAGAAAACAACAAAAGTACCACAATTTGGTCTAGGAGAAGATGAAGCAGCAACATGAATCTTATTCTCCGTAAAAGCAACTTTAGAAGGACAACCCTATAGCAAATGACTAGTCTGACTGTATTTAAAGAACTTATTCCTCCATTTCTCGCATAAGCCATGATGCATCTGACAACAAAATCTACAAGAAGGAAATGACGATGGTGGCAGAGCCCCACTAGCCTGTTACTTAGCTCCTAGTGCTCTAAACCCACTATCATACTGAGAAGGATGATCACCTAATGGCTTTGGATAAGGAGCATTAGCCGTAGATTAGGGACAAAAATTGCCCCACTTTTTATTGATTACTTCCCACTATATCTGCAACTTTGCTGCTAGCCTCCACCTTGATTCGAATAGCAAAAGTTCTTATGTTGTCTATCACTTATCTTTGTGTGCTTCTTATTTTCTTTCTCCATTTGTTCCATATACCCCACAAGTCTAGAGATGTCTTTATCCTTGTCAAATAAGGCAGCCTTGGTCTAAAAAATCAACTCATGAGATAACCCCAAAGAAAACTTTCTCATTTTAGCCCTCATTCTAGACACCAATTTAGGAGCATTACGCAACAACTGATGAAACTTTAAGGCATACTCCTTTAATAACATCCTATATTGCTTCAGAATCATGAATTCCTTGGCCTTTACCTCCATCAACTCCTAAGGAAAGAAGCAGTCAAGAAAGAACTAGAAAAATCAACCCATAAGGCACACTCAGCATCATCTCCCCTAGACTGGTCCCACTCCTCATACCATTATTATGTTACATCCTTTAATTGAAAGGATAAAAACTCTACACCCTCCATATTAGTACCATGCATCACATAGTTGATCTTTTCTATCTCATTCATAAAGTTTTGAGGATCTTCCTCAACTTTAGAAATAGTTAAAATAGGAGGATTCAACCTCATGTATTTGCCAACCCTAGTGATCTTATATGATGGAGCAACAAAATCAACATGCTCAGTATGAGAGTCCACTAACTGGGTAATCAAATAAATCAACTGGTGAAACTCAACATTAGACACATCAACTTAAGGTTCCTATGGAGGTACAGGGAGATCTAGTGGATCTCCCTCAGGGTAATCAGAAACAGCGACCCTAGACTAGGTTCGAACTTTTGGAGTTTGATAAGCTCCACCCAGAAAGTCCTATGATTGGTCATAAGGGTTGTCGTGATCATCAGATCCTCTGGGATGCATGATCTGAAAAGAAAACACATAGTAATTATAGAAGATGCAATACCTTAGACCCTATCAATAGCTCAAAATAGAACAACAAGAAAGGAAAATATTCCTAAATACTCGTAGCATCTCCTATATGAGTGTGGTGTTCTACAATCCTACAAATGAGACTCTACTTGATATGTATTTATTGGACATCCAATGAAACATAACCTATGCTCTAATGCCATCTTTATCACGACCTGAACCAGGGCCTGGCCATGATGGGTATCTCAAGTCCCATAGGGATCAAAGATCACCCCTGCACCTAACAAAATCAAACACAACACACCCCAATGTCGGATGAATTCCAAATTTATAAAAAGATAGCATGGAAGAATCTTAATGGAATTCTAAGCAAGTCCATAACCACCGACCGACGACTGGCCAAACAATCTATTGACACCACCAATACCGTAGTACACCAAACAAAGCCTTACAAATAAAGTACAAAAACTTAATATCACTAAAGTGTAGGGACATGCCCCCGACTATAGCCAAATAAATAAGTCTAAATAGTCTTTGGCATAAGAGAACATAACTTGAAATGAAGACTTTCAATGTATGGAAGCTCACCACTTTAATATGAACTCACAAGCTGATCCCAAATCCTTATCACATAGAAGAAGGAGTAGAAGTATGGCTAATTTCTACATCTCATAGGGATACAACGTTCAAAGATGGTTAGCGAGGTAAACGCTAGAATGTAACTCGGGGATAAGGATAACATAAAGACATGATCAATGGTTTAAAATCATTCAAAAACAATACACATAATCAAATACATATACATATATACTTCACATAGTGGTATAGGGAACACGACTTACTATGCTCTTAAACCTTTAGCTTGGATTGTATAGTCGAACTATCATAACATGTACCCACGGGTTATATAGGCTCAATCTCTCATCCCCTGGTCGTGCCACAATACATGTAGTTGCACGAACTAGAGAATAATCACACATATATGCATGGGAGACTCAAACCTCTTAATCATATACTAAGGTGACTTAATCACCTGATCAGTTAATGATTTACATGGGACTCAAAAATCCCTAGTCATTTTGTCCTCCGCATCGGCAAATGTTGTTTCCAGTATCGGTCACTCGGACCTCCAGTTTCATGATTCAACTACACAACCCTTATTATAACCCAATTAAAACAAGTATAACACATTCCCATTTATTGAAAAATAATTCACATTAAGGCATACATTATTTGTACCGTCATACCAATTACACTTGCAAAGTAATAAGAACAAGCCAAACGAACTTATATTAAATTGGGGAAAACAACTCCCTTTGATTATTAATACAAGGTGGGGGAACACTGACTCCCTTTGATTAATAAATTAGGCAATTGTGTTTCTAATACTTCTTTATATCTTGCAAAAGTTCAAGAATAGTTTAATTTTACAAATCCCATATTTCTCATAATTAAAACCCAATTTCACATTATAGGCTTGGGGTCATAACCACTTAAAAAGTCTAAAGTTAGGGAAAACCATAATTTCCTAGTTCATTCACTGTACCCATGCACCCACAAGTTGAAAGACATAATTAAAGCATTAAAATTATATATAAACCATGATAACTATTTTTTAATTCATAAGCATTTATAAACCACCAACCCTTTTTTCAAGACCAAGACAAATATCTCATGAACAATACTTTGAACACTTGCTTTTAACAAATTTAAAATAAGGTAAGAGTAACATGCCTTGAACACAATGAAATTTCGAGAGAAATCAATCCATGATCCCTTAGATGACCAACTTGATGAAATCCTAGCTTGACTTGCTTTAGGGGATTTAGAGAGCCTTTTGGAGTTTTTGACAAATTACTTAGATTGTTTCTTAGTTCTAATGACACCTCAAATGAGTTATAATACATGGGTTTTAATTTTGGTAAGAGGGGAAATGTCTAGAATACCCTTAACTTAAAAACTTGAAAAGTGTCGTGATTGACTATGGGTCAACTAGTGACTCGTAGCCGCTCATTATGACTCATCACCACGAGTCGTAACAAATATAGTCTCTAGGACCCCCGTACCCTAATTACCCTACGAATCACTGATATTCTATGATTTGCACCCCATGACTCGTAACAAGTCCTTACGGCTTATAGTGAGCCACTCATACTCAGAGAAGAACTTAGCCAATAAAATTTTGATTTAGTTATGATTTCATCCCAATGACTCGTTATGAGTCTTAATGACTTTTACACTCAATTCATACCCTAGATAGAAACTCAAACACCATCTACGACTCATCATGTGAGTCTTTTCCAGGGAAAAAAACTTAGAACTCAAAAACTTTCAAGGGTAAAAAACTCATGGTCTTACAACCATAAACTTTAAGGATACTTTGGTGATTTAATGAATTTCGATTAGCTTTGTTACTCGGGTTAAAAGAACATTTTCCCTTTATAACCTTGTACATAAATTAGTGACTTAAACCCAATTCACATTTACATTCGACCATCTGTCCTAGGGACTTATAATTATTTGGACTTAAAGAAACATATAACCTTGGGTCATTATTACTTTGAACATATTTACTTTTTCTGATTCAAGTCTGGCATTTATTGTTTGAAGGGAGTTCTAGGTATGTTATCAATTTTAGGAAAGCTTAATGTTTATGGTTGTTGGAATTTCTTTTTTGTTTGTAACCACTATAGTGGCACAATTGGGTTATTTATCTCTTATTTGTGCCTTCTGGGATAATGGGGGCCTATTAAGATTGTAGTTAGACTACATTTATTTTTATGTACTTACTATGTATATTTACCATAATCGCTCATTTTAGAGTATTATTTTTTCTTTTTCCCCTTTATTCCAAACTTTAGTATACATTCTCGCATTTTATTATAATATTATTGAAATTTACTTTGGTCGACCTCTGTTTCTTATTGTGTATCCATTATTATTTTTTCTAATACTACACTTCTACACCTTATCCCTAATGCAGATCTATGTACTAACAACCACCATTGACATTGACCTTAGGCTTGCTGTTGCTTTAAATATAGGCTGAGCTTTTAAAGCCCAGAGTTGATCTTCCCTTCTTCTACTGCTTTTTGAAAGTGTTTTGCATATTTCAAGTTTACATGTATGTTGGATACTATCTAGTACTCTATTCTTTTGATTTAGTGGATGTTGTACCGGCCTTACTGCTTAGTACTTCTATTACATGACTATATTCAATACTCTTTTATCTTCTCAATTTTAGCCTGATGTTCTGGGCTATAGTTTGTCTTACCTACTAGTGGATTAAAGTATGAGTCATTATGTGACATATTGTGTCGTGGCATGCCTTCTAATTCTCTTTCATATGACCATTTCTATTTTCGTTCCTCCTTCTATTAGCCCTTACGAAATCCATTTGTAATAAATATGTAGAGCACGAATTATAAGAAGGTTTTAATAAATTTCACACTCCATCACATAATATAAACATAAAATAAGTGAAATTCTCCCTAAAATATTTTATATCCTCTCACTCTTAAGTGTGGTGCGCTTCACACCCATAAATAAGACGCCACTTAGCGTAATACTTTTTGAAACCCGAGACACTTTAAACATGATTCTGATACAAAGTTTTTCATGACTCAAGCCTACTCCCTAATTATAAAATGGTTCTTAGAGTAACAAGTGACCTCAAACTAAACCATATCCTGACATGATATTAAGAATAGTGAAAAAACTCATATGTACTAAAGGGAAGCTAAATTGAAATGACACTATATTGGTAGGAACCAATGTCAATACTGAAATGTCAAAACCATAAGCTTAAACAAGTAACATATCTGTTTGTGTATCTGAAAGCCTCTAAAAGAGCAAAGTTGTAAGGACAAGTCCCCAACTAACTCTAATTGTCTGAAACTAAAATAAAGAAAAATGAAATACTGATAACTAGTGTTTGAATAATGAGGACCCAAAAAAAATATTGTTGAAATGATATTGAATCGAGCTAACATTAATCAGGATGTTGAACGTCTGAACCTATATTATAAGACAATAAAAAAAAAAAAGTATACAATCAGTACTTTGAATGTGTTGATAATTTTATAACTGCACTTCTCTATTTATGATGAGCATGCTTTACATGACAAACTGAAAATGGGAGTGAAACATGTAAATTGATATAATAACCGAGAAATAAATGTCTAAAACTATAATATGATGAATAAATTGAATATAAGTTCAAGAAAGGTCTGAGATGAAACTGTGGAAAGTTTCTATAACCGACATAGACCATGTGAGCAACTGCAATCTAACATGTAACCCAAGTAGGGAGGGTGTTGTATACCTTGCGAAGGGTAAGAACCATAACTGTCATTAAATCAATCGTTAGCCCATTAAGGGAAAGTGATAAGGTCTCAACTAGGAAGGATCCCTTTAACCTATGGTGCAATGGTATTTTGTACTTGGGTTATCTAAACCAATGTCCTCTTGGTGCTATGTCCTACACCCAACTGAAAGTAAACTTATATACTGAAATACTTAACAATACCGATGTGTTGAAAATGAAAGATAAGTTTTTTATCTAAAAGCATTCTAAATCATGAAAATTAACGTACTGAATATTAAACTAAAAATGAATGATATCCTAGGTTATCGGGTGTTCATAACCCAGGATCATTGAATAATAAAACTAATATAGAAAATTATATAATTTGAATGTTATAAGGAATTTAATAGCTTAAACCCAATATTAGGAATTTATCCAAAATAGAGAATTTATAACTATGATAATGTACAAACACTATAATTTATAGGAAATATGTATTCATGGCATAATAGTGGCAATAGACTCAATCATAGTGTAATTTCATACTTTTCAAGGAAACCCTAACTTGAGGAATATTTTGAACTAAAAATTTAAATTCACTATCGAAATTAATCATCTAAAGGGAACCCAACGATGAAATCGCACATACCTGAGAGTGAAAACCTTGGTGAATCCTTTGATTTTGTAGCTTGATATTGAAGAAACATAGTTCTGGTTTTAGATGAAGAAAATTGCATGCTTTCTTATTTTTTCTCTAAGTGTCAAATCATTTTTGAGTAATGATGGACTTAGGGTAATTTTAGGCTTATTAATTTGTTTTGGGGTATCTTAAACAACATAGTTTAGGGGTCTAAATAGAGGGAAAAAACTAGAATGTCCGTTATAAAACATAACTGAAAAAGTTATAGAATGTGATATAACGACTACCTTACGATCGTGGTACCCACCTAAAATAATGGGTAGCGCTTATGTGTTGTTGTTTATTTTGGTGACATGACCCGCCCTGGGTATTTCTCGTAATAGGCATCCCAAGTCCGACTAAGACCGGAGACCAACCCCGTTACCCAACCTAACCTCCAGCCGCTTGCCCTGAGTAAGATGAATTTCGAGCATGCAACAAAATAATGTAACAACTCACATAAAGACTCTAGAAATAGATAACAACCGTGACCAACCCAACAAAGTCCAACCATCCTATACCAATAATCCATCCATACCAAACCAAGGTCCATAAACTAGGCCATAACCAAGGATGTTCCAAAACTAGATATAATTAATCCCAAACTGAAATATGATGGAACAGTGAGAAATTATTTTTGATGATACCAGACTCCCGGCTTATTCTAATGCCAAGGTCGACACCAATATCGATCCCTTCTACTCCAGCCCATTGAAGTTCCACAAAGCCTCTAACCAGAAGAATAATGAAATTTTGTAGGGATATACCACCAACCATTGACAATACCAATATCCAAAATAAAATCAAAGTGTCAAAAAATATCCATAAAATGAAATGGAGCCTTTCGAAAGTATGGAAGCTCACAATATCATTAAAAATTTTGTCCCTGAGACAATCACTATGTAGGAGGAGTAGAATGGTCGATTCCTGCATAGCATGGGTATAAGCCACCAGTAGACGGGGTTAGCGAGTGACCGCTAGCATAATCTCAGGGTAAGGATAAAATAATTCAATTTATAAAACCAAGTAAAACCATACATAATGCATACAACCATACCTATATATATATAACAATGCTGGGAAAAGGGACAAGGTTTAGCATGCCTTTAAAATATTTACCGGGGTTGTGTAGCATTGTTGTCCTAAATCGCCCATAGGCTATATAGGTTCAGCTCCCCTGCTGACAGGGCCTTAGTGCATGTATCTATATGACTTGGGTAGAAACCCTTGGGATGACTAGTACATCCCCCAAGTATAGTGTGACATCATGGACACGATCACCAAGAACAACCTCATATCGACAAATATGAGTTTCCTGGTGTGGTTCCCCCAGCACCTCTACCTTCCACGGTTTTGCTACAATCTCTCCACTATTGCCCAGTTAAATTAAATTTCCAAATAAGCAAACCATTCTCCAGTTATTAACCTAGGCCATTAATATTGGTATCTTTATACCAATCCTTACTTGCAAGTATTATCCATAGCCAACCATATAGAGGTTTAAGAGGACTTTCAAGTGCCCTTTCCATTTGTCATATTAAACCACTTAGGGGATTCCATGTGCACCTCAAGAATAGATATTATCCATTTGTCATTCCTAGCTATTTAAACAACGCATAATTTCTTTACTAAGTTTTAAAACATGCCAGAGTTCTATTAAAAGTAGTCAATGCAATGAACATATCTTTATAAGCATTTTGTCGAACACATTGGGGCATAATATCACCAAAATAGATTCCAATTACCATTAAACCATTCCCATGTAATCTACTTATGAAAAACCACCTTTAATGAATATAACAAAATAACTAAAATCATGGGAAATCATAACCGACTATTTAATATCAAAACACCCAATCATATTTAAAAACAATAATCATACAATCAGTGAAATCATAAAAACATTCATAAAAACCATGCATTTAGTTAGAATTAACAATGAGGGAAGAGAACATGCCTCAAACCAAGATGAAGACGGAAATAAATCACCAAGACAAGCCCCAAATTGATCCTTTAGTTGAAACCCTATCTTTCCTTGCCCAAAAGATCCTAAGAGAGTTATGAAGTGTTTTAGAAAAGTTTTAAAGTATTAATGAATGGAATAATAGGTTAAATAACCTGCCAAAAAGGTTAGAAGTCATGGGTACTTATTAGGATAAGTAGAAAAATGTCCAGAATTCCCCCACTTAAGTTACACCAAAATCGCATCACAAGAATACGACTGACCCACACGAGTTATACCTTCCAATAGGATTGGTATCCTCCACTCGTATCCTAGACTCATCCCTTTGATACAATATGTCCAGTATACGACTCATCTAACCAAGTAGTATTGATAGAATATGATCCATACACTTCATTTGTACCCCTGGAAAATTTACACCCGAGAAATAATTTGACACTATCCACCATACGAGTCCTGGGTACGACTCATACCATGTCCTACAGCTCACGGTGAGCAACTCATACTCAGATCCAACCTAAGTAACCAAGTATAAGATTAAGTTAAGGAACCATATGATTTGTAACCATCAATATGACTCGTACCCCTAAGTCATACCTATTCCAGTAACCAAAATCGATCTTACCAACCAATACTAGTCATTATACGATTGGAACTTAACATCCATACCCAAATATATAGCTTGTACCGATGAGTCGTATTGGTCCAAAAAACCAGAATTCTTGGAATTTTCTAAGGTACAGAAACCAAGGTGTTTCAGTCTCCCCCACTAAGAACATTCATCCCCAAATGACAAATAAGGTAGGGGTAACCACAGTCACGAGTCATTTGTATTATTTTATCAAATATATTTGTAATCTTTAACAAAGTTTGTAAAATAAATAGGCAAAGATATTAACCTGTCCTTTAATAAACTCATAAAATAAAGATGCATTGAAGACATATACCTTCCGCACGAATCCTAGGAGTAGAAAACAAATGCAAATATTTGGACTTCATGTCCTCTTCCACTTCCCATGTTGCTTCTTCGACCTTATGGCTCCATAAAAGAACCTTAATCGAAGACATATCCTTGGTCCATAACTATCGAACCTACCTATCCAAGAACTCAACTGGAACATTTTCATAAGAAAAAAGAATCAGTGATTCCCAATCCTTATAAAGGAACAATCGAAGAAGGATCACCAATGCATTTCCTCAAAATTGAAACATGAAAGATCGGATGAACCAAGATCAAGCTAGAAGGCAACTCAAACTTATAAGTAATATTACCAATTCTGTGCAAAATCTCATATAGACCCACATACCGAGAAATGAGCTTCTACTTCTTGCCAAACTACACTACTCCCTTCATTGGAGATACCTTAAGAAAAACCTTATACCCAACCTCAAATTCCAAGTCTCTACACCTAACATCCGCAAAGGAATATTAGCAACTTTAGGCAGCCTTAAGCCTATCCAGAATCACCTTTACCTACTCCATAGCCTGCTAATAAAAATTGGGACTAAACATGTCTTCCTCACTAAGCTCAAACACAACAATAGAAAAACTATACCTCCTACCATACAATGCCTTAAAAGGGGCCATACCAATACTAGAATGATAACTATTGTTGTGAGAAAACTACTTCGAAGGTAGATACTAAATCTAATTGCCACCATAATCAATCACACTGGCCCGAAGCATATCCTCCAATATCTGAATAATTCTCTCTGCTTGCCCATCTATCTATGGATGGAAAGCACTACTCAGAATCACATTTTTCAACAACTCTCTCTAAAAAGACTGCCATGAGTGAGACATAATCTATGTACCTCGATAAAAAATAATTGAAACAGACACCCCATACAGCTTCACAGTCTCATAAAGATACAACATAGCAAAATCCTCCACCGAGAAGGTAGTTCGCACTGGCAAATAGTGTGCAGACTTAGTCATCCTATCCATGATGACCTAAATGGGATCATATTGATTTCGAGACCGAAGAAGACCAGTAATGAAATCCATATTAATCACTTCCCACTTCCACGAGCAAATCAATTTCTTGATACAACCCTTCTTGCCTCATGTACTCAACCTTAACCTATTGACACACTACACACTAGGCGATAAAATCAACCACATCCCTCTTCAATCCATTCCATAAATAAATCACCTTGAAATCATGATACATCTTAGTCGAGCCAGCATAAATGACATAGCACGACTCATGCACCTCAGCCAAAATCCTTTGTTCCAACCCATCGACATCAGGAACATAAAACCTCATTTGGTATCATAAAGTACCATCACCACTGATCTCAAACACCACTACTTTTTCCCACCAACGTCATTCTTGATTTTTATCAATATAGGATCTAGAACTTTCTTCTCCTTAATCTCTGCACCATGAGATGATCGAACCACTTATTGCACCACCACACCACCATCCTTTGAGTCCAAGAGGCGAACTCCAAGATTAGCCAAGCGGTGAATATCCTTGACCAATTCCCGCTTTCCTTCAACCACATAAGCCAAACTCCTCATAGATAACCAGGCAAGAGCATCAACAACCACATTAGAGTTACCTGGGTTATTGTGAAGATTAATATCATAATCCTTGCAAAGCTCAAGCCATCTTCTCTGCCTAAGATTAAGCTCTTTCTAGGTGAACACATAACGTACACTTTTATGATAAAAAAAGATATCCACGTGAACACCATACAAATAATACCACCATATTTTTAAAGAAAACACAACCACAAACAACTCTAAATCATGAGTAGGATAATTCCTCTCATGTACCTTCAACTGCCTTGAATCATAGGCAATCACCTTCCCATGCTGCATAAAAATACAACCAAGACCTACCCAAGATGCATTGCAATAAACCACAAACCTATCATTGTATTTTGGCAAAGTCATAATTGTAGCAAAAGATAACTTATCCTTTAACTTCTCAAAACTCCCTTCACAAGCATCTAACAAAAAAAACTTGACCTTCATCTGAGTTAACTTAGTCAAAAGACCAACTATTAATGAAAATCTTACAAGAAATCACCCATAATACTCGGCTAAAACCAAGAAGCTCTAAATTTTAGATGGATTCATGGGTCTAGGACACCTGTTCACCACAACACCCTTTTGCAGATCCACCATAATCCCTTCACTAGAAATATTATGACCCAAGAAAGTTACAATGTTTAACCAAAAATCACACTTGAAGAACTTGGAATACAACTATTTTCCACTTAAGGTCTGCAACACCATATGAAGGTAATTAGCAGGATCCACCTCACTCTTTGAATAAACCAGAATGTCACAAATAAGCACAATAATGAAGAGATCCAAATACTAACAAACATTATTCATCAAATGCATAAAAGTCGCATGAGCATTAGTCAACCTAAATAACATTACCAAAAACTCAAAGTGCCCATACCGAGTACAAAAAGTCATCTTAGGGATATCCACCTCCCTAATTTTTATCTGATTGTACCCTGACTGAAGATCTATCGTAAAAAAGAACTTGGCACCTTATAAATAGTCACAGAGATTATCTATCCTTGCAAGATGATACTTGTTGTTGATCGTCACTATATTCAGATTCTAATAGTCAATGCACATTCAAAAGGAAGCACCCTTTTTGCACACAAAAAACACCGTTGCACCCAAAGAAGATACACTAAGATGAATAAACCCCTTATCAAGAAGATCCTTAAGTTACTCCTTAAGTTCCATTAACTCAGTCTAAGCCATTTTATATGGAGGAATAGAAATTGGATGAGTGTACAAAATTAGATCAATACCAAACTGTATTTCCCTATCCGGAGGAACACCAGGAAGATCATCCGGGAAGATCTCGGGAAACTCATTAACAACGGGAACTGACTTAAAAGAGGGACCTTCTAAGTTAGAATCTTTAACCCAAACAATGTGGTAAAAACACCCTTTAGTGATTAATCTTTGAGCTCTAAGATAAGAAATAAATCTCTCCCTAGGAGCTAAAGAATCACTCTCCCACTCTATATCTGGCTCAACAGGGAATCTAAAGATAACCCTATGGGTCCGACAATCCAAGGATATGTTATAAGAGTGAAACCAATCCATCCTATGATTGATAGCTAAATCCGCCATATCCAACTCAAATAGATCCACCATGGTCTTCTTTCCACCAACATATACTACACACACCTTATAGACTCTCTTAGCAACAACTAAGTCACCTACTAGTTAGAAATAGAAAAAAGATCTGAAATAACCTTAGAATCAAAACTAATAGATATAGCCTCTTAAGGAATCACATAGAAGAGAGTGGACCCTAGATCAGGAAAACAATATATGTCACGAGAGAAAAGCTGTAACATACCAGTAACGACATTAGCAGATGACTTAGATTCCTATCTAGACGCTAAAGAATACAACCTGTTACAACCAACACTAGAATTAGAAGCTGTAGCAGTAGCAGATGCAATACCACTAGGTGTAAGAGCCAAATATAAAGCCACAGGAATCTTATTTTCCCCTATAATAGTAGCAGATTCAACACCACTAGGCGTAGAAGCAGAAGATGAAGCCACACTTGAAGAATTTATTCTTTTCTTCATTGCAATAACCCCAATGAGGGCAACTATAGAGTCGACAAGAAGGGCACGAAGAAACTAACTGACCTCCGTTTGCCTGAGAGTGGGCACCCTATGGATGAAAATTATCACCACCATGATGACGCATGTCGCTCGACTAGTAAGTAGAACTAGTAGTAGAATAGGAACCAGAACTCCCCCACTTCTTTGCCATTTTCCACCATCCTAACAATCCTGAGACTGAGTACCACCCATGTTAGAAAACCTGCTTCTCTAACCCTTGCTATCCCTAAACTCTGCCTGCTTCTTCTTTTTATCCTCCACTAGCTGCATATGAACAGTCAACCTAGAGATGTTTGTATCTTTAATTAGCAAGGTAGTCTTGCTCTCTAAAATCAAAACCCAATTCAACCATGAAGCAAACTTTATCATTTTTTCCTGCATGTCAACCACCGAATCAGGAACATACCTTTACAATTGATGAAACTTCAAGCATATTCCTTGACAAACATTCTCCTCTACTTGCGGTTCACAAACCCCTCCATCTTTGTTTCCCTTAACTCTTAGGGAAAAAAATGATCTAAAAAAGCACCATAAATGGCATCCCATAATAATGACTCCTCCACATCTCCTCTATTGCTATCCCACTCTTCATACCACCAATATATAATATCTTTGAGCTGATAAAATACAAAGTTTACCCCCTCTACAATGGTGGCATGCATCACCTGAATATCTTTTCCATTTTATCTAAGAAGACCTATGAATCCTCCTCCACTTTTACTCCAAAAAAAAGTGGGAGTACTCATTTTCATTAATTGGCCAACCCTTGTAGCCTCAGCAGACAAAGCACTAGACACATCCTGCTCAGCTTGAGTACCAACCAATTTAGCAATAATATGAATAGACTGCCGGAATACTGCATTAGTCACTTTTCCTTGAGGAGAACTAGTAGCAACTGGTGGAACTCCATAACTACCAGAGATTAAGTTGTGGGATCAAAGATGAACCCCAAAAGTGGAATGCACCCCTTAAGCATTACCTCCATATGGGATAGAAGAATTTTATTATGTTCCAAATCTTTTAGGTATGAACTGAAAGATGACCAAACAAAGATTAGAGAAGATTCCAAGACTGATACTCCAAGATTGAAAATAAAGTACCATAAAAGTGAAACATTCCTAAATGCCTTGTAGCCTCTCCCTTATTAGTGTGGCGTGCTACACACCTCTAAAAGAGAGCCTACTCGACATGTCTTTGTGGACTCCCCATTGACCATGAAACTTGGCTATGATACCAACTTGACATAACCCGCCCTGGGGCCTTGTCGTAATGGGCATCCCAAGTCTGTCCAGGATCGGAGACCACCCCTATCACCCCACCTAACCTCAAGCCTCCTTCCCTGAGTTGGCTAAATTCTGAGTATATAAAAAAATAGTGTAACATCTCACATCAAGAATCTGGGAATATATCACCACTATGACCGACCTAACTGAGGCCAACCATCCCATATAAATAATTAAATTATACAAAACCAGATAAAAACAAGGGCCATAAACTAGGCCATAACCAAGGATATTTCAAAATAATATATAATCAATCCTTAAAGAAAATATGAAAGAACAGTGAGAAATTATGTCCAATGATACCAGCCTCCTCTCTTATTCCATTGCCAAGGCCGACACCAATATCGATCTCGCCCATTCCAACCCTTAAAAGTGTCACAAAGCCTCTAACAAGAAGAGTAATGGAATATGGTTTGGACATGTCCCCAACCATAGCCAAAACTAATATCCAAAATAATATTTAAGTGTCTAAAAATATCCATAACATTAAATAGAGCCTTTCGAAAGGATGGAAGCTCACCACTATAGTTCTAATGATGTCCCCGAGTTAATCACTATGTAGTAGGAGAAAAATGGTTGGTTCTTGCTTATCATGGGTAAATAGCTGGCAGTATACGGGGTTAGCGAGTGACCGCTAAGATGATCTCAGGGTAAGGATAAAACAATGCCATTAATAAAACCAAGTAAAACCATCAATATTGCATATGATTATATATATATATATATATAACCATGACGGGAAAAGGAACCTGGTTTAGAATGCCTTTAAAACCTTTACCTGGGTTGTGTAGATTTGCCGTCCTAAACCATTCACGGGCTACATGGGTTTAGCTCCCCCTGTTGAATGGGGCCTAGTGCATCTAGCTGCATGCCTAAATAAGAAACACTTGGGAAGACTAGTACACTCCAAACTATAGTTTTACATCCAGCACACGATCAACAAAACCAACCTCATATCGACAAATATGAGTTTCCAATTTTGGTCCGCACAGGACATCCACCTTCCACGACTTTTCTACACATCCCTCAATTATTGGCCAATTAAAACTAATTTCAATATAACCAAACCTTTTTCCTTTTATTAACCAAAGACATTAATATTGGTATCGTCATATCAATCCTTACTTGAAAATCCATAGCAAACCATATAGAGGTTTAAGGGGACTTTTAAGTGCCCTTCACATTTACCATATTAAACCACTTGGGGGATTCTTTGTCCCCCTCAAGCATAAACATTATCCATTTACCATTATAAGATATTTAACCCATGTATAATTCCTTTAACTTATTTTAAAACATGCCTAAGTTCTATTAAAAGTACTCAATGCAATGAAAATATCTTTATAAGAATTTTGTCAAACACATTCGGGGGAATAATATGACTAAAACAAATTCCAGTTACCATTAAACCATTCCCATGCTATCCAATTATCCAAAACCACTATTAATGCATAATTAAAACCACAGTAACTATAACCAACTATTTAATAACAAAACTCCCAAGTCATATTTGAAAACCAAAATCATACAATCAATGAAATCATGAAAACATTCATAAAAACCATACCTTTAGTTAAAATTAACAATGAGGGAAGAGAACATGACTTAAACAAAGATAATGACGGAATGAAAGACAAGCCCCAAATTGATACTTTAGTTGAAACCCTAGCTTCCCTTGCCCAAAAAATCTTGAGAGAATTATGAAGTGTTTTAGAAAAGTTTCTAAGTGTTAATAAATTGAATAACAGGGTAAATAACCTCCCAAGAAGGTTAGAATTCATGGATCCTTATTAGGATAAGTAGGGAATGTCCATAATATCCCCCACTTAAGTTGCACCAAATTTTTGCCACAGGGAGACGACTGGCCCACACGAGTCGTACCCTCCGATATGATTGATATCCTCCACTAATATCTTGGCCTCACCCATTGGATCAAACACTGTCTAGCGTATGACTCAACCAACCAAGAAATATTGGTAGCATACAAACCATACCCTTCATCTGTCCCCCTAGAAGATTTACACCTAAGAAAGATTTAGACACTGTCCACCATACGAGTCCTGGGTATGACTTATACTCTAGCCTATGGCTCACGGTGAGCAAATTATTCTTAAATCCAACCTAAGTGACCAAGTCTAAGATTATTTTAATGAACTAAATGATCAATAACTGCCAATACGACTCGTACCCCTAAGTCATACCCATTCCAGTAACCAAAATCTATTCCACCAGCCAACACTGGTCGGTGTACAAATAGACCTTACCATCCATACCACAGCATACGACTCATACCCATGAGTCGTATTGGGTCCAGAGACTAGAATTCCTATAAATTTTAAAAGATTCAGAAACCAAGGTTTTTCAATTAGAGGCTTTTATTGACTCTATTAGATGAGTCATGGTAAATTCCAAGCAGAATAAAATTTTGAAACAATGATTAGACCTTTGATCATAGGATCCTTTTATGGTTTGGAGGTCAATTTATCAACTAGTGAGTGTTTAGGGTTTTTTAATGCAGAGGAAAGCATGGTGCTATGGTTCGTGGGATATCATACTGGATAATGTTTCACAATAATGGTCATAGCTCTTAGCTTCAAAACCTAATTAATGATAAGTCATATGCATTAGAAAGAATGCACAAAACCTTTCAAAATCAGGTGTTACACTCATTTGAAGTAGACTATAAAAAGATTATTTTTTGGAATAAATTGGTAAGAAAGGTGTCAACTTAACTATGAGATAGGAGTTACTTATGGCCTTATTATATGTCTAAAATTTCTTTCCACTCTTCCATAATATGAGTTTGGTTCTATGAGTACTTGAAGCATTGTTCAAATCTTAGCTTGTATTTTTGGGGTGTTACACTACAATTGACTTTTCTTCCCTTATTTGATCTGCATTCTAATATAATCCATCTTCCAAACTCTACTTAAATTTAGGCAAGTTATAATTTTCATTTCACTTAACCATGTTCTCTATGAAATGATTTATGTTTTTAGTATGTATTAAAGTTAAGCAGTAGAAGAATTGTCATGTATTCTATTAAAATGTTCTGACAAGGCATCATAATATGTATCCCGGAGCTTTCTAACATCCTCAAATTAAAATAAACATCCTAAAATTACAATAAACTAAACATGTCGCAAATAAATTTTTCAAGGCTGGTAGCATTTTTAAGAATACTATTTCACGTAAGCATTTAGAAATGTTGTTATCTAACTCTATTAAACCTCTCAAAATGTAGTACCTAGAAATTCCTTGTATAGGTAATTCTGCACATCACTGTTTGTTTAAAATTTTCAAAAATACATGTTGCGCATTGTTTGTGAGGTACATTCCCAGGTAATAACATTTTTCAAATTTTGGTTACTCCAGTAGCACATTAAAATGCGAAGGAACCAAAACTAGATTGAATATAAGAAAATACCATACTATATATTTTTACGTATATATTTTGATTTTTAATTCATATGTAATAACAAATTAATACAATCAAATGTTTCTAATCATGTTTTTAGAATGGTGAGTCTTGAGGATTCAGATAACTTATGTAAGGGAGGTGAGTTGAAAAAGGTGATTCAACTCTTGATGTATTAATGTCATGACCCAACATACCAAATTATGTTGGTATCTACTGCAATCCACCTAGATAGGAGAATCCTTACTACTCACTGAAATATACTTGCAGAAGACAATATAAAACAAGCATACTTCATTCATTATCATTAATTTACAATGTTTAATTACAACAAAAAACATTTCCGAAGAAACTAATCTTAACAGGTACAGATGATTCTTAAAGGAAATAAATACAAAAGACACAACTTCTACCATGGAATAATATTTGAAGCTGTTGGAGATCATTACAGTGTCTAGCTTGAAATACCTACTTAACCGACAACTAGAATATACCCTATAAAAAGAGTAGTAACAGTAAAAAATGGCACATATAGGTAAACATCATTAGTTGACCCAAACTAAATCACATAACTATCACATAAATATTTAGAAAGAAACATGCAACTTGATGGGAAATAAATCAAAGTCACTCATTAATCAATCATTGTCGCGCGAATATTACTAGTCTTTAAACACCGAGTATCTAATACTTGTTAAGTGAATCTCCCTATTAACTATGAGTCCTACCATTTCATCCATCAAGATTTTTTTTACCCTAAACCCTTCACAACTAAGACCCTTAGGTAACCCTAAAACTCGTTCCAAAACATGATATACTTTTACACTCTAAGAATCCTTTGATCCATTAAATCTACCATTAAAATTAACAAGATGGTGTCACCCCCTTTTTAGGTTCTAAATACAATAAACATAGAGACCAATGATCACATCATGACATGCAAACATGAACACCTATCTCATGAGTATAAGCATAGACAACATCTCAAGACAACACATCACTATCCACCACAGACATTCAGATAAGAATAATCAATATAGGGACAAATAGGTCAACAATCATGACTTATCCATAATGTACCCCCCCCCCAACTCTTTTACCATTCATCTAAGTAGTTAGACAATATAGATTACACCCTATTTTTTCATTAGACTTAAGTTGAACATCTCATGGATCATTGTACAACAAATAGAAATATAATCATAATTCTTAATTCATAAAAGACCAATACTTAAGTTATAACATAGCCAAGGTCACGCAATGAACAAAGTTAGAAGAATAACAAATGACCAAATTTGCTCAGGGGATCAACATAACACAAGAAGAGCAAGTAGCATGCAACTCGGTTTACATAAGAAATCAATTTTAGTAATTAAGAATATAACTCGATCGCTCATGAAACCCATATATAATGGTAACAAGTAAGCCCGACCGACTTATGGAACCTGCAAAATCAAGAAACACATAATACCTGATTCACTCAAGGAACCGTCATATCACATGTACTTTGTACACAATTTCTAAGGATCTTATGTCTGAATCCATTAGTTATGAACTTTAGGGAACGAGTCTTTATCCATGTACCAAATCCCAGACATCAAGCATATGCCAACATTATATTACCAATATCATAGAGATGTCCAAATACTATAATAATCCACATCCATGATATAAATCATAACAATCACACCCATAATGATAACAAAATTATACTTGTAAAATACAACATGTTTTCATTTAAGTTCATTGCGTGCGATTAACACTTAGGATATAAAACAATAATTCACTTTCTTATATAATGATTTATACAAGACTTAATAAGAATTATTTATCATGCACACATAACATAAATTGGATTTTAACTACATTAAAATAACTACCTACCCTAGTATGTACAACCCATATGTCACAGGCCCACCCCATCCACTTATCCTAATAATATGATATCTTGCAAATTTCCATTTGCTCTGGTTACCATTGTAGTTTCTTAAATATCCACCAACACTAACCACCCTTAACATATCAAAATTTAGTAAGTTCACCCAATTTTTGGTTCTACACTATTAGTAACCAAAAAAGGAAAACCAATAATAATGTAACACACAATTAAGGAACCATTTCAATATTATATCATCAAAAACCCAAAAATAATTATTTGGATCTTATTTATTCTATCCATTCAAACACCATGTCTGAAGGCCTAAGCATGCAATCTCCCATCAATCTAAGTCATGCTTATGCTTTCTTGTCAAAGTCTAAATTATTTAACTAAACCTAGCCAACCTGGATACCAAGAAGTTTCTATAGAGGCATGTACATAAGTTTTGGATCTATGAAGATGATTTATAATGTGGATGATTTTTACCCTATTAATGTAGAAATCCCTTCTCTCTATAGCTCCCGGGGAAAGACGTTAATCTAGGAGCATTTTTACATGAACCTCATCCTCTTGAAACTAAAGAGGATAAAAGAGAAATAAAATTCCTACATGGGGTTTTGGATCCTATCATCTTACTATAGAGGCGTAATGGCTGCTATGGCAATGCTTTTATAGCGGTAAATTCTCTCTATAGAATCATAGCATTAGCTCAACAAAAACTTCAAATTCCTAAATTTAAGATGCAATATCCCACAATAATTTAAGATAATAATTTCTAAATTTTCTACAACATGTACTCGTACTGATATGTCCTTTAATAATGATGAAATAAGTCGCTACAATACATTCCAATTTGCCAGTCATTCATTCTCAAGTGATCATAATAAGAAAGAATGGCATGGGTTAACAATAAATCATAATGCCCTTAACACATTGACATATATATAGACTCACTCAAAATACAAGGAAAAAATTTTTCGTTGGTGCAATAAATTTTCAAATCGTAACTTTAATACTCCTCCGCTCTGCCTAGAATTTTCCCTTGCCCTATGAATCATACGAGACTAATAGAGAATAAAAATTATCGAGAACTCAAGGTATCTAGGTTCAATTCAATATATTTTAATGAATTATTTTAAACACAATAGTTGAAATTTTTTTTCTCCAGAAGGGTCAAGATTCTGCTATAGGAGGAATATTCCTGCTATAGCGGGAGAAGGCTAGTATAACAGGGATAGGTGGTTTAAAGGGGTGATAAATAGGGTTCTCTCTAATTTCTCCCTCGTTAACTTGAAAAACTTCCCTACCCTCCCAGATAACTTTTCTCTAATCATAAAAAATAAGGTAATGATCGATATGTTTCCTCTCTTTACTATTTTATATGTTTTTATGCTTGTTTTACACTTGAATTCATAGGAATAGAATAGGTTGGTCTTGATTTTAATATTTTAAAATTGGGGCTGTTTAGGACAAATTTTCAAAGCATGGTTTCTTTCCTTGTGTTCACAACACTTTTATAGCATTTTGGGAGTAAGAATTATGAAGTTCATTCCTAAAATATGCCCAAAATTCTAAGGAATATGAAGGTTTGTTCTTGGTTTTGTTTTGATGATTTTAGTATGTTCTAGGAGTTATCATGCCCTGATTTTTCCATATACTAGTCTTGACTACTTTAGAATCATTGACCCAAATTCAAAAAGCTTAAAATGGAGTTTTTCATGAAGAGGTGTCATTGTTGCTCCTCTTGACTTGCAGAGTATGATTCCCATTAAGAAAGAAATCTATTTCAAAAATGGAAAGTGGGAATAAATACTTTTTTTGGAAAAAGACAAATAAAACCATAATTTCATTGGAATCGTATCATATACCATTTTAGTGGTCATGAATGTACTGAATAAATTCATG
This sequence comes from Capsicum pubescens, assembly GCA_030864215.1. Taxonomy (NCBI): domain Eukaryota; kingdom Viridiplantae; phylum Streptophyta; class Magnoliopsida; order Solanales; family Solanaceae; genus Capsicum; species Capsicum pubescens. Next base: position 138,866,542 of record CM061545.1, read on the forward strand.
CCATCCCTTGTATCCAGAAATTACGATGATAAGAATCAAAACCTTTGAAAACTATGGCTAAGTCCATTACAAGGATAAAACATTTAATAGAATCCTACCAATATCCTAATCATAGCCTAAAAATATATATTAGTCATTACCATAACACAATCACAGCCTTACGCCAAATAATATATATTTGACATACCCATACCATCTTAATAAAAGGATTAACTATCACAATCCATCGAGCAATGCAATAAACATTATACTAAAGGTTCATTAGTCTCAAATATACCTAAGATGTTAGCCACCTAAGGTAATACGATTATAGAAGTATAATAAGTATTTCACAATAAGGGTCAATTTCCATTTTAACCCCATAACTCATTAATTAGGTTACGTCATGGTATTCTACATAATATCACATCCTAACATCCCTATCTAAGATGCAACATATATAAAACACCATCAGAAAAAAAATAGAGTAGACAAAAGCCTTCCTAGATGACGAACCACAACCCCTGAATCATCCACAAATCATCATTCTTCACTCAATGATCCCAAAATGCCATCACACTATCAAAATAATAATATACATGTTCTTAGTAGTAAAATGAGACCCATATTTCTATATTACGGGCTAGGTTGAATTTTGGATCAAGAACGGGCCTATGGGGCCTACAAATAAAATAAAAAATTAAACTTGTCACTTGGACCTTCAAAGGACAAAGAGTGTGTGCTCAAAATTTGAGTACAATTGGACCACAAATTGGGTCTCAATTCGACCCTCAAATTTTTTTAATGTAGGACCTAGTTTTTAATTATTTTAAAAAGTATTAAAATGGAAATTGAAGGGAAAATTAATGAAAAATGACAAAGAAAAGTTTGGTAAGCTTAACTTAAATTATGTGGATGATTACCCATTTTTTCCTCTCCTTGAGCTCTCAACTTGGGGTAAAAATATCGGAAGAAGTGATAGAAAATTATGTGGGAAGAAGGGTATTTAAAGCTGCCAAGTACGCTTAAGTAGCCACCATCTCCCTTAAGCGGCTCAATAGTCACTTAGGATATCCGGCACATAGGTCTCTATATCGTTTAGCTAACCCATTGACCGCTTAAGCGATGACCACTTAAGAGGAAAAAACATCTCATAAGTGGCTATTGACCGGATGACCAATGTCGCTTAAGAGACACAATGTCACAGATGTGATGACCACTTAAGCGATCATATGATCACTAAAGCGGTCACATCAGTAACTTAATACACAAGATCTTGCAAAGTCCATAATAAACTTTGACTGGGTGATCGGGATTTGTTCGAAACCATATGCACAAAAACAAAATATTCTACCATACCAAATTCGACATTCTAGACACAATGAAACCATCAAAACTTTAACCAGAGAACATTTTGACTAAATATGTGGCCCACACTTAGAGTTATATTTTTTCATATAATCTACCTAATTAACCCAGGTTCGCCCTGGATAAAATCAATGTTCCAGAGATGGTGTTCAGAATTCTCATTCGAGGTTATCTATTAGGAGTTTTTCCCTGAGAACAAATCCTAAATAGCAAAAACTCCAAAAATAGGTAAATTAGTCTAAAATCCAAAATAACTATTTGATAATCAAATCAACAGTTCCAGTAAGTCATAAATAGATTAGAGCCAATCTTGGAAGACTCAAAATATCTGAAATGTATGTAAATTAATGAAATGATCTGGAGTGCCATTAAAATTTCCACTACTAAAAGAGAATTAATCCCCGAAAGTCAATGGATGGAAAGTTCTCGAAAGCTCGAAAGATGAGTTATTGTCCTGCATGTTAAAAACACGACTCACCAGATAGCCTCAATGAAGAGACAACACTTCCAGGGGATTTTTCTTCAAGTATCCCTTTTTCAACCAACATCCTTTCTTCACTTCTATAGCAACTAAAACTCAACCTCATCCATCGGCTGGACCCTAACTGAACCAAGGATTGCTGATGCACATAAATTTAAACCACAACTATCAAATCCTACACTGAAACCGACACAATCAAGAGAAAACTCATTATAGCCAAAGGCAAACAAAGGCATGAATCATGAAACCAACTCTAAAATCCAAATATAATTTTCTTTTGCCTTTCCAAAATTGCTATTAACGTCCAACTAAAAAGTAAGTCACTTGAGTCCTCTCTAAATAATTCCATCACACTAATCTCGAAGAACTAAATATGATCCACTTGAAAATCAATAATGGCATGCATAAAAATAAGTACATAAGCCGCTACCTGGGCACACAAATGGAGATGACCAAATTCTACAATCTATGTCAATACTACAACTGGTCCGAATGACCATCAAATTTGGAAACCAGAAGTTTTAAGCTTAACTACTCATCACTGAATGATCTTCTCCAGGATGTCCCATGAACTGAGGATAAGCGATGTTAAATCCAACTAAATCATCCTACTCCGGCTAAGTAGATCATCAAAAATCCCAATGATACTTAAAGCTAAGGACAAAGCTAAAGGAAACAACACTGTGCCAATGGACTATCATCCGAGCACCTATCAACCACTATCCATTTAGACTAAAGAAGTCTAAATTGGTAAACATAGAAAAGGCTTAGCAAGCCTATAAATGGAATCCCAACTGAGGCAAATCTTAAAATGTAGGTTGCTCCAAACTCTATAACTCCAAACTAAATTCACAACACCAAGCATGAATAATTCGATCTCAACTACCCAAAAGACTTAAGATGGGTAACCATCCACACTCCCAATCTATCCAAACCTCAAAATTTCCATTCCAAGGTGTCAAATATGAAACCAAACCAAGAAGCATGAACTAAGGACAAATAACCAAATCAACCTTACTATCAAAATCAAATATATCCTCACTGAATCATATTAGTGATGAAATCAAAATGTAGATGAAAACAAAAACACAATGGGAGATAAATCTCCAGCTATAAGAACAAATACCCAACTCTATATCGACTAGAAGGCATAAACCATCAAGGCATACTCAATAACTCATTAAGGCTACAAATAATTCTAGAGATAAAAAAGACTTTAGCAACATAGATAATGCAAAATTAGCAAAAACCTAATCAATCCAATACTCCATCATGATAATGAATACTCATATACACCTATCACCAAGGAGAAGCACCCCACCAAGTCTTATTTAGCCAAATAATTTCTAAAAAGAGGATGTCCTGGATCTACCCAAATTGGACAACCCTAACCCAGTAAATACATAAATCATATCACTGAATAAGTAAGTACCAAATCTTGACAATAATGTCAAGGTCAAGACCACTACCAAAAAATGAAACAGACAACTCAAGATAAAGAATTTCCAATTTTCCAACATAAGAAACAGTAACAAGAAAGATCACCTATCTCTAATACTCTAACTCCACTAATACAATAACTACATCACACTAAGAATAGAGTATCCAACCCCACACCAATACCAAAAGTAAACCATCACCACGAGATGATCCCAACAAGTTTGAAAAAGAAATCCATGACTACTCGACATCAACATCAAAACCACTATCGGGCAATGAACTAGCCACATTAGAAAAACAAACCCAAATCTGGTAAACCTTTAATAGGATTTACTTAAAGAGAGAAAACCTCAAAAGTACATGAGGCAAATCCTAAAATCTCAAACCTTGAAAATAATAATATAGATATTTTCCAAATGTAAAACCATAACAAAACCATAGAAGGCCAACTTGCCTTTACTGCCAGAATCCACTCCACCGATCAAGCATACATAATAGAAGACAAAAAGGACCAGCCTCACCTTAATATAATGGAAAATTCATCCAACAAAGCTAGTTCCCTAAGCTAAAAAGTAAGAACCGTGAGGAAGGGAATTCTAGCTAGATACTACTAGTCTAGCCATCTACTATACGAGTATTGATCAATATCAAACAATGATATAAACACAAATATAATGAATAGATGGTACAAAAAATTAAAATCAATAACAAGTACCACTATAGGACCATAAGAAGGCTAATATGCCAAAGTAAATGGGACCAGAACTCAAATGCCATACCCATAGGGGGAAAATATCAATATTGATCCACTCCATCGGATAATAAAAGAATTAATCTATGGGGGTAGCCATATAATCATGAACTCTATATCAAGGCACAAAGTAATGGATATAAACCTATCCAGGAATACCATCATTCATAGGTATGATAACTTCAGTAATTGGTAAATCCCAAAAATAAAAGTGCACCTAAAACAAGAAATCAAAAGTCACATATCTGGAATGTCTGAGGGAGAACAAATCTAAATGGGTCCAAACTTGGATTAGCATCTGAATCATCAAGTGAGGTAGTAAGCACACTGACTCTTAATGAATCCACAATAATATAAGACAAATTTAAAAAGATGATTGACCAATACACTCTATAGACCAATGATCGATCTCTTTGTAGTTTTAATAAAGCCCTGAAGCCCTAACTAGAGGAGAAAACAAGTTGAGCCCAATCGACTATCCTACTAATGCCGAGAGCACTCTCTACAAAAATGTCCATCCTTTCTACAATCATAACATACCTCAAGAAATCTTTGATGATAAGGAATACATGATAACTTTATCAAAGAAATCAACTCATGTATGAGGCAGTATCTAGACCAATGTCTTATTTTGTAACAACCAAAACAAACTTTTGGAAATCACTTAGTGCCCCACTCTCTGATCCTGAATGGCTATTACAGCCTAAAAATCCATATTAAAACACTCTGCGTGGTTTTATAAGAACTCTAGTTGTAATGATCACCATGACTAGTATGAAAGCCACCCATAGTTTGATATGCTACATGCGTAGAGTAGATAAGATTCTAGTAAAGATGACATCTGTTGGGAAGATACTCACTCCTAGATGTAATACCAATAGTATTATACTGATGACATGGTCTCTTACTACCACATCCATAAGTACCAGTACATGCTCTTTTTATGGCCCTCACATGTTCAATAATTTGATGAATAAAAGACCCACCTACTATCAAATTCTCCAATGCAAAATAAAATAGAAATGTTAATCCTCTAGTAAATTAGTGGTGGATTATCTTGGTTAAGGCATTTGATTCTCTCAAGAAAGATATGATTTGAAGGATATTTCATAGGAATTGCATAGGAGTATTCCTATCCCACTTAAGAAACACAATCACATACTCTATAATCGACAAGGAATCTTGTTGAACACTAACAAACCCAACTATATCCTAAGAACCGTTCGAACAATCAAATATCATCTCTATCTCCGAGCCATCCACAAAATTTTAGGGGATCCCAAATATTTAATCTTGAAAGGCTGAAGTGGTTGCAAACTCTCCCAGAGATTGGGCTAGCACTAAATCATTTGACTGATGATGAAGATCTTCGGCATCTATTTGTGAATCCCTGTTCCAACGCTGCACTAAAGCTCTAGAAAAGTGTGGAAGTCCAATCTGTATCTATGGACAACCTTCATTCATCTATATGGAGAAAAATAAAGTCAGTGAATGTACTTTAGGCTCTTAGAAATATAGACATACGACTAGGAGTGAAGAACATAATTTACTAAGAATGCCCAATAGCCTCTCAAATATAAGATACAGATATTTCTACACAGATTTGCAATAGTCTAATAGACACTTAGTATACAAACATGTTGGTAAAATTAGGCTCTAATACCAATATGTCATGATCTAATTTCTAAAGTTATGATGGCACCCATCATAACCTTCTAGTAGGTATACCAACCTATAGTCTAGAACAGCTAGTAATATACTACTAAGTGAAATGAAGAAAGGAAGCAAAATAAATATATTAAAAGGCTAACAAACATAAAATAGTCCAAAAAACTAGTGGAATCAGTATAAGAGATTCTAATGTAATAAGACTTGCAAAAGAAATTTACAAAATAATATACTGATACAATATATCTTTGAATACAACATAGAGATTACTCTAGTACATAAGTGGGAGAATAGCAATACTCCGAGTGCCAGGATCTCATCCAATGTCTCTGAACCATAGCTATTTTGCATGATCCACACAACAATGGTGAGAACCCATACAATGATCTACAAGCTATAGAAGTGTAGTATGAGTATCAAACATATGCTACTTAGTAGGAAACTATCAATTGAGCTCCAAAGATAATGTAACTATAAATAACATGCATGCAGCAATGTAAACTACACCGAAATATCAAGGAAACTACATAATAAATCTAAGGAGACAATAAGGATAAATAACTTTATTTTAGACATACTCAAGGACCTAAACAGTATGTCGTATACCACTGGCAAATATATAAATAAGAAGCTGAAGAAGGATATATATATATACACATATATATGTATATGTAAATAAGGACAAGGAATAGATATACAATATGAATAAATGAAAGAAGGGAGGGAAATATGGTAATATCATAACTACTAAACCAAGCTAACTCAAAGGTGCACCCTAAATAGTAACAATAGCTTCTCAAGTCCTCTTAATCATTGTAGGAACTAGCACTAACATAATCTAGGTCTCTAGTCTAAACATATAAACATGATATAATTATCCATAATAAACAACCATAAAGAAGCAATTGAAATCATAACCGAATATCAATATTTGTCTCACACTCAACTTGTCATGAACTAACCATAATAATAATAATAATAACAATAACAATTTAAATTAACCTACGAGCCCGAAAAAACAATACCTAAATCGATCCACATAACCTAGATGGTCCAATTAACACACACATTATACCACAAGCAATATACATCACCTACACCTATGAAAAATCCCATAAGGCCTAAATATATAGACATGTACTGGTGATATAAGGATAAATGCAAGAGAAATCATACTACCAACTTCGATCCATGAACCATAATGTATCCAAGTGTATACATCACGTCTACCTCGATGCCTTGCAAAGGAAGGACCTACGGTGACCTCTCTTCTCTGGCATAATAGATTACAGATAAAAGGGTGCCTAGGGGGTTTGGGAGTACTCGTATACACCAACCTAGTCACAATCAAGGATTTCCAGTAACCACCATCATCAATCTACTCTATCAAGTACCAAATATATATATATATATATTCACACATATATACATATAAAATAAATAGGCTAGAAGTGTTGCTAAAAGGGTTTAAGTCCATAAATCCCTAGCTTGGGGTATACTCTGAGACTAAATCATCATAAAATTCTAAAAATGGTTGGAATCTTTCTCCATCGAGGTAAATAATAGTAGTAAAATCATGGAGTGGGATATATCTCGGTCTTATATTTAAATAATCATTTTAGTATCAAAGGCTCATAAGTTATTCCTTAAAATTGTATGATTCCTATTATGAAGTTCCATTTTAAAACTGGAGAGTGGGCATAAATTCTTTTTTAGGAAACGGAGCAATAAAACCATATTTTAGTTGGACTTATAACATTTACCATTTTAGTAATCATGAATGTACCTATTCTATGCATGGCATCACCAGTATCAAGACAATGCGATCTTGAAACACCTAGGTTTTGAGCCCTTAGAAAAATCTCTTGATTTGAGCATTTTGACCAATTTACGGTTTAAGCATGCCACTCATATACTAGTGTATGAGTCGTACCTTTCCACCCTTCTCTTTCATATGTTGGGCAATCTTAATTTATAGCATACTATATAAGATATGAAATAACCTCTTCATGGTAGTATGTTAGGGTGCGGGCTACATCCTACTTAGTCATATAGAGCATTGAACTTCCTATAGAATGGACTATTTTGGGTACAAATTGTGTGCAAGGGTTAGGGTACAAATTGTACCCTTGGATACGAGTCAGGTGAAGTATAGTAATACCTTGGATTATGTATGGGTCCTTGGTGAATCCTAGGGTATTAGTTAGGCCACCAAATATACCCTAGGGTACGGTTTTATTAATGAGTCGTACTCACATAGGTTACAACCATAAACCCTTAAGTCCCCTTTCTAATAATGTCTTGTGGCCTCGTAAAAATTTATTTTGGAAGATCAAAATATTCCAATACAAATTTTACACTTCTTTAACAAGATTGGAGATAAGGTTTCAAGGGTGTTCAACTATAGGCAAAGAGGAGTTAAATTTATTGTTGGATTATCTTTTCTAAGGCAATTGAATCTCTCCCTTGTTAAATAATTCAAAACCAAGAATATTAAACATGGATTAAGATTTGTAAATGATGATTTTGAAATAATATGATAAGGATTTTGTAATCGAATGATGAATAATGTTTGCTCATGCTCAGACTTGTGTTTATACATGTTATTGGTGATGATTTGCACATGTGGGTTCTTTTTGTCTATGGTTTAACAAATGGGTCTTGATTAACCTTAAGATTAATGATTCTACATTGAATTTGGCATTGGTAAAGGCATGCACATAAGGTGTTTATGAAAATGTCTAAGTGAAATGTCTAGTCATTTATTGACAATGTTTTGAACTAGGGAAATGGCCTAATAAGTATGAGTGGTTGGTAAATGGAATTGTAAAAACTTTATTATCCATGTAATTAGTTAATTTATGACCATTTTTGTTTGACGGCTAAAAAGGGGTTAATGTCCCTAAATATGAAGTTGAGTTGTGCTTGAACTAAAATGTGATACAAGATTGCTAATGAGGAATAAATGGGTTATAAGGACTTGGTGACCATAAAATTAACTGAATAATGAATTTAATCAAGGCATTGGCCTATTAAAATATTTAAGTGACAAATGCTTCCATAAAGATCTTATGGTCATTGATGAGTGATGATTTTACCACTCATTCTCACTAAATATTTATGCAAATTACCTTGTTTGAAATGAATAAATAAGATATAATAAAATACACTAATATCCACTATTTTCAGGCATATAGTTGAGGAGATCAAAAGATGTGGATGGGAGCTAAAAATGATTAAAAGGGAGCATGAAAAGAGTAGATGAAGACTTAGAGCAGAAAGGCCTTGGTACCGTGGTCACAGTCTGTTAACTAAAATTGCGGTATTTAAGAAAAAGTCATTTAACTATGATTGTGGAAGTTACCCACAGTCGTGTAGGTGTAGTCGCAGCTTGACCCGCGCGATCACAGCATAGCGAAAGAAATCAGCCCAAGGGCAAAACTAGAAATACTTGTGGATTATCCCAATTTTGACAAAAAGACTCAAGCCCTATCATCATGTATCATATTCCATCTTCCCCAATTTTTAGGTTTAGTTCTTTAATTCAAAGCCTCTATTTTTAGAGAAGAAAATATTGTATAATTTTTGGGTGAAGAATACATTGGAGACTTTCTAATTGGAACATTATCTCACTTCTATAGTTGATTTTTCAGAGTGCTAAGTTTGAAATAAAATTCACTTAAACTTTAATAAATCACTTCAGTGGAGGTTATGGGTATATCTATGCTTATTAATCTTATGTGTAGCTAGATATCCCTCTTTGGGTTATGTGTGAATAGGGGTTAAAGTATGTGTTAGTTGTTATTATTAGCCTCTATTTAGTAGTTGATATTTATGGGTTTTATCATTGTTATTCTAACTTGGTTGGGTTTTGATAGGTAAAAACCCCAAATACCCATATGGGTATGATGAGTGAAAGAAACATGGTCTAGAAAACTCAAAGTCATCTCCGAAAGAAGGGTTATGGTGAACTTTAGGAATCCATATCATCCTTAAAAGAGGGATGTGGAGACCAAAGAAATGATAGATAATTTTTTGTGTAGTTTTTCTAAATTTTTACTATCTTAGACATAAGGGTGAATGTGAGGTTTACTATTCCATAGTTATTATCCTAAAAATAGGGATGCCTAGATTTAGGTTGTGGTTACCAATTGTTGAAAAAAACTATTAGGTATTCAAAAAAATCAATGGGTGAAAGTTTGATGTTTTGTTGAAAGACTAGCATCAAAATCTATAACCAAACCTACCCAAATTTGACTTACTAACTTGATGTTGACTGCTAACACACACATATCACTCCATTAGTAGTGCATAATCCAATGATCCCTGCATACCTGTTAAACTCTAACTATTCGTAGCACCAAATTTATACTAGAAAGAACCAAAAAGAAACATTAGTGTAGATACCTATCTCCCCCATTATTACCTTCTTGTAACATTGGTTTGGATTTAACTTGTCTCTATTAATTGGAAGTAATATGATTTCCACTCACATTGTTCCTCATGGATTCGAACACGACTCCAAAGTTGGGTAAATATATTAACAAATACTACCTTGTACTTAAATTGACGTGTAAGTTTAGTGATATAAAAAATGGCGTCGTTGCCGGTGAAAAATTTGGCGTATTAAGTTAGTTTGAAATTTTAGTTACTTGCTTTAATTCAAACTTGTATATATTTGTTTCTGATTTTTCTTTGTAGGTAGATTTTATTTTATTTTTATTTTTCTCTATGGCATCTTCCGACAAATAAGATGTTGGTAGTTGGAAGTCCTATCTTGACAATCTATGTCCATATTATGACGTACCACACTTCATGAGAGATTTTGGCTAGGATCCCCGGAGAATGATGGACCCACCATCTAAATCTTAAAGAGCGTATAGGTGCTTGTTATGTAGTGGTAAAGATGGAAATTTGGATGATTGTCCAAATGTCCCTTCCTCCTATTATACTAACTAAATTGATAGTTCTTCTTATGAGATTGATAGGTCTTATGATGAGAAGGAGGAGCAACAAAATTGACCCAGTGGTCTTGGAGCAATTCTTAAAACCATTTTTGATCGGATAACTATAACCGAGGAGAATGCACAAGACTTGCAGCAATCCTATGGGGTGTTCCAAGGGGAAAATGTCAAGACGAAGGAACTGGGCAAGTATATAACTCTTGCGAACCTCACAACCATGTCCATTTCTCAAGAGAAGGTTTGTCAAGAAGAGGAACCAAGCTAAGATGATGAGCTTGGTAGTAATGACTCCTTGGTGGCTTCCTAATCATCCAAACCATATGATAAAAAAGAGGCCAAAATAAAAGAAATGGTACTAGAGTCAAAAGAAGAATCAATATGAACCTCTTATAATGACTCTAGTTCATTTTGGGATGAAGATGCTTTGGAGGAGGTTAACTCAAAATTAGGAGTTGTACCTTATTCAAACCTCTTTTCAACATTATGCTTAGTGGATGTGATGAGAATCCAACTACTGAGACAAATGATGGATGGTAGGGAGTCGGAGTATGATTACTATATTTTGGAATTTGACATTCCAAAAGAGCATATGGAACTACCTCCACCAATGGCCAAGGAACTCAACACCCGATGCGTAACTAGTGACTTATTAATTAATTGACTTTTACCGAAGGAGCCAACCTTAAAATTCGATGTGAATTTGGGTAAAATTTTCAAATCTTCAAAATGGCGAGATCAAAGATTGATCGTCATGTACTCCACCTCTTCCAAGTTTCTACATGAAAGATCAGAATTCTTTGTCCCTATGCCCCTCATTACATATTGACCAATAGTTGGGACAAAGATTCATCTCTTCTAAATGGAGAGACAAAAGGAAATGGTGGAGGTGTCATTATAAGACATTAAACTAATCACTCGATAGAAGGCAACCCATCACGCCACATAAAGTGGAACATATCCTTTTTATTTATGTAAACTAGAATAGATTTTGTTTTTACATTTCTTTATGCATAATCCAGGAAATGCAAACACTAGGAGGAATGTTGAATGAACTTGAAAAGGGGAAATGTGTAAAATTGGAAAGTTTGGACTGAACGGGAAGTACAGGAGACCCAATTTTTTGTATCAGTTACCACGACCGTAATTTGTGCGACTACGATCTCGGTCAATTCAGTTTAAATGACCATATGTATACCACTTTTCGTCATGTACCTATTTAAACTTTATCTCAAAATTCTCTTTAATTTTTGGCATTGCATTGTATATCCAAGCATCAATTCATCCCGTGCATTATCTAATTTTTTAAGTTGTCTCAACTCCATTGATTTGGATAATTATATGCTTGAAACTTGTAATTTAGAAGAGACCTAAAATAATGTTTACATTACTAAATGCATGCTTACTTTTTACTATTGTTGTGGTTAGCTGTTGTAGTTGGTGTACACACTAATGGGGAAGTCTTTAGTACACAAATTTAAGTTTTAAATGGTTGAAATAATTGTGTACACCTTGTGTTTGATTCAATACCCCTATGAATTACATATTAAATTCTTTGAGTTTGGGGGTATAATGATGATAACTAGGCCTGATTCACTTAGTATTAATGCTTATGTTCCTAGTAGAACATGAATATAGGGATAAAATTGTAAGTTCTAACTGAAGTGCAGAATTGCAGGCTACGGCCTTAGGAACCGCGATCACGGTCCCGATGACCTCGATCGCATCACTGTGGTCGTGGTCACTACTCTGTGATTGCCATACCTGAGGGCAGGGTCTGCAGGAATAGAAAACTTCTGCACATCCATTTCTTCCCCTAAACCTTCAATAATACTACCACATGCATTGATTTGTTTGATCTAGCATATTTTTGTTGTGATAGTACTAATGATGGCCTAAGTGCATTATTTATAATATCTAAGCCTCATAGATAGAGGTATTTGAAAACACCATGTTCATGACCTTAGAATGTCAGAACCTCTACATTCTAAATTTGCATAGGATTAAGTTACTCCCTAAAAGGGGTATCATCTTGGACAAAGTAGAGGAAAAGTTCCTAATCTTTCATGCTAGACTCAATTAGACCGGGTCGCTATGCTTTACCCTGAAACCCTTTATTGATAATGAGCATTGGGTGAATGGATTCTATGCTAACTTAAGTCTAGTTTCTTTCACATACCCAATGATGATGATTCAAGGAAATCAAGGGAACTTTGGGACAGAGATGATCAATGAGTTGTATAGACTCCCAAATTTTGACATGGATTAGTTCTATGCTAAATTTTACGATCCAGGGACCTGGATAGAAAATGTTTTATGTCCTAGCAAAGATGTTCCCTAGGCGACTACCAAGAGTGACATTTTGATCAATGACTTCACGGCTGAGGCCATACTTTGGTTGAGTATTCTCTGTAGTTGAGTATCGCCATGCACTCGCATGACCATGGTTAAAGACTTTGAGCTTGGATGGTGACCTATCTTCTCTTTGGCATCTCCCTAAATGTGGGCAAGATTGTGTATTAAGAATGAAGGTACATAAAAAATCATGGAGGTATACATCTTTTCCTTTCTTTCCTTATCACAAAGCTATGCAGGAGGGCACAGGTGGAGGAGTATGCTATAGATACCTGGTACTCCCAATCCTCCATATCTTCCCACACAAATTTAGAGGACAGGGTTCCCCAGGACAGAGCAATAAGAGGAAGGCAGGCTCTGGCAAATTAACCAAAGAAGACACAAACTCTTGTAGACCTTTATCAGTCACACCCTTGATGACATATTAGGTCATATGTGGGTGGTTAGAGAAGTATTGTTCAAAATACCTTAGGGACTGAGAAAATCTTGCAATGCTCGTCACTCATATGTAGCTCAGTCAGACTATAAGAAATATAGAGAGGAGCAGGAGAAATAGAGAACCACTATTGTCCTTTTGGAGAGAGCTTATTCATCCTTAGCTGCATCACACAAGAATCTCATGTATTCATATGAGAAAATGGTGATGAGAGAGATGAAGAAAAAAAAATTATTCAAGAGGTGAGGATGGATAGTGAGGATGGGGCCCCTACTGATTGGTCTGCTAATAATGCAGCGGGTGATGGAGACATGTCAATGGAAGAGGATAACTCTTGATACATATTCTGGGAGACCCCTTCTACTCATGCAAACTTGCACATAAAGTGAGGACAATGCATCCTTTTAGTTGTGGGTGCCCCCGGATTTGTATTATTTTAATGATGTGTTGTTGCTGTATATTTTTGTTTGATGCAATTTTGGGATGTCATTTTGGATACTATTTTTTTTTTTTGGGATTGTGCATTTTTCTTGGGTACCCTGATTGTGCCCTTGTTTTATGATTAGAATATTTTTCTTGTAGTATTAGTTTTTCTCTTTTAAGTTTAACTTTTATTTTCATTTTGATAATGCACAACCAGATTTGCCCTATGATGGATTGAGTGACAATATTCTTAAGGGTAAAGTATAGTGTTTGGGTTTTGAGACTTAGATTTAGGGGAGGTCTGAGTACCCTTAGCATAAATGTCATGACTGCAAGGGAAGTCTAAGTACCTAAAGCATTGTAAAGTGGAAATTTGGGATCATATTTTAAACCATTGACGAAGTCTGAGTAGCCATATGGTTGGTTTTCCCATTTTTAATCCAAAATGTTAGACTAAATCTTTTGTTGTTTCCATGATTAGAAAATTATGTGTGGTGCAGAGGCAAAACAAACAACCCTTCCATCCAAAAATTTTCAAAAATCAAGGTCATGGATGTGAGAAATTGTGTAAAAAATGTTTTTCTCTTTTTGTGGCTCCATAAGTCGTTGGCTTGTAAATAATGATTTATACTCCAATTTTTTCTCTCGCGAGAGGGACATCTGAGCCCCTTGGTAAATTTTGCATGTCATGTGTGGAGTGATTTTTGTATTCATCTCTTGTACACTTGTGTTATCTAGAACTTGCCCCATTAGTTTTTTCAAAACTAATTTTGATTGTATGTGGTTAGAGAAATAATCTTAGGCCACCATGGTGATTTTGGAACTCACTCTATCCTAAAAAGCCTACCCATGCATAATTATAATCCTCAGTACCTACTTTGATCCTTTGGACCTTTCTTTGGCAAACTCATTACAACCCATGATCCATTCTTTCTATCCGTCTTTTAAACTAAACACTCCTTGAACTTGGAAATATAACTTGAGGCTAAGAGCCTAAGTTGGAGGTGGTAAAGGTAGATGGAATAAAGTGTGAGGACATAATATTGTTATTGAAATTTCGAATGAGCCTAAGTTTTCAATATAAGAAAACAAAGGATCCAACAAAAGGAATGAATTGCATGAAAGTTTCAAGAAAAAGAGATAAAAGAAATGGGTAACCAAAGAAAGCAAAGAGAAGGCATTATAAAAGAGAAAAAAAGAAGAAGAGTGTCCCATAGTCAAAAAGAAAGATTGAAAAGTATGGTATAAATGTTCAAGGAAGGGTGTATCCATGTTGTTCCCGAATGATATCATACCCTAACCCGAACCTATGTTACAATCTTAGAAAGTCCTTTGGAATGTACAATAATTTACTTTCTTTGTAGTGGCGATTGAAATAAGGGGAAAACTTATGGTATGACACTTGTTGCATAGCGATCTATTTTGTGTGAGAGAGAGTTCTAGAAATTAATACTCCTTATTTCATTTTTGGTAGCTTGGTGTATAGAATTTTCTTTTATGTGAGGATTTACATACTAAAAAAGTTGGGTGGGGTGATCTTGTTACCTTTTGAAGAATAAGACAAATGGAGTATAGCTAAGTTATGGTCAAGAAGAAGCCACCTCTAGAGTAGTGGTTGTTGTTTCTTGGTTGCTCTTTAAAGTCTTATGTATCCTTGAATATTGCATCTTATGATGAGGGGTGTAGTAGAAACTAGCTTAGACCGTATGCAATAAGATACTTGTGGTTGTGACTAAAGTTAAAGTCATTATGATTATTAAGGTATAAAGTTGGTCATAAAGAATTATTGTTTCATGGTAAGAGGTAGTGTTTCTTGAGGAAAAGCAAATTCTTTAAGTTTTGCGTTTTGATGAATGATGATTTTACCACTCATTCTCACTAAACATTTGTGCAGATTACCTTGTTTTGAATGATTAAATGAGACATATTGTTGATAAAATGCACTAATATCCACTCTTTGCAGGCATAGAGTTGAGGAGATCAAAATATGTGGATTAGAGATGAAAAATGATCAAAACAGAGCATGAAAGAGGAAGTTGAAGACTTGGAGAAAAATGCCTCAAATACCGCGATCGGGGTCTATTAGCCATGATCATGACAGTAAAGTAAAATTCATTCAACCATGATCACAGAATTTACCTGTGGTCACGTACCCGCAGTCACTTCCCGACTCATACGATCGTAGCTTAGCGAAAGAAAACAACTCAAGGGAAAAACTAGAATTGCATGTGGTTGATCCCAATTTTGACAAAAAGACTCAAACCCTAGCATCATGTATCATATTCCATCTTCCCCTATTTTTAGGTTTAGCTCTTGAATTCATAGCCTCCAATTTCTGAGAAGAAAATATTGTATAATTTTTAGGTGAAGAATACATTGGAGACCTTCTAAGTAGAAGATTAGCTCACATCAATTGTTGATTTTTTTGAGTGCCATGTTTGTAGCAATATTTACTTAAGATTTAATAAAGCACTTCAATGGAGATTATGGGTATATCTATGCGTATTTATCTTATCTGTAGCTAGATCTGCCTCTTGGGGTTAACTGTGAATAGGATTTAAAGTGTGTGTGGATTGTTATTAATTTTCTTCTACTTAGTATTTCATGTTTATGGATATCATTGCTATGCTAACTAGGTTAGTTTTTTATTGGTGAAAGACCCGAATATCATTATAGGTATGATGAGTGAAAGCTCCATGATCTATAAAACCCGAAGACAACTTTAAAATAAGGTTTTTGGGTAAAGTTTAGGAATCCATATCATCCTTGAAAAAGGGATGTGGAGAACAAAGTAATTATAGATAATTGTGTCTGTAGTTTGCTAAATTTTCACTATCTTGGACATAAGGGTGAATGTGAGATTGACTATACAATGGGTATAATTCTTGAAATAGGGATGCTTAGATTGAGGTTGTGGTTACCAATTGTTGAACACACTTATTATGTATTCAAAAATATCAATCGGTGAATGTTTGGTCTTTTATTGAAAGACTAGCAACAAAATCTATAAACAAACCTACCCATATTTGACATACTAAATTGATGTTGATTGCTAAGACCTACATATCACTCCCTTAGTAGTGCATAACCCAAAGATCCGTGCATACCTGTTAAGACTCTAATTATTCTTAGCCCTAAATTTATACTAGAAAACCCCAAAAAGAAACATTCATGTAGATACCTATGTCCCCCATTTTTACCTTCTTGTAGCATCAATTTTATTTAACTTGAATCTATTAATTCTAAGTAATTTGATTTCCCCTCATATTGTTCCTCGTGGATTCGACCCCGACTTTAATATTTGGTAAATATATTGATGACTACCGTTTTCCACTCAAATTGACGTGTAAGTTTATCGTAATCAGATATATACACCACTTCCAACAAAACTAGCATATTTCCACCAAGTGGGGTATGAGGGATAGAATGTACACAGTCCATATGGCTACCTCCAAAGAACTAGAGAGGCTATTTCTGATAGACCCCCAGCTTAAGATAGCGTTATCAGTCATATATGTTGTTGAATTGGTTAAATAGTTCAAAGTCCCAAAGTATTGAATTGGTTTAATGGTCTAGAGTCCTCAAGTGTTGAAGTTCAACAATTTTAATGTATGGACAAAGGGTTGGTGTCCGAATGTCGACTAATGATAGTCGCAGTAGCTTGTGGATAAAGTCCCTTGTCTACTAAAGTGGTTTGTGGTTATAGTACCTTGCTAAATGAAATGGGTTATGGTTAAGGTCCCTTGCATAATGAAATTGCATGAGGTTAGAGTTCTTTTCTTAAATACATGGGCTTAGGTTAGAGTGTCTTGTCAAATACGACTTGAGGTTAGAAACCCTTGCCAAATAAAAAATAAATGAGGTTAGAGTCCCATGCTTAATGAAAAGGGTATAAGGTTAGAGTTCCTTTCTTAATGAAGATGTGCAGTTTCTCTCCTAATAAGAAATACTTGAATCAATGAGTGTGGAATTTCGATGTCCTCCACCTCATGACATGATAATGAGTGCTTTGAGAATTCTTGCTAAGTGTTGTTTCCCTTGTGGCATATTATGAACATGTTATATATATCTACATGTAGTATTATGTATATAAATGTGGTCGAATGTGATCTAATGACTTTGCCTTGTTTGATGATTCATTTTATCTTTATTATTGAGTTATATGCTAGCTCTCCAACCACTAACCATCTTTAGATGCTATGTCCCCCTGTGATATAAGGGCTACAACTTTGTCTTCTCTTTATGCACAGTGAAAGGTGTTCGAGCAGTTCATGTGATTGACATTGGAGTAGTGAGCTCCTATACTTTTGAAATCATACATTTCATAGTATTTAGTTTATGTCATAGACTTGTCTTGGATTTTTTTTACTATTGCTGGGGGCATGTCCCGACATATATATATATAAATTTTGAATTTGTGTAGAGGCTTTTTGGATTAGTATGGACTTGGGTATATTTGTTAGAATGTTAAAATTCATGGAATATTTAGTCATTCTTTAAGTTATGATGGTTAGTCTTCTTTTTCTGCTACTTTGATATATGGTTGGAGTTTGTTCGACACTTATTGATTGATCAGATGGTTAGGTTGGCTTAATGAGTGATCTCCCATCCGGGTTAGGCTTAATATGCCAACACGACATGTCCCAGTCTTGGGGTTTGTCAACTTGGTATCAGAGCCTAGGTTCATGGTCAGTTAGTTGTCAACAAAGTCGTGTTAAGTAGAGTCTCTTTTATGGGTGTGTAGCATGCCACACTTATAAAGGAGGGGTGATGAGACATTTAGGAATATTTCCTTTTCTTTTGGTTCAATATCGAGATTTATAGTCTAAGGTCTTTGATTCCTTTGATTTTGTTTTCTTATCTTTTATATCATGCCTCCAAAGAGATTTGATTTTTAGGCAAACACCTCATCCCTGATTGAGGGATCTATGGATGAACCTTGGCAAACATCCAGGGTTCATACCTGGTCTACGGGTTGGGTATCTGACCATCTACGTGGGGTCCTACCAGTCCCCACCAACCCTTACTATGACATTGACCCCCATATTTTGTTACCTCAAAAGGATGCTATTAATGTTGAGGTTTTTTACTCTATCAACCTCTTGAGTCAATTGGTTGCCTCTCATTCAGAACATCATGTTCCAGTTACAGATTTTGACTTCATTCATGAAAGATTTTGACCCCTTTCGACACCTTTATGATAATTTATTCTCAGAGTTTACTCCGGGCAATGCATTTATGGTTTCACACTCGTTTTAGCCATAGTTTAAAGTTGATGCATTTATTATACATATATATAATTACACGGATTGAGCCTAAAAGATGATTATGATTATAATGTTGTACATTTATACCCAACAAGGTCAAAGTTTGTTTTGATGATAACCTTGTATAACCGATAAAGATAGAGGATGATTGTAATGATATACTTATACACCTGGAAAGGTTAGAGAATGATATGCTTATATACCCGACAAGTTGGGAGAACGATTATGATGATATGCTATATACCCAACAACTTCAAAGGATGATTATGATGATATGCTTATATGCCCGGCAAGACTGGAGGATAATTATGATGATATGCTTATATGTCCAGCAAGGCCGAAGGTTAATTTAGATGATATACATTTATGCCCGACAAGGATGGAGGATAATTATAATGATGCATATTTTTGTACATTTATGGGTGCGAGTCTGTAAGACCCCGCGAAATCCTAATCTTAACTCAGTGCCTAAAGGCATGTTAAGGGGTCCCAGACATAGAAAACTTCAACTAAGTATTCAGATTTAGTATTATTTTACCCTTCGTAAGTTGGTAACTCTATTTCATGAATCTTCTGACCTTAAAGTATCAATCTCTAGTTTGATTCATGATCAAGAATGTCATTTGGTATTTTTGAATAAGTTTTAAATTTTTCAAACCTCGTTTAGACCATGTTTGAATGACCAAAATAGTGAGTCGACATGATCTCAATGCATTGCATTGTCCATTGCGTTGACAGATAATTTTCCCTTAGCTCAGTGCAATTTCCAGTGAACCAACGTGTGCTCGACATAATGCACCGTCCATCTCATGGATCCCATCGATGCGGCACGTCGGTCTACGCATCGACAGTTCAGTTTTAAGTCATTAGAAGCCGCATCCTTAGAGGTATTTGGGACTTTTCCCACGTCCTACAGCCCCCCAAAACATGAAATTTAGCCCTTAATTTGCAACATGCATTCATTATTTCACAAATTACTCAAGAACAAAAAACCCTAGGTGATTGAATATCAAATTCAAGGCTCAAGATTCCACCATTAATCTTTAAGAATTTAGAAATCAAGGTATGTGTTCATCCAAGGGTTTCTTTCACCCTTGGAGTCCAAGAAACTCTTTTAAAACTTTGAGTAAAGTGATTTCATGATTTCCATGATTGGATTCAAGTGTATTCATGATTATAATGTTGATTGGGTTTCTAATGCATGACTAAGTGCAAGATTAATGTGCAAAACATTTATTATGTATGTAGTATCATGTGGATTCATGTTGAAGTCTTCAAATTATGTGTTGAAATTGTGATGCTCATGTGTTGATTAGTTCTAACTTAATATACAGTGCTTTCCATGGGGTTTTATGAGTTGTCATGTGAATATAATTGTGAGAATATATTATGTTAGAATGTATACTAGTTCATTCCATTCAAGTTTTTGATAAAATGCCTCTATAGATGTATTATAAATCAAGTGTTCATTTATATGCCAAGCAAGGTCGTGTGTTATTTTTACGCAGTCGAGCCCTGGGGGTATTTAATACACGAAAATTTTGTTATTTACCTAGAGCCAGTGTCAGTTATAGAATAGTCTTAGTCAAGTCATGATCAGCAATACTCTCAGTCAGTTACAGGACTCAGGAAAATTTAGTAGACTAAGTATTAGTCCAGTCTAGTTCAGTATTTAGTTCAAACCTCAGTAAACTAAGTCAGCTAACAGAATTTAGTATCATTCTTTCAGTCAATGGAAACTCAGTAAACTCAGTAATAGTTTAGTCAAGCCTATTATAAACTAGGAAATCAGTTCAATGTCCATTCAGTTAGGAGTAGGATTCATCATCGATAGAACCTAGGGATGGGGGCATTCTTGCTAGCAAAGAGTTTTACGCTTAGTAGCAATCCCTGTGTTACAGTGTAGGATGTGATATGTTACTGCCAGATATTATAAGAATTTATACATCTCATTATATATTTTCCTGCTAGCAAGGGTTGATGAAAGAGCTTTCTATCAGAGAGGGTTAACTCATAGCTTAACTTTACCCGTGGCACGGTACTAATACCTTTTAAAATACGGTTATAGGTTGGATCCTAATCTATTTAGTAAGGGAATTTTTGTTGGAGGATTACCTCTCATTGTCTCAGTTTCAGATTTAATCACAGTATAGAACTCAGTTCAGTTCTACAGATTTAGGACTGTTAGACACAATCACTTAGCTCAGTACGGAACTCAGTATAGTTCCACAGTATTAGGACTGTCAGATACAGTCATTCAGTTATCAGTAGTACAGTATCAGTAAAATTAGTTATCAATTTATCAATATTCAGATTTAGTATCCACTATTTTCACGATCTCAGTTATAGTATATGTATTCATGCATTTACTATCATTAAATTTTATTCATGTCATTCAGCCAGTATTGTTCATGCATATGAACCCATGCATTTCATCCTACCTCACTTAGCATACCAGTATAATTCAAAGTACTGATGCATACTTTTCTCTTGCACTATGATTTCTTATATCATAGGTTCAGACGCACAAACTATTGAGCACCTTAGCAGTTTAGATTTTCAGCAATCAGAGTTAGTCGTGAGTCCTCATAGTTTGAGGAAATGATTATTTTCTTCAGTATATCAGTTTACCTGTACAATTTTTGTAGTTGTAGTTAGTTGGGGGCTTGTCCCATGAGCTCTTTATTTCAAACAGTTTAGAGGCTTTTCAGACTAGAGTATTTTCAGAAACATGTTTCAGTTTTGGTATTGCTATAACGTATTCAATATTATTTCAGTGTTGAACCTTATGGAAAGTTTTTTCCTAATTGTAGGATATTTAAAGTATTATTTGTAGCTATTACAGCAGGTACCAGTCATGGGTTAGCTTATGGTCCTTCGATATTATGAGCATCATGTAGCGTTCGAGGTACAGACTTGGGGCGTTAAAAACTTGGTATCTGAGCATAAGGTTCAATAGAGTCCTAGTAAGTATGAAAGCCATATCATGTTCCAGTTACAGTTTCTTCTGAGGCCATCAAAGTTGGCCAATTTATACGATTTAACCCTTCTATGTTCATGGGTATGAAGGTTAAGGAAGATCCTCAAGGCTTCATTTATGAAATTGATTTCTTATCAGAAATCATGCATGCTTCAGAGGTTGAGGTCATTGATTTTTCTTCCTTCAATTAAAAGTATGTAGCGTACCAATGGTACGAAGGGTGGAAGTTGTCTAGAGGTGTTGATGCTAGTTCTGTTGTATAGGAAGATTTATCTGAGGCTTTCTTGGACAACTTCTTTACTCAAGACATGAGGGAAGCAAAAGAGGAAGAGTTTGTAAACTTAAAAATAGGGAGGACGTTTGTTCAGAAGTATGCCACGAGATTCCATCAGTTGTCAAGGTATGCTCCTGAGGTGGTTTCTAGCATGAGGGCTAGAATGTGTAAGTTTGTTTTGAGATTGTCCCGTGAGTTGGTTCTTGTGCAAAAAGTGGATTTGTTGATTGAAAATATGGATATTTCTAGATTTGTTGTGTATATCCATCAAGTTGAGGAAGAGAAAAAGAAACAAGTTGAGTTTAGTGAAAGGTAATGGAAAAAATCTAGGCCCTTCGAGCAAAGTGTTAGAGGCAATGGAAAGTGACCATGAAAGAAGTGGGGAAGTTTGTGTTCTTTCTCCCGGTCTATTTCTCCATACTCAATATCGTCGGGTGATCACCGGTCTCAGTTTAGTGGTGGGTTCCAGGCACCGAGTGCCTAATCTCAGATTAATGGGGCCCAATCGGCTTAATCCTACCCACGTTGTATATTCTTTGGTCAGCCTCATCATGGTCATTTTGAGAAGGGGTGGAACAAATGTTATAGATATGGTCAAATTGGGAACATGCAGCGAGACTGCTCCTCTTTAGCGGATTCTTGGGCCAACAAGGCCCCTATTACTACTTCATCTACTCCTGCACCAAAGAATCTAATTTCTATTTCTTCTTTTGTTTCTTGTATCGGTGCTGGACAAAATTCTTTGTATGCACTTACTACTCTCTAGGACTCTGAGGACTCTCCCAATGTTGTAACGCCCCAAGATCCCTTCACGAGATGTCACACGGTGCTTGTGACCCCGAAGGACCACAAGCTAACCCTTTTCTGATATTTGTACCTTTACACGTGCATAAAAGCTGGAATAAATGCAGAAACTGGCCATTAGGTTCAACACATCTATAAATACTCGAAATATAAAACTGAATACTATACAATACATCCGTCTGAAAAGCCTCTAATCTGACTGAACTGTGGATTTGATGGGACAGGTCCCCAACTAACTCCGTCAATTGAAAGTAAATAAGATTTTGATTACAATAATATAAAACTGTAACTCATCCTTGAAAGAAGAGGACTCACTGCTACTGCTACTGACTGGGATTGATCTGCTGATGATACTTTGGGTCCTGTGCCTCTAAACCTATGGTGTCAAATGAGACGCCATAGCGCAAATGAGTCAGCACAAAATGTACTGAGTATGTAGATGGGGTAAGGCTAAATGCAAGGGCTCATATATGCAAAATATGTATAACCTAAATGATCATAATAATACCGCACGAAAACAAGCACACATACAAGAATGCATAAATCATACTCATAATTATCACAACTCTAGAGACTTGACCTTGGGTACCGCTTTATTGCGAGCTAAACTCACTACCATCACTGAGATACTGAACTACTGACTCATCTACTACTGATAACTGAGGATCTGAGTTTACTTATATCAAAGACTGAGTTCGATCTTACCTCTTTCAACCGACTGAATTAGAGATTCAACTTTTCTAACATATAACTTCGGAAGCTTTATCAATTATAAGAAAATAAGATTATATCCGAATCCGACTACAAGAATACTCAACAAACTCTAAGAAGAAGACCAAGCCTGTCTGATGGGAGATCTTTAAATATGATAGTAAGCATCTGTATATGAGGCCAAGCCTATCTGACGGGATGGTCCATGAATCAATAGAACTATCTGAGTTCCTTACTGAGATAGACGACTGTACCACACGATATTGAATTCTAAAGATTGATACTAAAACTACAACTGTGGGAATTAGTCACTTAAATGACATGCCCTGACCTACCATAGGTGGGGTACAACCTGTAACCCCAGCTAGAAGGGAGTCAATACCGTGCCACGAGTAAAGACTCACTCTCGGGTCAAGCCTCTCTGATGGGATGACCCTCATAGGAAGTCAAACTGAGGCAATATAATAGGCAACCTCTCTGATTGTGACATCCTCTACTGACAGGGACTCCTATATCCTACGCTGGCTATGCAGTTATGGAGTTCAGGGATTGCTACTAAAGATTCCGGCCTCTCTCTCTTTGATGGGAGGAATTGCCATTCCTTCCCTCGCTCGGTGCTAGTTTCTACTCCCAACTGAAAGACTCTTACTGAATCCTTAGAATGAACATAATAAAGCTGAATCTGTTTACATGATCATGTTTCTCAAATGATTTGGCTGAAATACGCCGAGATCACTTGGTTCCATATCTGACAGAAAAAATATCGCATCACGCTATCTGACTGATGATACATAGCTTGATTAGATTATTCAGATCATTTCTGAGATTAGAATTGAATCTCTTGAGTTCCATTAGGACTGGGCTGAGTACAGGTCTGAGGTTAGATTACTAGCGATACAGAGATTACAGAGATAACTGAGATTACTGAGCTTTATTAAGCTTTGCACTTGTTTGAGGATATAGAGTTCTATAGTTAACTGAGTTTTTGAAAATCATGGCTCGGTTGGAATTATCAAGAAACTGACATAATCTCTAGACAACAACTCTATTTTCGAGTATAAATACCCCCAGGACTCGATAACATAGAAGTAAAGCATCATCATTCATTCAAGCATCACAAGCATTCATGTATCATTACAATCATTCAGGCATATTCACAAAAAACTCCAAAATCATGCCATATATTCAATTTCACAATCATTAGAACATCACCTCAAGCCTCCAAAGATTCACAAATGTCTACTCATCTTCTCAACTACCAAGGGGTCACTCTAAGCATTTTAGAATAATAACATACTTTCCCCCTCACAAATCTTATGGCATCACATCTATCATTTAGGAAATATAAACCTCTATTAACCATCATGATTACCAAAGGATCGCTTCCAACATTTAGGGGGTCATTAATATCGATTCATCGTCACATACTACCTTAAGGAAGACATGCTATTAAATTATACCCCAATCAATGAAGTTTTCATCAAGCACTTCACACTTATATCGGTCTCGACATATATCTAGATATCACGAGATTTTGGAAAACTTCACACTATCATGTCATTACTCTCTTACTAACCACTTAGCATGTATCAAAACTTAAAATAAATAAAAGAGCACTCACTTGGGAGATTTACCGCTATTTCATCTCAACTTACTCACTATGGTCTTTCGACAACCACTAGACATGTACGGTTCAGACTAGAAGAGAACTTTGTGGGGTATTACAATTTTGTCATAATTATGTTAAAAATTTTCTTCCGTAATGTTTATTGTTTTCTTGATACAGGGTCCACTTTTTCTTTTGTGACTCCATTTCTGGCTATGCATAGTGGATTTGGTGTTGAGAGTCTATCAGTCCCTTTTTCTATTACTATCCCGATAGGAGACTCAGTGGTTGTTAAAAGGGCCTATAAGGGGTGTGTGGTACCTTTTAGTGGTAGAGAACCTCTTGTAGACATGATAGAGTTGGACATGGTTGATTTTGGTGTTATTATAGGGATGGATTTTTGGCATTCATATTATGCTTCCTTAGATTATCGAACCCATAGGGCCTTTTTTAAATTCCCTAATGAGTTGGTCATTGTATAGGAAGGGGGTTGTTTAGCACCTAAGGGGAAGTTTATTTCATATGTTAAAGCCCAAAAGTTGATCTCAAAAGGATGATGTATCATTTGGTCCGAGTTTAAGATTCTAACTCATAAGTTTCTTCTCTAGAATCTATTCTCGTGGTTAATGATTTTATCAAGGTTTTCCCCGATGATCTCCCAGGTATTTCTCCTGATAAGGAAATTTATTTAAGGATTTATCTTGTTCCAGACAGTCGTTCGATTTCTAACCCTCTGTGTACAATGGCTCCGGTGGAGCTTAAAGATCTTAAAGAGCAATTGAAATACCTCTTAGAAAAAGTTTACATCCTTCCTACTGTGTCTCCCTAGAGTGCTCCTGTGTTGTTTATGCAGAAGAAGGATGGTTCCTTCATATGTGCCTTAATTATCGTTACTTTATATAGGTGACCATAAAGAATAAATATCTTCTTCCTAGGATCATCGACTTGTTTGATCAACTTCAAAGACCAAAGTGTTTATCTAAGATTTATTGTATTTGCCCAAAAGTACACCCTGGGCATCACACGGTGCTGACAGTTCTGAGGAACTACAAGCTAACTGATGAGTATGTACCTTCTATGAGAATTGAGAAAACTTATAATGACATATCATATGCAGAACTTAACTAAGGAATGCCATGATGTTCTAAGTCATAAATCTGATAAAATCTATAAGGTATAACTGATAATACTGATTAAATGTTTGACATGACAATTGATATTTGAGAAAATTGACTAACTATCTGAAATAGTCTAAAGAGCCTCTACTGGATGACTGAGGAGATGATGGGACAAACCCCCAACTAACTTTGACTGAATGTAAATGACTTAAACTGATAAAGTAATCTAAACTAAATAAATCATGTCATCAAAATATGAGGACTCACCACTACTACGGCTGATAGTCTGGAAAATCTATACATGATTCAGGAACTGGGAGTCCAAATCTATGATATGATATATCATAGCGCAAGAAAAGAGTATGCGATCAGTACATTGAATTTACTGGTATGAAAAATGAGGTAGGATGATATGCATGGTTTCATGAACATGAATAATAAGTGTCTGAATATATATATATATATAACATGAAGTACTTATTAGAGTTCATGAAATCTATAGATGCTGAGGATACTTAAAAT
This sequence comes from Capsicum pubescens, assembly GCA_030864215.1. NCBI lineage: Eukaryota > Viridiplantae > Streptophyta > Magnoliopsida > Solanales > Solanaceae > Capsicum > Capsicum pubescens. Next base: position 138,893,686 of record CM061545.1, read on the forward strand.
TTATAAATATTGAGGATGCATGAAATTTGTAATTACTGAGGATGTATTAAATTTATAAGTACTGAGGATGCATGACCAAGCTTATACATGTTCTCAATATAATTTGTAAATACTTAAATCTGATAACTAAATCTCTGATATTTGTATGCTTGGTCAATCACCTAAACTGAATTACTGAACTGATTACTAGAATGAGACTGTAGGAGCTATCATCTAACCGATATACGCCAATGAAAAAGTTTGGGGTCCAACCTGTAACCCCATTTGGAAATAAATTAGTACCATTCCACTGGGACTAACGCTTGCTGTATAGATCCACTATACTAATGTACTATTCTAAAGAACTAAGGGTGTCAAGCCTAAACTGATGGGTGACCCTTGCGAGGTAGTCAAGCATAATCTGATGGGTGACTCCTTATATCCTACACTAGCTACATAGCCATAGAGTACAGAGACTGCTACTAATGGCTCTACTTATCTAACGGGAAAGCTTCAATCCCTGTACTCGCTCGGTGCTAAATCCTACTCCAAACTGAACTGACTCAAAATGTTGAACTATTCTAAGTTTAACTGAATATGATGACTGAATGAACTGATAATGCTCATATATATTCTAAAACTATTTTGAAGATAATGAGACTACATGAACAACTATGTTTTTGGGTATTCATAACCCCAGGACTCAATAGCAATAATAATAAAATAGTACTGAACTTTAGGGACATCACATGGAGACATTTATTAAAAATCCATTCTTGTAGGCATTTCATCAAACACTTGATATGCATGGTTTAGGCTAAAGATGGGAATAGTTTAAACTTAGTGTAATTGCATGATTTCAATATCAATAAAACTTAATCATGATTTAATTCAGTAAATAGCAACATTAAAACATATGGGGTTTGATAACAACAACAATTTCATGTAAGATTGGTATGAAATCAAGATTCATGGAGATTTATGGTTGGAATTACAATTTAAAATAACAATAACGTGTAAAGATCATAATTTTTCATGTAGAATTAAATATTTGGTCTCAATGTGTGAAAGGAACGCATGGATAAATACTTAACATGCTTGGGTTAATGAATTCGTAAGAATTGATGGTGAATTCTTCAGATTTGATCTTGAATCTTGAAGGCAAGGGTTTTGTTCTTGAAAGGAGATTAATTTAATTTGAGAAAATAGTGAAATAATAAGCAAATAATGCTTTATTACGGATTAAATCCCATGTTTAGAAGGATTTGAGGCTTTGAGAAAAGACCAAACGGTCCCTGGAATTTAAGTGGCAGAACTGACGATCCTGATTTTTGGCTCCTGTACGATGCGGTAAAATCGTGTTAGGCTACTGGAAAATTGACAAAGCCCATTTTGCCCAGCGGTGTGATGTGGTTTTATTGCATTGCGCCACTGGAAATGGACAATCCCAACTGACTTTTGGCATGACGTGATGGCTATTGCGGTGCCTCGCTGGAAATTGACAACTGTGAAAATGACCCGTGGAATGATGTGGTGCTTATCGCTATGAAAAACTAGAAAAGGATGAACGTGAAAATGCCCATCACTTCAACGCGGCCTTATTATGTTGGGCTATTATTTTTCACTAAAAGTTCCATATCTTCTCAGTCGAGTATCAAATTTTGGCAAAATTTGTATCGTTGGAAAGCTAATTCAATTTCCTATAGTTTTATGGGTGTTGAGCTGGAAAATTCTGAGTATAGAAAAAGATATGCTCATTTGAATTTGAATAAGGAAACATTCTTATCAAAAACGCAATTTATAAGGATTGGTTTGATTCATCTAATAGCTGGGAGTTATTTGAGGCCTTAATATACATTAAACTCACTCATAAAACTAGCAAAGCAGTATAATTTGTTTCTCATAAGCTAGAAGCATGGTTCTAATATTGATCTGGTTTTTTAGGGTATTACATTTATCTTAGGTCGGGTTATCATAAGCTTAAGATAGGAAAGTGGATATCCCTATGACCACCTTTAAAACCCAGTATGGTAACTATAATTTCCTAGTTGTGTCCTTTAGGTAAACCAATGCCCTGGCGACATTCATGGAATTGATGGAAAGGGTAGTTCATTTGTTCTTCGACTTGTTTGTCATTATCAACAATGATGATATCTTGGTCTATTTTAAGAGTGAGGCAGATCCTGCTTATCACCTCTATTTTGTATTTCAAACTTTGAGGGATCATTGCTTGTATGCTAAGTTCTCTAAGTGTGAGTTTTGGTTGAAAGGTTTTACCTTTCTCACTCATATTATTCTTTAGTGAAAGAATTATGGTAGGTCCTCAAAAGGTTGTGGCTATTAAGAAGTGTCCTAGACCTTCAACTCCAATAAATGTTCAGAGCTTCTTAGGTCTATTCAATTACTATAGGAGATTTATGGATAGTTTTTTACTATAGCTGCCCCATTGACTACGTTAACCCAAATAACGGTTAAGTTCTTTCGTTCAGATGTGTGTGAGGGTATTTTTGAGAATTTGAAAGAAACATAGACTTCTACTCCGGTTTTTACCTTGCCAAAGTTTAATGATGGATTTGTGGTATATTACGATGTTTTTCGTATTACACTTAGTTGTGTATTGACGCAACATGCTAGGGTTGTGTCCTTTGGTTCTAGGCAATTGAAAGTTTATGAAAAGAACTACCCTACTAATGACTTGGAATTTTTTTAGCCGTTGTTTTTGCTTTAAAAATTTGGCAACATTATCTCTATACAGTTCATGTTGACATTTTTTATGATCATAAGAATCTTTTGTATGTGTTTACTCAAAAAGAGTTGAATCTCAAGAAACTTAGGTGGCTTGAGTTGTTGAAGAACTATGATATGAGTCTTCATTACCATATGAGTAAAGCTAATGTAGTCGTCGATGCTCATAGTAGATTGTCCATGGAAATGTTAGCCCATGTGGATAAGGATAAGAGGGAATTGGTGAAGGACATTTACCATTTTGCTAATCTTAGAGTTTGTCTCATGAATTTTGAGGATGGTGGTGTATATGTGCATTCAGTATGTCAATCATCTCATGTTGTTGAAATAAAGGAAAAACAAGAGTAGGATCCCAATTTGATGAAGATCAAGGATAATGTGGGTTAACAGAAGGTGGTTGAATTTGTGATTGGTGGTGATGGTATCCTGAGGTACCTAGGTAGGATATGTTCTCCCGACGTCAATGAATTTAGGGAAATGTTTATGGATGAGGCTCATGAATCTTGGTATGCGATTCACCGTGGCTCTACTAAACTGTACAATGATCTTAGAGAGTTCTATTGGTGGTTTAATATGAAATGTGATATGGCTAGTTAGGTGTCTAAGTGTATGGTGTGTCAACAAGTAAAAGTTGAGCAGATGAAGCCTAGAGGCTTATACCAAGAGATTGCCATTCTCGAATGGAAGTGGGAGGCAATTAATATGGATTTTTTACCTATCTTCCCCAGTGTCGGAATCAATGCGATTCCATTTGGGTCATTATGGATAAAATGACCAAGTCCTCTCACTTCTTTCTGGTGAGGATTATGCTAAGTTTTATGTTGCGAAGATTTTGAAATTGCATGGTGCTTCGATTTTTGTAAACTCAAATTTTGGTACTCCATTTTCGTCTCACTTTTGAAAGTCGTTCCAAAAAAGTTTGGGGATTAAGGTGTGCCTTAGTACCACTTTCCACTGGTAAGTAGATGGATAAGCAGAGAGGACCATCTAAATATTTGAAGATATGTTGTGTGCTTGTGTTATTAATTATGGTGGTACTTGGTATGACCACTTGTCTTTGATTGAATTTGCCAATAAAATAGTTATTATTCAAGCATTGGTATCACGCCTTTTGAGGCATTATATGGTAGGAGATGTCATTCTCCTATTTGATAGTTTGAAGCTGGCGAAGTATGTTGCTTGGCCCTGATTTAGTTCACCAAGCCTTAGAGATGGTAAAGTTGATTCATGATAGGTTAGAAACCACTAAAACTCATCAAAAGTCCTATGCAGATTTGAGGCGTAGGGATTTAGATTTAAATATTGGTAATTGGGTATTCTTTAAGGTAACTCCTATGAAGGGAGTGATGTGATTTGGTAAAAAGGGGAAGGTAGTCCTCGGTATATTGGTCCCTACTTCATTTTGAAAATGGTTGGAAATATTGACTATGAGTTAGAGTTACCTTCAAGTTTGAACTTCATTCACCTGGTTTTCCATGTCTCTATTTTGTGTAAATATGTGGGTGATCTTTCATTGGTTGTTCCCTTAGAGGATGTTGGTATTTCGAACACTTTGTCCAAAGAGGAGGTCCAAGTGAGGATATTGGATTGGGAAGTTCGCTGGTTGCGAATGAAAGAGGTGTCTACGATAAAGGTTCTATAGAGGAACCAAAACTTTGAGGAAGTTACTTAGGAGGCGGAAGAGGACATGAAGTCCAAGTATCTATATTTGTTTTCCATTTCAAAAACTTGTGATTGACGTATATGCTTATTTTCTCACCTTGATTTATGTATTTGTTAGACAATGGGTTTAAGTCCCCAATGTTTTGAATTTATTTTTTGTTTTGTTAAACAATGGATTCGAGTCCCTATGAATTGAATTGAGCAAGTACCTATGATAGAGAATGGGTCTAAGTCCCAAGGTCAATTGAGTGATTGGCTGATTTATAATGATCATGATGTGTGTTGTATCCTTGTTGTGTACCTTATTTTATAAATTGTTAAAAGGTTGGTATTATGAGTAATAATATGCTAACTTGTTTTTATCCTTGCCTTACCCATCATTCGAGGGTGAATGACCCATTTGGGGGAAAATTAAAACACCTAGGTTTTTGACCCTTATAAAAATCTCTTGAATTAAGCATTCTTACCAAGTTACGATTTAGGCATGCCTTTCGTATACTAGTGTATGAGTCGTACCCTTCTAACCTCCCCTCTTTTATATTGAGTGATCATTATTGCATGCATACTGTCGAAGATACAACTTAACCTTTCTATTGTAGTCTGTTAGGGTATGGGTAGTATCCTACCTAGTCGTTTATTGTATTGAATATGATCTAGAGTGGATTGTTATGGGTATAGATTGTGTATACGGGTTAGGTTACAAAGCTTACCCTTGGATACAAGTCAAGTGTATTGTAGTTACACCTTGTGCAGTGTATGGGTCCTTGGTGAAGCCAACGGTATGAGTTAGGGTACAACTCGTACCCTAGTGTATGATTTGGTTAATGAGTCGTACCCTAATTTGGGTTCAATTTCCAGTTTTTATCTACGTGTATTGTGGTCATTTCCTACCCCAAAAACCCTAAGTCCTCTAACTATATAATGTCTTGTGTCCTCATAAACATTTATTTGGTAATAACAAAACATTTCAAAAAACACATTTTACTTCAACAAGATTGGAGGCTAGGGTTTCCAGGGTTTTTATCTAGAGGAAAAGAAGAGTCTATTTTCGTGGTGGATCATCTTTTTTAATTCATGTGAATCTCTCCTTTTCTAAATAACTCAAATACCATGTATCTTAAACATGGATTATGATTTGTAAATAATGATTTTAAAATCAAATTATAAGGGTTTTGTTAACTAATGATGAATAATGTTTGCTCTTTCTTAGACCTGTGTTTATACATGTTATTGGTGATGATTTGCATATATGGGCGCTTGTTGTCTGTGGTTTAACAAATTATTCTTGAGTAACCCTAATATTGATGATTTCTACATTGATTTTGGCCTTGGTAAAGACATGCACATAAAGTATTTGTGAAAATTTCTAAGTGAAATGTCTAGTCACGTCTTGACAATGTTTTAAACTAGGGCAATGGCTGAATAAGTATGGGTGGTTGGTAAATGGTATTATAAAAACTTTGTTAGCAATGTAATTAGTTAATTTATGACCTTGTTGGTGTGATGTCTAAAAAGGGGTTAAAGTCCCTAAACATGAAGATAAGTTGTGCTTGAACTAAAATCTGATAGAAGATTGCTAATGAGGAATGAATGGGTTGTAAGGGCCCTGGTGACCATAAATTGAACTAAAAAATAAATTGAATCAATGAAGTGTCCTATTAAAGTGTTTGAGCGACAAATGTTTCCATGAAGATCTTGTGGTCATATATGGTGTTGAATTGGTTAAATTGGTCAAAGTCCCTAAGTGTTGAATTGGTTAAATGGGCTAGAGTCCCTAAGTGTTTAAGTGAATGAATATTAATGTATGGATAAAGGGTTAGAATCCCAATGTCTACTAATGATAGTAGTGACGGATCGTGGTTAAAGTCCCTTTAAAACTAAAGTGGCTTAGGGTAAGTGTCCCTTTCCAAATAAAAAATGCACGAGGTTAGAGTCCCTTGCCTAATAAAAGGGTATAAGGTTGGAGTCCCTTCCCTAAACAAGATGAGAGTGGTTAAAGTCCCTTGCCTAATGAGATTGTATGTTGTTAAAGTCCTTTGCATAAAAAGAAACTTTTGAATTGATACGTGAGGAAGGTCGGAGTCCTCCACCTCATGCAAGGTGAATGAGTTCATTGAGAAGGCTTTATAAGTCTTGTTTCCCATGTGGTATATTTTGAACATGATATATATATATATATATATCTACATGTATGATTATGTATATAAATGTGGTTGAATGTGATGTAATGGCTTGTCTTTGAATGATGATTCAATTTTACCCTTATCCTTGAGTTACATGCTAGCGCTCCAACCGCTAATCATCTCCAGAGGCTATGTCCCCATGTGAAATAGGGGCCGGAGCTTCTTCTTCTCTTCCTATGCAGTGAAAGGTGTTCGAGCGGTTCATGTGATTGACATTGGGGGATAAGCTTCCACACATTGGAAGTCATACATTTTATTGTCTTTAGTTTATGTCATAGACTTTTCTTGGATTTGATTTTGGCTATTGTCGAGGGCATGTCCCGACATATTTTTATATATATATATATGTAAATATATATATATATAAATATATATATATGTAAATATATATATATATATATATAAACATTAGATTTGTGTAGAGGCATTGTGTATGTCTGTGGACTTGGGTATGTTGGTTAGAATGTTGACATTAATGGAATTCTTAGTCATTATTTAAGTTATGACTATTAGTCTTATTTCTCCGCTACTTTGATATATGGTCATAGTTCATCCGACACTTATGGATTGATGAGATGGTTAGGTTGGGTTAACGAGGCGATCTACTATCTGGGTTGGGCTTGAGATGCCCACATAACATGGCCCGATCTCGGGCGTGTTAGATCATAAGCATCGAAACATATAGAAACTACAACAAACTCCTTTGCAAGGATAAAACACTTTCCGTAATCCAACTAATATCATATACACGGCTTCAGAATAATAATATATATTTGTCATAACCATAACACAATCACGGCTTGAGGCCTAATAATATTTATCTAACATAACCATACCATAATAATGGGGGGAAAACATCACAATACACCAAGAAACTTATTAAACATCTTACTAACAGTTCATTAGTTCCAACTATGCGTAACATGTTATCCATCTAAGGTAATAGGATCAAGATGCCTAAAATTTTTTTACCTTAAGTATCAATTATCCTTCTTGCCCACAAACTTTTTAGTTACGCTAAATCGTGATGTTCTACCGAATATCACATCCTAACATCCCTAACATGAAAAATATAAAACACCATCATCAAGAAGATGAATAGAGAGAAGTCTACCTCTATGTCTAACTACAATACTTGAATCGTTCACGAATCATCCATCTTTACTCCACGATATCGAAATGTTGTCATTCTATCAAAATAGCAATCTACATGTCATTAGGAGTAAAATGAAATACATATTATTATATTACAGGTCGAGCAGAATTTTGGGTCAAGAATAGGCCCACAAAACCGCAAATTGAATCCATAATTAAACACGTCACGATATCCCTCAAAGGACAAGGAATGTGTGATCAATAGTTGAGAACAAATATAGCACAAATTGGGTATCAATTAGACCCTCATAATTTATAAATTTCAAGACTTAATTTTCGATAATTTTACCAACAATCAGGATGCAAATTGAACAGAATATCAATGGGAAATGACCAACAAGAGTTAAATTAGCTTACCTTAACTTATGAGAATTATTTCTTATTTTCTTATATCTTTGACTTCTCAACTTGGTTAAAAATGGTTGAAGAAGAGATAGAAAATCGGGTAGGAATAAATGCATTTAAAGATACTAGGTGCCGCTTAAGCGTTCACCTTTGTCTCTTAAGCAACAATCCCTTAAGCAGCTCACACGTTGCTTATGCAATCTAGCGCTTGGGGATGGGTATTTCTTGGGCAACCCATTCTCTTCTTAAGCAATGACTGCATAATCTGACAAAGTATCACTTAAGAGACCATTGAACAGACTATCAATGTCACTTAAGCAACACAATATCGCTTACATAGTGACCTCTTAAGACTTGATATGATTTCTTAAGCAGTTGCATCAACAACCTAATGCACCAGATTATGCTATATCGGAAATGGACTTTTATCAGGTGCTCTGATTTAGTTGAAACCCCGTGCATGCAAACAAAATATTCTACCATACTAAATTTAATGTTCCAGACTCAATTGAACCATTGATACTTTCATTCGAGATTGTATTGACTAAATGTGGGGCCCACACCTATAGTTCAATTTTTTATATAATCTGCCCAATAACCCAAAACGAGTCAGGAAGCCTCTAGACCAGATCCATGGGTCCACTAGCCTAAAATAGATGTTTCAAAGATGATGTCACTATCAGAATTCTCATCCAAGATCATCTACTATGATTTTTGGTCCGAGAACAAATCCTAAGCATCAAAAGCTCCAAAACATGGAAATGAGCCTAAAATCCAAATGAACTTTCAGTATTGGGGAAAGGCTCAAAACATCAAAAATGCATGAAAACTGAGTAAATGACCCTGAGGGTCATTAGAATATCCAGTACTAAAAGGATTTTTGTTCCCAAAAGTTAGTAGATAGAAATATCTCAAAATCCCGAAAGGATTTGCTAAAAGTATTCCTTTTTCAACCAACATCCTTTCTTCTCTTATGAAACGACCAAAAATCTTAACCTCAACCATTTATTAGGCTAAAAATGAGCCATAGAAGGATGATGCATGCAAATTCGAACACCGACACACTAATCCTATACCGATACCTGCATAATAAAATAAAAATACATCCAATCCAAAGGAAAACCAAGGCATAAACCAAGAAACCAACACCAAAATCCAACATTAACTTTCTTTTTCTTTACTAATTATGCTACCTACTTCAAACTACAAAGAAAGTCATCTGAGTCTTGTTCGCATAATTCTATCCCATAAATCTCAAAGAATAGAAACTGATCCACCAAATATCAATAATGGCAAGATGAGAATAAGACCTTAAGGCACTACTTGGGCACATGAATTGAGATGACCAAATTCTGTAATCTTTGCAATGCTACAACTACTTTGAATAACTATTAAAATTGGAAACTAGGTGTCCGAAGTACAACAAACACCACCTAATAATCTTCTCTAGGATGTCTCATCAATGAAGGAAAGCCATACTAAATCCAACTCAAGCATTCTACTCCTAGTGAGTAGATCATAAAAAATCCCAGTGATACTTAAAACTGAGGTCAAAGATCAAGTAATCATATACTCTGGTCTGCATGTGACCAAAGTGTAGTGTAAGTACCAAACATGTGGTAATCAGTAGACAACTACTGACTAAGCTACAAAGATACTGTTAAAATAAAAAATATACAAGAAGGAATGTAAACTATACCCAAATATCTAGAAAACTACATTATAAATAAAAGGAGAGAATGAGGATAAACTAATCTATTTTAGCCATATTAAGGGACATAAATACTATATCATATATCACTAACCAATATATGATTAAGGAGAAGAAGAAGGACATGTATATATATGTGTATATACAAGCACAATGAATAGATATACAACATGAATAAATTAAAGATGGAAGGGATATACGGTAATGCCATTACTACTACTACAGATAGATAAATAAACATAAACAAAGCTAACTCAAAGGTACAACCTAATTAGTCACACTAGCATCTCAACACCTCTTAATCATAGTAGGAACTAGCACTAACATAATCAGGGTCTCTAATCTATATGTTTAAAATTGAGAAAATTATCCATAATAAGTAATTGTAAAGAAATAAATCATAATAATATCTCGAATATCAATATCTATCCAATACTAAATTTTTCAAGAAAATACCATAGTAATATGAATAACAATATAAAGTAACTGGATAGACAATTCAAACAATTCCAAAATCGGGCATCATAGCCCAGACGGTCCAATCAGCTCACACAATTTACCGTAAATAATACTCAGAATCTATACCTATTAAAATTTTATAAGGATCATATAAATAAGCACATACTAGTAATAGGCAATGCATATGAAAGGATGAATGTAAGAGAAACCATAATACAATAATAAATCCAAGCACCATAATGTAACCTAGTGTATACACCTCATCTATCTTGATGGCTGACAAAAGTAGGACCTATGATGACCTCTCTTTTCTGGCGTGATGACTCGCAGACGAAAGTGACCTTAAGAGATTGGAAAGTACCTGCAAAAAACTACCTGGTATCGACTAGGATTTCCAGCGACTATCATCATCATCTATCCACACTTTCTAGTACCATATGTATATATATATAAAATACATATAAAATGCATGTACTAGAATCATGGCTAATAGAGCATAAGTTCATAAATCCATTGACCGGGGTAAACTACAAGACTAAATCAACATAAAAGTGTTGAAATGGTTAGAATCTCTCTATTAAGGTAAATAATAGTATTAAATCATGGACCAAAATCTATCTCGGTCCAATATCTTAAATATTATTTTTGTCTCAAAGGCTCATAAGTTAATCGTTAAGATGGTACGATTCCTGTTATGAAGAAAGTTCATTTTAAAAGTAGAAGTAGCAATAATTTACTTTTTTTGTAAAAAGAGCAACAAGACCATATTTTAGTTGGAATCATACCATTTATTATTTTAGTGATTATGAATGTACAAAATTTATAGATGCCATTACAAGTATAAGAAAATGTAATCAGAAGCACCAAAATTATAGAAACTACTGCCAAGTCCTTTACAATGATATAACACTTCCTGGAATCCAACCAATAGCAAAATCATAATCTAGACCTAATAATATGTATGCAACATAATCATCAGACAATCATAGACTTAGGCCCCATAATGTATATCCGACATAATCATACCATCATAATATGGGGAGAAACTAACACAATCAATTGAGTAACATACTAAACATCATACTAAAGGTTCATTAGTCTCAACTATGCCTAACATGCTAGCTACCTAAGGTAAATGGATCATTTTAGTATAATAAGATTTCACCTTAAGGGTCCATTACCCTTCTAGCCCTTAAACTCAATTATTATGTTATGTAATGGTTTTTGACAAAACATCACATACTAACATCCCTATCTAAAATATAACATATAAAAATAACATCTTCATGAAGAAGAGTAGACATAAACCTACCAAACTATATATAATGACCTAATAGGTTATTTTCTCAATTTGCATGCATTTTTCGTGTCTCAAGACTTCTTATAGTGGATAAAGGTCATTTATACCTTGTCAAAAATATTGATTTGATGATTAGATTGTTTTTTTTATTTTAGGCTCATTTCTGTATTATGTTTTCGCTATTTATGATTTGATCTCTGACCAAAACTCTTAGTAGATGACATAGGTAGCTTCAGAATATTTATTTTAGGCTACGGGACCCTTGGTTTAGGTACTGAGGCTTTTAGACTTATTTTGAGCTATTAAGAAGATTATGTGAATGAAAAACTATAGGTGCAGGCCCACATTTAGTCAAAACAAACTTGAATGAAAGTTTTGATGGTTTCATTGAGTTTGAAAGATCGCATTTGGTATGGTAACATATTTTCTTGTGAGCAAAGGATTATAAGCATACCTCAAACACTTGGTCGAAGTCTATTCCATACGTAGAAGAAAATTTAGCATATTAGGCAGGTGTGACCATGGTTGAGATGGGTAAATTATGACCGCCAATCATGTTTTATGTAGATTCGCAATTTCTAAGGATAAATTTTGTTCGCCAAATGCTATTTATTCTTTGTTTTCTTGAACCATGATTGGAAAGGATAAATTGCAATTGCAACTCCCTTATGCGGTGTCTAAATATAATGGTAGTGATACTCAGGTCGTAATAGCCATACTTGAACCCCTAGAATGGGTATAAATACTTTTTTAGCGCGGTTTTTCCATTTTCTCATCCATGTCAAATATAACTAAACCTTATAAGTTGAGAGAGCTTGGGATTGAAGCTTGTAGATGTTTTGGGGAGCTTTGTTAATGATTATTCCATGATTTCCCTTAGAATTCATGGTAAAATTCCTTCAATTTCTTCATAAATTCTTAGAAATTAACCCTTTGAATTTATAAAACTATAAGGGTTGATTTGAGACCCGATTTTTCCTCTATTTGTTCTCTACTTTTTAGCACTACTTCCATGTCTTTCGAGGGGCCTCATGACGGGTTTAATTTTGGATTCCATTAACGGGCTTTGCAGGCCCTTTCTTGACCAGAAATTTAACTCAACTCGAAATATAGAAGTAGGTGTCTCATTTGACTCCTAAAATGCATAGATTAGAATTTTCATAGCATGGCGACATTTTGAGATCGTGGAGTAAACAAGGACAGTTTTTGTCTAATTATTAATTTGTGGTTCAACTTTGAGTTAGACTTCTATCTACTCTTCTTCACAACATAATGTGTTTTATATATTTTATGTTAATGTGAATCTAAATATTGATTATTGTTACAACACTGTGACTTAGTCCTTATTATTAAAGTTTTGGGATTAGATGGGTGAACTCACTCGTAAGTTGAAATGCCTAGTATACTCCTATGAACCTATTGACTTCTTCTTGGTGGGAATTAGGATCCATAGTATGTTTATGGTATTATTCTAGTTTTACGATATTGATAGGTGTTAGAAGCGTGATTAATATGATTAGCCTTGTTTAGAATATTTAGCTATCTTGAAACCATAATTTAGGCAGAGTTGACTTAAATGCTCATGTTCTAAGTGGAACTCCCATCTTAGGGTAAATTAGTGTTTTTATACCAACTATAAGTTAATTTAGAAACATTAGCCTAGGGATAGATATTTCCCAAGTATGAAATTTGATGATTAGAAGTGGGTTCCTCAAACCCACCTTAGGCCAAGACTTGTGTTAGCCCTTTTAAACTAATTTATGTATGTTAGAAATAACCGAGACTATTGAGTATTTAGTATAAGGTTAATTCATGATTTGGTGAACGATGATGATTTTCTTGGATTATGATATATTTCATAGCTATGATATATGGCCTATTGATAATAGATTCCTTATAGATATGATATATGGACCATAAATATGAGACCCCATATAAATATGATTTGCCTCATAGTTATGATATATTACTTTCCATAGATATGAGATTCCTTATAGATATGATATGCCTTATAGTTATGATATATGGACCATAAATATAAGATGGGTTATAGATATGATATGCCTCATAGTTATTATATATGACATATATATATGAGATGCCTTATAGATGTGATATTCTCAAAGATATGATTTATGACTTATAGATATTATATGCCTCATATATATGATTTATGGCTTATAGATATGATATTCTTTATGGATACGATATGGCTTATAGATATGATATGCCTCATTGATATGCTATGGCTTGTATATATGAGAAGGCTTGAATATATATTATTGATATGAGTTTATGATAGGTGTATGTGTATAAGGCTGTGATTATGATGTTGTAGTTATTGCGGACACAATATTTGGTACAAAGCCATGATTATAATATTTGTTGGATTCCAGTAAATGGTTAATCATTGTAAAGGATGTGTCTATAGTTTGAAAACATATTAATGTTTATGTTCTACATTTTGTAAACATATTAATGTTTATGATTAAATTGTGTGAATACTTTGATGGCATGCATTGATTTTGTACAATCATGAACATGAAATACGGTATAGGGTACGATTCTAACAAATATCTGAATTTACTATTATTTGTTCTAATAAGGGATTAAAGACCACTTTTCACTTTAAAATGGATTTACTTATAATGGGAATTGTACCATATAAATGGGTGACTTCGATGTAATAAAATTGAAAATGAGGTTTTATGGATTTATTCGAGACAGATTTTGATCTATGATTTTAATATTACTATTCACTTCATTCATGAAAGATTTTGACTCCTTTTGACATCTTTATGATAATTTATTCTCAGAGTTTACTCCAGGCAATGCATTTATGGTTTTACACTCATTTTTGCCATAGTTTAAAGTTGATGCATTTATTATACATATATATAATTACACAGATTGAGCCTAAAGGATGATTATGATTATAATGTTGTACATTTTTACCCAACAAGGTCAAAGTTTGTTTTGATGATAGCCTTGTATAACCGATAAAGAAAGAGAATGATTGTAATGATATACTTATACACTTGGAAAGGTCAGAGAATGATATGCTTATATACCCGACAAGTTGGGAGAAGGATTTTGATGATATTCTATATACCCAACAACTTCAAAGGATGATTATCATGATATGCTTATATGCCCGGCAAGGCTGGAGGATAATTATGATGATATGCTTATATGTCCAGCAAGGCCGGAGGTAAATTCAGATTATATACATTTATGACCAACAAGGATGTAGGATGATTATAATGATGCATGTTTTTTTACATTTATGGGTATGAGTCTGTAAGACCCCGCGAAATCCTAAGCTTAACTCAGTGCCTAAAGGCATGTTAAGGGGTCCCAGACATAGAAAACTTCAACTAAGTATTTAGATTTAGTATTGTTTTAGCCTTTGTAAGTTGGTAACTCTATTTCATGAATCTTCTGACATTAAAGTATCAATCTCTAGGTTGATTCATGATCAGAAATGTCATTTGGTATTTTCGAATAAGTTTTAAATTTTTCAAACCTCGTTAAGACCATGTTCGAATGACCAAAATAGTGAGTCTACATGATCTCAATGCATTGCATTGTCCATCGCATTGACAAATAATTTTCCCTCAACTCAGTGCAATTTCCAGTGAACCAACATGTGCTCGACATAATGCACCGTCCATCCACGCATCGACAGTTCAGTTTTACGTCATTAGAAACCGCATCCTTAGAGGTATTTGGGACTTTTCCCATGTCCTGCAGCCCCCCAAAACATGAAATTTAGCCCTCTATTTGCAACATGCACACATTATTTCATAAATTGCTCAAGAACAAAAAACCCTAGGTGATTGAATATCAAATTCAAGGCTCAAGATTCCACCATTAATCTTCAAGAATTTAGAAACCAAGGTATGTGTTCATCCAAGGGTTCCTTTCACCCTTGGAGTCCAAGAAACTCTTTTAAAACTTTGAGTAAAGTGATTTCATGATTTCATTGATTGGATTCAAGTGTATTCATGATTATAATGTTGATTGGGTTTCTAATGCATGACTAAGTGCAAGATTTATGTGCAAAACATTTATTATGTATGTAGTATCATGTGGTTTCATGTTGAAGTCTTGAAATTATGTGTTGAAATTGTGATGCTCATGTGTTGATTAGTTTTAAGTGAATATACAGTGCTTTCCATGGGGTTTGATGAGTTGTTCATGTGAATATAATTGTGAGAATATATTATGTTAGAATGTATACTAGTTCATTCCATTCAAGTGTTTGATAAAATGGATCTATAGATGTATTATAAATCAAGTGTTCATTTATATGTCAAGCAAGGTCATGTGATGCTTTATTTTCATGCAGTCGAGCCCTGGGGGTATTTAATACCCGACAATTTTGTTATTTACCTAGAGCCAATGTCAATTATAGAATAGTCTTAGTCAAGTTATGATCACTAATACTCTCAGTCAGTTACAGGACTCAGGAAAACTTAGTAGAATAAGTATTAGTCCAGTCTAGTTCAGTATTTAGTTCAAACCTTAGTAAACTAAGTCAGCTAACAGAATTCAGTATCATTCTGTCAGTCAATTGAAACTCAGTAAACTCAGTAATTGTTTAGTCAAGACTAGTATAAACTAGGAAATAAGTTCAATGTCCATTCAGTTAGGAGTAGGATTCAGCATCGAGAGAACCTAGGGATGGGGGCATTCTTGCTAGCAGAGTGTTTTACCCTTAGTAGCAATCCCTGTGTTACAGTGTAGGTTGCTATATCTTACTTCCAGATATTATAAGAATTTATACATCTCATTATATGTTTTCCTACCAGCAAGGGTTGATGAAAGAGTTTTCTATCAGAGAGGGTTAACTCACAGCTTAACTTTACCCGTGGCACGGTACTAATACCTTTTAAAATACAGTTATAGGTTGGATCCTAATCTATTTAGTAAGGGAATTTTGGTTAGAGGATTACCTCCCACTGTCTTATTTTTAGATTTAATCACAGTACAGAACTCAGTTCAGTTCTACAGATTTAGGACTGTCAGACACAATCACTTAGCTCAGTACGGAACTCAGTACAGTTCCATAGTATCAGGACTGTCAGATACAGTCATTCAGTTATCAGTAGTACAGTATCAGTAAACTTAGTTATTAGTTAATCAATATTCAGATTTAGTATCCACTATTGTCAAGATCTCAGTTATAGTATATGTATTCATGCATTTACTCTCATTCAATTTTATTCATGTTATTCAGCCAGTATTTTTCATGTATATGAATCCATGCATTTCATCCTACCTCACTTAGCATACCAGTATAATTCAAAGTACTGATGCATACTTTTCTCTTGCACTATGATTTCTTATATCATAGGTTCACACGCACAAACTCTTGAGCACCTTAGCAGTTTAGATTTTCAGCAATCAGAGTTAGTCGTGAGTCCTCATAGTTTGAGGATATGATTATTTTCTTCAGTATTTTAGTTTAGCAGTACAGTTTTTGTAGTTGTAGTTAGTTGGGGGCTTGTCCCATGAGCTCTTTATTTCAGACAGTTTAGAGGCTTTTCAGACTAGAGTATTTTCAAAAACATATTTCAGTTTTTGTATTGCTATACCGTATTCAATATTATTTCAGTGTTGAACCTTATGGAAAGTTTTTGCCTAATTGTAGGATATTTAAAGTATTATTTGTCAGCTATTACAGCAGGTACCAGTCATGGGATAGCTTATGGTACTTAGAGATTATGAGCATCGTGCAACATTCGAGGTACAGACTTGGGGCATTAAAAACTTAGTATCAGAGCATAAGGTTCAATATAGTCCTAGTAAGTCTGAAAGCCATATCTATCAGACTCTTGAAACCATCAGTTATCATGATATCTATTCATGTCTTATATGTCAGCTCTATGATCATAGCTCATATTCAATAACGTTAGCAAAAAATAATGTATACTTATAGTTCCTAGTATAAGGAATTCCAGTTCACTCAGTGTTACGAACCATGTTCCATTAATACAGAAAACTTCAGACTCAGGTCATGCAGCTCATGACTTATGTACTCATGTCATGCTTTATAGTATGCTCAGTTCCCATGACCTATGTTACACTCCTAGTGGTCAGCTAAATTTGGATTACGTCATGCATACCTCAGTTTGATCTTTTGATAAATCCATGGTGTTGATATTTTATTCCTCCGGCCTCAGTTAAGCATCGAGCTTAGTATAGTATTTATTCATACTCTAGATCCTCATGTTTTAACCTTTCAGTAGACTCTGCTTACAAAATAATATAGTGATGAGCGATTGCTTAGATGGGAGAGAGTAAGTGTTTCATGATAAGAAAAGATTTATTCATTCTTATCTTACACGGAGATACAACTATAAAGATAAGATTGAATGTCAGGGGTAGTGTGTAAGTAAATGTCCAGCAAGGGGTTGTATTTTGTTACTAAAGGGGGAAATCATAATTTTTTTCATGAGATAAGAAATTGAGAAAATGCAGAATGTGAGTGTCTATTCAGGTACTCGATTCATGTTAGTCCCTGTCACATAGCTAGCAGAGCCCATCATTCAGTCCCAATTATAGTCTCAGTCACAGTCGCAGACTAGTAATCAGATCAATAACTCAATTTAATTTTAGGTTTTCTTGACCATAGCATGCAGTTATCAGTTATTTAGTTTTCAATATTTCAGTACCTTAATTTACAGGATGTTTCAGAATCATGTTATACGTTTGGTCTAGCATTCTCAAATAATATAGTTTTCCTGAATTTATGTTCAGTTATCTCATGTTACTCAGTCAGTCCCTTCCTCACATGCATAATACTCTACAGTTCCAGTCCAGTTATTCAGACTAATAATATTTCAATATTCCATGACCATGTATTCAACTATCAGTCATTCAGCAAATTAGATAAGTTAGTATGTTCATGCACTCGTGCTTAGAACCCATATGAATATTTTCAGTAGTCTCAGGTGATGTGTTGTACTAAGGTAGAGAGTAGAGTTGAGAGAGTATTTAATAACTATGTCTAAGATTGAAAATTTATAGTTGTAGTGCAAAGAGGCTTAGTCACTCTATCTTATATGGTAATTCATAGGCCTTGCCTCATATTATAATACTTTATCCAGGTTGTGATTTTCTTATTCAGATGTTTTATTCAGCCCATGTTAGGATTTCTTACTTCCTAAAGTCACTAGAACTCTACAGAAAGAGTGTCAAAGAGGTTCTTTAGTGGAGTAAAAGTTTTCAGCATAAGATAGCTCAAAAAGCCTGCAATTCAGTTTAGCAGTCGGGCGGAAAAGTTCGTATTGTTTGGTTTCCCACCTTTCTATCTAGTCGCACTATCTGAAGTCTCAGGAATGTAACTATTCCAAGATCGAGCAACCATGGGGTTGCGAGTTCAGCTAAGTTCAGGTGTCATGCCTAAGTTTTAGATTCCTGATATGCAGTCATGATTTAGTTTGTAGGAGCCCTGTGCATCATCTCAATTTCCCTGAGTATATCAGCCAAGTCAGTATTCTTCAAGGGACATAATATCCCAATGGGGAGATATACTATAATTCCCCAAGCTTTCATGACCTAAACCTTCATGTTACAGGGGCTTAGCTCAGTTCATGATGTTTAGCTCACGTATCATGTTACAGACTCTGTTATGTTTTCATGTTCTCATTCACGCATGTTTAGTAAAGGATCTCAAGTTTGAGATTGGTAATTTTATATTCTTGAAGATCTCTACCATGAAGGAGGGTAAAGAGGTTTAGCTAGAAGGGGGAGTTCGGTCCCCGATATGTTGACCCTCACAAAATTTTTAGTTATTTTAGAAAGATAGCTTATGAGCTTGAGTTGTCTTCAGACTTAGCTTCAGTGCATCCAGTGTTCCATGTCTTCTTGCTTAAAAATGCATAGGTGACCTAGCAACCGTAGTCCCTATAGAGGGTATAGATATTTAGAATAACCTCTAGTATGAAGAGATCCTAGTCAAAATCATTGATTATCAGATTCGTAGACTGAGGAACAAAGAAGTTCCTCTAGTAAAAGTTCTTTGGCGAAATTAGTCTGTTGAGGGAGCTACTTGGGTAGCAGAAGTAGAAATGTGGACCAAGTATCCTCACCTCTTCTTTGTAAACTCAGACTCAGCCCAAGGTGACAATTTTCCTTTGAATTTACTCAATATCATGTTCAGATATAACTACCACCTTGGTATCAATTAACGTAGCATACTCATTTATGTATTCATAAATCAGTTTTGTCATGTACTCATGCATCAAATATGCATATTGATTATATAAATTCAGCTTATCAGAAATTTCAGTCATGCATTCATGAATCATGTTCAGCTAGGTACTCATGAATTCATGAATCATATTTTGTATATAAACTCAGTATATCAATAATTTCAGTCATGAAGTCATGTTTCAGTTGTGCATGTCTAGTGTCTAAATTCAGTCTATTAGTATTCTCATCTTAGTCAATATCATTCGAGGACAAATGTTCCCAACGGGGAGATATTGTAAGACCCCGCAAAATCCTATGCTTAACTCAGTCACTAAAATCTTGTCAAGGGGTCCCAGACTTAGAAAATTTCAGTAAAGTACTCATAGTTAGTATTATTTTATCCTCTGTAATTTGGTAACTCTATTTCATAACTCTTATGATAAAAAAGAATCAATCTTCAGGTTGATTCATGATCAGGAATGTCATTAGGTGTTTCCGGACAAGTTTCAAATTTTTTAGGCCTAGTTTAGACCATGTTCGAATGATCAAAATAGTGAATCGACACGATCTCGGCGTGTCACCAGATAATTTTCCCTTAGCTCAGTGCAATTTATAGTGAACCGACATGGACTCGATGCGGTGCGCCGTCCATCGCATCAATGAGATCGATGTGGCGCATCGGTCTGCGCATTGAAAGTTTAGTTTTCAGTCTTTAGAAGTGGCATCCTTAGGGGTATTTAGGTCTTTTCCCTCATCCTTCATCCCCCAAAAACATGAAATATAGACCACTATTTGCAACATACACTCATTATTTCACAAATTGATCAACAACAAAACCCTAGATGATTGAATTTCAAATTCAAGGCTTAAGATTCCACCATTAATCATCAAGAATTTAGCAACCAAGGTATCTGAAGTGTTCATCCAAGTGTTCATTTCACCCTTGGAGTCCAAGAAACTCTTTTAAAACTCAAAGAAAAGTGATTTTATGATTTTCATGATTGGATTCAAGTATATTCATGATTATACTATTGATTGAGTTTCTAATCCATGACTAAGTTTAAGATTTATGTGTATAACAGTTATTATGGATGTAGTATCATGTAGACTCATGTTGAAGTCTTGAAATTGTGAACTTGGTGTTGAAATTGTGATGCTCATGTGTTGATAAGTACTAAGTGCTTATACAGTGCCTTCCAAGGGGTTTGATGAGTTGTTCATGTGAATGTAATAGTGAGATTATATCATGTTTGCATGTATACTAGTTCATGCCATTCAAGTGTTTGATAAAATGCCTCTATAGATGAATTATGAATTAAGTGTGTATTTTTATGCTAAGCAAGGTCATGTGAAGCTTAATTTTCACGCTATCGAGTCCTAGGGTATTTAATACCCGACAATTTAGTTGATAACCTAGAGCCAGTGCCAGTTATAGAAGAGTCTCTATAAATTCATGATAAGTAGTACTCTTGGTGAGTTATAGGACTCAGGAAAACTCAGCAGACTCAGTATTAGTCCAGCCTAGTTCAGTATTCAGTTCAAACCTCATTAAACTCAGTAAGATAACAAAATTCAATAGTATTCTATCAATCAACAAAAACTCAGTAAACTCAATAGCAATTCAGTCAGGCCTAGTATGAACTAAGAAATAAGTTCAGTGTCCATTCAGTTGGGAGTAGAATTCAGCACCGAGCGAACCCAGGGATGAGGGCTTTTTTTCCAGCAGAGGGTTTGACCCTTAGTAGCCATCTTGTATTACAGAACTATGTAGCTAGCGTATGTTGAGATATCTTCCTACCAGATATCATGAGGGTTAATGTTCTTATTCGAGTTCTTCAGCTAGCATGGGTTGACAAAAGAGCTTCCTATTGGAGAGGGTTAACTCATAGCATGTCCTTACGCATGGAACGGTACTGACACCCTTCCAACTAGGGTTACATGTTGGACCCCAATCTATTCAAAAAGGGGCATGTCTGTTATATTATTACCTTTAACAGTCTCAATTTTAGATTCAATCTCAGTATAAAACTAAGTTCAGTTCTACAGATTCAGGACTTTCAGACACAGTCACTTAGCTCAGTACAGAACTCTGTATAGTTCCATAGAATCAGGACTGTTAGATACATTCATTCAATTATCAGTTGTACAATATTAGTAAGATTATATATAAGGTAATCAGTATTCAGATTCAGTATCCAGTGCTATCACAATCTTAGTTATAGTATACCTATTCATTTATGTACTCTCATTCAGTTTTATTTATGTCATTCAACCAGTATTGTTCATATATGTGAACCCATTCATTTTAGTCTACCTCACTTAGCATATCAGTATATTCAAAGTACTGACACATACTTTTCTTTTACGCTATGATGTCTTATATAACGCATGGGCTCCTGACACCCTTAGCTGTTTAGATTTTAAGCAGTCAGACATAGTGGTGAGTCCTCATAGTTTGAGAAAATGATTATTTTATTAAGTATTTTAGTTTAGCAGTACAGTTTTAGTAGTTAGATTTAGTTGGTGGCTTGTCTCATCAAGTTCATATTTTAGATAGTTTAGAGGCTTTTCAGACTTGAGTATTTTTAGACAGATGTGTCAGTTTTGGTATTGCTATACCGTATTTAGATTTATTTTAGTATTAAACCTTATGTTAAGTTTCTGCCTAATTTTTCCATATTTACAGTATTATTATTTAGCTATTGCAGAAGGTACCAGTCATGGGTTAGGTTGTGGTCTTTCTAAATTATGAGCACTGTGTAGCATCTGGGGTACATTCTCGAGGCGTTACAGATTCTGGCTACTTCTTATGATATTTGTACTTGTTATGGTGTTTCGGATTATATCAAGGCATTTACTCTTACATGCACATTGCCTACCACAATATGTGTCTCTATCAATTAACCTTTTGGGGGTTTCATAGGTATGGATTTTACATATGGCTTATGGTGTATTGTATGTTGATTGAACCTTATTATCCTATGGTTTTGGGAGTTAATGAAAGGCTTGATTAGGTATTGTTTATCAGAACTAGACGGTTACTCGTATTTATATTGCTATTGTTATTATTATTGCTATGATAATTGTTATGACTAGTTTGTGGTAGCTTTGTTAATCACCCAGTTTTGAGATTTGAGGTATGATTCTGTCTCTTTATTCTTATGATTATATTATTATGCATGATTAACTCATGATTAAATGTATGGATTAGAAACTGTGAGTATACTAGCACTAGTTCCTTCCATGATTATGAGGTCTTAAGATGCTAATCTAATGACTTAAGTTGTACCATTAATTGACTAATTATACAAATAAATATATATATACCCATTTATATGTAGCTCTGGTATTACCTTATATCCTTTTTTTTATTTATTTAGATTGTTTATTTATTTATTGGTCTTATATACCTTTTACCCATTATTCATATATTGACCGATGTATATGGTATAGTGTTAAGATTCTTGAGTATGGCTAGAATAGGATAGTTCATCCTTAATACTTCCTTATCCTTATTATGTTAGTTTCTTGGATAATAGTAGGATAATTTACCCTTGCTATCTCACTAGCTTTACTATGTGGTTGCAGGATATTTTGGTTTAAACTATAATTATGTTTATATGTTGTATATATCTATATTATCCTTTGAGCATAGTCAGAAGTTCCCTATTGAGTACCATGTGTTTGGTATTCGTACTACACTTTTGCAGCCTGCAGATTATAGTATGACTTATCTCCAGTGTTGTGTGCATTATGCAGAGAAGCTATGGTTAGGAGACATAGAGTGAGCTCCCTACATTTGGAGTATTACTTTTCACCCTCTTATATACTAGACTATTCTTTATATTGTACTCAAAGATGAGTTGTATCAGTGTAATTCCCTTAGTACATTATTTTGTATTCTTTTTATACTGGAAGCTCTTGTGTTGATTTCACTAGGTTTGGGGATTATATTATGTATGTTAGTCTTTTATTACATCTATTAAACATTCTCTCATTCATCCTCTTAGTATTCAGTTATTAGTAGGTCAAGACTACGGGGTTGGCTTTCCTATTGTTGGGTCCTAGTAGGCGTCATCATGACCTAGGTTCTCTAGTGTATTGGCATAACAACTAAGTTTTAGTAGAGTCTTGTAGATTGGTGCAAATACATCCATAACCTATCTTCAAGAGACTATAGGGCATTTTTGGTAAATTCATTTCTTCACTCCTTGTCGTGTTTCTATATTGCTATGAGCCTTAAGCATGTTGTTAAACTTTATTCGGTCCTAAATGGATTATGTTAGATTATCAAAAGATGTGTATGGGACTTCAGTACATGATTTTGAAATTTTAGTACAACGTTGGACCAAAGAGTCAGGGATGGATATCAAAGATCTTCAAATGTTAGACAAAGGATTTGGAGCAATTTGAGGCTCTAGTAGTGCTCATGAGTACTTCATCCAATCGAGGTAAAGAATTAGGGATCCCAAATCATTCTTATAGATCTTTCAGAGTCAGGGATGGCTCTTGTTCATCGAGTAAGTTCTCAGGCCACAGTTAAATCTGTGGTGTTCATTAGGGTTCTTTATCATCTTTTTAAGTAAGAGATTTGGTTTCTAGAGTGGATCAGGCATATTCCTATGATATATTCTCCTTATCCAAATATGTTGTGTAGATTTATTATAGGGCAAGAATTGTCACTTTGCTTAACATTGAATCACTTGGTAACAACTGGGGATTCCTTATCTCAGGTTGTTGATCATGTGAGGGACATAGAGATATCATTTATTAAGACTTAAAGAGATTTGGTAAAAGTCTATGTCATCAGTTTAATGCTATTGGTATTTCATCTAGGAGAGAGGATCCATTAGGTGTAGGTCAGCTTCACCTGTGGCATATCGGCCCTACACAAGTAATGTTTTAGACTATGGATGGCTCATAGGTTAGTCATGGTGGTCATAGTGCACAGAGTTCCCATCAGATCTGGCAGAGTTTTTAGTATTGTTCTTAGGGCTGTGGCAACCATAATGGATTAAGAGGAGTAGTATCTCGGTGTATTCCAGGAGCTTGTTTTGGTTTCAGCGAGAGGGGACAATGGTTTAGAGAGTGCCCTAGACGCGAGTTAGTAGATCAAATTGAGTTAGAATGTATTTATCGCTAAACTAAAGTTCTTAGGGAAGGCTATGACTATTGGAGGGATGATCAGGGTAGTAAAGAGTGCTCTCAGCATCAGTTAGCCAGCCATTTGGGTTTAGTTCGTGTCTCTCTATAAGTTGGGGATTCAGGAGTTTACTACATTTGCAGAAAGCTTGTAAAAAGTATAGAGATTGTCCTTGACATGGGATTACCAGTCATTCAACTTCTTTAGATCAACCTTGTGATGTTATGGCACCTTCAGTTTGATATAGTGTGCTTGGAACCTTGGTTCATTATTCAGTTGTTTGGTCTATGTTTGGACCCATTCAAATTTCTTCTTCTTTAGACCCATCAAGTATGTGATTGTGGATTTTACTATAATAGGTGTGCTCTTATTCCTGCACTTACCTTTTCATTGTGTGTATTGGGTATTTATACAAGTCGATGATTATATGCTTTTATGAGTTTATATTAGTTATTTTGTGCCATGTTATTGAATTCATGATTATATCAATACCCTTATGGATGATTTCTTTTTGTAGTGAATGCAGTAAATCCGTATTGATATTTTCTTCCTATGGGTGTAGCATTAGGGTTCAAGTCCCATTTACATTAGAATATTGGCCTTACTTTGTCCCTTTAGTGGTACTTGATATTGATTTTAAATTTGGTGCAACCTACTCATTAAATGGATGTTTGTATTTTTATTGCTATTGTTGTCATAACTTGATGTTATTAATCCTTAATGGTTAGTGTTTAGACTATTGTTATCGAGTTAGAATTCCATTCCTTTTTGTTCTTATTCATTGGACCAAATAGCCATAGCCTAATTAAATGATTTCTTTTCTATAGCGAGGGGAGGTTGACTATTCTCCTTATTTGGTGGCAATGCTAGATAGATTGTGAAGTGGACAATAATATTGAAAGTAAGTTGACCTTTTATGGTTTTGTTATGATTCAAAAGTTGGCAATTTGGTTATATCGCTCGTTCTCGAGCATAGGATTTTTGTACTTTCTCCCTAGATTGCTAAGCTTTTCATTATAATTATCCCTCACTATGTAGCCCATTCTT
The DNA here is from genome assembly GCA_030864215.1 of Capsicum pubescens. Classification (NCBI taxonomy): domain Eukaryota; kingdom Viridiplantae; phylum Streptophyta; class Magnoliopsida; order Solanales; family Solanaceae; genus Capsicum; species Capsicum pubescens. The sequence continues at coordinate 138,919,617 of CM061545.1, forward strand.
TAGATTGACTAGTTTGGGTTCTATTCTTTGCTCATGGCTATTTTATTGCCCGATAGTGATTTTGATATTTATATCGAGCTGTCCTGGATTCATCTTTTAGATTTGTTGGATTTATTTACTTTTGATGGTTTGCCACGGGTAAAAGTATGAAGATTCGATGCTCTTTTCTTGTCGTGATGTGGTTTTTATCTAATGTGGGGTTGGATAGTTGGAGGCAGGTAGTCTTTCTTATGACAGCTTGTTCAATTGTTTGTTTATTTTTGAGTAGTGGTCTTGGCCTTGACATTGGTGTAAATCTTGGTTTATTCTTCCTCGGAGTGGTAAGTCACGTTTTTTTTGAGTTATAATTGTCCTATTTGGGTGTATTCCGGAAATCCCTATTTTAAAATTTCTTCAGCCTACTGAGACTTAGGAGGGCTTCTCCTTGGTGATATGTGCCTATGGTTATTCTATTTTGAGATGGAGTGTTGGATTGATTAATTTTTTCTAAATTTTTATTTTCTGTGTTGCTGAAGTTTTTGCTATTACGAATGTGGTTCAGAGCCTATAATACCCCGATCGTTTCTTAAGCCTAAATCTACTTTTTGAGTGAATATAGATGAATTCAAAGTGATTGATGTTTATAACATGTTGTATTTCTCTAATTGAATAAGCTTTCCATCGATACCAAATTCTCCCAAATCCGATTCTCGGGTGAAGAGTTAGAGCTATTTTAGTGAGACAGTGTGCCACCTGACACTTTAGCGCATCGCAGAGCCAGCCGAAATGGCAATTGTCATTTTTCAGTAAGCCTCCGCGATATTGACGCATCGTGCCAAGGTTCAATATTAGGATTGTCAAATTCTAGGGCACCAACGCGATTCCACCGCATTGCGGTGCCCTTCCAGGTCACGACCAAGGTGGCAAATGCTACTTCATCGCGTTGCGCCACAGAGCAGTTTCCCAATTGTCCAATTCCAGTGAAGGACCATGATACTAGTGCAACGCACCACGTCCAAAACTCGGGCTCCAGTTCTAGAATTTACTCAAGGGTATTTTGGTCATTTCTGCCCATTTTAGCCTCTATATATATATCCAAGTAGAGAAGAGCAATTCATTTTCTCTCCAATCTCTTACAACAAATATCTAGAGCTAGGGTTTCTCTTCTCCAATTCAAAATCCAAATATTCTCACAGAAAATTCATGAATTTTCCGTGTATTTCACCGAGTTGTTCAAAATCAAGTTCTCTAAGTCAAAGGTCTCAAGAAACTTAGCTCAAAAGTGTGAAGAAGAGTTTCCAATCAAGTCTTTTCATCTTAAAATTATAATCCAAGGTATGTGGGGCTTGAACAAGAATATTATTTCATTCTTGTGCCCAAAGAATTGATTTTTACTATTGGAATTTCATGATCTTTGCAAGTGGGGTTACACCCAAATTTCTTTAATTATGATTTATGATATTAGAGTTGATAAAGTTTGATATTTATGATTATATTACCATCATATTTCTTAAATTGAGAATTTATGCCATGACTTGTATTTTGTTATTTGTATTGATGGTTTCTAAGTGATTTAAGATAAGTGTCATGAGTTATACTTTTCCATGAGAAGATTGAGTATTGAATATATATCTATATTGAGCTTGAGGGTCAAGAATGAGTCCTATGATGTTTTCTTGAAAATTTTGACACTTGATATGATTTGATAAGCAAGTGTACTTGATGTTGAGAAAGACTGTTTGAGTTTAAGTAGAGTTAGGAATCCACAAGTTTTATATGATTTATAGATGAGATATATTTATGACTTGGTCTTCGTGATAGACCCTTGAGTTGATTAAGGTGGATTTCCTAATGCGTTCTGAGCTGAGTCTGGGAGGAATATTTAGCACTGAGTAGGAAATGTGGGTTCAACGCATCCTACTTCCCCAGAACTACGTTCCACCGTAGGATTGAGATTTGAGGGCCAAAGAGCTGAGATTATGATCACAGAGATGAGTTTGAGGTTATACTCCCTGGAAAGAGTATAATGCTCCCGCCAATGTGGGGTTCCTTCTTTAGGAGAGAAAAATGTTGGACTCCATGCGGCTCACATGGTTTATGTCGGTTAAAAAAAACTCCCAAGTCCATAATAGTCTAAGTTTCTTGATTTACCGAGTCACTCTAAGTCATGAGTTAAAGAGTTTGAGTTGAGTCCAATGATTTATGAGATTTTGTGAAGCATGTGTTAATTGATTATTTTTGGAAATTATATTTCAGGAAATTCAAGCGAAGAGAGTCATTATTGTCAGCATGAATGACTTTATTTTACATTTATGATACTGTTTAAAAGTATTGCATACAACCCCACATACTCAGTACAATCACAAGTACTGATTCCCATACTCTTCTATGATCTACATTTTCTCATAATGTAGGCTCAGGTACTTAGTCTCAGCAGCGACAGTGATGTTTGAGTACCTCCATATATATTCTTAGAGTTGGTGAGTCCTCATGGTTCGAGGACCTATGTCCCTAAATTTTGGCCTTGATAGTAGATGGTTGTTTCTTTTTAGTTCAGGCGAGTCAGTTGGGGATTGTCCCAATGGCTCCTCAGTCTTTTGTAGTAGAGGCTTTGTAAGACTAGAGTACCAGTATGTACAGAACTTTTAGTTTTTTTTGTACAAGATGGTACTTCTTCGTATCACAGTATGCTCATGATATGATTATTCTTCCCTATTTTAAAATTATTAGTGTTATAGTGAGTTCTGAAAGTGATGACAAGCTTAGAGGGTTATCTTGAGGCCATGTGTGGCCTTAAGTACTGTGTTACGTCTCGGGATAGGTTGTTGGGGCGTTCAAAGCTTGGTATCAGAGCCTAAGGTTTGAAGAGACCTAGGGAGTCTGACGAGCCGTGTTACGTAGAGTCTTAATCATCAGAGGGTAGCATGCCACATCTATGAGCAAGAGGCTATGGGGAATTTTAGGAAAAATTTGTCTATCATTAAAATTTTATCATGCCTACAATTATTTCTCTCTTCTATTCATTCGTGCTCATTTATTACAGAATGTGCCTCATCATAGAGCTCGTAGAAACAACAAACGACCTCAACCCGTTGATTCTTTCGGTTAGACGGTGTCCCATGCTGAATTTTGGGCAGATTTTCTAGCATTAGCCCAGGCAGTTACCGCCAATGCTCAGACCCATGTTCAGGCCGCAGTTCCACCTCTGCAAGAAGGTAATTCAGTGGCAGCTTGAGTTCCTGATTTTATGCGGATGAATCCTCCAGAGTTTTATGGGTCAAAGATAGGCGAGGACCCACAAATGTATCTTGATGAGGTTAAAAAGATCACCTAAATTATGCATGTAACGGAGGAAGAAATTATGGAGCTAGCTTCCTATCGCTTGAAATATATTGCTTATGACTGGGTGGAGATATTAGGGAAGAGTAGAGGGGAAGATTCCGCTCTCATGGCTTGGCAGTTGTTCCAGGATGTGTTCTTAGATTGATTCTTTCCCCCGGAGTTAAGGGAAGAAAAACTAGAAGAATTTATGAACTTGAGATAGGGCCCCATGACAGTTAAGGAGCATTGTCATAAGTTCAACCAGTTATCTAAGTATGCTCCCGGTATTATGGATGATTCTAGAACTAATATGAGTAAGTTTCTAGCTGGTGTATCTGGTTATGTTGTGAAAGAGTGTAGATCCACTATGCTTAATAGGGACATAGACCTTTCAAGACAAATGATTCATGCTCAGCAGATTGAAGCGGACAAGGTGAAGGAAAGAGATAGAGTAAGGGCAAATAAGAGAGTTAGATTAGAGCAGCAGGGGTATGGTCAGACTAGATTATCTGGAGGGAATCGCCCTCAGTCCTAGAACCGTTTACTTATGCCAGTGCCTTCATCAACCAGTGCTCCTGCATTCAGAATTAAGCAAGAGCAGGGTAATACGCCTACTATATACAGGTCCCATGACAGTGTGAGTAACAGACCTCATCTTTTCCTATGTCCAAAGTGCGGTAAGGACTATCCTGGTGAGTGCTTAGTCGATAGGAGGGGTTGTTTTGGTGTTGGTAAGTTGGGCCACAAATTTAGGGATTTCCCATACGCTAGACATGAGAGTCGTAATGTTCATCCCCAGAGTCAGGTTATTGGTGCTCTATCTCCTTTAGTTCATCCTAATCCTCCTCAGGGTGCATCGTCTAGTACTGCAAGTGGTTAGCGCCAGAATTATTTTTATGCTATACCACCCCGCCAGGAGCAAGAGGATTAACCAGAGGTTGTTACTGGTACGCTCCATGTATTTTATTTTGATATATATGTGATGATGGACCCGGGGTCAAGTCTTTCTTTTGTGACTACGTTGGTGTCTATGAATTTAGAAATCGGTGCTGAAAAAGTTCCTGAGGCTTCTGTAGTTTCTACCCAGTAGGTGAATCTATTCTTTCTAAACAAGTATATAAGAAGTTTCATATCACTGTCCTTAACAGAATCATGTTTGCAAACTTGACTGAGCAAGATATGGTCGATTTTGACATTATTCTGGGTATCGATTGGCCTCACTCTTGTTATGCATCTATAGACTGTCATACCCGTGTAATCAAGTTTCAGTTTCCCAATGAGATAGTATTTGAGTGGTTCGGAAGTTTTGTAGCTCCCAAGAGTCATTTTATATACTACCTCTTAAGGTAAGGATTTTGATATCCAAGGGTTGTATCTATCATTTGGTTCGAGTTAATGACACTAAGTCCAAGACTCTGACTATTTAGTCTATTAATATTGTCAATGAGTTTCTTGATATTTTCCCGGAAGATCTCCTAGGGGTACCTCCCGATAGAGAGATAGAATTTGGAATTGATATTTTTCCCGATACGTAGCCTATTTCTATTCCTCCGTATCGTATGACCCCCTCAGAACTTAAAGAGTTGAAGGAGCAACTCAAAGATCTTCTTCATAAGGGTCTTATAAGGCCCAGTGTGTCTCCTTGGGGCCCACCCGTTCTATTTGTACGAAAGAAAGATGCTTCATTGTGTATGTGCATTGACTATCCTCAGCTCAACAAAGTCATAGTCAAGAATAAGTACCCTCTTCCTAGAATTGATGACCTATTTGATCAGCTGCAAAGCACCAGTTATTTCTCAAAAATAAATTTGAGATCCGGTTATCACCAACTTAAAGTCAGAGAGTGTGATATTCCAAAGAAATTTTTTTTCACCCATTATGGTCATTTTGAATTCCTGGTCATGTCCTTCGGGCTAACTATTGCCCCAGCAGCTTTTAAGGAACTTATAAATTGGGTGTTCAGACAGTACTTAGATATATTTGTTATTGTGTTCATAGAGGACATCCTTGTATACTCCCAAAATAAAAATGACCATGCAGATTATCTCTAAATTGTCTTGCAAACCCTTAGAGATCACCAATTGTTTGCCAAATTTAGCAAGTGTGAATTTTGGTTAAGGTCAGTTGCCTTTCTAGGACATATTGTTTCTTCTGAAGGTATTCGAGTTGATCCTCAAAAGGTAGAAGCAGTGAAAAATTGGCCTAGACCTATTTCCCCATCTGATATTAGGAGTTTCTTGGGTCTAGCTTGTTACTATCATCATTTTTCTGAAGGTTTCTCCTCCGTTGCTTCACCTTTGACCTAGTTAACACAAAATAAAGTCAAATTCCAGTGGTCAGATTCTTATGAGAAGAGTTTTTAGGAGTTGAAGACTCGACTCACTTCATCCCCTATGCCGACACTGCCTAATTGTGTAGATGATTTTGTGGTGTATTGTGATGCTTCTATAGTTGTGTTGGGTTGCGTATTGATGCAGAAAGGTAATGTTATAGCCTATGCCTCCCGAAATTTGAAACCTCATGAGAAGAATTACCCGACCCATGATTTTGAGTTAGCTGCAGTAGTTTTTTCCTTAAAAAATTAGAGACACTAATTGTACAGTGTTCATGTTGATGTCTTTATGAATCACAAGAGTTTGCAGTATGTATTCAGAGAGAGTTGAACCTGTGGCAGAGGCGATGGTTAGAATTATTGACGGAATATGATATGAGTATGTTGTATCACCCGAGCAAGGCCAATGTAGGGGAGGATGCCGTTAGCAGTTCATCCATGGGTAGTGTGACGCATGTAGAGAACGATAAAAAGGGATTGGTTCGCAAAGTGCATCATTTGGCTAGGTTGGGTGTTAGATTGCTTGATTCAGCTAAGGGTAGTATTTGGGTTCAAAGTAATTCCAAATCTTCTCTAGTGTTAGAAGTAAAGGAGAAATAGGATATGGATTCTCGTTTGGTCGGACTGAAAGGGTCAGTTAAACACCAAAAGGTGGGGGTTTTCTCCCAATAGAGAGATGGTGTATTGAGGCTTTAGAATAGATTGTGTGTACCTGAGTTTGATGATCTGAGGATGAGAATTATGGCTGAAGTACATGGCGCACAGTATTCTATTCATCCCGGTATTACCAAGATGTACCGCGATTTGCAGGAAATTTATTGGTGGAATGGTATGAAGAGGGATATAGCGAAGTTTGTAGAGAAGGTACAACTTGCCAACTGGTGAAGATAGAGCACCAGAGACCCGGTGGTATGATGCAAGAGTTTAGCTTTCCTACTTAGAAGTGGGAAGTGGTGAACATGGATTTCGTCACCGGATTACCTCTCTCTCATCATCATCATGATTCTATTTGGTTCATTATAGATAGGTTGAATAAGTCAGCACATTTTCTGCCAGTACATGCATCTTTTACCGCTGAGGACTATGCTTAGCTGTACATCCGAGAGTTAGTCACGTTGCATGGAGTTCCGTTGGCTATCATCTCTGATAGAGGTACTCAATATACTTCTCAATTTTGGAGAGATTTTCAGAAGGGACTTGGTACCTAAGTCATCTTAGCTCCACTTTTCATCCATAGACAGATGGTCACGCTGAGAGGACTATCCAGACTTTGGAGGATATGTTGAGGGCATGTGTTCTTGATTTCAAAGGAAGTTGGGATGAGCATTTTCCATTGGTTGAATTTTCATATAACAATAGTTTCCATGCTAGCATTAGAATGGCTCGATTTGAGGCTTTGTATGGAAGAAGATGTAGATTACCCATAGGTTGGTTCAAAGTGGGTGTGGCTGTTATGATTGGACCTGATGCTGTGTTCGAGGCCATGGAGAAAGTTAAGTTGATTTGGGAAAGGTTGAAGGCAGCCCAAAGTCATCAGAAGTCGTATGCAGATATGAGAAGAAGAGCTCTTGAGTTTGAGGTTGATGATTTGGTGTACTTGTAGATTTCACCCATGAAAGGGGTGAAAAGATTTGGAAAGAAAGAAATTCCTAGTCCCCGATATGTTGGCCCTTATAGAGTTTTGAATCGTGTTGGGAAAGCAACTTATGAGATTGAGTTGCCTGCAGAATTGTTAGTTGTCCAACCTGTCTTTCACGTTTCTATGCTCAAGAAGTACATTGGTGATTCTTTTGTGGTTGAACCATCAGAGAGCTTAGATGTTCGGGATAGTCTTTCTTATGATGAAGTTCCGGTTGAGATCCTAGATTATCAAGTCTGTAGACTAAGAAACAGGGAGGTTCCATTAGTTAAAGTTCTATGGAGAAATCAATCAGTTGAGGGTGATACTTGGGAAGAAGAAGTAGATACGCAAACCAGATACCCTCATCTCTTCTCCGCTAGTCCAAATCAAACCGAGTATACTATTTTTCTCTAATTCAGTTTCCTACTAATCCAGCGTATTCATTTGTATAAATATCCATTCTATGATTCGTGCATTCTATAAAGTACTAAAAAATATAGAGTGAATTAAGTCGGTTGAGCAAATGGTTCCCATAAAGTATTTCCAGTTTCCTCTTTGATCTTGAGCCTAACTAGAAACATTCGAGAAAAAATGTTTCCAAGGGGGAGATATTGCAATACCCTAATCGTTTCTTAAGACTAAATCCGTCTTTTGAGTGAATATGGATGACTTCCAAAGTGATTTATGTTTGTACTAGGTTGTATTCACTACTTTCTAATGTTTTCCATGAAGAGCATTGAATACACTTTTCATCGATAACAAATTCGCCCAAATCTGACACTCGGGTGAATAGTTAGAGCTATTTTAGTGAGACACTGTGCCACCTGGCACTTTAGCGCATCGCGGAGCCAACCAAAATGGCAATTGTCATTTTCCATTGAGCCTCCGCAAAAGTGGCACATCGCGTCAAGGCTCAATATTAGTATTGTCAAATTCCAATGCACCAACGCGATTCCACCGCATCGCGATACCCTTCCAGATCACGACCAAGGTGGAAAATGCGACTTTACCATGTCGCGCCACTGAGCAGCTTCCAAATTTTCCAATTCTAGTGAAGGACCGCGATCTTGGCGCGTCGCACCAAGGCCAAAACTCGGACTCCAGTTCTAGAATTTGCTCAAAGGTATTTTGGTCATTTCTGCCCATTTTGGCCTCTATATATATATCCAAGTAGAAGAGAACAATTCATTTTCTCTCCATTCTCTGCCATGAAATATCTAGATTGAGGGTTTCTCTCCTCCAATCCCAAATCCAAATCTTCTCCAAGAAAATTCAAGAATCTTCCATGTATTTCACTGAGTTGTTCAAGAATCAAGTTCTCTAACTCAAAGGTATCAAGAAACTTAGCTCAAAAGTGTGAAGAAGAGTTTCCAATCCAGTCTTTTCATCTTAAAATTTAAATCCAAGGTAAGTGGGGCTTGATCAAGAATATCCTTTCATTCTTGTGCCCAAAAAATTGATTTTTACTATTGGAATTTCATGATCTTTGCAAGTGGGTTTACACCCAAATTTCTTTATTTATGATGTATGAGATTTGAGTTGATTAAGTTTGATATTTATGATTATTTTACCATCATATTTCTTAAAATATGAATTTATGCCATGAATTGTATTTTGTTATTATGTATTGATGATTTCTAAGTGATTTAAGATAAGTGTCATGAGTTATTCTTTTCCATGAGAAGATTGAGTATTGAATATCTATCGATATAGAGATTAAGGGTCAAGAATGAGTCCTATGATGTTTTCTTGAAGCTTCTGATACTTGATATGTTTTGCTAAGCAAGTTTACTTGATGTTAAGAAAGACTGTTTGAGTTTGAGTCGAGTTAGGAATCCACAAGTTGTATATGATTTACAGATGAGATATATTTATGAATTGGTCTTCATGATAGACCCTTCAGTTGATTAAGGTGGATTTCCTAACGCGTTCTGAGTTGAGTCTGGGAGGAGTATTTAGCACCGAGTGGGAAGTGTGGGTTCAACGCATCCTACTTCCCCAGAACTACGTGCCACTGTAGGATTGAGATTTGAGGGCCAAAGAGATGAGATTGTATCACAGAGATCAGTTTGAGGTTATACTCCCTGGTAACAGTATAATGCTCTCTCCAATGTGGAGTTCCTTCCCTAAAAGGGCCAAACGTTGGACTCCATGCGGCTCACATGGTTTATGTCGGTTAAAAGAAACTTCCAAGTCCATAATAGTCTAATTTCTTGAGTTACCGAATCACTCTAAGTCATGAGTTAAAGAGTTTGAGTTGAGTCCAATGATTTATGAGATTTTGTGAAGTATGTGTTATTATCGATGATTTGTGGAAATTATGTTTCGGGAAATTCAAGCGAAGAGAGTCAATATTGACAATATACATGACTTTACTTTACATTTATGATATTTTTTAAAAGTGTTGCATAATCCCCCACATACTCAGTACAATCCTAAGTACTGATTCCCATACTCTTCTATGTTTTACATTTTCCCGTGATGTAGGTTCAGGTGCTTAGTATCAGCAGTGTTAGTGATCTTTGAGTATCTCCATCTACATTCTTATAGTTGGTGAGTCCTCATGGTTTGAGGACCTATGTCCCTAATTTTTGGCCTTGATAGTAGATGGTTGTTTCTTTTCAGTTAAGGCGAGTCAGTTGGGGATCTGTCCCAATAGCTCCTCGGTATTTTGCAGTAGAGGATTTGTCAGACTAGAGTACTAGTATGTAAAAAACTTTTAGTATTTTGTTTGTACAGGATAGTATTTCTTCGTATCACAGTATGCTCATGACATGATTATTCTTTCCTATTTTAAAATGATTAGTGTTATAGTGAGTTCTGAAATTGATGAAAGGCTTAGAGGGTTATATTGAGTTAACGTGTGGCCTTAAGCACCGTGTGACATATCATGATAGGTTCTTGGGGCGTTACAGAGCCTTGGGGAGTTCTTGAGCATATTTTGGTGTTCTATGGCCTCCAACAGATATTGAATTAATTTCTTCTATTTTCAGCTGGTGATTTGTCTTTTGATTAATTATCTATCTACATTTTGATTTTGGCTCGCCTTGATTTGATATGAATGTGTCTAATTTGGGTGGTCAGGTCGACTTGAGTATTTGACCTTAGTTTAGACAAGTTGACTCAGTTATGGAATTGGTACCTCAGACTGACGATTTGGAAGTTATGATAGATTTTGGGTATGAAAGCCTACCCTTCTTTAATTTTGTCTTGGGTAATTGAGGTTGAGCAATTTAGCCTTGGTGTTGAGATTTCATCTTGCAGTAGTAAAGCTTGATTGCAGACATAGTTTTATATTTGTCTCAATTTGGATTTTGTCTTTACATTGGTTGATCCTACTTTGTGGTTACCTATTTGATCTTCTAGACTTCGGATGGATTATAGTTGATAGGTGTTCAGATGATAGCCGATGTACCCGATATGGGTTCCTTCAACTTTGAACATGGGTCTTTAGTTTTCTTTGATGTTCATAGATGATTTACTCATCATAAGAAATATACTTGAGTTGGATTCATCTTGGCTTTATTCTCTATTGATGGGACATCTTTAAACGATTCGTTCAGTGGTAAGTAGTTGTACCTTGGACACCTAGATTTTATTTTAGAGGATTATTCAGACCATTTGTAGCATCGCCATAGATTACATACCTCGATTATCTATACTGTGAGCCCTGGTAGCACCATATAACTTTGTTGTCATATTTTCCCTATGGACTTATAATAGATCAATTTTAGTTCTTTGAGTTTTTTATTATGAGTTTGAGTGGGCTGGAATCATGTGATTTTTCTCCTAGTTTGTTGTGGATAGAAGGTGTGGAATGGTAAAGTACGGTTATATTTAGATTGGAGTTGGTTGTATGACTCATGCCTTAGTTTGTGTTTTCTTAGATGAGCCATTGTTGATTTGTGGTTGTATCGAGATAGTATCGATGTGTCATGGTTTGGGTTTGTGTGCATCAACCTTATTCAATTTTGTTGGAGACCAGTTAGTGGTGGAGGTTGTGTTTTAGCTATTTGGAAGTAAAGTCAGAGAGCTGGTTGAAAAAGGGATAGCTACGGAACAATCTCTTGAAAGTGCCCTCTCTTGTTAAAGTTATCTGGAAAGTATTTCTCAGAGTTTGCGGGCCCAATTTCTCATCCATTCAAGATTTTGAGATCTTTCTAATCATTGACTTTTGCAGACGGAAGTCCTTATAGTAGTGGATATTGTAATGACCTATCAGGTCATTTCTTTGATTTATGTGCATTTGTGATATCTCAATCCTTACCATAGTGGATGTTTGATTATAAGATAATTTGTTTAAATTTTAGGTTCATTTCCCTATTTTAGAGCTTTCGCTACATAGGATTTGGTCTCCGAACAAAACTCATAGTACATGATTTTAGATGAGAATTCTGACAATTACATCACCTCTGGATCATCAATTTTAGGCTTGGGGGACCCTTGGTTTAGGTCCCGAGGCTTCCAAACTCATTTTGGGCTATTTGGCAGACTTTGTAAAGAATAGAATTAGAGGTGTGGGCCCCACTTTTAGTCAAGACGATATCGGATGAAATTTTTTATGGTTCCATTGAGATTGGAACGTCGATTTTGGTATAATAGAATATTTTTTTTGTGTGCACGGGGTTCCATAAAATATCGAACACTTGGTGAAAGTCCATTCTAGACTTAAAAGAAAATATGATGCATCAGGTTTGGTGTGACTGCGATCGCAATGGGCAAATTGTGATCGCTAATCTATTTTAATGCAAAATTGCAATTTGAAAGGGTAAATTGCAATTGTTGAATGTGAATTAGTTTCTATTTGCCTAAATTATGGTTGCGAAGGATAATTACGATTTTGACATCCTTGTGATATCTTTAGATATTGCGATAGCGGCACTTTGGTCGTAATAGCGACACTCGAGTACCTGTAATGGATAAAAATACCCTTTTTTCAGCTCGTTGCCATTTTCTCATCGATTTCCAAGAGAACTAAATCCTAGAAAGTATTAGATCTAGGGATTGAAGCTTGTAAATGATTTGGGGAGCTTGGTTAACGATTATTCTTTGATTTCCCTTCAAATTCATGGTAAGCTTCCTTTGATTTATTGATTAACTCTTAAAAATTAGGGCTTTGAATTGTAAAACCTTAAGGATTGATTTGAGAACAGATTTGTGCTCTGTTTGTATTCAACATTTTAACACAACTTTCTTGTACTTCGAAGGACCTTGTGATGGCTATAATTTTGGATTCCAGTTATGGGCCCAATATGTACTTTCTTGACCCAAAATTAGACCTATCCCATTATATGGTAAAATGGGCCTCATTTGACTCCTAATGATGCATATATTACGATTTTGATAGTGTGGCGGCATTTTGAGATTGAGAGTTAGGACAAACGCTTTGTGGATGATTCAAGGATTTGCAGTTTTGCTTTGATTTAGGCTTCTTCTACTCTTCAAAAAATGATGTGTTTTATATATTGCATGTGAATGTGAATGTTAAGATTTATTATAGGTAGAACATTGTGACTTATTCTTTATTACTGAAGTTTGGGATTAGATAGGTGAATTGACCCATAAGCTGAAATACTTACTATACTCCAATGAATCTATTTCCTTATTCTTTGTTAGATATGGGATCCATAGTATGATTAAGGTATTGCACCAGATTTGGGATGTGGAGTAGATGTTTAAAGAGTGATTAGTATGATTATCCTTGTTCATACTATTTAGCTATCTTGAAAGAATAATTTAGGTGGAGTTGACTTAACTACTCATGTTCTAGGTGGAACTCTAATCTTAGGGCTAATTATGGATTGTGTACCATCTAGAAGTCAATTTAGATACCTTAGCCTAGTCTGGTGTAGAAATTTCCTAAATATGGAATTCGAGGATTAGAAATTGGTTCCTCCGGCTCACCTTAGGCCAAGATTTATGTTAGCTCGTGTGGACTTATATACGCGTGTTAAACATTGTCGACCCTATTAAACCTTTAGTATAAGGTTACTTTGTGACATGGTGAATGATGATGGTTTTCCTTGATTTTGATATGCCTCATAGTTATGAGATACATTCTATGAATATAAGATGCCTTATAAATATGATATGCCTGATAGTTATGATATACGACCCATAGATATGAGATGCTTTATAGATATGATAAAACTCATATTTATGAGATATGATACATAGATATAAGATACCTTATATATATAAATGATATGCCTCATAGTTATGATATATGGCCCACAGATCTGATATGTCTCATAATTATGATATATGGCCATTAGATATGAGATACCTTATAGATGTGATATGCCCATAAATATGATTTTTGGATTATAGATATGATCTACCTCAAAGTAATGATTTTTGGCTTATAGATATGATCTGCCTTATGGATACGATATGGCTTATAGATATGATATGCCTTATAGATATGCGTGGCATATAAATATGAGATGTCTTAGGGAAAAGGTTATTGATATGGGTTTTGGATATGTATGTGGTCCTAAGGCCGTGATTATGATATTGTAGTTATTTAGGACACATTATTAGGACCAAGTCCGTGTTTGTGATATTGGTTGTATTTTGAGAAATGAATATTCCTTGTAAGGACGTGGTTGTAGTTCGTAGACATATTAATGTTTATGATAACATTGTTTGAATATTTGTGATTGCATGCATAGATTTGGTACATTCATGAACAATAAATACGGTAAAGTGTATGATTTTAACAATAATATAATTTTATTACTGTTATTCCTAAAAAGGGACTAAAACCCTCTTTTCACCTTAAAAATGGATTTATTCATAACAGGAATTGTACCGTATAAATAGATGGCTTAGGTGTAATGACATTGAAAATGATGTTTTAATGATTTGACACAAATGTATTTTTCTCTATGATTTTAATATTACTATTCAATCCAGTCATGAATGATTCTGACCACTTTCTACACCTTTATTATAATTTAGTCCTTGAATTTACTTAGGGCAATGAATTTACGAACTTACACTCTTTTTAGGCATGGTTACAAGTCTGTGCATTTATTATACATAAATATATAATTACCCATATTCAGGCTGGAGGATGATTATGATTATAATGTTATACATTTATACCCGACAAGGTAAATGATTATAATAATATGGTTATATACCCAATAAGGATGAAGGATGATTTTGATTATATGTTTATATACCCGACAAGGATAGTTGATGAATATGATATGCTTATATACCCAGCAAGGCCGAAGGATGATTATGATGATATGTGTATATACACGGCAAGGTCGAAGGATGATTATGATGATATACTTATATTCCCGATAATGTTGAAGGATGATTTTGATGATATTTATTTATGACAAGCAAGGACGGAGGATGATTATGATGATGCATATATTTTTACTTTTATAGGTTGGAGTCGTGCTACTACTTATGATATTAGGATTGGTTATGGTGTTATGGACTATATCTTGGCATTCATTCTTTTATACACATTGCCTATCACCAATATGCTCCTATATCTATAAGCCTTATGGGGGGTTGCATATTCATGGGTAATCTGTATGTCTTGTGATATGTTGTAGGTAGATTGAACCTTCTAAGCCTAGATCAGTGGGGGTTTCAGAAAGGCTTAATTAAGTGTTGTTTGTTTGGACTAGCCGCTTACTCGCGTTGTCGTTGCTATTGTAATTATTAGTGATATAATCATTGTTATGACTAGTTTGTGGCAACTTTGTTAATGATCCGGTATTGAGATTTGAGGTATGATTCTGGGTTTTTCATCTTACGATTATATTATTATACATAATTAACACATAATTAGATATATGATTAGAAACCTTAAGTATACTATCACTAGTTCCTGCTATGATTCTGAGTTCTTAAGATGATGGTCTAATGAATTAAGTTGTACATTGGATTGACCTCATTTATACAAATATGTATACTTTGTTATATTATGATATTATCGTATATCCCTTCGTTCTTTCATTTATTCAGATTGTATATTCAATTCTTAGTCTGGTATACTGTTGCATTTCTTCTTTCGCCTGTTATTTGTTTATTGGTCGGTGATATATATTATGATGTTTAGATTCCTGAGAATTGATGGAATAGGATAATTCTTCATTAGTACTTCCTTAGACTTATTATGTAAGTTTCTTAGATATGAGAAGGACAGTTTATCCTTACTATCTCACTAGCTTTACTATGTTGTTTCTGGACATTTGGGTTTAGATTCTAGTTCTTTATATATGTTATATATATCAGCATTATCTTAGGATCTTATTCAATTGGTTCCTACTGAGTACAGGTGTTTGGTAATCATACTACACTTCAACAACATGCAGATCATAGTACGGGTTATTATTGGTTTTATGTGCGTCGTGTGGAGCAGCCATGGTTTGGAGACATAGAGTGAGCTCCCGATGTTTGGAGTATTACTTTTCCCTCTTTTATATACTAGATTAGAGACTATGTTTTATTAAGAGATGAGTTGTATCAGTGTAATTCTCTTGGTACTGCATTTTGTATTCTTATTATACTAAAAGCTCTTGTATAGATTTCACCAATTTTTGGGACTATATTATTTATGTTAGTCTTTTAATACATCTATTTCACATTCTCTCATTCATTCTCTTGGAAGTCCATTACTAGCAATTTAAGACTACAGAGTTGGTTGCCTACTGGTGGGTTATAGTTGGTGCCATAATGACCTGAGAAATTGGGTCTTGAGACCACAATCCTAGAATCATCCATGAATCACCCGTCTTCACTCAAAGATCCCGAAATTCTATCACACCATTAAAATATTAATCTATATGTCATTAGGAATAAAATGAGACCCATATTGTTACATTATGGGTCGGGTCAAATTTGGGTCATTAACATGTCTGTGGGTCCCGTAAATAGAATAAAAAATTGAACCTGTCATGAGTTCTCTCGAAGGACAAGGAATGTGTGTTAAAAAATTCAGCACAAATGGAGCACAAATCGGGTTTCAATTCAACCCTCAAAATATAGTAATTTAAGACCTAATTTCTAATAAATTTACAAAAAATTAAGATGGAAATTGATGGCAATTTCAATAGGAAATGACCAAGAAGAGTTAGGTTAGTTTACCTTAACTTAAATGGATGATTTCCTACTTTTCCCTCTTTTAGATCACTCAAGATAGAGTAAAAATAGTGGTAGCAGTGATTGAATCAGGGGTGGGGGAAAGGGCATTTAAAGCAACCACTTGCTGCTTAAGATTTCACCCTATCACTTTAGATACAACCACTTAAGCGGCTCACTTGTCACTTTCACGATCTTGCACTTGGAGTCGGGTATTTCTTAGGCGACCCATTGGCCTCTTAAGGGATCTAGTCTTCATCGGACAAAGCATTGCTTAAGCGGCCCTTGGCCAGATGGACAATGTCTCTAAATTGATACAATGTCGCATATGCGGTGACCGATTACGGTTTCATATGAAAACATAAGCAGTCGTTTCAGCAACCTAATGTACTAGATTTTACTAAGTCCAGAATAGACTTCGATCGAGTGCTTGGGATTCATTTGGAACCTTGTATGCACAAACAAAATATGTTGCCATACCAATTCAATGTTCTAGACACAATGGAACAATTGAAACTTTTATCCGATATCATTTAGAATAAATGTGGGGCCCAGACCTATAGTTTAATTTTTTATATAATCCACCCAATAGATTAAAATATGTCCCGAAACCTCGAGATATGAACAAAAGGTCCCCCTACCCTAAAATCAATGTTCAAAAGTTGATAGTGCTATAGAAATTATCATTCTACGTCATCTATTAGAATTTTTTGTCCAAGACCAAATACTAAATATTAAAAACTCCAAAACAAAGAAATGAGCTTAAAATCCAAATAAAATGTCTGATAACCAATTCGATAGTTCTGGCAAGTCATAAAAGACCTGTAGCCACTGGGGAAAGGCTTGAAATATTGAAAATTCATGCTATACAAGGAAATGACCTTAAATCTCATTACACCAATAAACCTAAAAGCCGAATCCAAGACTTCTCAACATCAACATCAAAGCCACTAACGAATGATGGAATAGTAAAATAAGAAGAATGGACCCCAAACTGGACACCAACATAAATGGTTTACGTAGAGAGGGATAGCTAATCCTAAAACCTCCATATCCTAGGAGGCAAGTCTAAGAATCTTAAACCCAGATAGACAGTATTGCCAGTTGTTATCTCTAAATCGATAATGGAACCACGAAAGGCCAATTTACCTTCTCTACCATAATCCACTCCACAACTGATCTGGCATACTCTAATACAAGAGGAAAATGACCAACTGTAATGCACCGATTTTCTGAATCGGAATGCTACACAGTTCTCATGACCCCGAGGGACCACAAGCTAACCCATGACTGATATTTGTACCTGTACACTCTATATACAACATAATAATGCACAAAACATGAACATGTAGGACATAAGGTTCAACTGAATAAAGAATCTGTCAAAACATAATATCCATATGGGTGAAAGATACCTAAAACAGCTAAAAACTAAATCAAATCCGAACATAAGTCTGAATACTAAATCTGAAAGCCTCTAAGTGTTCTCTGAATAACGAGTTGAAGGAAAAAGTTTCCAACTAACTCCGCAAACTGATAACTGGCTAAAATAATTATGAATAAATCCAATCATATTTTTCTCGAATGAAGAGGACTCACTGAATCTCTGCGATTTGAAAAGCTACTGCTACTGCCGATCTAGAGCTCGTGTCTCTGAACCTATGGTGTAACCTTAAAAGAAAGAACCATAGCTCAAATACATTAGTATGTGGGGATGTACTGAGTATACGAGTGAGGTAGGCTAAATATAAATAGGGTTTGCATGCATAAAAAGTGCTAACCGTCTGACTGACATGAACATAAGAGTACAAACATGCATACATAGTATTTGAAATTGTGGGTGGATGATAGTTAGTCTTGTATGATAATACATGGTTTACTGATGGCTAATATGAATGATACTGAAATTCTGATAACATGGGCGACTGTATCTGACAATCCTGAATCTGATGGAACTATCTGAGTTTCCTACTGTAACTGAGTCTAACTATACATGACAGTCCTGATATACTGAAATCTGAAGACCTATCTGAGTTCTTTTACTGAGACTGATTCTGAAACTATTAGAGGTACTTTTTTAACTGACATGCCCCAATAACGCATATAGCTAAGTTAGGGTCCAATCTCTGCCCCGACTAGAGGGGTGTCAATACCGTGCCACTGGTAAGGACAGTTGTGGGTGACCCTTAGCTGGTAGGTATCTGAAAGGAGAATTGTAGAAACCCTAAATTGACAGGTAAAGCCACTTCATCAACCCTAATTTGACAAGCTAAGATGTCTCATCCTACGCTGGTTACGTAGTTGTGGAACACAAGGATGACTGCTAAGAATCACACCCTAAACGGGTAGGTGAGTCCCTATCCTTGGGTTCACTCGATGCTAACTTCTACTCCCATCTAAAGAGACTAAACATGATTCAACTGACTGTACATGGACAGATTAACTGACTTCTATTAGCTGACAGAGTAGTACTATTATCTGAGAGTTAACTGATATTATGAGATTTCTGAGGTTTCCTGAGTCACATGACTGACTGAGTTCTATATATTATAGCTTGACTGAGATTATTGTGACAACATGACATGGCTCTAGGCACACAACTATGTTTTTTGGGTACGAATACCCCTAGGACTTGATAGAAGAAAACTAACACACATGGCATGACTTGATCACAAGATTTGAGTCCACAATTCATAATATCATAAGTAGGGGATATCATATTTCATATAGTTATTCAACATCTTAAACATTGTAGGGAATGCATGGATATATTTTGTGTATATATTTTATATCTCCATTATCTTACATGCTTCATACCACCACAATAGAAAAAACATGAAAAGCATGGGATTCATATTGAAGTATATAGCTAACATGGACTTGTCATTTAGACATCATAGAACCATACAAACATGAATTTCTAGCATCCTAAGCATTTTATCAAACACCTTACATGCATTCTTTAAGGAATAGGTGAGTTTCATACTTGCACCATATTAAACCACCTAAAGTTCATGGTTTTCAATTAACAAACATATATATTCCATGAAAACACCTTTAGACATCACATTGAAACTTAAACAACAATCGTCAATATGTACATACTCATATCACCACAAAAATTTTACAAAATAATATTTAAAATATGATTCTTAAGCTCTATGAATGGATTGGATCCATAGATGAACACTACGCATACCTTAGAAAGGAAACCTTGATGATTTGCTAGAGAGTTCTTGGATTTGGGAAACTTAATTCTCAATTATCTTGGAAAAAGGCTTGAATCTTGCTTTTGAGAGATGAGTTTGATGGAAACCATAATATTATGGTTGAGAACGTAAGAGAGGGATTTTAAGGTGCTTAACTAAAGAAAATAATGGCAAAAATTATGCCTCTTATGGGTTATAAGTCATGGATAGTGAATGAAATGACCAAAATACCATTATGAAATAAATTCCCAATTGCTGAAAATCATAGCTGACACATTTGTGACAAGGCATCAAAAAATGTGACAAGCTATCAAAAATGTCATCACATAGAATCTGGAATTGATTGTTTTTGCCTAAGACTGATGACCTTCGTGATAGGGCATCATAAGTGTGGTAAGCTACCACAATGTCATCACTTTGGAGCTAGTTTCTGCCTAAGGCTGATGACCTTCGTGATAGGGCATCACAAGTATGGTAAGCTACCATGAATGTTGTCACTTAGGAGATGGTTTCTACCTTAGGATGAAGACCTTCATGATAGGGCGTCAAAAGTGGGGTAAGCTACCACGAATGTCGTCACACTGTTTCCAGCCTGACATGATGGAGTAAAATAGGAATAACACTTTGCTCCGATATCGAATTTAGGTGAAATTGCTATCATTGGAAAAATAATTCAATTATCTATATTTTGATAGGTCATGAGATAAAAAATTACAAGTATAATGGGATATATTCTCGTTTGAAGTTGAATATATCAATATCCTTCTCAAGAATTAAATCGGTAAGGAATGTTTTGATTCGTCTGATAGCTGGGAGTTATTTGAAGCCTTAATGTACATCTAACCTACTCATAAAACTATAAAAGAACCATGATGTACTCTGTATGAGATTGGTACATGGATCTAATATTGGTTTGGGTTTTTTGGGTTATTACAATATCTCCCCCTTGGAAACATTCGTCTTCGAATGATGACTGCTTGAGACGGGAGAAAAGATAAAACGATGCATACACTGATCATACTCAACTGGAACATGATTTTAGGACTGAATTGAATTCTAAACTGAATATAGCCCAACTGAATGTGCATATCTAATACATAACTGATAAGCTGAACTTATGAATGCATGATAAGCTATGCACTGGTACTTGATACCAATTTTATACTGGAATTTTGAACATGTAACTGAATAGGCTTAAGGAAAATGGTTACCTCGAGCTAAGTCTGAATTAGCAGAGAAAAGATGAGGGTACTTGGTTAGCATGTTTGCTTCTGCTTCCCAAGTAGCTCCCTCCATGGACTGATATCCGACAAAGAACCTTAACTAGGTGGACTTCTTTGTTCCTCAGCCTACGAGTCTGATAGTCGAAGATTTCGACTGGAATCTCTTCATAAGAGAGGCTATTCTGAATTTCAACACTCTGAATAGGGACTACAACTACTTGGTCAGCTATGCACTTCTTGAGAAAAGAGACATGAAAGAATGGATGAACTGAGGCTAGATCTGAAAGTAGTTCGAGCTCATAGGCTACCTTGCCGAAGCATCTGACACATCGGGAACTGAGATTTCCCTTCTTACTGAATCTCTTCACTTCCTTCATGGGAGAGATCTTGAGATAGTCATAGTCATCAACCTCGAATTCGAGATCCTTTCTACGAACATCCGCATAAGACTTCAGTCGGCTCTGAGCAGCCCGGAGTCTTTCTCTAATCAACTAAAATTTCTCTAAGGCATAGAATACTAAGTTAGGACCTATGGTTGCGGTCTCACTAATTTCAAACCAACTGATCAGAGACCAACATCTCCTACCATAGAGAGATTTGAATGGAGCCATCTAAATACTGGAGTGATAGCTGTTGTTTTATGCAAAATCAATCAAAGGCAAGTGGTCATCCCAGTTTCCCTTGAAATCAATTGCACTCACATATCTTCTAGAGTCTGAATGGTCATTTCTACTTAACCATCTATCTGAGGATGAAATACTATACTGAGATGAACTTGGGTACCAAGATCCTTTTGTAATGCTTTCCAGAAGAGACAGGTGAAATGGTCACCTCTGTATGAGATGATAGATAGTGGAACACCATGTAATCTGAGCAACTCCTTGATATAGAGTTTGAAAAAATCCTCGGCTGAGTAAGAGGTACGGACTGGAAGGAACTAAGCTGACTTGGTCGTTCTTTCTACAATGACCCAAACTGAATCATGACGTGTTCTAGGCAAACCCGTCACTAAGTCCATGTTCACCTGTTCTCACTTCCAAGTAGGAATATTTAAATCCTACATGGAACCACTAGTTTCTTTATGCTTTATCATAACCTGCTGACATGTAGAGCACTTGGCTACAAACTCTGCAACATCCGTCTTCATCCTACTCCACCAATAGATCTCCCGCAAGTTGCGGTACATATTAGTGGTCCCAGGATGAATAGAGTATCATGTACCATGCGCTTCTACAAGCATTCGCTGACTCAAGTCATCTACACCAGGAATACACAAATGACCCTGACAAGGAAGAACACTATTCCTTCTTGGGAGAAAACCTCTATTTCCTAACTATGAACTGACTCTTTTAGCTTAACAAGGCTAGGATCCCTGTCTTGCTTCTCTTTTACCTTGGAAACTAGAGATAACTCTGAACTACTCTAAACACATACACCACCATCTGAAGAGTTGACTTAGCAAACTCCTAGTCTTGAAAGATGATGAATCTCCTGAGATAATTTCTTCTTACTTTCCTCAACATGGGAAATGCTACCCATGGATAGTCTACTGAGTGCGTCGGCCACTATATTGGCCTTGCTCGGATGATAAAGGACACTCATGTCATAATCCTTTAAGAGCTCTAACCACCTTCTCTAATGAATATTGAGATATTTATGGGAAAAGACATACTGAAGGCTCTTATGATCTGTGAAGACGTTTACATGAACACCGTATAAATAATGCCTCCAAATCTTTAAGGCAAAGACAACTGTTGCTAACTCAGGGTCGTGAGTAGGATAATTCTTCTCATGGAAATTTAATTTTCTAGAGGAATCGTCTATGACTCTACCAAGATGCATGAGGACACAACCTTAACCTACTTTGGATCTATCACAATATACTACAATCCATCGAAACCGTCGGGAAGTGCTAAAACTGGAGCTGAGGTGAGTTGAGTCTTCAACTCCTGAAAACTCTTCTTGCAAGGTTCTAACCACTGAAACTTGACATTCTTCTGAGTCAATCTGGACATAAGAGATGCAATATAAGGAAATCCCTTGATAAACCATTGGTAATAGCCAGCCAAACCCAAGAAAGTCCTGGTATCTGATGGAGAGACAGGGCGAGGCCAGTTTCTTACCGCTTTGTTTTTTTGAGGATCTACTCTAATCCCATCACAGGAAATAATGTGTACAAGGAATGCTACTGATCTAAGACAAAATTCGCACTACTGAACTTGGCAAACAACTAGTGATCTCTGAGAGTCTGAAAAACAATTATGAGATGGTCTGAATGATCACGCTTTGTGCGAGAATAAATCAGAATATCATCTATGAAGACTATGATGAATATGTACAAGTAATGCTTGAACACCCGGTTCATCAAGTCCATGAAAGCTGCAAGGGCATTGGTAAAACAAAAGTACATGACTAGAAATTCAAAGTGACCATACCAAGTACGAAAAGCTATCTTCAGAATGTCATATTCTCTAACTCTGAGATGATGATAGCCTTATCTGAGGTCTATCTCGGAGAAATAACTGGCACCCTAAAGTTGGTCAAATAAGTCATCTATCCTAGGCAGAAGATACCTGTTCTTGACCGTGACTTTGTTGAGATGATGGTAATCAATACACATTCTAAGAGAACCATATGTATTATGCACAAATAAGACTGGCGCACTCCATGGGGATATGCTGGGCCTGATGAATCCCTTGTCTAAGAGATCCTTCAACTGATCTTTCAGTTCCTTGAGTCTTCTGGTGCTATTTTGTATGGTAGAATAGAAATAGGCTGAGTATCTGGGACAAGGTCTATACCAAAGTCTATTTCCCTTTCGTGAAAGACGTTTGAATATTCATTAACCACTGGGACTGATTCGAGACTGGGAGATTTGAAACTGGAATCCATAACATGCACGAGATAAAACACACACCCCTTAGAAATTATTTTCCTTGCCCGAAGGTAGGAAACAAGCTGACCCCTGAAAGATGAAGTGCTACCCTTCCACTCTAGGACGGGCTCATTCGGGAACTGAAACATAACTATCATGTTTCTGCAGTCGACTATGGCATAGAAAGAATGAAGCCAATCCATGTTGAGAATGATATCAAAACCAGTCATCTCTAACTCGACTAAATCTACTGATGTGCATTTCTGAAATATCATAACTGGGAAGTTCCTGTGTACCCGCTGAGCTATGATGGTTTTACCCACTGGGGTAGAGACTGAAAAGGGCTCTGCTAAAATTTTGAGACTGATTCCAAAATTGCCTGCTATGTATGGAGTGAAAAAAGACAAGGATGCACCTGGGTATAGCATAATATAAACATGAACATGGAAAATATGTAACGTACCAGTAACGACATCAGGAGAATTTTCCTGATCCTGTCGGTTCTGAAGAGTATAGAGTTTATTTGGGCGTTTCCCACTAGTAGCACTGGAAGTGGTACCCTGATGGTTTGGGCGACCGGACTGAGTTGTGGAACGATTCTGCTGACCCTGAGGGCCTGGATGAGGACACTCCCTAATCCTATGGCCTGGCTTACCACAACCAAAATAGATATCACAATTGGCTCTACAAATACCCTTGTGGTTCTTACTACAAGTCTAACAAAGGAGGTTTATTCAGGCACTACTAACACTTCCCTAAGATTTAGAGCCTGGTGCCTTATCTGTGTTGCCGTCCCTAAACTTTGGCACTGGGGCACTAGCGGAGGAAGGGGCTGGAACTGATGACTTAGGATAAAACTACGAACGATTTCCTCCTTCTGATTTGGGTTGAGCAAAACTGAAACTGCCTGCTCTTACTCTCTTTTTCTGCCTCTTCCTAGTCTTAAACTTTTTCTCCTCTATGTGTTGAGTGTAGGCCATAAGCTTGGATAAAGTCATATCACTATTCAGCATCGTAGACCTACACTCATTTACCACGCTATTATTCACCCCTGACACGAACTTGCTTATCTTAGCCATGTTGTCTGCAACCACATGAGGGGTATATCTGGCTAGATGAGTAAATCTAAGAGAATACTCTCTAACTGTCATATTTACCTGCCTGAGATTGAGGAACTCAAGAACTTTGGCCTCTCTCAGCTCTTAGGTAATGAATCTGTCTAAGAAAACCGTGACAAATTTTTCCCAATAACAGGACCTGCATCCTCTAACCTCTCTACTAACTACTGCTTGTACCAAGTGTGAGCGATATCCTGAAATTGGTATGCATCTAACTCGGCACTCTGAGAAGAAGTGACTCCCATGATATCAATGACCTTCTAGACTTGGTCAATGAATTCTTGAGGAACCTCATTTGGCTTAGACCCAAAGAAGGACAGAGGGTTTATTTGGGTAAAGTCCTGAATCCTATCTGTTGCTGAATTAGCCACTGGGTTGGCCAGAACAATTGGTGGTCGTTCATTCGAGGTAGCTACAAACTGAGCAAGAGCGGTAAATGTTGTCCTGAACTCCGCATGAGAAACATGTTCGCCCAAAGGATCTTCGGGATGAGGAGTTGGATGATTTCTACTCTTTGGAGGTATGTTTCTGAAATAAGAGAAGAGCGGATTAGTCTGAGAGACTGACTTAAAATTATGTTCACTACCATGAAATAAATACTAAAGAAAGGGAACTGTTCCTAAAACATCTCATAGCCTCCTGTGCATAAATGTGGCGTGCAACACACCAATGTACAAGACTCTACTAGATGTGTCTTTTAGATTTCCTAGGACTCTATTAAACCTTAGGCTCTGATACCAAGTTTGTAATGCCCCAATTTTCTAAGTCGGAATGCTACACGGTGCTCATGACCCTGAGGGACCACAAGCTAACCCATGACTGATATTTGTACCTGGGCACTGCATATATAACATAATAATGCAGAAAACATGAATATGTAGGCCATATAGTTCAACTGAATAAAGAATCTGTCAAAACATAATATCCATATAGGTGAAAGATACCCCAAATAGCTGAAAACTGAATCAAATCTGAACATAAGTATGAATACTGAATCTGAAAGCCTCTAAGTATTGTCTGAGTAAGGAGTGGAAGGAGTATGTCTCCAACTAACTCCATAAACTGATAACTGGCTAAAATAATAATGAATAAATCCAATCATATTGTCCTCGAATGAAGAGGAATCACTGAATCTCTGCGACCGGAAATGCTACTGCTACTGCCGATCAGGAGCTCGTGTCTCTGAACCTATGGTATAACATGAAAAGAAATCACCATATCCCAAATGCGTCAGTATGAGGGGATGTACTGAGTATACGAGTGAGGTAGGCTAAATATAAACAGGGATTGCATGCATGAACAATGCTAACTGTCTGACTGACATGAACGTAAGAGTACAAACATGCATACATAGTAACTAAAATCATAGGTGCATGAGATAGAGTCATGTATTCTAATACATGGTTTACTGATGGATAACATGACTGATACTAAATTTCTAATAACATGGGAGACTGTATCTGACAATCCTTAATATGATGGAACTATCTGAGTTCCATACTGTAACTGAGTCTGACCGTACCTGACAGTCCTGATATACTAAAATTTGAAGACATATCTGAGTTCTTTTACTGAGACTGATTCTGAAACTATGGGAGGTAGTTGTTTAACCAACAAGCCCCAATAACACATATAGCTAAGTTGGGGTCCAATATCTGCCCCGACTGGAGGGGTGTCAATACCGCGCCGCTGGTAAGGACAGTTGTGGGTGACCCTTAGCTGGCAGGTATTCGAAAGGAGAATGGTAGGAACCCTAAACTAACAGGTTAAGCCACCTCATCAACCCTAATTTGATAGGCTAATATATCTCAACCTATGCAGGCTACGTAGTTCTGGAACACAAGGATGAGTTCTAAGAATCTCACCCTAAACTGGTAGGTGAGTCCCCATCCTTGGGTTCACTCGGTGCTAACTTCTACTCCCATCTAAAGAGACTAAACATGATTCAACTGACTGTACATGGACAGATTAACTGACTTCCGTTGACTGACGGAGTAGTACTATTATCTGAGAGTTAACTGAGATCATAAGATTTACGAGGTTTCCTCAGTCATATGACTGACTGAGTTCTATAGATTATATCTTGACTAAGATTATTGTGGCAACATGACATGTCTCTAGGAACACAACTATGTTTTACGGGTACGAATAGCCCTAGGACTCGATAGAAGGAAACTGACACACATGACATGACTTGATCACAAGATTTGAGTCCACAATTCAGAATATCATAAGTAGGGGATATCATATTTGATATAGTTATTCAACATATTAAACATTGGAGGGAATGTGTGGATATATTTTGTGTACATACTGTATATCTCCATTATCTTATATGTTTCATACCACCACAATAGAAACACATGAAAAGTATGGGATTCATATTGAAGTATATAGCTAACATGGACTTGTCATTTAGACATCATAGAACTATACAAATATGAATTTTTATCATCCTAAGAATTTTATCAAACACCTTGCATGCATTCTTTAAGGCATAGGTGAGTATCATACTTCAACCATATTAAACCACCTAAAGTTCATGGTTTTCAATTAACAAACTTATATATTCCATGAAAACACCTTTAGACATCACATTGAAACTTAAACAACAATCGTCAACATGTAAATACTCATATCACCACAAAAAGTTTACAAAATAATACTTAAAACATGGTTCTTGAGCTCAATGAACGGATTGGATCCATAGATGAATACTACGCATACCTTAGAAAGGAAACCTTGATGATTTTTTGGAGAGTTCTTGGATTTGGGAAACTTAATTCTCAATTATCCTGGAATTAGGCTTGAATCTTTCTTTTGAGAGATGAGTTTGATGGAAACCATAATCTTGTGGTTGAGAACATAAGAGAGGGTTTTAGAGATGCTTAACTGAAGAAAATAATGGGAAAAATTACCCCTCTTTAGGGTTATAAGTCATGGAAGTTGAAGGAAATGACCAAAATACCCTTATAAAATAAATTTCCAGTTGTTGAAAATCATAGCTGATGACATTTGTGACAAGGCGTCAAAAAATGTGACAAGCCGTAAAAAATGTCGTCACACAGGAGCTAGAATTGATGGTTTTTGTCTAAGCCTGATGACCTTTGTGATAAGGCATCACAAGTGTGGTAAGCTACCACAAATTTCATCACTTCGGAGCTAGTTTCAACCTAAGGCTGACGACCTTTGTGATAGGGCGTCACAAGTGTGGTAAGATACCACAAATGTCGTCACATAGGAGCTGGTTTCTGCCTAAGGCTAACGACCTTCGTGATAGGCAGTCACTAGAGTGGTAACCTACCACCAATGTCGTCACTTAGAATCTATTTCTTCCTAAGGCTGACAACCTTCATGATAGGGTGTCACAAGTGTGGTAAGCTACCACGAATGTCGTCACACTGTTTCCAGCCTAACATGCTGGAGTAAAATAGAAATTACTCTTTGCTCCATATTGGATTTAGGCGAAATTTGTATCGCTTGAAATATAATTCAATTATATATCTGTTGATAGGTCATGATCTCAAAAAATCAAAGTTTAATGAGAGATATGTTCATTTTAAATTGACTATACCAATATCCTTCTCAAGAATTCAATCGATAAGGAATGTTTTGATTTGTCTGATAGCTGCGAGTTATTTGAAGCCTTAATTTACTTATAACTTACTCATAAAACTATAAAAGAACCATGATGTATTATTCATGATCTTGGTACATGTCTCAAATATTGGTTTGGAATTTTTGGGGTATTACACCAACCTTACATTACTAAAAGAGAGTAATCATCTAACCAAAATAGCTACTCAAGATAATGATTAAGAACCGTTGGGAAAGGAATTCTAAATAGATACTAAGGATTAACCTATATCAAATAATTAAAATAATAAAAACAATAATATAAAGATCAACATAAAGGAATTGGTGGTACTAAAAATGAAAATCAATAACAAGTACCATTTAGGGCTATAAGGAAGCCAATATGCGAAAGTAAATAGGACTCAAACCCAAATGCTACACCAATAGGGAAAATATCAATGCTCATCAACTCCATCCACTACTTAAATAAACAATATATGGGGGTATCTATATAATACATGAACTTTATATCAAGGCACACAATAATTGATATAAACCTACCCAGGCATACAATTATTGATGGATATAAGAACCCCAATAAACAAAAATAATAAGGTAAATACAGGAAATAAGAGTGCACATTTCATGGTAAAATTTAAAGTAACATGCCTGATAGGTCCGAAGGAGGCAAAACTCAGACTGAGCATCTGAATCATCAACTGAGGTGCTAAGCACACTGCCTCCAAAAGGTAGGGACACAACACCATGAGACTGATCTGAATGAGTTGAGACACCAATAATTCCACATTGGTGAGACTCTCTATACTAGTGGCCGATCTTTATACAGTCATAAAAAAGACTTGAAAACCTAACCTAGCAAAAAACATAAGTTTACCCTAGCTTGAAGACGAATTGATGAGGAAACTCCCTACTAAAATGACTATTCACCCTGCAATCATAACACACCTCAGGAACTCTAGGCTAGAGAGGAGTATATGGTAACTTTTTATAAGCAACTAACTCGCATCTTGGGCACTCTTTAGACCAATGTCCTATCTCCTCACAACCAAAACAAGTTTCTAGCATACTCTAAGATATTACCCCATTTATTCCAGAATAGCCGCCACAACCTGACACATGCCAATAAC
This sequence comes from Capsicum pubescens, assembly GCA_030864215.1. Lineage (NCBI taxonomy): Eukaryota > Viridiplantae > Streptophyta > Magnoliopsida > Solanales > Solanaceae > Capsicum > Capsicum pubescens. The sequence goes on from CM061545.1 coordinate 138,949,130, forward strand.
TCCAAAAGGTCCAAGGATAACTATACTTTTTATGATCACCATAATTAATTTGAGAGCCACCCATAGTCTAAAACTCTACTTGTGTAGAACTGATAGGCTACAAGTGAAACTAACCTCCGCCGGGAGGATCATCACTCTTAGATCTAATAGCAATTATATGCACTGATGTCATGGAATCTTCCTGCAACATACATAAGTCTCAATATACTCTCTCTCTTTATGGCCATTGCATGATCAATAATGTAAGAGAAGAAAGCCCCAGTTGCTACCAAATTCTACAATGCCAAATAGAGTGGCAATGTAAATCCTCTAATAAATCCATGCACTGTATAATGTACTAAAGATTATAGTCTAGGAATATGCCTGGCCCACTCAAGAAACCTAATATCATACTCTAAACCCGACAAGGAACCCTACTAAATACCAATAAAACCTAGATCTATCTAGAGAACTACTTAATAACCAAATGTCATCCCAGGCTGTGATGTATCCACAAAAAAACTTGGGATGCCAATTTTTAATATAAAAAAGAAGATGTTGTCATAGACTATATCAAATCCTAGACGAGCCGTAAAACCTCTAATTGAAGCTGAATATCTTTAAAATCAATCTCTAAATCACTAGTCTGATTTTGAGATAAAGCTCTAAAAACACATGCCAAAGTCTCTTCTACATCTATTGACAAGCTCACATTGTCTATTTGGGATAAAATAGAGGTAAATATTATACTTGAGGCTCATATAGATACAGAAATATGCAAGGAATAAAAAATAGAATTCCTAAGAATGCCATGTAGCCTCCCAAAGATAGGCTATAGAAATCTTTGCATCGATCTACAAAAATCTAGAAACTTAGCTCTTGTACGAAAACACCAATAAACCTAGATCTAACACTAATTTATCCCAATCCAATATCTCAGTTCTAGATGACACCTACTATAATCCATCAGTAGGTATGCCAACCCATAGTCCAAAATTATTAGTAATTGACTACCATGAGAAATGAAGGAAAAATTTGGAATAAATATAGTAAAAGGGTTAAAATACATATGATATTACCAAAACATAATGGAATTAGTAAAAGATCTGCTAATATAATAAGATGAAAAAATGAAGTAGTAAATAAATATGCTGATACAAACCATATCTAAATATAACATATAGATTAGTCTAGTACAAAAGAAGGATAATGGAAATACTCTGAATGTTACGAGATCACCCTATATCTCCAAATAATTAATACGGCATATGATGCACATAATAATGGAGATAACCCATACTATGATCTACATGCTAAAAAAGTATTGTATGAATACCAAACATGTAGTTCCTTGTAGGAAACTTCCTACTGATCTCCAAAGATAATGAGAAGATGCATAACACTCAAGGAATAATGTAAACTATGCTCAAATATCTAGGAAACTAATAGAGTAAAGCTAAAAAGGATATAAGGATAAACTATCCTATTTTATCAATATTTGTATCCTAAAAAGGCGATAGGAAACTATAGTTCATCATCTTTAATTGTATGTTTATTGATCTCTAATACGTAGTATTTGTTGTGATATGTTGCTATATGAGTTGATAATTATTATATATGGATGATAAAAAAACCATAAAATAAGTTGAAAAAACACCACAAGTCTTAGAATGGATGGGCAAACACATAGGACATGATTTGACTAAAAACAAACGTTTTGGAGTCATTGTCATGCCACGAAGCTTAAGAACCGCGTTAGAGACATGACTCGACCTTGGTGGCATCCTTAATGACAAATTACATTCTTTAATTGCAATTATAGAATGCCACAAATCCTAGCACTGTGATAAGGGGTGGCATGCTTCTATATCAAAATGGGCTTCTTGTGTCCTCCTATAAATAGGACCCTTATGCAATATGTTAAACACCATGGACGAACATGGGACTTTAAGGAAGGATGCAAAAAAAATAAATTTGGGATTTTCTTTGATTAATTTTGTTTTTTTATGGATGTTAACATGTATTCATTTTTGCGATTATGGTTATGTCCATGAGTGGCAAAAACCCTTTTTCTAAGTTAAGGAAAGAAACATTAGTATTAATATTATGAATTGATTTGTTTTTTTAATCATATTTTGTTGTTTATTTATCCTTCTTATCACTATTTTAAGTATTCACGATCGTTAGAATACATACATAATCATCTTGTGATCCCGGGAGAGGGGAAAGAGGATAGAACTTGGAATAGATAGAATAGGATTGTAATCTTATAATTGAATAAAGTTATAATTTTCATTTATGATAGGAAAATACCTAATTTCCCTTTTTGGTTCACTTACTTATGAAATATAAATGCATTTAACTTATTTCTCACTTCTCCGATCAATGATGTAGTTGTGGGTCTAAGTTAGATAGGTGATTAGAGGCTCAAAAGAGCATGTTCATAAAATCAACTCTGTGTATCAACAACCAAGACAATTAACCTAACAAATGAATAATTATAGCATAGTATGATATTTCACAGAGCCTTAACCCTGGGTTTCTCCCCATTACTATTCACAACTTTTACTTACCATATTATTTAGTTTACTATTAGTTTTAACTTTCAAACTCTTTCGATTTTGATAGCACTTGGTTAATTATAATAGAGAAAGAATTTTATAGTTGTCAACAAAAGATTCTAAGTGATCTATACTTGACTTGTAAAAGTCCACTTTATTACTTGGTGAGACCATGTACACTTGCATGTGCATAACAAATTTTTGGTGTCGTTACCAAGGACTTGTAACTAGGTAACTTTCTTATTTTTAGTTTTGCTATATTGAGTTTTACATAGTTTATTATTGTTTCTTTTTATTTTTTTATTTTATATAACACTTCCTCATATGTCAACCGAGGATAGATGGTGGTCGTTTGATAATGATTCTTGTTGTTTTTGTGAAGGACCCGACCGTGAGAGTATTTGTAAAAAACTTTAGGGAAGCAAGTGGTTTGAACCTTCACTAACAATGATGGATACTAGCTAATCTGTGCAGCATACAAAATAATCAACTATCATATTTCTTGAGACAAACATTGAGAAGATAAATAAGAGTTAGATTATTGTGGATGGTGTAAATTTTGAAGTGGGATTGGTTGGGTATCATTCAAAAAAAATTTCTACATTATGTTTAGATGATGTCTTTGGAATCATCAAAAATAGTAGAAGAGTGTGAAGATGACGAACAAGAATCCTATGTTCTTAAATTTACACCAGACAAGCAACACAAAAACCTACCTCACTTCCCAAATGGTTTACCGTACGCCATATATTTCTCAGTCCTCTCATCTTTGTACCACCATCCTATGAGAAAAACAAAAAGATATATGTAAGGTTGGGGTGAAATTCATATCCCGAAGTCGGAGGAAAAAGTGGATATGGGTCGCGCCGTAATACTAGATAAAGCATTGCTTGGGAGGCAACCCATGTTAAGGTATGTTTTATTTTCATTGTTTAATTTTTACTCCACATAGTATTTTTTTGATCTGTAGGGTGAAGAAAATTCTGAGTATCAAAAACCTGAGCTAAGGATCATAGTGAAGAAAGTTTAGGGTCTCCGAACCCTCTTAATGAAAAAATGCTACTAGGTAGGCCTAGAGGCCTCACGGATTATTTCTTTCTCTGATTTTAAAGTAAACTTTGGAGAAAATGTAGATTTTTGAGTGAGGGGAAGGGAAAGTCCCATGTTTCAGGTGAATGTAAGATCCTGCAAAATTCTAAGCTTAACTCAGTCCGTTAAAACTTGAAAAGATGTCTCAGACTTAGAAATTTCAGCTAAGTGTTTACACTTAGAATTTATTTTATCCTTCGTAGGTTGGAGACTCCATTTCATGACCCTCATGACCTTAAAGTAATAATTTTTAGGTTGAATCATGTCAGGAATATCAGTTGGTGTTCCAGGACAAGTTTTGGATTTTTTGGACTTCGTTTGGATCACATTTAAAAGCTCAAACAAGTGGATCGACGCAATCTCGACATGATGCATCACCCATCATGTCGATGAATATTTTCCTCCAGCTTCGACTGAAAATACTAGTGAACCGACATTGACTCAACGCGACGTGTTGGTCATTGTGTCGATGTCAATGGCGCAGCGCATCGGTCTGCGCGTCTCTAGGCTAGTTTATTATTCATTAAAAACAACACCTAGAGGGGTAAATGGGAAATTTCTCTCACTTTGACCCAGCCCCTAAAACACAAAATTCAGCCCTCACAAAGAAAATTACACTCTTTTCTCTCAAATTTCTCTCAAGAGCAAAACCCTAGAACATTAATTTCAAAATAAATTCTCAAGAACACTCCATCAATATTCAAGAATTCAAGCATTGAGGTATGTTAAGTGTTCATTCAAGGAACTACTTCAACCCTTGGAGTTCAAGAAACCTTTTGAACTACAATTAAAAAGTTTTGATAAATTTCATGATTGAATTTGATTGTGTTCGTGACTATGATGTTAGTTGAGTTTAGAATCCATGATTAATTACAATTTCATGAGAAATAAATGGCATGTGTGGGTTGTGGTATGGTTTTATATTTAAAAAACCTTTGAAATTGTAAGTTGGGATTATGATTATGATGCTTGCATATTGTATTACAGTCCTGTACATATATTATGCTCTTCAAGTGTTTTGTTGAATTGTTCATGTGAGTTAAGTAATGAAATTATATCATGTAAGCATGTATACAAGCTTACTTATATCAAGTGTTTGGCAAAATGTCTAAATGAATGCATTTTAGTGAGCAAGTACTATTATGCTACTAAATTCATGCAATGTTCTACTTTTTATGCTATCGAGTCCTGGGGGTATTTAATACCCAAAGAATCTAGCTATTTACTAAAGCTATAATAGTTACAGAGTAGTTTCAATTGTATTTAGTAATCAGTCTCAGTTCAGTATTTAGTTCAGAAACTCAGCAGTATTCAGTTCTGAACTCAGTAAATCCAATCAGTTCATACAATTTAGTTAGTAATCAGTTCAGTACTCAGAGAACTCAGTATTAGTCCAGTCCAGTTCATATAATTAATTTAGTGTCTTTCTGTTGGGATTAGGATTCAGCACCGAGCGAGCCTAGGGATGGGGGATCACCTATTATTTAGGACTGAGCTCCCTAGAAGTAATCCCTAAGTTCTAAAACTATGTAGCCAGCGCAGGTTATGAGATGTCATGTGTTAGATAGGACTGATATATTCAGGGATCACCCACTAGTCAGAAGTGATCTAAAGGGTCCCTCACTAGACTAGGACTGACCTACAACTAGTTGTCTTTACCCATCGCATGGTATTAACACCCTTTTAATTGGGGTTACATATTGGACCCCAATTCAGTTATCTTATTTGGGGTATGTCGGTTAGATGATTACCTCCCATAATTTTTATTTCACTCTTTAGAATAGAACTCAGTTCAGTTCTATAGAAATTAGGACTGTCAGAAACAATCACTCAGTTTAGTATAGAACATAGAATGGTTCTACAGAATCAGGATTATCAGATACTTTCACTCATTTAATAGTAATACAGTATCAGTAAACTTAGATATCAGTAAATCAGTGATTCAAAATGCAGTATCCAGTGTCATCTTGATTTCAGTTATAGTTTACGTATTTTATACACGTACTCTCATTCAGTTATACTCATGATATTCAGTCAGTATTATTCATTCATATGAACCCATGCATCTCATCCTACCTTACTTAGCATACCAGTACATTCAAAGTACTGACATATACCTTTCTTTGAACTATAATGTCTTAAATCACAGGTTCAGACGCACGAGCTCCTGATCATACTTTGCAGCCCAATCCATTAGCAGCAGATTAGTAGTGAGTCCTTATTGTTCAAGTACAAATTTATTATTCTAGTATTTTTATACTCAGTTTATTTCAGTAGTCGGCATTAGTTGGGGACTTGTTCGATCAACTCCTTGTTCAGACAGTCTAGGGTTTTCAGACAAGAGTATTTTTAGATAGATGTTTATATTCAGTATTGATTTTAGATTTAAAACTTACGGTAAGTTTCTACCTAATTTCTGCATAATTATTGTATAACTATTTAGTTAATGCAGTAGGTACCGGTCACGGGTTAGCTTGTGGTCTTTCGAGATTATGAGCACCATGTAGCATCCGCGGTACTGACTTGGGGTGTTACATACTTGGTATCAAATCCTAAGGTTCAAGAGAGTCCTAGGAAGTTTGAAAACTAAATCTAGTAGAGTAATGTGCATGGGTGTGTAGTGCGCCACACTTATGGACAAGAGGCTACAAAATATTTTAGAAAAAGTTTCCCTTCTTTCAGTATTCATGTCGTTCGAGTGAGCATGAGCTCAAGTTAAACTCTCAGCTTAATCCACTTTTTCCTTTTGTTTACATAACAGGCCTCCCAAAAAGAACAATGGAAGAAGGACAGAAAACCAGTCAACACCTCAGCCCATTCAAGCAGATCCCCTGGATAAGCATGTCTCTCATGCAAAATTCAGGGCTGCAATCCCTAATCTAGACAATTCAATAGCAACTCATAATGAATGGCTAGATGTTGTTTTGTCCAATCCAATAGCTAATATTGTTGTAGCTAGAATTTGGGACCTCACCTGAATAAACCCTCCTTCCTTCACGGGATCTAAGTCAGAAGAGGATCCACAAGAGTTCCTCGACCATGTTCAGAAAGTCACAGATAATATGGGAGTGACTTCTAGTAAGATTGCTGAGTTATCTGCCTATTAGCTAAAAGATATAACGCATACTTGGTTTAAGAAGTGAACGGTAGATAGGGGTACAGATGTAGAGCCCATTGAGTGGGAGGAGTTTGTTACCTCTTTCCTTGATAGATTCTTTCCATTTGAGCAGAGAGAACCCAAGGTGTTAGAGTTTATCAATCTCAGGCAAGGCAATATGAACGTGAAAGATTATTCCCACAAGTTTACTCAGTTACCCAGGTATGCCCCCCATGTAGTAGTAGATAAGAGGTCCGGATGTAGAAAGTTTGTATCTGGGGTGTCAGAGAGTATGGTCAAGGAGTGAAGGACTACGGTGTTGATTAAGGAGATGGACATATCTTGGATAATGGTCCATTCTCAACAGATTGAGGAGCAGAAGGTTAAGAAAGAGAAAGAAAATAAAGGAGCCAGAACGGGTAGCTTTAGTTTTGCTCAGCCTAGGTCAGAGAGTGGTAACCGTCCTAAATTTAGTCAGAAAATTTCAGCCCCAGTTCCATCTTCAGCTACTACATTAGTACCAAGGTTCAAGAACGACATTCATAATGAGGCACTAGGCACCAAAACCCAGGGTAGTATGAGCAGTGATTATACTCATCTTCTTTGTGAAGAATATGGTAGATATCACCTAGGTGTGCGTAGATTTGGAAGTGATATAAGTTTTTTATGTGGCGATCCAGGCCATAGGATATGGGAGTGTAGATTTATGGTTCAAAGGGGAAAATATTTGCACCTGCAGGGTCAGTCCAACCATACTTCAGTTTAGTTCGGTCGCCCAAATCAGCAGGGTGCCACTTCTAGTGACGCCAGTGGGAAACACCCAAACAGGCTTTATGCACTTCAGTCCAAATAAGGTCAGGAAGGTTCTCCTCATGCGGTCACTGGTATGTTATAGATCTCCCATTTATATGTTTTATCTTATTTGATATGGGAGCTTTTGTCTTTTGTAACTTCTTACATAGCGGTTAATTTAAAAGTCAGACCGAAAACCTTAACAAAACCTTTCTCAGTCTCCACCCCAGTGGGTCAGTCTATCATAACCTAATGTGTATACAGGAACTTCTTGGTTATGATATCTCATAAAATCAGTCCTTCAAATTCTAGTAATAATATCAGTATGTGTAGACAAGCAGTAGGAGGGAATGATTCCCCACACGTCATTACCTTAGAGCAAAGTTTTGTACTTTAGTTATCATGATGTCTACTCAATCCTTACATGTCAACTCTATGATCATAGTCCATATTCGTGCATGTTAACAAAAATCATGTACATTTACAATTTTTAGTATAAGGAGTTCTAGTTCACTCAGTTTTACAAATCATGTTCTGTGAATACAGAAACTCTGAACTCAAGTCATACAGTTCATGACTTTTGCACTCATGCCTTACACAATGATCAACTAGATTCATATTTATGTTATGATATCCTTATTTTAGATCTCTTGATATATCCATGATGTCAACATTCTATTTTTCAGGCCTCAATAAGTGTCGAGTTTAGTAAAGTATTTATTCATGCTTCAGGTACTTATGTTTTAACCCTTCAGTGAACTCTTCTTATGAATTAATGTAGTGATGAGCGATTGCATACTTGTTTTAAACAAGGCTATAGTTATGAAGATAAACTTGAATGTCAAGTTAATATGCAAGGAAATAGATGGCAGGAAGTCGTATTTAGTGCATGAAGGGAAGGAAATCAGAATTTTTTGTAAGATGAGAAGTTGAGAAAATAAAGAGTGTGAGTATCTATTTAGCTCCTCGCTTTATGTCTGTCTCTATCACGTAGTTATAAGAACCCAGTATTCAATTCAAGTTAAGTCTTAGTTAGAGTCTCAGTTGCCGTCTAAGTTACAGTCCCAGTCACAGTCTCAGTCCAATAATCAGATATGAAACTCAATTCAGTTTTAGGTTTGCTTGACCATAGCGTACAATTATTAGTTATTCTATTATCAGTATTTTAGTCTGTCAGTTTATGAAATAATTTAGAATCATGTTATATGCATGTTCTTGCATTCTGAAATAATAAAGTTTTAATGAATTCAAGCTTAGTTATCTCCTGTTACACAGTCAGTCCTTACCTCATATGCATAATACTTTACAATTTCAGTCCAATTATTCAAACTAAGTATAGATCAGTCTTACATGCCCAATATTTAGCTATCAAAAATTCAGATAATCAGATAAGTTAGTATGTTTATGCACTCGTGCTCAGCACACCCATGTGAATATTTTTAGTAGTCTCAGGTGATGTGTTGTACTAAGGTATAGAGTATAGATAAGAGAGTATTCAAAGGATATGTCTAAGCTTGGAAATTTGTAGTTTCAGTGCATAAGGCTTAGTCACTTTATCTTAGATGATGTTTCGTAGGCCTCGACTCATATTATAGAATTTTAGCCAGGATGTGATTTTTTTATTTAGCTATTTTATTCAGACATGCCAAGAATCCTTGCTCCTTAAATACTCTAGAACTCTATATAAAAAGTGTCAAATAAAGGCTCAAGTCGAATATAAGTTTTCAGAATAAGTTAGTCCGCAAAACCAGCAATCTAGATTAGCACTTAGACGGATAATGTTTGTATGGATGGGTTTACCATCCTTCCACCTAGTCACACTTTTTGAAATTTCATGAATGTCACTATTCTAAGATACAACAATTACGTGGTTACGAGTTTAGCTCAGTTTGGGTGTCATGTCTCAGTTTCAGATCCCACATATATAGTCACTATTCAGTTTGCAAGTGCCATGTGTATCGTCTCAGTTTTTCCTCAATATCTTAGCCAAGTCAACATTCTTTAGGGGAGATAATTTCTCAAGGGGGATATGTACTATAATTCCCTCGAGCTTTCATGACCTAAACCTTCCATCTTCTCTTCATGTAACCAATCTAGTTTGAAGTAATAGGTAGCCATAGGTGGACCCTCAAGTTCCAATCTCAACCGTAATCCATGTATTCAGAGGCTTAGTTCAGTCCATGAAATTAAGTTCATGTATCACGCTTCGGGCTCAGTTATCTTCTCATGTTCCCATTCATGCATGTTTAGTAAATGATCTCAGGTTTATCAGTATTCTCAGCGTAAGGTAACAGTCTTTCCTAGATTAAGTTAGTTCCATGTTCAGTTAAAGTTACAAACTTTGTATTTATTACCGTTGCATATTAAGTCATACATTCACAAATCAGTTCAGTCATGTACTCATACATCAGATATGCATGTTCAGTTTAAAAACTCAGCTTATTAGTAGCTTCAGTCAGGTGTTCCATGCATCAAATATGCATGTTCAATGTGTAAGCTCAGCCTATGAGTGTTTCTCAACTTTGTCAGTCTCATTCGATAATGAATTCTCCCAAGGGGGAGATATTGTAATACTCCACAAATTTCTAAGCTTAACTCAGTCCGTTAAATCTTGAAAAGAGTTGTCAGACTTTGAAATTTCAGCTAAGTGTTTACACTTAGAATTTATTTTAGCCTTCGTAGGTTGGAGACTCCATTTCATAACCCTCGTGACTTTAAAGTAATGACTTTTAGGTTGAATCATGATCAGGAATATCAGTGGGTGTTCCTGGACAAGTTTCAGATTTTTTATTCTTCATTTGGATCACATTTGAAAGCTCAAACCAGTGGATCGATGAAATCTCGATGCACCACATCACCCATCGCGTCGATGAATATTTTCCTCCAGCTAACAGTGCAAATTCTAGTGAGCTGATACATAGTCGATGTGATGTGTTGACCATCGTGTTGATGCCAACAATGCAGCACGCCAGTTTGCGTGTCACTAGGACAACTTTTCATTCATTAAAACAGCATCCAGAGGGGTAAATGGAACATTTTCATCACTTCGACCCAGCCCCTAAAACATGAAATTCAGACCTCACAAAGTAAATTACACTCTTTTTTCTCAAATTGCCCTCAATAGCAAAACCCTTGAACATCAATTTCAAAATCAATTCTTAAAAACACTCCATTAATATTAAAGAATTCAAGAATTAAGGTATGTTAAGTGTTCATTCAAGGGTTTTCTTCCACCCTTGGAGTTCAAGAAATGTTTTGAACTATAATTAAATAGTTTTGATAAATTTCATGATTGAATTTGATTGTGTTCATGACTATGATGTTAGTTGAGATTAGAATCCATTATTAATTATAAGTTCATGAGAAATAAATGGTATGTGTGGGTTGGGGTATGGTTTCATGTTAAAAACCTCTTTGAAATTTTAAGTTGGGATTCTAATTATGATACTTGCATGTTGTATTACAGTTGTGTGCATAAATTATGCTCTTCAAGTGTTTTGGTGAATTGTTCATGTAAGTTAAGTAGTGAAATTATATTATATTAGCAATTATACAAGCTCATGTATATTAAGTGTTTGACAAAATATCTAAATGAATGTATTTTAGTGAGCAAGTACTATTGCACTACTAAATTCATGCAGTGTTCTATTTTTAAAACTTTCGAGACCTGGGGGTATTTAATACCCAAAGAATCTAGTTGTTTACTAAAGCTATAGCAGTTACAGAATAGTTTCAATATTATTTAGTAATCATTCCCTATTCAGTATTCAGTTAAAAAACTCAGTAGTATTTAGTTCCGAACTTACTTCACAAAATTCAGTTAGTAATCAGTTCAATACTCAGAGAACTTTGTATAAGTCTAGTCCAATTCATATAATCAATTTAATGTCTTTCAGTTGGGTGAAGGATTTAGCACCGAGCGAGCCTAGGGATGAGGGCTCATCGATTAGTTAGGACTGAGATCTTTAGAAGCAGTCCCTAAGTTCTAGAAATACGTTTCCTGTGTAGGTTATATGTTGCCACCCATTAGATGGGACTAACATACTCAGGGATAACCAGCTAGTCCAGACTGATGTCAAGGGTCCCCTGTTAGACTAGGACTGACCCGACAGCTAGTTGTCTTTACCCGTGGCACGGTACTAACACCCTTCTAATTGGGGTTACAAATTGGACCCCAATTTAATTATCTTATTTGGGGCATAACGTTTAGATGATTACCTTCCACAGTTTCAATTTTAGTCTTCAGAATTGAACTCAATTAGTTCGACAGAAATTAGGACTGTCAGACACACTCACTCAGTTTAGTACGAAACTAAGAATGGTTCCACAGAATTAGGACTATTAGTACATTCACTCAGTTAATAGTAATATAGTATCAGTAAACTCAAGTATCAATAAATTAGTGATTTAGAATATAGTATCCAATGTCATCATGACTTTAGTTACAGTTTACGTATTTTTTGCATGTACTCTTATTCAATAATCCTCATGTTATTCAGTTAGTATTGTTCATGCATATGAACCCATGCATCTCAACCTACCTCACTTAGCATACCAGTACATTTATAGTACTGATGCATACCTTTCTTTGTGCTATGATGTTTTATACTACAAATTCAGATACATGTGCTACCAATCATACTTAGTAGCCCAATCCCTTAGCAGCAGATTAGTGGTGAGTCCTCATTGTTTTAGGATAGATTTATTATTCCGGTATTTTAGTACTCAGATTATTTCAGTAGTCAAAGTTATTTGGGGACTTCTCCCATCAACTCCTTATTCAGACAGTAGAGGTTATTCAAACTAGAGTATTTTCAGATAGATTTTTATTTTAAGTATTGATTACACATTGAACCTTATGGCAAGTTTTTGCCTAATTTATGCATAATTATAGTATAACTATTCAGTTATTCTAGTAGGTACCAGTCATGGGTTAGCTTATGTTCCTTCAGGATTATGAGCACCGTGTAGCATCCGGGGTACAAATTCGGGGAGTTATAGTGAACTGATACGACAGTTCTAGAGTTTTAGTTGTTTTCTTAGGTTGTTTTGGATTAAATTTGAATAATTACAAAAAGATTTTTCTTGTTAGCTTTAGTTTGTGGGTGTTAGTTGAGTAGGTGCACACTTTACCCACCCCATTATTTTTCTCTTTGGTTATTTTCCACGAGGGCGCCATTTGAACCTATAATCCATTTTCTTTTTAGGAGTAAATTTTAAAAATTTTGTTTTAGGTATGAAAGATGTTCTTATTGGTTCTATTGATGATATAATGATGAAAGTACTGTGGTTGTTAAAGCAAGTTGTCTGTGTGAATTACTACTTTTAACAATCCTAGGCTATATTTTATGACTCTCGTATGTTGTTGACTTAACGATGTATCCATGTGATTAACTAGTTTATAGTCTATGATGATCCTATTTCACTATAACATGTGCCATGTGTGCATGAAAATTTTGTTGTTTCCTTATTGCATATGATATCTTGATCTTTCCTGGTGTATGTATAATGTGAAATAAAGAGTATGGGTTTAGTAAATAATATTGGTAATACTTTGATAGGCATGTTTCATACCCTACTTTACCTACCACTACATATAATCCTAGTTAACCCTATTTAGCCTTTAACGTGTTTCCTTTAGTAGCCTAATATATAGCATGTATCCCCTTCTTTGTTTAACTTTAATTTGATCCAAAGCTCCTAAGTTATTTAGTTAAAAATTAATTTAGGTAAGGATTAGAAATACAAGTAGGGAAAAGGTGAAAGTAAAGAACCTAAAAAATAGCTATTGATGTTGAAAATTGATATGTGTGGTTGTTGGGAGTTGGGTAATCAAAAGAACTAAGATTATTCAAAATTGAATAATGTGTACAGAAATAACACTCCCACCATATTGTATATGAATTATCTTAATGAGATGAGGGGAAACAAAAGGTATGGGTTGGCAGAAGTGGTAGAATTTTTTTGTTTATATGATTATCTTAATGTTCATATGATGTATTAAAGTTCTTAGGGAGATATTTAGTATTACTGGCCAAAATAATTCATACCCATCCATTACTCTACATTACAACCCTTAAAGACCTACTTGATCCATAGCCTTAACATTCTCATATTAGTGGAGCACTCTACTAAGGGAAAGCCTATGGTTAATCATGTGTAGCTTGGGAATTGTTTCTAAAAGTTAGCATAATTTAATTCTTATGCCCATTATCTGAGAAATTGCATCTATGTGAGTAATTATGGGTATCTCTCTTGTTGTGAGGGCACATATTTGATGATTATTGTGTAATTTGTATAATCTCTTTTAATGAGTAATATGAATGAGTTTGTGAAATTGGAGAGTCAATTCTTGAAGTTACAATGTTTTGAAGTAGTGTTCATGAGCTTTCAATTGTGTAAGTAACATGCAAAGTGTAAAAATGTGTATTCTATGTTATCATTTCAGTGCTTTCTTTAATGTCTTGCTTGATATTAAAGCATTGATTCTTATCTAATTATGATTCTTAGAGTGAAGAGTTGTTCGAGGATGACAAGGCTTTAAGCGTGAGGTGATGGGGAAAATCCCACATTTTGGTTGAAGTGATGTGATAGTTCTTGAGTTTTAGTTGTTTTCTTAGTTTGTTTTGGGTTAAATGTGAAAAATTACTAAGAGATTTTTCTTTTTCGTTTTTTGTTTGTGGGTTTTAGTTTAGTAGGTGCACACTTCACCCACCCCTAGGTTGTTCTTTTTGGTTCTTTTCCACGGGGCGCCAATTGAACCCAGTATCATTATTTCTTTTGAGGAGTAAATTTTGAAATTTTGTTTTAGGTAAGTGAGATGGTCTTGCTGGTCCTATGGACGATTGCATGATACAAGTTTTTCGGTTTCTAAAGCATGTTGTATGGATGAATTACTACTTTTGACACTTTTATGCTCTAGTTTATGACTCTCGTACATTATTGTCTTAATGCTAAATTCGTGTGATTATTTGGCTTAGTGTCTAAGGTGATCCAATTTAACTTGAGCATGTGCCGTGCGTGAGTGAGAATTTTGTTGTATTCCTTGTTGCATGTGATGGGTAGAACTTGCTTGGTGTGTGTACAATAGAAAATAAAGAGTGCGGGTTTAGGAGATGATATAGGAAATTCTTTGATAGCCTTTTTTCATACCTTATTATACCTATAATTGTGCATAAACCTAGTTAGCCCCGTTGAGCCTTTAGCTAGATTTCTTTGGTAGCCTAACAAGTAGCGTATATCCCTTTTTTTCGAACCTTAATTTGACCCAAATCTTATAAGCACTTTAGTTGAAAAGTAATTTAGTGAAGGAGTTTAAATACAATTAGTGAAAAAGTATAAGTTAAGCCCCTAAGAAATAGCTATTGGTGTTTAAAATTGATGGGTGTGGTGGTTGGGAGTTGGGTAATGAAAGAATGAAGATTGTTCAAAAATGAATAATTTGTGCAAAAATAACACTTTCACCACATTTTATGTGAATTAGCATAATAATATGGGGAAAAAAAAGATATGGGTAGGTAGAAGTGGTTGGAAATTAGTTGTTAATAGAGAGATCTTAATGTTCATGTGATGTATTAATGCGCTTAGGTAGATAGTCACAACTGTTGGCCAGAATAGTTCCTAACCTTCCCTTAGCCTACATTAAAACCCTTAAAGACCTACTTGATCCTGATCCTTAATATGCTGATATTAATAGTGCACTACACTAAGGGAAAGACTATTCCTAATTATGTGTGACCATTGAATTCTATCTTAGAGTGAGCGTAATTACATTCTTATGCCCTTTCCGTGAGAAATTGTATTTATGTCAGGTATTATTGGTAACTGTTTTTCTTTGAAGGAACATGTTTGATGATTATTGGGTTATTTGTATTATCTCTTTGACTGAGTAATATGCATGAGTTTGCAAACTTGGACAGTCAATTCTTGAGGTTGTTTTTGAAGTAGTGGTCAAGAGCTTTAAATTCTGTATGTAATATGCATACTGTAAAAAATTGCATTCTATGTAGTAACTGTAGTGTTATATTTAGTTTCTTTCTTTATATATAAGTGTGGAGTCTTCTCTAATTATAATTCTTAGAGTGAAGAATTGTTCGAGGACGATCAAGGTTTTAAGTGTGGGGCGATGATCTGTTGTGGATTTGTGCACCTTAGTTTTGTTATCAAGACTTACATAGCCTTGTTTGAGGACTTCTTGTTTTCTTAATGATATTATTGAGCATCTAAGTGTTGTACTACTTGATTATAATGTTTAAGGTGTCTTTCTAACAAGTTTGAAATCAATTTGGTCAATTAGAGTATAGACGAGAAAACTAGTGTTAGCTTGAGTTATGTGTTGTTCTAGTTGATCTTAATGGATTCTAGTGTGAATGGTATGATTGTTTAATTATGTTTAAAATAACTTTTTTAAAGTGTTTAAGGTTCACTTGAAACTAGCCAAGAGACGAAACATAAATTTCAAGATCAAAAGGACAAAACGAGTATTCTTACGTTAAGTTTCTAGTTCATCATTTCGAATTATATATTATTTTGAGCTCTAATAGGTGTTGTTTGGTGATATACGATTCTTGGTGAGTAGTTAATAAATATATATGGTTGATACGAAAGCTGTAAATCCAGTGGAAACAACACAACAAAGCTTGGAATGGATGGACAAACACATGGGACATGATTTGACCAAAAATGGACGTTTTTCAGTCATCGGTGTGCCACTAAGCTTAGGCACCGTGTTAGGGTCGTACCACGGACTTGGAGGCATAATAAATGAAAAATTCCAGTGTTTACCCATGATTAGGACATTCTATGGACCCTATGCACCACAATAAGGGTGTGGCACACTGCCATATAAAAAGCAACAACTTGTGTCCTCCTTTAAATAGGACCCTTAAACATTATGTTGCACACCTTGGATGTTACGACCCAAGCTAGGGCCTGGCTAAGTTCAAAATTGACCAGAGACCACCCCTAAACCTAAAAAATAGATAGAATACCCCAACATCGAATGAATTCCAAACATATAACATGATAGCATAAATTATGCTTGAGCAATTTATAGACATGTCTATAACCGATATCACGTAATAGACAAACACACTCAACCAACATCAAAACGCAAGTACACAGTAATCCAAAAAAGCCTTCTAAATAAAAGAAAAATCAATAAAGTGTTGGGACATGCCTCCGAATCTAACAATGACAATGACTATGTAACAAATAATGTAAACTATCAATTCTATTCTATGAAAGGAACTGAGGAAATGCCAAAATATTCTGGAGAATGAAAGCTCACCATTTCACCACAATGAACCGATAAATCAATCCCACCTAAAACTACACATGAATAGTAGAAATATCTCTAGTTCCTGCATCGGATAGGGATTCAACATCCATAGATGGTTAGTAGGCTGAGCACTAGCATGTTGTAGCTCAGGGTAAGGGATAAAATAATGCCATAGGTGATAAGTGAAACCAGTCCAAAATCCAATGCACATAATCATATGTAAATATATATATACATAATATCACATGGTTGTGTACAGGGAAAGGCATAGCATGAACCTTTAAAATCATAGTCCGGGTCGCGTAACTTAATCATCATAACATAAAAAGGCACCCATGGGCTATATGAACCAAGCTCTTCCCTAGCAAAAAGGGCCCCACTATATGTAGCCACACGAACCAGAGGATGTATGTATGCACTATTGTGAAATCGAACCTCCCGAAATACCAAGGTGAATGAAGTACACAATCATGTAAAGGGGTACTCAAACCACCCGTTTATGTAAACCCCCATATCAGTATCTATGTTTTTTGGTGTTGGTCTCTCGAGACCTCAACTTTCACAACTTCGCTACACAACCCTTCTTAAACCCCAATTAAAATATTCAACACACATTCCCATTCATTGAACCATGATACACATTTAGGCATACACTGTTTGTATCCTCATACCAACTAGTCTTCCAAGGTAACATCAACATGCCAAAACAATAATCATAGCGTGGGAAAATTCCCAATTTTCTTGGTTCTATCATACATTATCTTGGAAAATTACACTACACTATAAGTTCAATTCAAAATCATTATGCTTCCTTAACTCTCAACAGTTCAAGAGAAATTCAATGTTTTTTCTTTTCATATTCAAACAAATTTCACAATAGGGGTTGAGGTCATTACCAATTCAAATGTCATTATTCACAAAAGTTGAGGAAATAATAATCTCCTAGTTTATTCACCATACATATGCATTATATTGGTTTCAAAAACAACCATTTTACCATAACCTATGAACATTCATACATGAAACATCACATAAACACTAATCATTCAAAACCCTCAACCCGTGTTCACACCAACATCAAGATCGTATGAATAACACTTTAAAAACATGATTTTAGCAAAGTAAAAAATTATGAACAGTAACATACCTTAAATACCTAGATTATGGAGTGAATTCAACCCTTGAAGCTCTACTTGACCCACTTCTTAGAAACCCAAAGTATGGATGCTTGAGATATTTGAGAGAGAAGAAAGAGTGTTTTGGAGTGTGTTATAAATGAAAATAGGGCCTCTTGTATGTTTATAGGTCATGGGTTATTATTCATATCAGAGGTAAATCTCTAAAATACCAACACTTACAATGCTAGATAAATAAACCATCAGACGTTATGGGTGTCACAACGACTCATCTCCATGAGTCATTGTCCAAACATTCTCACCAGGCACATGCATTTTTGACCTTATGACTCATAATGGGAACCTATGACTCTTAGGGTCCAGTCATAGGCAACACAAAAACCATTGGTGAATACACTAGATATCCTATGATTTGCAAACAATGACCCGTAATTAGTCCTCACAACTCGTAGTGAGCCACTCGTAATCAGAGTTGAAGACATAGCCACACACACTGGTTAGGCTATGAGTTGGGTCCAATAACTCATCAATACTCCCAATGACTCATAAGTTATGTCATAGTAAGGACATTAGGGATAAAATTTTTGAAAATTTCAAGGACCAATAATCCATGGTGTTACATTCTCCCCCCTTAGGATAATTCATCCTCGAATGATGTGTCAAGGCATACGTTAGTATTATTTAACACAAAATCACTCACACACATACCGATAACAAAGATAGGAACCAAAGATGTTAATATCACACACATACCTTAAGTATGATTTTCCAAAATTGGGAATAAGAATGGATACTTGGAATTTATGTCCTCCTCGGCTTCCAAAGAAGATTCCTCATAATTTTGGATCCTTCAAAGAACCTTTACCAAATCCACATCCTTTGTTGACGACTAACAGACTTGTTGATCTAAAATTTTTACTAGAATTTCCTAATAAGACATGGAATTTGAAATGCCTACACCTTCAAAAAGAACAACCAACAAAGGATCACCAACCTAATTCCACAACATTATGACATGAAAGAATAGATGATTGGAGCTCAAGATAGAAGGAAACTCCAATTCATATGGGAAATTTCCAACCCTCTTCAAAACCAAATAGAGCCCAACATAATGGGGATTGAGTTCCCATTCTTCCCAAACTGCATTAACCTTTCATGGGAGACCTTTAAGAACAACCAGTCACCAATATTAAACTCTAAATCCCTTCGTCCTTCGTCCATATAGGACTTAGGGATACTTTGAGCATTCTTAATCCTATCCCAAATCACCTTCACCATCTCTATGGCTTGGTGAATCAAATTAGGGGCAAATAACCTAGTTTCACCAGCTTTAAACCACCCAATAGGAGACCTACACCTCCTACCATAAAAACCCTCAAAATGAGCCATAAAAATTCTAGTATAATAAAATGTTGTTCTATATGAACTCTACGAAATCCAAGTGATCAAACCAACTACCACCAAAATCAAATACACAAGCCTGAAGCATATCTTTTAAGGCCTAAATTGTCATTTCTAACTAGCCATCTGTCTATAGGTGGAAAGTTGTACTAAGAGTTACCTTAGTCCCTAAAATTTATTCGAATGACCTCCAAAAGAGAGATAAAAACTATATACCACAATTGGAAACTATAGAAACTATATCACTATATAGCACCACGATCTCATGGATATTTATTTTTGCATAGTCCTCAGTCTACTTTGTAATCCTATCCATGATGACCCAAATAGAATAAAACTAATGATGAGATTGTGGAAGACCAATAATGAAATCTATATTGATTATTTACCATTTTAACACTGGAAGCTCAATGTCATAAGTCAACCCACCAGGCCTCAAGTGCTTCACCTTCACTTGCTGACATACCATGCACTTAGCTATAAAGTTGGCGACATCTTGCTTCATATTATCCTATGAATAAATATCCTTAAGATCATGATAGATTTTCTTTGATACTATATGAACCATATAATGTGACTCATGAGTGAAACACCCTTAACTTTGGCCCTTGTGAAATTCTTGAGTTTTTGAACTCTTTATTCATCATATAACTCACATCATAAGTCATATGGTGTGGTGACAGGTCTAGGGACCCTATTAATATGTTGGTTATTATGTTGTTGGCCAATTTCTATCCTAGTTACAAGAGGCACCATATGAGTCGTATAGTAATGTGACGAGAGGGTAGGGCTAATCTTATGTTATCTAGTGTCTAGCTCTTGATGTTCTGCCTTGGATATGACTTTATGGTACTTTTCATATGGTGTTATGACATGTAAGTATAGGGAGTCGTATGTTGGACAAAAGATGGTATCAAAATTTTGTATCATGTGATGACTTGAGGGTACTACTTGTATGCTGTGGTGATGAGTTAGAGGGTCCAATCATATCCTCCTGCGAGTTTTCTATAGCTTTTAAGCTTAGGTTAGTTTAGACATTTCCCACCACAATCCCTTAAGACCCCAAGTCTGAGGACACTAATTGGGCATTCATTTAATTCTTTAAAAGATCAAAAACACTCTTTAAACTCTCTCTAAAAACCTCTAAATCTCTTATTGAATCTTTATAACTTAGGCATGTGACTCTTTCTTCACAAAAACAATGTGTTTTAAAAGTTTTTCATGTATCATTAATGGTCATTTTGAAAGCCATAGTTGAGGGTTTGAACGCATAATATTGAGTATAGTTTTCCCATGTTTTAAATTATGATTATACATGTTTTGATCATGGTTTTACATATGTGGGTGCATGGAAATTGTCATTTAGTGAATGGATCATGTTTAACCCTAGACTTGATGTTTTTTCGCTTGAATAATGGTTTGATATTGTATACCGTTAACCTCTTTGTGAAAATTTCAATGAGAAGAATCTTGTCATATATGAATTGTGTTTTGAACTATGGCATTGGACAATGAATGTTGATAATTTGTAAAAGGTTTTATGGAGTCCTTATTGGCCATAAATTTATTTGAATTATAACCGTGGTGGTTTAATTGTGTAAATGGTTTTGGGTCCCTAAATGTTGAATTCAATTGATGTCCTTATTTAGACAATGGGTTCAAGTCCCAAAGTTGATTAATAATAGATATGACAAGTTGTACGCTTTCAAGTAGGGTTGGTATGACAATACAACTGGATGCCATTAGTAAGTAATTAGATTAATGGTTGTGTATATGTGAAATAATTATTTTAATTAGGCTTTAAGTGGGATATGTAGTTGAGCTGTAAAAGTAGAGTTCGTAGGACTAGCACTGAAAGTCGCGATTGTTGGTGCAGATGTCCATATGATAGAGAGGTTTGAGTCCCTCAAATGAATAGATTGGTTCTTAAGTCACCTTAATTATGCCAGAGTGTTCAATGAACCCCCTTAAAAGGCATATACAAATATGGATATCTTCTAGTTCGTGCGCTTATACATACTGGGCCCTTCTATCTAGGGGAGAGATGATCCCATATAGCCCGTGGATGCCATATTTTATGATGGTTATGCTACAAAGCCCCAATTAAAGTTTTCAAAGTTTATACAAAGTCGTATTCCCTATCTCGGGATGACATATATATATGTATGTGATTAAATATGATGATTTGACTAGGATTTTGAATGATGGAATTATTTTATTCCTTTATCCCAGAGTTATATTCTAGAGAACTCCAACCGCTAACTATCTTCGAACGTTGTATCCTAAAGAGATGCAGGTTCCAGAACATTTTCTAATTTCCTATATAGAGATTAGGTGTTTGAGTGGTTCATAAGTGAACATTGAAGTGGTGAGAATTTTATACTTCAGAAGGCTTTATTTCATGGTCTTCATATTCTATATCTCAGACATTATTTAGACGTTGATTTTAGATATTGTCTGAGGTATGTCCCAATATTTTATTAACATTAAATTTACAGAGGCTTTATTGAATTATTGTGGACTTGGGTGTGTTATTTTAGTGGATTGACTAGGTGACAGGCGATTGTCCTATTATTGGTCATTGGCCTAAACATTTCATGAATAAATATTAGTATTAATTTACACTATCTTTTATATATTCAAAATTCATCTGACACTTAAGGTTGTTAAGATGACTAGGTTAGGTGAAGGGAATTATCACCGGTTCACATGAGACTTGGGATACCCGTCACGTCCAAGACCTTGTTTGGGTCATGACAAAGTTTGTATCAGAGCCTAGGTTCATGGTCAATTGGGTGTCTATAAACCTATGTTAAGTAGAGTCTCTTTTATGGGTGTGTAGCTCGCCACACTTATAAAAGATAGGCTACAAGGCATTTAGGAATGTTTCCATTTTCTTGTTGTTTTACTTCGAGTTATAGAGTCTATGGTCTTGGATTCCTCTAATTCCTATTTGCTTACTTCTTTTTTGATCATGCCTTCCAGACAATATGAACCTCATAGGGACTCACATGTACTACTTAGGGACACTATTGATGGGACACTCCCTTCTTGTAGGGTGTTGACTCGGTCTAGGGATCGAATTTCTTATTGACCTCCTAGAGTTCCACTGATTCCTTCTAGACCTCCCCAAGCTTCTCAGGAAGATGTAAGGAATGCAAACTTTCATTAGTCTATTCATCTATTGGCTCAGTTGGTAGCTTCTCAGTTAGAGCATCGTGTTTTTGTTAGTCACTTTTCTTACGTCACAAGAGTTAGACAATTCATGAGGTTGAGTTCTCCAACTTTTACTCGTGTTCAGGTTGAGGAGGATCCTCAAGGTTTTATTAATGAGATGGAGAAGATCTTTCAGATTTTACATACTTTAGATATTGAAGGTGTGGAGTTTGCTTCCTACCAATTGAAGAATGTAGAGAACCAGTGGTACGAGAGTGGGAATAGTCTAGGGTATGTGATATTGACTTTACATTATGGGATGACTATTCTATTGTACTTTTGGACTACTTCTTTCCTCAGGAGTTAAGAGTGGCAAAAACAGAGGAATTTCTGAATTTGAGCCAAGGTAGGATGATGATCAAGGAGTATGCCTTAAAGTTCAATCAATTGTCTAGATATGCTCCTTAGTTGGTGTCTAGTATGAGAGCTAGAAAGCATAATTTGGTTTTGGGGTTGTCCCATGAGTTGATTCTAGAGAGTAATGCTGCCCTGTTGAACAAGGATATTAATATTTCATGGCTTATGGTTTAAATGCAACAGGTTGAGGAAGAAAAGAAGAAGCAGGATGAGATTTATAAGAGGCAGAGTAAGAAATATAGATTTTTTTATCAGGGAGAAGGCTAGCAGCAGAGCAGTAGAAATATGGGAAAGGGGCCTAAGAAGAAGTGGGAGAGTTTTTATTCTTTCAGTATGGATAGTACTCCATACTGAAAGTAGTCGAGTGATTATTTCTCTCAGTATAGTGAATGGTATAGGGTACCCAATCTCAGAGGTGGGTGATACACCCAAAATACACCTCTCTTATGAGAGAGTAAGCGGTCACTGTCAAATATAGAACCCAACTAGGTTGGGTGTTGAATTCCATAAGGAATACCATGTTCACTAAGTATTGTGGCTGTTATTAGACTGTTGATCTAAAGTTCCAAAATAAAGAGGGTTTGGAAATGTTAAGAGTGTTCTTTTATTTTTGTGTTACACAAAATTCCAGCAACGAAGAGTAAATATAGATGTAATTTCAATGAGAATGAATTAACTAGAGTTATGCTCACCAAGATGTTCAAACAAATAGGGTTTTGAGTTTGTGTTCGAATTCTAACTTATGTATCCAATTGTAAGAATAATTGAATTCTAAAGATTACCTATGTGTTTCTCAACCTAATGAGTATGTCATCCTTTACTTCTCTCGAACTTAAAGGATTTATGCGTTATTCAATAACACTCTCATGAGGGTTGATCCTATTAAGGCATCAACCCGTTAACCCAAAGGGTAAACCTATGGAGTTCATGTCAATTACTTCTTTTCCTAACAACTACTTTCTTGTCAGACAAGTAGAGTTCATGGGCTCACTTCTCAAGTTTGCAACCAAGAAATGTCATTAAAATGAAGAAAGATTCAAGCAATTTTGAACGATGTTAGAAATCAAACCCATTCACAATCCCAAAATAGTTCTCTATATCAAGGCTCCCATAACCCTAGTTATGGGAGTTTAGATACTCATCTCCTTATCAAAAATAAAAGTTATATTGATGTTCATAAATAACTTCAGAAGAGTACTTACAAAAGTATAATACCCCGAGATTCTAACCAATAGTGATTCCATGACTCAATTCCATGAGAAATAAATTATAGTGTTTTGGTTGTTTTCTGGTCAAGGGTGATGTGTATTAAGGCTTTAAAGATGTCCTAACGATTGGGCGAATCAAAACATTCTTTACCGATTGAATTCTTGAGAAGGATTTTGGCATAGTCAACTTAAAATGATCATATCTCCTGTTGTACTATGAATTATTTAGCTCATTACCTACCAGAAGATATATAATTGAATTATCTTTCCAAATATACCCATTTCGTCAAAATCCGATATCAGAGCAAGGAGTTATACTTATTTTACTCCAGCGTGTCAGCCTGGAAAATCCGTGACGACCTTTCGGATGACTTGTCACAAGATTGATGGCCCGTCACAAAATGTCATCACCTTAGGGAAGAAATTAAAAAAATTAACCCTTTTTGTGACAATAATTTGTGACGGCCTATCACGGGCCTGACGGCTTGTCACGAATGTGGTCAGCTATTTTTTTCAGCAATTGATTGACGATTTTTGCAAGGGTATTTTGGTCATTTCCCATTTTTGGAGGCCTCTATATATATGAAAATCCCCATCCAAATCCTAATTTATTCATTTCTCTCTTCCAATTCTCTTAAGAAATATATCTAGGGTTTTATTTAAGGAAATTAATCTTACAAAAATCATCCATAAATCTTCAAGATTCCTTCAAGAATCAAGTTCCTCATAGAGTGGGTTTCAAAATTTTTTTTATTACAAGTGTGAGTAAAGTCTCAAGCACTAGAGTTCACCCAATTTCAAAGATTAATGTATGTGAGGTTTTGAACAAGAGTAATTCGTTCGTTCTTTTGCTCAAAGATTTGATTTTTATTATGGATTTATATGATTTTGCAAGTGGGTTTATACCCAAATTACTTCATCATGAGATTATGAGAATACAAATTGTTCAACCTTTGTTATACTTGGATTATTTTACAATTTCCAAGTTATGACTTGATATTTAATATTGTGAATTTCAAGTTCCTACCGTGAGTTGGTATTTCAAGTGCTTTCAAGATATGTGTCAAGCTTTAAGCTTCCTTATGACAAATTGGATTATTGAGTATATTGATTCATGAGAATTGAGTTTTTACAATGATTCTTGATATTTCCTCAAAGTTATTGATGTTGCCATGACTTAATGAATTGATGCATTTTGATATTGAGAAAGATGGATTTGATTTGAGTCGATTTAGGAATCTACAAATTGATTATGATTTGATAAATGAGAAAGAGATTTGATCTGGTCTTCATGATAGACCCTTGTGATGTTTGTGGTGGATTTCCTAATGCATTTTGAGATTGTGTATTGGAGTAGTATTTAGTACCGAGCGAGAAATATGGTATTCCCCCAAAACTACGTGTCATCATAGAATTGATATTAATAATTGTGGGACGGAGGCCGAGTATAAGATTGTAATCACTAAATTTAGGTTGTAGTCCCTGGAAAGAGTACGACGCTCCCACCAATGTCGGGTTCTCTCCTTAGGAGGGAAAATGTTGAACTCCATGTAGCTCACATAGTTTATGTCGGTTATAAGAACCTCCCACGTCTATAAGAGTCGAGTTTCTTGAATTATAGTGTTACTCTGAGTCTTGAGTTGAAGAGGTGAGTTGTTTATGATGATTAATGAGGTTTTTATCATATGATTTATATATGATGAGATCATGAAAAGTATGTTTCAATCTAACTCAAGCCAAGTGAGCCATCATTGTACATATGCATATTTTCATGAAATTGATGATGATATTTACATTGTTGCATGCACCCCCACATATTCAGTACATTCAAAAGTGATGACCTACATATTTTTCTATGGGCTACATTTTCTTGTAATGTAGGTTCAGGTACTCAGCCGCGTAAGCGATATTCGGGTTCCTCTTTTCTTCTGCTCAGTGGTGAGTACTCATGGTTAGAGGATCGTGATTATAATTTTGTGATACCATTCTGTTGTTATGGCTTTCAGTACTATTTGAGTCAGTTGGGGGTTTGTCCCAATGTCTCCTTGATTTTGATATATTGAGGCTTTGTCATACTAAAGAGTTGGTATGTACAAAATTTCAATATTTTTGATTGTACAGGGTAGTTTCTTATCTTATTCTAGTATCTTTATGATATTTGATTCTCTCTTATATTATCATGACTATTGTCAAAGTGAGTTTTAGAAGTGATGACTGGTTTAAAGGGTTAGCTTGAGGACGCGTGTGGCCTTAAGCACCGTGTGACATCTCGGGATGGGATCTTGGGGTGTTACAAAAAGTCACAATTTTGTTCTTCTCAATCTTTGATGGAAATACGAAAACTAATAATCAAATCTCAATCTCTAGATTCAAATCCCAATGAAAAGTAGTACAAAACACTCACTAGAGGAGAATGTATGAAACTGAAGACAAAAGATACGGAATAAACCCTAATACTTGGTATTTATATGATTCCAGAACTATGGTTTTAAAAATTCAAAACTTTGATTCTCTCTTTATTGTCAATGGGTTAGGCGACGGTTCATCACAAGTCTAACAGTCTATCGTCAGCACCATCGTTGGATGTCTAGTTACTCCATGCTCTGCTTCTGGGAGACGGATAGTGCGATAGCCCATCGCAGCGCTGATGGTCCATCGCCTGGACCATCGTAAGATATCAAGTGTCCATCCTATCTGCTTTTGGTCAATGGTTTAGACCGATGGATCGTCACAATGTCGACGTTTCATTGCCTAAGCCATTGATACTCATATTACTTTTATTTTGCTTAGATT
This sequence comes from Capsicum pubescens, assembly GCA_030864215.1. Taxonomy (NCBI): domain Eukaryota; kingdom Viridiplantae; phylum Streptophyta; class Magnoliopsida; order Solanales; family Solanaceae; genus Capsicum; species Capsicum pubescens. The sequence goes on from CM061545.1 coordinate 138,976,039, forward strand.
GTCCAAGTTACCCTTCACACTCAGTCCTTATCCTGAAAGCAATAAAATACCATGTTAAATACAATAATGGCTGCTTGAAAACACACTATTATCCTAAGAAAAATGCCTAAAATGTTCCGTCGAAAGCCGGTACATCAACACCTTCAACTTAAGGCAATTTCTTGTCCTCAAGAAACTCAACACCAGGATACATATATGAAAGACATAATGATGGGTATTTCATAGTAAAACCAACTCAATCATAAAATCACTCTACTACCTATTTGGTTATGCCATCAAAACACACATGGATCCACTATTGCATTAACTACCAATCAACAAATTCATAGCTATAGATACAACACCCCAAAGAACTAAATAGAACAACTATAAATCAACATGCACTCACTACCAAGGAAGTCCACCACACATCACATAGTTAAATCGTGGACAAAACTAAGCTTCTCACTCTCAGAAATGAAGTTGCCAACACAGTGTACACCAATAAGATTTCCCTTATCATCTAATGTTCTCTTATGATTGATTCGCTAAGATCAAGTAGGACTTTCTAAGGGTTGTAATGAGGTTTTAGGCTTGGTGAAGGTTTTTCATTTGGGTAAGTGACTTAAAGTACAAGAATTTCACTCTCTTTACCCTTTTTGGTAGCTACTTACCAGAATTAAGAACCCTCTTATTCATTCACAGTTATTCATAAGCACTCATCATAATCCGGCCCCTTTTTTTTATTATTGAGAACACAACATCAACCACCCTCAACTTAAGCTAATACAGAAGATTAAGGTACGCAATATCTATTTAGATTGCTAACTAGACCAGGGTCGGATGCTACCCCTCAAATTACTTTCAACTCAACCTCCTAGGGTGCTAACAATCGAGTAGTAGTTACCCTCAACTTAGTCGATTTTCTTAAGTTTAAGTGAAGAATGTCCACAATTGGACCAGGGCTAAAGCTATATGTTTAAAACCTTCTAGAGAGTGAATCAAACTTATTTGGACAGAAAAACACTACCACGGCTCAAAAGGGTTGACAAAGGGAACACAATGTTTTTGGTGGGTCAATCATTTAGCTAAGTGGACTAACAACACAAGAAATCCTACTATCCTCTATTATTGAGTCAAAAAAAATGACAACATCTAATGAACTGGGTAAATTCTAGGTGTAACACTTATGTCAAAACTACTTGAATACTTACCCACACAGGCACTGAGTTAATTTCTATCCTACTAATTTTTGGGATCTAGATCACATAACTATGCTTGATTAAATACTAACTTCTAATGACATTAACAGAGTCACACATGGTTACACAATACTTTGCCACTTGGTAAAAAGAATTAATTATACAAAAAATGAAAAATACAATTTTTCCACTATTAGTTGTCATCCACATATGTACAATAAGGTTCTAATGGGAATGACACTTTTATTTCAAACAACAATATTACCAACAGAACATGAAAATAAAAATTCAAGCCATGGTACAAGCACCATCCCACCCCCTAAAAAAATAATTCTTTGTCCTCAAATGCATAAAATTTTAAGTATAAAGGATAGGAAATACTTGTTGTGCCTCTTATTTATTCTGAGGTATCTGTGAGGTGTGGGGAGGATCCAACATCATCACCAGGTGCAATGTTGACTCCCATGGTGGTGGGAGTACTCAAAATCTCTCCCTCTAGAATCGGAGGTATCACATCTCTGATAGGGTCTGAAATTTACCCCCTGCATGGGGACGAACTAGTGGATACTTCAACTGCTTCGTCTTGAAGCCTTTTTTGTTACTTCTTTTCCCCTCTCCTTTACTTCTTTACTGCCCACCACATTTGGTAATCTTTGAATTGTTTAGGTGATATAGATTCAAGTCTTTGCTTCTTCTCTTCTTTCTTAGAAGATTTCTCAGTATTTTTGTCTGATTCTGCTACTTTCTTAGCTTTTTCCTTGACTGGATGCCTAAATAAGTCTACGAGACCCTTGTCCTCATCACTAGCAATCTAGATTGGATCAAAGATGGTCTGTTTTTGCTGTTAATTTATCTTTTTTACATCTTCTCAAAGCCGTTTAACCTCCTCTATCCCTTTAGTAAGATCTGGGATGGACATTGTATCTAGCTTCTTGTTGATTCGCTCCTCCATGTTGTCCATTCTTAGTTGGATATTTTTGAAAGGGTGCAATGTTTTCTCTACAATCCTCTCAACAAAGGGTTTGAAATTATTCCCCCATATGGCCATCTATTTTTCAATCTCTTTGACAGCCCATACAGTCTTTGCAAAGTTTTCATGGTTCATCCTGTACTCAGAATATTGGGGTGGGATAGACGCAGAGTCAGGAATCCCACCCATAGGCATGAAATCTGAACCTGCAGATGAAGTAGGAGGAACGTATGTAGTAAGTGGCAATGGTATACCTACAAGACCCTCTTATGATTCAGGAACTGGCAATGACTGAGCCTGCTGAGTTGGAGGTCTGTTGACTCTCATATAAAACCTTGATTCATCCCTCATCTTTTCAATGTCCTATTTGTATAGTACTAGGACCTCATTATCAATCCCACTAATCCAAGAGACATTTGCCTTCTGGCACAAGTCAGTGATAAGTCAAGGAAATAGTAGTGTCGTCTGAGTCTTATGAGCACAGAAAAATAACTAATTAGAGATAATGTGACCAAATTCTATGATCAACCATTCAATCAAGGAAGATACAATTACAACTCTAGTAAGTTCCAAGCGATCATCGCCTCCAGTGGACATGAGCCTCAGTAACACAATCGCCTACAAGAACTTGCCTCTGTAGCTGAGGGATTTCTTCGATATTTTCTCATGGAGTTCGTGTAACCATGAAGGCTTACCCCTGTCCATTAGGATTCTTACTATCTAGGGCCTTTGTGTAGCCCATATGAATAATCGATTCTCCAACTAAGGAATAGCCCCTGGTATCTAGTAGTCGGGGCCAAATAAGAACTTGTTAAAAGTACACTCTGAAATGTCAATATCAACTCCACGGAAAGGAACTATCTCTAACTTATTCATGTCTGCAACTGATGCACCGTGGGACAATCCTTTTTCAGCAATGCCAAATAGTTGGCAAAAAACTCGCGAACGAAGTTAGATTGGTGGGATCCAAGTGGATTACTCATCCAAGCCAACTCATACTCATTGAACCGCCGCTCAAGTTTGGGATACTCGTGTAGGGTGGTTGTTATGATCTGATACTATGAAAAAATTGTTGTTTTGATTGGCAACCTATCCGTTGGTGCCAGCCCTTTGTAGAAGATGTCACGAGCACACACCACTTTCCATATTATGGCTTACCATACATGGGGATCCTTGCACTGGATTATGTTGGGATCCTACTGTTGGGGAGCCTTCTCTTGAATGGGTTTAGATGTTTAAACCCTCATCGCAACAAGAATTGAACTGGAGCTGCTACTGCAACTATTTTTAACCCCCTCTTCAGATGACGAGGATTATGAAACCACATAACGACTTCATCTAGTGTTATGGGATGGTACGTCAGACCTGGCTGCTTGTCCTCTACCCCAACCTCTAGTTTGTGGTAATTTGGGAGCAATGGTACCTAAAAAATGCAGCATTTATCAATATACAGTTTTAAACCTGAGAAATATTTTTTTCTGACCAGCGACGGTACGTCGAGTATGCGACGGTCCGTCAACCCCAGCTATTGGGGTCATTCTAGTAGCTCTACTTCTGTAGGATATGCAACGGTCCAATGATATGGTACGTTGTGCATACCATTGATTGTAAAATGGTAGATACAACCCTTATTTTGGCATTTTAGCAAACATCTTGCGCGTATCTCATGTAAGGGTAATTTTTATAATATTTCGATCAATAATACATCACCCTAACATGTCAATCTTAGTCCATGGGTTACTCAAACATTCCCCAGGATAGGATATATTAGTCTCTAACTAAATCATTAATATACCATTACCAAACAAAATAGAAAAAGAAATGACTTTGACGCACTGGGCTGTTTTCACCTATTTGATTTCTCATCATGTTGAAGAAATAGGAAATGAGAGTTCATACCTGGTTTCTGAAGTATTGAATCACTACTTGACTTGCATAATGCACTTCAAACAATCAGATTAAATCTTGATTTAGTAAAATAAACTTATGACTTGTGATGAGAAAATAATAAGGGGACAGTAGTGTTCAAATATAATGGGAAAAAAAGGAGTTGAGAAGTTATAAGGGAGAAGAAAAAGGCACAGGTGCATTGAATAGGTGGGAATTACTTAACCACTTCAAATTATCAGTTTGAAACCATTTGGATTAGATAAGAATTAAAAATTTGGCTATTTAAACTTATCCGACCCGACCTATTAAATAGGGTTAAGTGCGACGGTTGAATCGACAGTCCGTCAAGTATGCGATGGTCTATTGGACATCCCGTCATGACTATCTAGTGAACTAACCTTGGGGAAAATCTACAATGGTTTACGCGATGGTACGTCGAAGGTGCAACAGTCCGTCAGATAATACCGTCATGACTTTTCTAGATTCTTAGTTTCTGGGCATGGTTGCGACGGTCCGTCGAGTTCTCGATGGTCCATCGGATAATCTGTTGGTCACTTGAAACTCCTTCAATTTCTATTTTCCCAACACTATTGCACTTGCACACTTCCACAAACCCTTCAGCTAGCACAAATCATCAAAAAAAAAAACAAAATAGCTTAAATAAATGCTATACAACAACATAATATGGGTTGCCTCCCACTAAGGCCTGATTTATCAGCACGACATGACTTAGTTATACCGATTACTCATACTTCATCGAGATGGAAAGTATTAATACTTTTTATCAAGTATTTTGAACCGAGATAAAGTTTGACTCATTGCCCGTTGACTTTGAAAATACCTCCATCTTTATTTTCAAGTTCAGTTACTCCGGATAAGTAGACTTGACTAACATTAAATGGCCCTGACCACTTGGACTTAAGTTTACCTGGGAACAGTTTAAGTCTGGAGTTGAATAGAAGCACCAAGTCACCTTTCTGATATTCTCACTATTAAATTCTGCGATCATGGTATTTCTTTATTCATTCCTTGTATAGGTAAGCTCTCTCATAAGATCTAAGATAGAACTCATCCATCTCATTAAGCTTCCCCAGTATCATATTTTCTACCTCATTCTAGTTCAGATTAAGATGCTTCATCACCCTCAGTGCTTTATGCTCTAGCTCAATTGGCAAATGACATGCCTTACCATTAACCAATTTGTATGGAAACATGCCAATAGGTGTCTTAAAAGCAGTTCGATATGCCCATAATTTATCGTACAGCTTCCTAGACCAATCCATCCTGCTCGCATTCATAGTTTTTGCAAGGATAGCCTTGATTTCCAGATTGGAGATTTCCACTTGCCCAGTTGTTTGCAGGTGATATGGTGTAGTTACCATATGCTACTTAACTCCATATTTTTCCAATGTGGCTCAGAATATTTTTTTACAAAAGTGTGATCCTCATCGCTTATAATGGTACGTGGTACCATAAAGTGAGATAAGATGTTTCTCCTTAAGAATTCAATGACTCGCTTTCCTTCATTATCTACTATATCCACAGCCTCGATCCATTTTGACATGTTGTCAACAACAACTAGTATGTACTTCATCCTAAATAATCTCATGAAGGGCCCCATAAAGTCAATGCCCCACACATCGAACAGTTCAACCTCTAACATCTTTGACATTGTCATCTCATGGAAATTTGAGATGGACCCTTTCCTTTGACATTGGTCACATCTCTTTAAAATCTCATAAGTATCCTTGAACAAAGAGGGACAATAGTAGCCACTCTGAAGCACTTTCCTAGCAGTCTGATCACCTGCATGGTGACCTCTCTTTATGGAAGAATGAATTGCTTCCAATATACTCAACATTTCTACTTCTGGGATGCACCATCTAATAATATCATTTGCACATCACTGAAAAAGATACGGCTCATCCCAGAAGTAATGGGTTACATCATGTAGAAACTATTTTCTTTGATGAGAGGAAAAATTCTCTGGTACCACCTCACTTACCACATAATTTGCAAAGTCATCATACCAAAGTACTTTTTCGAGCACTATAGCCAATACTTTCTCATCAGGAAAGGAATCATCAATTTTAAGCCCGTCTTTTACTACCTGCTCACCTTCAAGTCTGGATAGGTGAACGACAACCTGATTCGCACATCCCTTACGATCCTTGACCTCAAAGTCAAATTCCTGAAGTAGTAATACCCACTGGATCAACCTTGGTTTAGCATCCTTCTTCTCCATTAGGTACCTCAAGGCAATAAAATCAGTGTGTACCACTACCTTGGTACCTAGCAAATTTGCCTGAAATTTCTTAAAAGCATACACCACTGCTAGAAGTTCCTGCTCTGTGATGGTGTAGTTTTTTTTAGCTTTATTCAGTGATTTTCTAGCATAATAAACTAGATGAAATAATTTATCCTTCTTTTGCCCTAACACAGCTCCAAGGGCAACACCGCTTGCATCACATATTATCTCAAATGGTGTTGACCAGTCCAGTGCAACAATGATGAGGGCCTCAACCAGCTTCCTCTTAAGGCATTCAAATGCCTAAATGCAATCAGCATTAAAGAAGAACTTAGTTTCCTTCTCCAAAAGTTTGCAAAGTGGATTTGCAATTTTAGAGAAGTCTTTTATAAACCTCCGGTAAAAGCCAGCATGCCCAAGGAAACTATGCACCCCTTTCACTGAGATGGGAGGTGGTAGCTTCTCAATAACTTCTACCATGTCTCGATCGACCCCTATCCCTTTTGCAAAAATTGTGTACCCTAGAATAATGCCCTCCTTCACCATAAAGTGGAATTTCTCCCAATTAAGCACAACATTGAATTCCACACACCTCTGCAAAGCCCTACTCAAGTTCGCCAGACACAATTCAAATGAATCTCCAACCACAGAAAAACCATCCATGAACACCTCCAAGGTGACCTCAACCATATCTGAGAAAATAGACATCAACACCTTTGAAAGGTAGCGGGTGCATTGCATAACCCAAATGACATCTGCTTCAATGAAAAAATGTCATACGGGTATGTTAACGTTGTCTTCTCCTGATCTTCAAGAGCAATACAGATCTTATTATAGCCAGAATATCCATCCAAGAAATAATACCACACCCTTCTTGCCAACCGATCAAGTATTTGATCCATAAAGGGCATTGGGAAGTGGTCCTTTAAAGTCCATGATTTCAGTTTGAGGTAGTCCATGCAAACTCTCCAACAAGTGACAGGCTTGAGAGGAATCAACTCTTTCTTTTAATTTGCAACAATTTCCATGCCCCCTTTCTTTGGTACATATTAAACTGGGCTTACCCATTTACTATCAGAAATAGGATAAACAAATCCTACATCCAACCACTTAATTATTTCCTTATTAACCATCTCTTGCATTGGTGGGTTAAGTCGGTGTTGATGCTCAATGGTAGGAGTACATTCTTCCTCAAGTTGTATCTTATGAGTGAATATGCCAGGAGGAATGCCAGTAATATCAGTAATAGTCTATCTTATTGCTCTTTTGTATCTTTAAAGCACCAAAATAAGTGCTTCCACCTGCTTCTCTCCCAGGTCAGCCACAATAATAACTGGTAGTGTATTCCCACTGCCCAGGAACACTTACCTCAAATAACTGGGTAACTCTTTCAGCTCCAGGATAGGTGGTTCTTCTATAGAGGGCTTAGCAGGTGGACTCAGATGATTTTCTAAGTCCAAGTCCAACTTGTTGGGTGCATATAAGTAAGACCTCATGCCCTCTAAGGCAAATACAGTATCCTCATAATCTTCTATAACATCCTTATCAAAATTCATCAACAGAACAACCAATGTTTCAACAATAAATTTCTTTTCAATCGGCACTTTCTGCTCCTCTTCATAATACACATCCACAATGGAAAATGCATTCATTTATTTAGGATGCTTCATTGATTGGTACACATCAAATCGCACCACATCATCATTCAGCCTAAATAAGAGCTCATTATCTTCCAAATCAATCAACACACTTCCAGTTGCGAGGAAAGGTCAACCTAAGATTATGGGCACCTCAAAATCCACCTCGCAATCTAGAATAACAAAATCTATAGGAAATATGAAACTAGCAACCTTTACCTACACATCATACAAAATACCACAGGTCATTTGACCGACCTATCAGCTATCACAAGTCACATGTTATGTGTATGGGATCTCCCAAAACCAACTTTTTATACACAGCTAGTGGCATCATATTGATTCTATCTCTAAGGTCGCACAGAGCTTTTACAAATTCAAGAGGTCCAATAGTTCGTGGGATAGTAAAGGCTCTAGGATCTTCTTTTTTTTTCACCATAGACCTCGTGGAAATAGCACCACAATGATAAAGATTGTACATCGGCTAAAAACTAACTGAATATTTCTTTGTGATGAGGTCTTTCATGAACTTTGCGTACCCAGGCATTTGCTCTAATTCCACCACCAGTGGTAGATTAATCATCAACTTCTTCAACATAACCATGAATTTCCTAAACATTATGTCATCGTCCTTTTTCTTCAACCGATAAAGAAATGGAGGAGGTGGTTTTAGAAGAGTGGTAATCACCACTTCAGCCTCCTTTCCCTTATTATTCTCCAACTCATCAACATGCTGACTGTTGGATGGTGTGTCATCAATAACCTCATCCGATTTCCCAGACTGCACCAGATGATAAATCTTTGCTTTTTCAATATCATCAACTATAATATCAACCATAAGCTTACCCATAGAAGGTCCTTCTAATACCTTACCACTTCTAGTAGTGATAGTCATGCAAGAACCATCCTTTCTCCGATTTTGAATTGTATCACTTGGCAATGTTCCAGTCTTTCTCTAATTCAAAACAACCAGGAGCTGGATCATTTATTGCTCCAACTGCTTGATAGAGGTAAAGTGCGAGTTTAGCTACTGACTCATAGAAGATTAATCGCTCTTTATAGTAGTCATTCCAGAGTTGGTAGATTTAACTCCTTTTAATAATTTATCCATCATGTCATCCATGGACATCTTTCCAGAGCTAGTTGCAGTATTATCTCTACTTTTAGGACGTACATATTGCCCACTCATATCATTCTTCCCTTTCCAATTTCCTTGCTCCCTATCCTTGTGACCAACCTTGTCGTAGTAGTTCCAACCTTGATTTCCTTGGCTATTGCCTCGAAAACCCCCTTGATTATTCAAATAGTTAGCCTCTTGTTCCAAATTAGCTCTACCATTAGTTATGACAACTTTCAAATTTTTAGTGTTTGCAGGTAATAAATGTTTGGTCAATAGATCCATCTGCATCTTCGAGTGTGCCATGTCTTTATCACGTTCTTTCTCTTACTTATGTTGTTCCATAGTTATGCCAATAGACACAGAAGGTCTTGCTACCACAGAATCCATGCTATGCCAATCTCTGCTTTGTTTGGTCATCCGATCAAGCATCTTAGAGGCCTCATAAAAAGTGAGATCCATAAATGATCCCCCTGCAGCATTATCAACAACTGGCTTTGTAATAGAGTTCAAAGCCCAATAAAGAGTCTCCATCAGATGAATATCTGTCATATTGTGGTTCAAAAACTACGTCAGCTTTTTTTTAATCTCTCCCATGTCTTATAAAGGGCTTCATTTGGAAATTACCTAGAGTTGCTAATCTCATCCCTCAACTGTACCTTTCTGGAAGGAGAAAAGAACCTTTCTAGGAAATACTCTTTCAATTGCGTCCAGTTTTTTATAGAATCGGGCGTCAGCTCATTAAGACACAATGTTGTCTCCCCAGACAGAGGCAACGGAAATAAATACAGGCAGATGGTATTCTGCCCCACTCTCAAGTTATCAAAGTACTTGCAAATAGTGACAAAATTTACTAAATAAATATTGGGATCATCTCCCAGGAGTCCACCAAAAACCCCATTCAGATGAAGGAGATGAATAACTGTACTGGTAATATTGAACTTTGCTCCTGGTGCTAAAAGTGGATGAATAATAGCTCCAGTGGCACCAACTTCATCCATTCCATAGTAATCATAATTAAGATCAAATTGAAAATCTTAATGATCAGGTCTCTCCCTGAAAAGACGGTTCTTGTTCATATTTCTATTCACTAGTGTAGCTAAATTCTCTGCACGCCTTCGATTAGCAAGATCTAACAAGTCAACATCCCCTAAATCCTCATTATCAGGATTAGGATGACGTTCTTGATGGCCATCATTCTGCTAATTTAGTTGAGCTCTAGCCAATGCGGCTAGTCTTTCAGCTTCTTGGGGTTCTATCATTCAGACACTAAGTTGTGGTTCCATATGTATTGGGAATAATGGTGAACCCGATATCTATGTACTTAGCTTATACAACAACTTCCCTGCACAAACAAAAATAACAAATAAAAGTAAAATTTTGAAAACTTGACCAAAGGTCAATTAACAAACACAAACTTAATTGACAACCGTATTCCCAAACAACGGTGCCAAAATTTGATAAGCCCAAATTACACCTCTCTTATGAGAGAGTAAGCGTTCACTGTCAAATATAGAACCCAATTGGGTTGGGTATCGAATCCCACAGGGAATATTGTGTTCACTAAGTATTATGACCGTTATTAGATTGTTGATCTAAGGTTCCAAAATAAAGGTGGTTTGGAAATGTTAAAAGTGTTCTTTTGTTTTTATGTTACACAAAAGTCCATCTACTGAGAGTAAATGTAAATATAATTTCAATGAGAATGAATTAACTAGAGTTATGCTCACGAAGATATTCAAACAAATAGGGTTATGAGTTTGTGTTCGAATTCCAACTAATGTATTCAATTGCAAAAATTATTGAATTCTAAAGATTACCCATGTGTTTCTCAACCTAATAAGTATTTCACCCTTTACTTCTCTTGAACTTAAAGGATTCATGCATTATTCAATAACACTCTCATGAGGGTTGATCCTGTTAAGGCATTAACCCGTTAACCCAAAGGGTAAACATATGGAGTTTATGTGAATCACTTTTTTTACCAACATCCACTTTCTTTTCAGACAAATAGAGTTCATCGGCTCACTTCGCAAGTTTGGAACCAAGAGATATCATTAAAATGAAGAAAAATTCAAGCAATTTTGAAAGATAGTAGAAATCAAACCAATTCACAACCCCAAAATAGTTCTCAACATCAAGTCTCCCATAACTCTAGTTATAGGAGTTTAGCTACTTATCTCCTCATAAGAAATTAAAGTTATATTGATGTTCATAAATAGCTTCAGAAGAGTACTTACAAAAGTCACAATATTATTCTCCTATATCTTTGATTGAAAATATAAAAACTAATAATTAAATATCAATCTCTAGATTCAAATCCCTATGAAAAGTAGTACAAAACTCTCACTAGAGGAGAAAGTATGAAACTGAAGACAAAAGAAACGGAATAAACCCTAATACTTTGTATTTATATGATTCCAGAACTTGGGTTTTAAAAATTAAAAATTTAGATTCTTCGTGTTATTATCGATGGGTCAGGCGACAGTTCATCACAGGTCCGATGGTCCGTCACCTGCACCATTATTAGATATCTAGTGACTCCATGCTCTACTTTTGGGCAAAGAATAGTGCGAAGGCCCATCGCAGGGCTGACAGTCCATCGCCTAGACCATCGCATGATGTCCAGTGTCCATGTTTTTTGCTTTTGGTCAATGGTTTAGACCGACGGATCGTTAAAAGGTCGACGGTCCATTCCCTAAGCCGTCGTTGCTCATTTTTCTTCTGTTTTTCTCAGACTGTCCAAGTTACCCTTCACACTCAGTCCTTATCCTTAAAGCACCAAAATATCATGTTAAATAGAACAATGGCTGATTGAAAACACAAACTTATCCTAAGAAAATGGCCTAAAATATTCAGTCAAAAGGTGGAACATCAGTGGGCCTAAACATGCCTGAAGTCCAAAGCATCCAAACACCATGCTTGAAGTTCTAAGCATGCAATCTTCCATCAATCTATGCCAAACTTATGCATTCTAGTCAAAGTCTAAACTATTCAGTTAAACCTAGCCTACCTAGATTCCAAGAAGCTTCTACAAAGGTATGTACATGGGTTTTGTCTATATAAAAATGATTTATAATGTGGGATTTAGGGGAAAACCATGAGATTTACACTATTAACATAGAAATCCCCCCTCTTTGTACCTTCCAGAACATGAGGTAACCCTATGAGCATTTTTGAATGAACCTCATCCTCTTGACATGCCCCTAGCTATTGCCATGGGCATGTCACGACACACTCACACACATATATATATATATAAACTACAAACTTGTGTAGAGGTATTGTGGATGACTGTGGACTTGCTTATGTTTGTTAGAATATTGATGTTAATGGAATGCTTAGTCATTATTTATGTTATAACTGTTAGTCCTATTTTTCCAACACTTTGTTATATGGTTGGAGTTCGTCTGACACTAATGGATTGATAAGATTGTTAGGTTTGGTTAATGGTGCGATTCTCTTTCGTGTTGGGCTTTAGATACTAACACGACATGGCCCGGTCTCTGGGCGTGTCAACTTAGTATCAGAGCCTAGGTTTATGGTTAGTTTTGGTGTCCACAAATTTGTGTCATGTTGAGTATCTTTTATGGGTGTGTAGCAAGCCACACTTATAAATAAAGGTTTACGAGACATTTAGGAATGTTTTCCTTTCTTGTATTTCAATATCAAAATTTAGGGTATAAGGTCTTGGATTCTTTTCATTCTATTTTCTTATCTTTCAGATCATGCCTTTAATGAGATCTAATGTTCAGGCAAGCACCTTAGCCCCAACTAAGGGTCCTATGGATGAAGTTCGCCTAACATTTAGGTTTCAAACTCGATCTACGACTGTGGCATCTGACAATATTCATAGGGTCCCACATATCCCCACCAACCCTAACTATAATATTGATACCTTAAGGTGATTTGATATGCTAAGTTTTGTCGCTCTATCAACCTCTTGACTAATTAGTAGCCTCTAAATTAGATCGTCGTGTTCCGTCTACTATTTCTTCTGAGGCCACAAGAGTTGGTGAATTTATGAGGTTGAACCCTCCTATGTTCATGGATATAAGGGTTGAGGAGGAACCTCATGGCTTCATTGATGAAAGAGAGAAGATTTTCCAAATCGTGCATTCTTTGGAGATTGAGGTCATTGATTTTGCTTCCTAGAAATTGAAGGATATATCGTACTAATTGAATAAAGGATGGGAGTTTTCTAGAGGTGTGGATGCTAGTTCTGATGTATGGGAAGATTTCTTAGAGGCTTTCTTGGACAACTCTTTGCTCAAGAGTTTAGGGACGCAAAAGTTGAAAAGTTTTTAAACTTGAAAAAATGGGAGGATATTTTTTCACAAGTATGCCTAGAGATTCCATCAGTTGTCAAGGTATGCTACCGAGGTGGTTTCTAGCATGATGGCTAGAATGCTAAGTTGGTTTTGAGATTGTCCCGTGAGTTGGTGCTTGATAGCAATGCAGCTTTGTTGTTAGAAAATATGGATTTTTCTTGATTTGTTGTGTATATACATCTAGTGGATGAGGAGAAAAATAAAAACATTGAGTGTAGTGAAAGGCAAGGGAAGAAATCTAGGCCCTTTCATAAAAATTATAGAGGCGATGGAAAGTGGCCATCAATGAATTGGGGGAGTTCGAGTTCTTTCTCCCAGACTAGTGATCCATATCCGAAGTCATTGGGTAATCACCGGTCTTAGTTTAGTGGTGGGTTTCAGGCGTTGGGTGCCTAATCTTAGATTAGTGGGGCTCAGTCGGCTCCATCCCACCCATATTGTAGATTCTATGGTCAGCCTCATTGTGGTTAGTGTGAGAAGGGGTGGAACATATGTTTTAGATATGGTTAGAGTGGACACATGCAGTGAGAGTGACCCTCTCTAGTAGCTTCTTAGTCCAACAGTGCCCCTATTGCTACTTTAGCTAATCCTGCACTGAATGGTGCAATTTCTACTTCTGCTTCTATTTTTTGTACCAGTGCTAGCCAAAAATATTTGTATGCAATTGCTATTCGCCAGGACTCCTACGCCTCTCCAAATGTTTTCATGGTTATGTTGAAACTTTTCTCAAGTGATATGTATTATTTTCTTGATCCAGGATCCACTCTTTCCTATGTGACCTAATTTGTGGTTGTGCGTCTTGGTTTTGGTCCTGAGAGTCTGTCAGTCCTTTCTTCTATTTCTACCCGGATAGGAAAGTGAGTGGTTATTAAAAGGGTCTATACGGGGTGTATGGTATCTTTTAATTGTCGAGAAACTCTTGTATACTTGATAGAGTTTAACATGGTTAATTTTAATGTTATTCTGGGGATAGATTGGTTGTAGTCGTGTTATGCTTCCTTAGATTGTCGGACCCATAGGTTCATGTTTAAATTCCTTAATGAGATTTTTATTGTATGGGAAAGGGGTTATTTAGTGCCTGAGGGGAATTTTATTTCGTATCTTAAAGCCCAAAAGTGGATCTCAAAGGGGTATTTGTATCATCTGGTCCAAGATAATGATTCTATCTCAGAAGGTACTTCTCTAGAATCTATATCCATGGTTAATGAGTTTACCGAGGTTTTCCCCGATTATCTCCCCGGTATTCCTCCTACTATGAAAATTGATTTTAGGATTGATCTAATTCCGAACACTCGTCCGATTTCTATCCATCCTTATCGAATGGCTCCGGCAGATCTAAAAAAGGTTAAGGAGAAATTGAAAGACCTCTTAGATAAATGTTTCATCCTTCCTAGTGTGTCTCCTTGGGGTTCTCCCATGTTGTTTGTGTGCAGGAAAGATGGTTCCGTTCATATGTGCATTGATTATCGTCAGTTGAACAAGGTGACCTTAAAGAATTAATATCCTTTTCCTAGGATCGATGACTTATTTGATCAACTTCAAAGAGCAAAGTTTTTCTCTAATATTTATCGTAGGTAAAGTTATCATCAACTTAATATTAGGGAAGTGGATATCGCTAAGACTTCCATTAAAATCCGATATGGTCATATGAGTTTCTAGTTATGTCCTTTACGTTGACCAATGTCCCTGTGGCATTCATGGATTTTATGAATAGGGTCTTCTATCTCTTCTTGGACTTCATTGTCATTGTCTTCATTGATGATATCTTGGTCTATTCTAAGAACGAGGCCGATCATGTCGATCGTCTCCATGCCGTATTGCAAACTTTGAGGGATCATTGCTTGTATGCCAAGTTCTCTAAGTATGAGTTTTTGTTGATAGTTTTGGCCTTTCTCACTCGTGTTATCTCTAGTGAAGGAATTATGGTAGATCCTCAAAAGGTTTCAACAAGTAAGAAGTGGCCTAGACCTGAGACTCTAACCAATATTTACAGCTTTTTGGGTCGATTCAGTTACTATAGGAGATTCATGGAGAGTTTTCAAATATAGCTGCCCCATTGACTAAGTTGCCTAGAAGAAGGTCAAGTTCTTGTGGTCGAATGCGCGTGAGGGTAGTTTTGAGAAGTTGAAAGACAAATTGACTTCAACTCTAGTTTTTACCTTGCCCAAGTTAAGTGATAAATTATGGTAAATTGCAATGCTTCTCGTATTGGGATTGGTTGTATATTGATGAAACATGCTAGGGTTGTCTCCTATGCTTCCAGGCTATTGAAAGTTCATGAGAAGAAGTACCCTACTCATGACTTGGAATTGTTTGCCATGTTTTTTGCTTTGAAAAATTGGCGACATTATCTCTATGGAGTTCATGTTGATATCTTTTCTGATCATAAGAATCTTTTGTATGTGTTTACTCAAAAGGAGATAAATATTAGGCAACAGAGGTAGCTTGAGTTGTTTAAGAACTATGATATGAGTCTTCATTACCATCCGAGTAAAGTTAATATAGTCGTCAATGCTCTTAGTAGATTGTCCATGGAAAATTTATCCCATATAGATGAGGATAAAAAAGAATTGGTAAAGGAAATTCACCATTAGGCTAATCTTGGAGTTCATCTCACAAACTCCGAGGATGGTGGTGTCTATGTTCATCCAGTATCTCAATTGTCTCTTGTTGAGATAAAGGAAAAACAAGTGTAGAATCCTAATTTGATTAAGATCAAGGGTAATGAGGGTCAATAAAAGTTGGTTGACTTTGTGATTGGTGGTGATGGTATCTTGAGGTACCAAGGTAGTCTATGTGTTCACGACGTCGATGGATTGAGGGAAAGGGTTATGGACAAGGATCATGAATCTCGGTATGCTATTCATCTAAGCTTTACTAAGACGTACCATGATCTTAGAGAGTTCTATAGGTGGAGGACTATGAAATGAGATGTGTCTATTTAGGTGGCTAACTGTATGGTGTGTCAACAAATGAAATTTGAGCATAGGAATCCCGGAGTCTTGTACCAAGAGAATGCCTTGCCCGAATGGAAGTTAGAGGCAATTAATATGGATTTTATTACCGGTCTTCCCCAGTCTCGGAATCAATGTAGTTCCATTTGGTTCATTATGGATAGAATGACCAGTTCCGCTCATTTCTTCCCGGTGAGGACTAATTATTGGGCAAAGGATTATGCTAAGTTATATCTTGCGAAGATTCTAAAATTGTATAGTGCTCCAGTTTCTACTATCTCAGATCGTGGTACTCTATTTTCATATCACTTTTGGAAGTTGTTCCAATAAGGTTTGGGGACTAAGGTGTGCCTTAGTACTGCTTTTCACCGACAAGCAAATGTACAAGCGAAGAGTACCATCCAAACATTGGAAGATATGTTGCGTGCTTGTGTGATATATTATGGTTGAGTTGGTATCACCACTTGCCTTTGATGGAATTCACCTAAAAATAGTTACCATTCAAGTATTGGTATGGCATCTTTTGAGGCATTGTATAGTAGGAGATGTCGTTCTCCTATTGGATGGTATGAAGTTTGTGAGGTGAATTTGCTTGGCCCTTATTTAGTTCACCAAGCCTTAGAGAAGGTAGAGGTGATTCGTGATAGACTAAAAACCGCTCAAAGTTGTGTTAAGTCCTATGCGGATTTGAGGCGTAGGGATTTAGATTTTAATATTTGTAATAGGGTATTCTTGAAGGTATCTCCCATGAACGGAGTTATGCGATTAGGTAAAAAAGGGAAGATTAGTCCCCGGTATGTTGGTCCGTATTTAATTTTGGAAAGGGTTGGCAAGGTGATATAAGCATAAAGATCACAAAAGAGTACAAGGCATGGTAAAAGGTTCAAGCTTCAGAATTAGCAAATGTTTAAACCCTTTTAAAGTCTTTTCAGGTTGAAGGAGGATAAAGGAACCACTACAATCAAGTGGCGCCTCACTTGAAGGGACTTAAGGACTTTTCATACTTTAATTCAACACCGAAGAGGTGCCCAATTCCCTTTTTCATTAAGGGCATTTTTAACCTTTGTTATGTAATAATATAAGTAGATAATTTTACTTCTCTTTTCATTAGCTTTGAAGAATATTGAAAGAATACTCTTTAGTTTGTAACTTAGTCTTCTAGGTTTAGCATAGAAATCAAAATTTGGAGTGTTGAATTCAATTTAAAGGTTTTTCACTTGTATTGAACATTTGCCAAGAAAGGTGGAATTGAGGGAGTGTGAATTCCTTTGGTTCACCTAAGACTGAGGTTTGATCTTACATTGGTGAGGTGTGTTTCAAGTTATGATACACCTTCTAGTGCTAATCATTAGTGGAACTGAGGGTCTCTCTACTATCTTTACTTTTTGCATCTCTTCTTCATCTTTTTTCTTCTATGTGTGTTGTTTCCCCTTTTCTGTAGTTCCTGATTTTGGTTATCTTAGTGTCCATTTTCGTTTCTGATAGTCTTTAGGCTACCATTTCAGATCAAAGCCTTGGTTAGGGTTGTTCCTGCATCCCTAAATCTTGGTTTTAGTGTCCTTATTAAGAAAATCTCACAAAAAAAGAGTCAAAAATCTGAAAATCTCAAAAAAATTATGTTTGTCTTGTTGTTGGTAGTACATCCTTGTGTTGAAAGTTAGATCTACTAAATTTTATTGTGTTTCAAGTATTATATCCTTCCTCCCTAGCACCTAAGGAGTCTAAATCTACTCTTGGAATAAGATTTTGGCGATTTTGAGTTAGATCCATCATGGATATGGCATCTCGAAGCTCTAAAGGAGACAGATCTGAAGTGGGTTTGAATTTTGGGTGTTGGTTGTTGCTGATTTTTAGATATTGGAGTTCATCTTAGACTAAGGAACCTATATCTATAAAAAAAATTAAAGGTTAGGGTTCATTTGAGTGAAGGTCAAACATTGGTCAACCCTTGAATACTCATCTTGTTCTTCTATATTCATCCAGTCTTTTTGAAGAAGAATGTTCAAGGAAGGTGTTTGATCCAAAAAAGGAGAAGAAAGAGAGTGTACTTGGTTTTTGTGGAAGAATATTCCTTTGCATATTCATTGTCATCCAAAAGAAAGAAGTGACAAATGAATAATCAAAGTACTAAACCAAGTACAATCCAAGTACAAAGGGGGGACCATTGTTTTTGAATTCATTTAAAGCTCCCAAAAGTATTTCAAACCTTCAATTTTCTCTCCCAAACAAAATTCTTCTTCTCCTAAAAGTGTGTTTGGATGAGACATGAATTTTGGGTATTGAAAAATTTGAAAACTAAACGTCCAATCAATGAATGCCACATCATGAAGTATAATCGGCTAAATTGAGTTCTAAGTAGATTTTCCTTGTTTCTAATTTTTTATTCAAGTTTTTTACAGGTAAACTCTATCCTTAATTAGTAACCTAGTAAGTAGCTACTAGTTTGGTAATTAGTTTAGAGTCCACTTGTTTTGAGTCTTCGATTTTTTTATGCTTTTCTCTTTTTTAAATTCATAGTAGTTTGTTGGTTCAAGTCCGTACATCATTTTATTTGAGTCATATCAAACAAAAATTGATTTCGGATCAAATCTTGCTCACCGCTAAAATCACTTGCCAAGTTTTTCCAAGTTTTCAACACTTGTGAGGACAAGTGTGAGGTGAGATCCGAGTGTCAGTGTGGTGAGGCTTTTGAACTAACTTGTTCGTTGGTTTTGTAGGTGTTTCTTTGCTGTTTTTTGCTTCTTGTTAGGTACATTTGCCATGGAATCCGAAGGTATCACATACAAACCTTTGGAAATGATGCTATAGTAATCTTGTTGGCTCGATTTGATGCCTTATACCGTGATTTGGCAAATGTGAGTATGGATATGGGAGATATGAAATGTGATTTAGGTACAATGAGGGGTGATTTGGGTACAGTGGGGGGTGATTTTGGAACAATAAGGGGTGATTTAGGTACAATGAAGGGTTATGTGGTATCAATGAAGGGTGACGTGATTAGAATGAAAGTGGGAGTTGATAGATTATGTCCACTTAAGACTCCACAAAATTCAAACCACCAAGTCCCAAATCTACTTGACCAAAGACCCCACACTCCACAAAATCCCATGCAACAAATCCAAATCCATCACCAATCAAATCCAATGCCTCCTCCCCAAGATACACTAAACGGAAACCACCCCATTCAACTTAGAAAAGAGATGGTGATAGAATCTGAGGGTGATGAGGTTGGTTCTCAAGATGGAGAGAAATTTGAGGGTGAAGTAAAAGAAGAGTGTAAAGAAAAGAGGGCAAAGGTAATCGAAACCAAGGGTAGTGAATTAGGAAAGGGAAACAAACATGTTCTTATAGGTTTAGTCCATGAAGGCCCCTTGTTTCCCACTAACTTGAATGCTAGCACTTTGACTAGAATTGATTCTTATTATGTGAAGGTACAAGATGATATTATCTCAAGTAAAAATATAAAAAAAATCCCTCCCAAATATGTTGGTGTTCCCATTGCACCCTTGGCCGAGAGTTCAAAGCAAGTGGGCTGCCCTAGTACAAACCAAGGTGAAATTGCTACACTCTACACTTTCTTAAGATTAAAATGTTGTGATGTTGCTATTAGTAGCCAAGGTGATGTGATTTCGGGTTTACATAGTGTAGAAAAGCATGAATCCTTCCTTGGTAGAACTTTTGTTGTGAACAATGATCAACTTACTCTTAGGGTTACTCCATACACTTCTTTGAGCTTGAAATATTGTGATGTACCCTCTAGTGTGTTGGTCTCGGGTTTGCTTGACATAGGGGTGCATGCTTCTTCTTTTAATATCTTCGTTAATTTTTACCATGATCAATGTGCTTCTACATATAGTTCACTACTTGAATATATGAATTGTGGAATTAAAAGTCTTCAAGTTAGGTTGATGCTTGTGATGTCAATCTTGTCAATGAGTATGGTCCTTTGAACTTGTGTAATGAAATTTATGAAGTTAGTGTTTTTCAAGGTGACCAAGTGTATTTTAAAATTGTGTGTGATGCCTTAGGAAGTTATGATTTTTATCCTCAAGTAAAAAATGTGGGTAGTTTCGACCTAGACCCATGTCTACTACTTCCCTTTGACCACGGGGTACTTGTGAGGTTTTGGAAGTGTAGTTTTGGTTCATGCTCTTTATCTTTTAATGTTGATTCTATCCACTTCCTTGGTACCCTTTATTCCAAGTCTTTTATGCCGAATACCATGGATGTGTGGGTGTATGTCAAGTGTGAACAACCAAGGATTGATGATATGAGTGTGGTACTAATGGTAATTCCTTGTGAAGTGATCTCGGTTTTTCTTCAAATAGATGTGCATGTTTCTCCCATTGTTAGCTCTCTTGATGTGAATAATGAACCATGTGCTCCTAAGGATAGCTCACTACTTGATCATTAAAATAGTGTGGTTGAAAACCTTCAAGTTAGTGTAGATGTTTAAAATATAGGTCTTAATGATGAATATGGTCCGTTGATTTTATTTGATGAAGACCTTGATAGTAGTATGGTTCATAGTGATCATGTTCATAGAAATGTGGTGAGTGAAGGAATATGTGTTGTTAAGGGAACCTTCCTAACCCATAGATGCCCAATTTTGAATGTTTGTCTTTCCTTGAAAACAAGTGACATGTGTTTGTCTCAGATTATATTCTTCACTCATTGATGTTTGACTTGGCCGTGTCCTTTGTGATGGTTATGGTCGATGTTTCTTACTCATAACAAAGGATGGTTAGGTGTATTCCAAGCGTGTACCCCCTTGGAATGTTTACCTAATTTGTAATACTAACGCTAACCCTCCTATCACGAGGATTGTGTACTTGTTTTTCCATATCTTTTATTTTGTAAAGTACGAATTGGAAGACAAATTACTTTCAAGATGGAGAGGATCATACAAGCATGAAAAGCACAAAAGAGTACAAGGCATTGTCAAAGGTTCAAGCTTCAGAATTGGCAAGTGTTTGGAGCCTTTTAACACCTTGTCAAGTTGAATGGGGAGAAGGGAACCTTACATTCAAGAGGCTCCTCACTTGAAGGACAATATGGACTTTGCACATTATAATTTGACACTCAAGAGGCGCCCCATTTTAGGGCTATTGTTGTCTTTTAAGACACCCTTTTTACAATCCAAAAGAGCACCCTTCATTAAGGGTATTTTAGTCTTTGTTTGTAATAAGTATAAATAGGCTTCTATTTTCCTTAGCTTTGATGAATATTGAAAGAATACTCTTTAGTTTGTTACTTAGTCTTCTAGTTTTAGCATAGAAACCAAAATTTGGAGTGTTGAATGCAATTGGAAGGTTTTTCACTTGTATTGAACATTTGGAAAGAAAAGTAGAATTGAGGGAGTGTGAATTCTTTTGGTTCACCTAAGAGTGAGGTTTGATCATACATTTGTGAGGTGTGTTTGAAGGTTTGATACACCTTGTAGTGCTAATCATTGTTAGAAGTGAGGGTCTCTCTACTATCTTTACTTTATGCATCTCTTCTTCATCTCTTTTCTTCTAAGTGTGTTGTTTCCCCTTTTGTGTGGTTGCTGATTTTTGTTATCTTAGTGTCCATTTTTATTTTTGATAGTCTTTAGCCTATCAAAATGTTGCCTATGAGTTGGAGATACCTTGTATATTGAAATTCATTCACATAATTTTCCATGTCTCTATGTTGCAAAAATGTGTGAGTTATCCTTCATAGGTTGTTTCCTTAGAGGATGTTGGTATTACGAACTCTTTGTCCAACGAAAAGGTCCCAGTGAGGATCATGCACCTGCGTATTTACGGGTTGCAAATGAAAGAGGTGGCTTTAGTGAAGGTTCTATGGAGGAACCAATTGTTTAAGGAAGTTACTTGGGAGGTGGAAGAGGACATGAAGTTCAAGTATCCGTATTTGTTTTTCATTTCGGGAACTCATGATTGAGGTATATGCTTATTTTCTCACATTGATTAGTGTCTTTGTTAGAAAATGGGTTTAAGTCCCCAATGTTTTGAATTTATTTATCTCTTTGTTAGACAGTGGGTTCGAGTATGATATACAATGGGTTTAAGTCCGAAGGTCAACTGAGTAATTGACTGATTGATAATGATCACGATGTGTGTTGTATTATTGTTGTGTGCCTTGTTTTCCAACTTGTTAGAACGTTTGTAGGATGTGTAATAATGTGTTAACTTGTTTTTATCCTTGACTTCCTCATCATTCGAGGATGAATGATCTATGTTGGGGAGAATTAAAACACCTAGGTTTTGGACCCTTAGAAAAATCTCTCGAATTGAGCATTCTGACCAAGATGCAATTTAGGCAGGCCACTCGTATACTAGTGTACAATTCGTACCCTTCTATCCTCTTCTCTTGTATGTTGAAATGTCTTGATTTCTAGCATACTATCTAAGATACGACTTAACTTCACCATGGTCGTATATTAGGGTACGGGTAGTATCCTACCTAGTCATATAGTGTATTGAATCTGATCTAACGTGAATAGTTATGGGTACAGATTATGTGTACGGGTTAGTATAGTAATCGTACGATTGGATACGAGTCAAGAGAAGTGTAGTTATACCTTGGGAAGATTATCGGTCCTTGGTAAAACCTAGAGTATGAGTTAGGGTACCACTTGTACCCTAGGGTACGGTTTGGTTAATGAGTCGTACCCTCATATGGGTTTGATTTCCATCCTTTAGCTAAGTGCGTTATTTTCATATCCCACCAAAAATCCTTAAGACCTCTCGCTATATAATTTCTTGTGGACTCCTAACCATTTATTTTGGAATATTAAAACATTCCAAAAACACATTTTACTTTAACAAGATTGGAGGCTAGGGTTTCCAGGGTGTTCGTCTAGAGGCAAAAAGAAGTCATTTTTCGTGGTGGATCATCTTGTTTAAGACATGTGAGTCTCTCCTTTTATAAATAATTCAAAAACCATATATCTTAAACATGGATTATGATTTGTAAATGATGATTTTTAAATCAAATGATAAGGGTTTTGTTACCTAATGATGAATAATGTTTGCTTTTTCTTAGACTTGTGTTTATACATGTTATTGGTAATGATTTGCACATATGGGTGGTTGTTGTCTATGTTTTAACAAATGAGTCTTGAGTAACCCTAAAATTGATTACTTTTACAGTGATTTTGACCTTGGTAAAGGCATGGACATAAGGTATTTGTGAAAATGTCTAAGTGAAATGTCTAGTCACTTGTTGACAATGTTTTGAACTAGGGCAGTGGCCCAATAAGTACGAGTGGTTCGTAATTGGTATTGTAAAGACTTTATTAGCCATGTAATTAGTTAATTTATGACCTTCTTGTTTTGATGGCTAAAAAGGGGTTAAAAACCCTAAACATGAAGTTAAGTTATGCTTGAACTAAAATGTGATACAAGATTGCTAATAAGGAATTAATGGGTTGTAAGGGTCTTGGTGACCGTGAATTTAACTGAATAATTAATTCAATTAAGTCATTCGTATATTAAATTGTTTGAGTGACAAATTCTTCCATGAAGATCTTGTGGTCATATATGGTGTTGAATTGGTTAAATAGGTAAAAGTCCCTAAGTGTTGAATTGGTTAAATAGGCTAGAGCCCCTAAGTGTTCAAGTGAATGAATGTTAATGTATGGACAAAGGGTTGGAGTACCAATGTCGACTAATGTAAGTAGCGATGGATTGTGGTTAATGTCCCTTTCATACTAAAGTGGCTTGTGGTTAGAGACCCTTTCCAAATGAAAAATGCATGAGGTTAGACTCCCATACCTAATGAAAGGAGTCCCTTTCCTAAAGAAGATGTGTGTGGTTAAAGTCCATTGGCTAATGTGATTGCATGCAGTTAAAGTCCCTTGACTAATAAGAAACATTCTAATAGATAAGTGTTGAAGGTCGGAGTCCTCCACCTCATGACATGTGAATAAGTGTATTGAGAATGCTTACAAAATCTTGTTTCCCTTGTGGAACATTATGAACATATTATATATATATATCTATCCACGTGTATAATTATGTATATAAATGTGGTTAAATGTGATTTAATGACTGGTCTTTGAATGATGATTCTATTTTATCTTTATCCTTGAGTTACATTCTAGGGCTCCAACAACTAATCGTCTCCAGATGCGATGTCCCCACGTGACATAGGGGTTTTCGAGTGGTTCTTGTGATTGACATTGAAGTGGTGAGCTTCCATACTTCGGAAGTCATACATTTCATAGTCTTTAGTTTATGTCATAGACTTGTCTTGGATTTTATTTTGGCTATTGTTGGGGATATGTCCCTGTATATATATATATATATATATATATATATATACATGCTTCAGATTTGTGTAGAGGCATTGTGTATGACTGTGGACCTGGGTATGTTGGTTAGAATGTTGACGTTAATGGAATTCATAGTCATTATTTAAGTTATGACTATTAGTCTTATTTTTCCGCTACATTGATATATGGTCGGAGTTCATCCGATACTTATGGATTTATGAGATGGTTAGGTTGGGTTAATAGGGCGATCTCCCATCTGGGTTGGGCTTGAGATGCCCACATGACATGGCCTGATCATGGTCGAGTCAAATCATAAGCATCGAAACATCTAGAAACTAAGACCAAGTCCTTTACAAGGATAAAGCAGTTACCAGAATCCAACCAATATCATATATACGACCTAAGAAAAATAATATATATCTAAAATAACGATAACACTATCACGTCCTGAGGCCCAATAATACGTATCTAACATAGACATACCTTCAGAATATGGGTAAACCCATAATAATCAACCAAACAATGTATTTAAAATCATACTAATGGTTCATAAGTATCAACTATGCCTAACATGCAAGCCATCTAAGTTAATAGGATCATAGATGTATAAAAAGTTTTCATCTTAAGTGTCAATTATCCTTATAGCCCCAAAACTTTATAATTAGGCTAAGTCATGATGTTCTACCCAAGATCACATCCTATCATTACGAAATGAAACATATATAAAACACCAACATTAAGAAGATAAATAGGCAGAAGTCTACCTCAATGCCGAACTGCAATCCTTTAATCGTTCATGAATCATTCGTCTTTACTCCATGATCTCAAAATGTCATCATGCTATAAAAAGAGTAATCAACATGTCATTAGGAGTAATGAGACCCATATTGTGATATTATGGTCGGGCCAAATTTTATGTCAAGAACAGGTATAAAGGCCCACAAACTCAATCAAAAATTCAACTCGTCATGAGGTCCCTCAAAGGAAAAGAAATGTGTGCTCAAAAGTTTGCACAAATAGAGCACAAATTGGGTCACAATTAGACACTCAAAATTTAAGAATTTAAGACATAATTTCTAATAATTTTACCAACAATCAAGATCCAAATTCAAGGGAAAATCAATGGGAAATGACAAAGAAGATTTAAATTAGCTTACCTTAACGTATGAGAATTATTTCCTATTTTTAGTGTCTAATTGATGTAAGAAGTGATAGAAAATCGGGTGGGAATAAGGAAATTTAAAGAAACTAGGTTCCACTTAAGTGGTCACCCTGTCTCTTAAGCGACAATCCCTTAAATAGCTCACATGTCGCTTATGAGATCTAGCGCTTGGGGCCGGGTATTGCTTAGGCAACCCATTTGCTTTTTAAGCTATGCCTGCATAATCGGACAAAGCATCTCTTAAGCCGCCATTGACCAGACTATCAATATTGCTTAGGCAACACAATATCGCATAAATAGTTACCTCTTAAACCACGATATGATTGCTAAAGTAGCTACATCAACAACCTAATACACCATATCATGCTATGTCTGAAATGGAATTCGATCGGGTGGCCGTGGTTGATTTGAAACACCAAGCATGTAAAAAGAATATTCTACCATACTAAATTTGAAGTTCTAGACACAATTAAAACATTGATACTTTCATCCGAGATAGTATCGACTAAATGTGGGGCCCACGCCTATAGTTTTATTTTTTATATAATCTGCCTAATAGCCTAAAATGAGTCAGGAATCCTCTAGACTAGACCATGGGTACACCTAGACTAAAATCAATGTTTTAGAGCTGATGGCACTATTGAAATTCTCATCCGAGATAATCTACTATAAGTTTTGGTTCGAGACCAAATCCTAAACATCAAAAGCTCTAAAACATGGAAATAAGCCTAAATTCAAAACTAACTGTTCGGTAGTGTGGAAAGGCTAAAAATATCAGAAATGAATGCAAACTGAGTAAATAACCCTAAGGGTCATTACAATATCTTCTACTAAAAGGACTTTTGTTAGAAAAATTCGGTGGATAGAAATATCTCAAAAGCTCGTAAGGATTTGCTAAAAGTATCCCTTTCTCAACCAACTTCCTTTATTCACTTCTCAATCAACAAAAATTCAAACTCAACCACTGTTGGGCTAAGAATGAATCAAAGAAGGATGATGCATTCAAATTTCAACACCGACACACTAATCCCATACCGATACCTGCATAATCAAGTAAAAATACATCAAAGCCTAAGGCAAACAAAGGCATGAACCATGCAATCAAATCCAAAATCCAACATTCACTTTATTTTTCCTTTCCAATAATGCTATATACTTCTAACTATGAAGAAAGTCTTTATCTACACTCTTTTTCCTTCTATTTGATCCATTTCTTAGCTTTAATACATATCATTTCACCTTCTCAACTAAATACCTGCAAAATATGGACTTTAGTGCATTTAAACCATGTTGATGTCTCATTTTATGATACAAAACATGGTAGTGTACATAAATGTTTGGTGAAAATGAGTGTTAAAATCACCACTCGTCAACACGCCCAACTTAAAACTTTGTTTGTCCTCAAGCTACACCACCCCTTTTTATGAGAAACTTTCACATGTATGCCTTCATTATATCACCCAATGATCATGATGACTTAAACTTGATTTCTACCAAAAAAATCTCTTTGGACATGGGCAAAATGGTTTCAACTATACTCCTCAGTAAAATAGAATATTTGAAAGATGCATTAGACTTTGGGGAGAAACCATTTAACAACTACTAACACTTTGGAAGTGATTCACTCATTGACTACAACCATTCATACTTCTTTTTATCTCATTGTGGGGAAGATGAGAACATCAACCACTTCCACTAGTTCAAATTCCTTCATATAAGAAAGAAGATTTCATACACTAGTTACCAATTATGCAACAAGGAATTTTAAGTGAAAACACTCTATCTCAAGAAATTCTCCATGTTAACAAGTACCATGCCATAGGTTTTCCCCTAATTTCAATCGCCACTACAATGACCACACTTGGTTGGGAATAACAACGGACTTTTTGAACATGTAATATAGGTTTAGGGAAAGGTAGGATAACAACTTAGGATAGGGATAAACCATCCTTGAACTTCTACATCACTCTCTTCACTATTTACTATTGGGACACTTCTTTTTCTTTTCCTGTTTTGACTATTTTACCTTTTTTTGTTTTTCTCCACTTTCATCTTTCTTTCTTTTTCCATTTTTTGTGTATAAATTATGTCTGTCTTTTCTTTGTGGGATCTTTTCTTTCTTCAAATCAAAATGACTTATATGCTTAAGATCATAGGCACCTTTTTATGAATTTGTGGCCCAGCTACACCTTTTTTAATTTACATCACCCCCATCTTAGGATTTTAGCCTCAACTTGTCTTCTTAAGTTCAAGGAAGGTATGGTTCAAAAGGGGACAAATAGAAGGGTCACGACTTGTAATGTGTTTGCTAAAGAAAAGTCCAAAGGCTCAATATGGGTGACTAGGGGTAACTACTATGTAATTGCAGGCTGTAAAGGATAAACGGGCTTCCAATGTTACAAAATGACCTATGATCACTTTACCAACCAAACACAATCAAAAATTATCTTTGAAAGACTAATGTGGCAAGTTATAGATTGTACAATTACACATTAGATATAGAAAAATAAGATAACACACATGGCATGCGAATTTCGTCAAGGGGGTTCAATTGTTCCTCCTGCTCGAGACAAAAATTGAGTGTTCACTATTCTTCAAAAGCCAATTTTTGAAGTCATAGATAGAGGAAAATTTTTGTTACAAGGTTACTCACGTCTATACCTTGGAATTTTGCAAAAAAATTCGGATGGAGGGGGTTATTTATTTTGCATTTGTACCACGCAAAATTTGTTAATCATGGAAACAACCGAAGTTATTGTCTAACATTATATCTCTAAAATGGGCAGACCACCCACATGTCTACTCAGACTTCTCTAATGGGTATGAATGTGATCCCAATTCATCAATTCCATAGGTACTCAGACTTCTCTTGCATTTATGGCCTTGATGCCACAGGTACTTATACTTCCCATACATTTATTCTTAAAAATCCAATCACGATGCCTTCACCTTAAGATTGTCATCACTCAGTCCATCATAGGGAAAATCTTATCCATTAAAGCTAAAATAAAATAAACAATAAAGAACAAAGTAACTAATCCATGTAAATATGGGCACCATCAGCGTGCCCAAATGTTACAAACCAAATAAAAATAAGAATCATCCACAAGATCAGAAAAGTATGCAGAAATACTAATAATACAGGCTCAAATCAAATGCTTAAGGAGACACCCCTAACTGAAAACGTAGCAGTGTCTCCACTGCACAAGTAATCAAGGATAAAAGATATAAGGGTGCTCCATGAAACTACATCACGGGATGTTATCACTCGAAGAATTTACAATATCACCATTTTCCTAAAGATCAGACCACTTGGATGGGGCCTCATCATCACTCTCCTCTTAAGAAGAAGGAAGTCTATCTCAGGGTTTTAGGACCTTCTATAGGCTTTTCGCCCCTTTCCACATCTTAATAAAGAAATTATCCTTCTTTTTCTCTCTTGTGACCATCTTTTTATGTGTACTACGGTGGTCCATGTGTGAATCCACCAAAGAGGTGTAGGCTTTATCAAGCCTATCAATGGTAGCTCCTAGCTTCTTTTTGTCCTCTCTAAACTTCTCATAATCAGCACTTGACTCATATGAATGATGGGCGGTGAAGGTCACTCCTGGTACTTGGGGTAAACTAGACATAAGCTCTCTGATATCTGCAATATCAACTCCAAGATCCTCAAGAGGTTCTGTGGTGATTAGCCTATGAGACTCAGATCAATGCATGCCAACTTTTCCAAGTCCATATTTCTCTTCTTTCTTTTGGCAGATGTTCCCTCTCCTCTAACCCTCAAAGGGTAGATGGGATCACCAAGATACACCCATGTATAGCTAGAATACTGTTCAACCCCTGCTCTTATACAAATATCCATATTCAAATAAGGGAAGAAGTCATGCATACCACTTTTGTTCTTGAAGTGATCTATTTTCTTGACTATAAGCTTACCAACATCCAAAGGGATGCTGTATAGAATGAAAGAAACCATTCTAGCATGCAGGTCTTGGACTGCTATCATATGGGTGCAAGGAGATATTCAAATACAAATGATGTGCAACCATATCCGAGCCCTAGAAGTGATGTCGTTAATGGAGATATTTCTTTTAGTCTTTTCCCAAGAGACTTCCCTTCTGGGGCATAGCTGTTTCACTAACTAACTCCGCGGTTTACTCCCATTTTCTTTGAACCATGTTTGTATGTTGGTGCCTATAAACATCATTTATTTGTTTATCTCCATATTTTACCAGTTTTCCCAGAATCTTAATAGTGACATTGAATGGATCCGAGAAAGACACTTCACTGAAGTTACCATAAAATTCATGTACCCACATTTCATTTACAAAGCATGGATCTGGGGCAAAACACTACAACCCTGTGGCCTCAAGTTTCTCATGAAATGTTTGTTTCTTTTATGGTACATTCTCTAAGCAAATACAACTTTCCAGGAGCAGCTTTGTCCTCACACGATCACTATAGTAATAGGTGTGGCACTTGGGTCATACTTGTCCATGAGGTTGTCCTAAAAGAACTAGGCACATAGTATATCAATAAATTTCATTATATCATGCAAAAGTACCACATTGTTCACTAAAAGCTCACTGGAATGGGTTCTTAGTGTTGTTATGCTAAAAAATTAGAAGTGTAGGATTTTGGTATGGCAAGAAACTAGCCCCGGTTATCACGTTGGCATTGCCACGGTCACGATACCTGAGGTTGGTTTCATGCCATCTCCTTGTGTTCAAATTTATTTCAATTTTTATACCACTAGCATGCTCTACAATATGGATTCGTATAAAGATCAATTTAATAATGCTAATAAGTGTCTGAATGCGCCCTTAAGAATGCAAATATCATTATTGAAAGTTCTTTTGGGCAATATGCCAAACACTTGGTGTGCACATCTTATTTGTCTATATTTTTTGAACATTATTGGGTACTCAAGATGTCCCCACTTATGTACACACCTTATTCAAGCATCCAGTACCAAACCAATATCATGTCTGACAATATGAAAAATATAACAATAAAAAATTTAGGCCCTCTCTTAATCATAAAGTCTAGGGACTATTTTAAAAATTAAAAACATGGATTCATGATACCTATAGGGGTTGTGATTCAAGTAGGATGCAAGGATATTATTGGAGACCTCACAAACTTTTCCAGAATCTTTACCAAATTATAGAGTACAATCATGAATGGGAGTGTGAGGAAAATATAGGAAATTAGGGATTAAGTGGCTGAAGTTACAACAATCGTGGTCAGGTGGATGCGATCGCGAACACAAGGGTGACTACGATTGTTCTTGGGGACCGCGATCGTGGTAACTGAGAGCAGTTCTTCTCCCCTATTTTCCCCTGTTCAACACTTTTCTTAATTTTTTCCAATTTTTCCCCTTTTTAGTTTTCAATGCAAAATTGCACACTTCCCCCTTTTCAAGACCATCTAATGCACTCCATAGTTCCACAAATGCATGAGTTATTCTTATGAAAAAACAAACATCTATACTATAGAAACATGACAAAAAGGATAGTGTAACTTTCATGGCATTTGTGGGTTGCCTCCCACAGAGTGCCTTAGTTATCATCATTGTACGACGTCCTCCTTATCCAATAGTCAAGATGGATCATCAATCCCCTCATCGTTCACCTTCTAACTTTAAATATCCACCATGGATACCACTTGATGCTCCAAAGTTTGCTTCTTTGTATTGTAAATTTTGATAAATACCTCATCCTCTTGCACCCTAAACTTCATTTTCTCCATCTCTAAATCTACAATGGCCCTTCAAATATCCATGAAAGGATGACCAAGTATTATAAGTACCTCTTGGTCCATTTCACAATCCAATACCGTGAAGTCCGCCAGAAGTATAAAATTGTCCACTTAAATAAGGACATCAAACAAAATTCCCATCGGCCTTTTGATGGACTGGTCCTCCATTAAAAGTCGCATAGAGGTCGGTGAAGGTGCATCCTATCCAAGGTTTAGGTAAATAACAATAGGCATTAAGTTGATGCCAGCACCAAGGTCACATAGAGCTTTCGCAAACTCATGCATCCCACTTGTACAAGGAATAGTGAATACTTCAGGGTCATATTTCTTTTCCGAAACCTTACTATCCATGATAGCACTACACCCATGATTTACTTCAATGGTTTCACCTTTAATAAGTTTCTTTTTGGACATCAACTTTTTCATGAGCTTAGCGTATCCCGGGATCTATTGGATCACCTCGAGCAATGGGATATTTATCGATAGATTGCTCAGTTTTTCCATGAAATTCCTCAATTTTTCACCTTCCTCTCTTTTATGCAATTGTTTAGGGAATGAGGGAAGATCTTGGATTGTAGGCCTTGCTTCACATTGTGGCTTTTAACCTCAACTACTTCTTCATCACTTTAATATATTTCCATCTTATTATTTTCTTCTTGCATTTGAGGTAACACCTCCTTTTCTTTAGTGTTGGGTATTTTCTCAATCAAGCTTTGTTTTAGAGGGTTCATTAAGTGTCTTTCCACTCCTTGTGACAATTGCTTGAACTTGAGCATTATTCATTGTATTAGAAATCGTGCCACTAGGGAGTCCACCTCTAGGCCTAGGATTTAGTTGCATGGAGATATTTCTAATTTGGGTTTCCAAATGCTTGATACAGGAGGTTTGAGACACCACGACTTAAGATAGTTGAGAGAAGTCACCTTTCACTCATAGACCATTTTTTCTGTATCTTCCACTCTATTCAATATTCTTGCTAACACATCTTTGGTCTTTAATTTTTTGGGGTCGATAGCACTTGACTCATTGGTCATAGATCGATCATGAAGGGGAACATAATGGTCATAATCATGCTCCTTATCCCTCCAATAACTATCCTGCTCATAGTTCATCCAACCTCAAAGGCGAGGCTGGAACCCACTGTGTAATTAGCCAAATATCAAATTTTCTCATCAGACTTCTTTGCTTCTTCATCATCTTCATAAGATATCGATGTTATGGCATTTACCTCTATCTCGGGTGCACCCATAACATGCTTTGTCAAGAGTTCAATTTGGATCATCATTTTCACCATAGTTTCATCCTTCTTTTCATTCCACTTCTTTGTT
Source organism: Capsicum pubescens (assembly GCA_030864215.1). Classification (NCBI taxonomy): domain Eukaryota; kingdom Viridiplantae; phylum Streptophyta; class Magnoliopsida; order Solanales; family Solanaceae; genus Capsicum; species Capsicum pubescens. Next base: position 139,008,877 of record CM061545.1, read on the forward strand.
CATTATCAACTATGGAAGTAGTGGAAGAGATCTTTGGAACTTTGGTATCTTGGGTATGCCAACCCTTGTCTTTCTTTGACACTTCTCCTATCGAATGAAAGTCCACATAGTTTTTCATCTTCACTATAGAGACACCCACCACATTATCCAACACCACTTTATTTAATGGATCAAGGTCACGGTAGAAGATCTCAAGTAGCATCTCCTATGGGACTTCATGATTTGGGTATCGAGCCAATTTTCCATTAAATCATTCCTAAGATTCAAAAAATGGCTCTCCATTCATTTACAAAAAATTAACTATATCATCCTACTTTTGAAGAATTTTAGATGGTAGGAAGTATCTATCAAGAAACACTATAGTAAGATCATCCCAAGATGTAATTGAGTCAGGTGAAAGTGAGCGGAGCCATTAAACCGCCTCGCCCATTAGTGAGAATAGGAATAGGCGAAGTCAAATTGATTCTTGAGTAATGTGTTCTATATTGAATGGTGCACACACTTCCATGAAATTCTTCAAATAAACATTTGGTTCCTCAAATGCTTGACCCCTGTAAAGTCTTTTCATTAGCAACATGTGAAGCATGAAGCTAGTCACATGGAACACTCTGTTCCCATTAGTTGATGGGATACAAATTTCACTTGTTTGTCCCGCTTCATTTAGTTGGCCCTCATCATCTAGGGGACTATCAAAGGGGCCCATGTTGTACGCATTATCACTCATTGTTCCATTAACACTTCGATCACCTAAAAAAAATTAAAAACAACAAATAAAGTAAACTATACCACCCTGGGTATTCCTAAGTAATAATCACACCACACAAGTGAAATCTATATTCCACTCCCCGGCAATGGCGCCATTTTGATAATGCTCAAATCTCTCCCATGTTTGAGGGGTGAGGCAATCATTGTCAATAACCCAACTAAAGTTTGGGTCGAATCCACAATGAGTGAATTATAATTTTCAGGTCCTATGGGTGATCTAATTACAAAAAGGTCACCCGAAATGCTAACAAACACGACATGTAAAATAAAATGAGGGGATTGGTTTTGAAATTGTTTGTGACAATCTTTGGCTAACAACACACTAAATAGCACTTTTGATGTAAACTCAAGTTTGGGATTATGTCTATCTAAAAGTAAGAGCATGTGGGTTGTGTTGGTTTCACATGAAACTTAGTTTTTATCTAAAGGATAGGCTAGGTGAAAGATCATTATGGTTAATCTTTCCATAAAACCACAATGATTTCATCCATTGGCTTTTTCGAGCATCTATCAAGTGTGCAATTCGTAATAACCCAAATCCTCAATCAAGCATACCTATTTCTAGGATGATGCTCTTGACATGATTTACAATCCAATTACACTTATTTATAAGATTGGAAAATGTAGTAGACCATAGGCTTAATTGTCTACCATTGCCTTGTCTCCTTATAACCCTCTTTCAAGGATGTTATAGGTTACCTCAAGTTCACGTTCATACCTCTTTTAAGGATGATGAAGGGTTTCTAGGGTTTGTCCTTTTTACCCATCAAACCCATTTGGAGATTTATGGTTTTCACCTATAAATTCCAACTCATAAATTCAAGTAATGATGGAATCCATACTCAACAACAAGCAATCATGCCAACTAAAGTACACCCACAGACAATTACACATTAGTTCAATATAATTAAAAGACAAAATTACTTAGCTACTCATGAAGATAGTAAAGAGCGATATATCATGAGGATTATCAAAAACATTCATTTTTTCCTAAATTACTAAGAAATCAAGCCTCCGCAATTTATTACAAACTTGCCCAATTAGGGTTTCTTTCTTTTAAATAAAAAATGTCTATGAGGTAAGAAATACGCAAAGAATAAAGGGTTTTTACCTAAATATGGTTTGGGATTTTTCTATGTGATTTCACAAAACTTTCTTTGGTTAAATTTCGGTTGAACCGCGATCGCGCAGACATGACTGCGACCGCGGCTATGCGACCGCGGATGTGCTCCAAAATTGCATTATGCTAACCATCTTGACTAACTGCAACTGCGGCTTGAAGACCGTGGTCATGGTAACCGGGGCTGAACTAGTTCAGGTTTTAAGCTGCACTACATTTTCTTCTATTTGATCGCTTATTTTTCATCAATCAACATCATTTCACCTTCTCAAATAGATACCTGCAAAATTTTGATATTAGTGCATTTAAACCATGTTAATGTCTCATTTTCTAATACAAAACATGGTAGTGTGCATGAATGTTTAGTGCAAATGAGTGGTAAAATCACAACACATCATATATCACCAAGGAGAAGCACCCCACCAAGTCTTATCGACCAATCAATTTCTGAAATTAGTATTTCGTCAATCCACACATGCAGAACAACCTTAACCCAATGAATATATAAATCACACCCCCGAAGAAGAAAATACCAAATCTCGACACCAAGGCGAAGGTCAAGACCACTAATGGAAATTAAACCATGCAACTCAACATAAAGATTCTCTAATTTGAAACCTTAAGAGGTTGTCATAAGAAATATCACCTATCCTTAACTCTCTAACTCCACAACGACAAGAACCATATCACATAAAGAATAAAGTATCCAACCCTACACCAATACCAAAAGAAAATAATCATCACGAGATTAACTCAACTAACCTAAAAGACAAATCCAAGACACCTCGACATCACCATCAAAACCACTATTAGACGATCAACTAGACACATTTGATAAACGAACTGCAAACTGATCAACCTCACAAATGGTTTACATCGAGTGGGATAGGCAATGCTAAAACCTCAGCAACACAAGAGGCAAGTCTAAGAATCTCAAACAATGAAATGGGAAATATCTCTAGAACCATAACAAAACCATGGAAGGCCAACTTGCCTTCACTTCCATAATCTACTCCACCAATATAGCATACCCAATAGATGCAAAAAATAACTAACCTTACTTTGCTATAAGAGAGAATTCATCAAACTGAGCTAGTCGCCCCATACAATGAATACATATCGTAAGAAATGGAATTTTAGTTATATACTACCAGTCTAGCCATCGACATGAAAGTGTTGATCAACATCAAATAATAAAATTAGTAGAAACATTGATATACACATCAATGTAAAGGATAGGTGGTTCCAAACATAAAATTAGTAAAAATTACCACTATCGGTCCATAAGAAGGCCAATATGTTAAGGTTACAAGACTAGAACCTGAATGACACACCTATAGGGGAAAATATTAATATTGATCCACACCATCCAATATGTAACACCCCAAAATTGGGTCCCGAGATATCACACGGTGCTTAGGGGCATAAGTGACCCTAAGCTAACCCTTCTACTGGCATTACTCATAAGCAACTTAATAAAATGCTCAAGTATACATGAGATAAGAGAAAACATAGAATTTATTTGAACTTGATCAATACAATTATGAACTTTACAAGGTTACAACTCTACTTTTACAAATGAAACTAATACTGAATACATCAACTTCTACTGATTGTCTATGAAGCCTCTAATAGTACTGGCTTTAGATAGATGGATCATGACTCCCAACTACCCAATATCAATATGAATAAAGTAAGAAAATATGATACTCCTCGACTTGTATAACTGACTCAAGCCCTCGAATAAAAAAGAGTCATCATCTGCTGACTGGAAGCTGCAAACTTACTTAATGTGGTATCTGCACTATAACTTATACCTACATTATAAGGAACTGTAGCATATAGAAATATAAGAGGGTCAGTACTTTAAAGAATGTACTGAGTATGCAGGAGTGCAATGCAACATTATAAATAATATCATAAATGATTATGAAAAATCATGCATACTGACGATAACGACCTTCTTTGCTAGAACTAATTAAAGTATATTCCTTGAAACTCATCATTAGTAATGAAAGAATTATATATTTCATAAATCATTATACTCAACTCAAACCATTTAAATCATGACTTAGAGTGACTAGGTAACTCATGAAACTTGAACTCTTATGGACTTGGCAGTTTCTTATAACCGACATAACTACACCATGTGAGCCATATGGAGTCCAACGTTTTACCCTCCTAAGGAGAGAACCCCATATTGGAGGGGGTGTTGTACTCTTTCCAGGGAGTATAAACTCAATCTCATTAACACAATCCCATACTCAGCCTCTGGCCCACAATTATCAACATCAATCCTATGGTGGCATGTAGTTTCGGGGAAGTACTACATTTCCAGCTCGGTGCTAAATACTCCTCCCAGACTCATCTCAGAACGCATTAGGAAATCCACCTTAATCAATATGAACTCATGGGTCTAAAATAGAGACCAAAACATAAATATATATATCTCGTCGGTAAATCATATACAACTGTGAATTCCTAACTCGACTCAAAATCAAACAATCTTCCTCAACATTAAAATGTATCAATTCATTAAGTCATGGTAACATCAATAACTTTGAGGAAATATCAAGACTCATTATAACAACTCAATCTCATGAATTAATATACTCGATAATCCAATTTATTATAAGGAGGCTTATATTTTGACACATGTATTGAAAGCACTTGAAATACCAACTCATGGTAGAAATATGAAATTCACAATATTAAATATCAAGTCATAATTTGGAAGTTGTAAAATACTCATGTATTAAAAACATCAAGAAAACATCATAGAACTCATTCTTGACTCTCAATCTCAAATATCAATATATATATATATATTCAATAATCAAAATTCTCGTAGAAAAGCTTAAATCATGACTCTTATCTCAAATCATTCAAAATCATCAACTCATAATAACAATATTCAACTCATGGTATAAGTTCTCAATTTAAGGAATAAAATGATTATATAGTCATGTGTATCAATCTTTATTTGCTCAAATATCCTAAATCATTAATAAAGTAATTTGGGTGTAAACCCACTTTCAAAATAATGGATTTCAATAGTAGAAATTAAATCTTTGTGCACAAGAACGAAAGAAGTGTTCTTGTTAAAACCCCACATACCTTGAATTATAAATATGTGAATAACAGACTTGATTGGAACTTCTTTCTCGCACTTTTAGGCTAATATTCTTGATGCCTTTGACTAGGAAAGCTTGATTCTTGAACCACTTGATGAAATCTATGGGAGATTCTTGAATTTCTTAGAAGAATATTGGAATTTTTTGGGTCTTGGAAGAAAACCCTAGCTTCTAGAGAATTCTTGGAGAGATTGGAGAGAAATAAGAGAAAATGATCTTCCCTTTACTACTTGGACATATTTATAATACCAAAATGGGTGGAAAATGCCAAAATGCCCTTCTAAAAAAGCTGAAATTCGCTGATCGGGGCTTGTGACGGTTTACCTGACGGTCTGTCAGAGGGACTGACGGTCCACCAAGTCGTTCTTCACTTGAGTGCCAAAAATGGGATGTTGTGCCTTGAAGTGACGGTAGAAGTGATGGTCCTTCAAGAATCTCACAGTCAACTAGATCGTCCATCAATCGGGGGCCAAAAATAAAACATTCTGCCTCAACCTGACGGACCCCTTGACGGTCCATCAACTTTTTGACGGTCCACCACTTTGGCCGTCACACTATGACCAAAAAGAGGGGTAACTGCCTTGGCTTAACGGGACACTTGACTATCCACCAAGGACTTGGAGGTCCGTCAGGTCAACCATCAGGCCTGGGCAATTCCGATATTTTTTAGTAAAATGGCCATAACTCCCCAGTTCGATGAAATTGGCACCGATGGAAAGCTTATTCAATGCGCTACTTGACAAAAAGTAAAAATTAGAGAAATTCTACACGATTCTATCATCATTGACTTTGGAAGTCCTTTCCATATACTCAGAAGACGGATTTAGACTCAAGGAACAATCGGGGTATTACAATATCTCCCCCTTGGAAACATTCATCCTTGAATGTTGCTAGTTTCGCCAAGAACACGGAGAAAACTAAAGATACATAGCGTAAAAACCTTGCTAATATGAATCTCTATATTTCAAAGCTTTTGAGTACTTTGATGAATGTATAACTCAAGGTGAAAGTAGCTATACCATTGGATCCGAGACTGGAAAATAATAGAATAGAGGATAACTATAATTCTCAACTAAGTCTGAGCTGGTTTGCCTTCTTCTTATAATAAAGAGAGGGATCATACTGAGATTTTAGGATTCACTTGGTGTGATCAGGGTGCAGTCATACTCATAGACTGCGAAGTGATAATTTATGCAACTGTAGGTCACAAGGAACAAGGTTAAAATTATACAATGGGTATTACATTGTCTGGGTTAGAATACTTGGAAAAAATAAAGACCGTTCAATGAATACCTACACAATAAATCATAATTAGTTATTCGGATCTGAAACTGATACCAGATACAAATACTGAACTGAATTCGTAGCTTTTGGGTGCGAGAAACCACTTCCCGGATTGACCGTACTTATGAAACTTCGAGTGGTAAGACCATACTAGTTTCGAAAAATGAAATACCATAGAACCTATCTGCTAAATTTTAAAAACTGGGTTGCCAACAATGAAAATGGAATCATACTAGATACTCATACTTAAGTGGAGGATTCCTTCAACCCCTTACCAAGGAATTCTAACGGTACTGTAATGCCCCAAAAAATCAAAATCCATATTAGCTCCATGTTTCAAGATCATGCATAGTACATCATGGTTCCTTGGTAGTTTTATGATCAAGTTTTATGTGAATTAAGGTCTCAAATATGTCCTAGCTATTGTGTGAATCAAAACATTCTTTACCGATTGAATTCTTGAGAAGGATATTGGTATCGTCAACTTCAAATGAGAATATCTCTTATTATACTACAAATTTTTGATCCCATGACCTACCAACGGATAGATAATTTAATAAGATTTTTGTCTATACCAAATTCGCCTAAAACGGACACCCGATGAAGAAATTATGGCTATTTTACGTTTATGCTATAAGACAAATACCATTTCAGTGCATGGCGCGTCGCGCCGGAGGCCAAAATGTCACTCGTCAATTTCCTGAAAGCTTCCACGATAGCCCCGATTTGTGCCAAGCTTCCAGGTCACAATAATTGGCCTTTTACCAAGATTCGCATCGCACCGGGCCCTAAATCAGAATAAATTTTGAGTAGTTTTCAGTTTTCATTTTAAACTCCTCAAGGTCAATATGGTAACTTCCCAAAACCCTATATATACTATTTAAACACTGTATTAAATCCCCAAAGCATCCCTTTACATTAATTTTATCAAAATTTACTCAAGAACAAGTCTAGGGTTTCCATTGGGGTTTCAAGCTTCAAGCAAATTCAACCGTAGATTCCACGAATTCTTAATCTAAGGTATGTGTAGTATTCATCTATGGATCCAATCCATTCATAGAGATCAAGAACCATGTTTTTAAATGTTATTTTGTAAACTTTTTGTGGTGATATAAGCATGTACATGATGATGATTGTTTTTTAAGTTTAAAAATGATATCTAAAGATGTTTTCATGAAATATATGTGGTTGTTAGTTGAAAAACTTGAACTTTAGGTGGTTTGATCTGATGCAAGTATGAAATCCACCTATTATTTAAAGAATGCATGCAAGGTGTTTCATAAAATGCCTAGGGTTCTAGAAACTCATCATTACATGATTCCATGATATCTAAATGACAAGTCCATATTAGCTATACATTTCCTTATGAATTTTCATTCTATTTATTTGTTGTTGTGGTGGTGGTATAAAGCATGTGTGATAATGGAAATATGAATTATATACACGAAATGTATCCATGCTCTTCCTGCCATGTTGAGATGTGAATAAATACATGAAGTATACTATCCCCTACTTATAATATTGTGAATTGTGGACTCTAATCTTGTGATCAAGTCATATCATGTGTGCCAGTTTCCTTCTATCAAGCCCTGTAGGTATTCGTACCCAAAAAATATAGATGTGATCCTAGAGCCATGTCATGTGCCACGATAAAACTCAATCAAGCTCTACTCTATAGAACTCAGTCAGTCATGTGACTCAGGAAACATCAGAAATCTCATGATCTCAGTTAACTTTTAGATAATAGTACTATTCCGTCAATCAACGAATGTCAGTTATTCAGTCCATGTATAGCTAGTTGAATCATGTTCAGTCCCTTCATATGGGAGTAGAAGTTAGCACCGACTGAACCCAAGGATGGGAACTCACCTGCCTGTTCTGGGTGTGATTCTAAGCAGTCATCCTTGTGTTCCATAACTACGTTGCCAGCGTAGGTTGAGACATCTTAACTTGTCAGATTTGGGTTGATGAGGTGGCTTAACCTGTCAATTTAGGGTCCCATCATTCTCACTTTGAGTACCCGCCAGATAAGGATCACTCACAACTGTCCTTACCAGTGGCGCGGTATTGAAACCCCTCCAGTCGGGGCAGAGATTGGAGCCCAGCTTAGCCGTAATGGTATACATGGGGCATGTCAGTTAAACAACTACCTACAACAGTTTCAGTATTTGTCTCAGTAAAAAAACTCTGATAGTTCTTCAGATATCAGAACACCAGGACTATTAGATACAGTCAAATCCAGTTAGAGCAATGGGACTTAGAGAGTTCTACCAGATTCAGGACTGTCAGACATAGTCGCTCATGCTATCAAAACTATAGTTCCAGTCATGTATTAGTTTACTTATTTAGCTACCACATACTCATGATCTCAGTTGCTATGTATGTATGTTTGTACTCTTACGTTCATATCAGTCAGTTAGTTAGCATTGTTCATGCATGTAAACCCTTTGCAATAGCCTACCTCACTCGTATACTCAGTAATCCAGTTGTACTGACGCATTTACTCTATGGTGCTTTCTTTTCATGTTACACCATAGGGCCAGAGCCATGAGTTCCAGACCAGCAGTAGCTTTCTAGTCGCAGTGTTGCAGTGAGTCCTCATCCATCTGTGGATAATATGATTTGATTTATTTATTTATTACTTCAGTTTAGTTTTACGGAGTTAGTTGGAGACATGTTCCATCAACTCCTTATTTAGACAGTACTTAGAGGCTTTTAGATTTAGTCAGATTTAGCTATCAGATTCAGTATTCATTTTTATATTCAGTTGTTTTGGGTATTCATTACCCCATGGATGTTACTATATCTCTTAAGTTGAACCTTATGGCCTACATGTATAGGTTTTTCACGTATTATATGTATATTATTCAATGTACAGGTACAAATATCAGTCATAGGTTATCTTGTGGTTCCTCGGGATCATGAGCACCGTGTAGCATTCCAATTCAGAAAATTGAGGTGTTATAAACTTGGTATCAGAGCCTAAGGTTCAATACAGTTTTACAAATTCTGAAAGCCACATCTAGTAGAGTCTTGTGCATGGGTGTGTTGTGCGCCACATTTATGTACAGGAGGCTAAAGATGTATTAGGAATAGTTTCCCTTCTTTCAGCATTCATGTCATGCTAGTGAGCATAATCTCAAGTTAAAATCCCAGTCTAATCCGTTCTTCTCTTGTTTTAGAATATGGCTTGAAAGAGAAGAAACTAGCCAGCTCCTCAGCCAGAAAATCCTTTGGGCGAACATGTTTCTCATCTGGAGTTTAGAGCCGCATTCACCATACTTGCTCAGTCTGTGGATGCCTAAAATGAAAGGCCACCAGCTATTCTGGCGAATCCTGTGGAAAATTCCACAGCAGCTAGGATTCAGGACTTCACCCGAATAAACCCTTCATCTTTCCATGGGTCTAAGTCTGATGAAGACCCTCAGGAGTTCATTAACCAAGTTTAGAAGGTTATTGACATCATGGGTGTTACTTCTATTCAGAGTACTGAGTTAGCCATATATCAGTTGCACGATGTGGGTCACACTTGGTAAAAATAGTGGAAGTCTGAAAGGGTAGATAACGCGGGTCCCATTGGGTAGAAAGAATTTTTCACGACTTTCTTAGACAGATTCTTTCCCTAAGAGATGAGGGTAGCCAAAGTTCTTGAGTTCATCAACATCAGGCAGGGAAATATGACGGTTAGGGAGTATTCTATAAAATTTACTATGCTAGCCAGGTATGCCCCTCATGTGGTTACAGACAATAGGGCTAAGATGACCATGTTCGTGCTAGGGATGAACATTAGCGTGGTAAATGAGTGTATATCTTTGATGCTGAACAGTGATATGACCTCAGCTAGACTTATGACCCATGCTCAGCAGATAGGGGAGAAGAAGGTTAGGACTAGAGAGAGGTAGAACAAGAGAGCAAAATCAGGCAATTTTAGTTTTGCTCAACCCAAATCAAAGGGAGGGAACTGTTCGCAGTTTCGTCCTATGTCAGCAGCTCCAGCTCTTTCCTTCGCTAGTGCCCCCGTGTCAAAATTCAGAGACGGCAGTAGAGACAAAGCACCAGGCTCTAAATCTCAGGGTAGTGTTAGCAGTTCCCGAACAAATCCCCTTTGTCAGGGTTGTCGTAAGAACTACAAGGGTATTTCCAGAGTAGGTACTGATGTCTATTTTGGTTATGGAAAGACAGGCAACAGCATTAGAGAGTGTCCGCATTCAGGTCTTTAAGGTCAGCAAATTCATTCCGCAGCTCAGTCCGGTCGCCCGAACCAGCAGGGTGCCACTTCCAGTGCTACTAGTGGGCAACGCCTAAATAGACTCTATGCTCTTCAAACTCGACAAGATCAGGAAAATTCTCCTAATGTTGTTACTAGTACGTTACAAATTCTCCATGTTCATGTTTATGCTTTGCTAGACCCAGGTGCATCCTTGTCTTTTATTACTCCATACATAGTAGTCGATTTCGGAATTAGTCCCGAGATTTTAGCAGAGCCCTTTTCAGTCTCCACCACAGTGAGCAAAACCATCATAGCCCGGTAGGTATACAGGAACTGCCCGATTATGATATTTCAGAAATCACGTCAGTAGATTTAGTCGAGTTAGAGATGACGGACTTTGATGTCATTCTCGGTATGGATTGTCTTCATTCATGCTATGCCATAGTCGACTGCAGGAACAGGATAGTTCGGTTTCAGTTCCTGAATGAGCCCGCCTTAGAGTGGAAGGGTAGTGTATCAACGTTCAAGGGTCAGCATGTTTCCTACCTCCGGGCAAGGAAAATGATTTCTAAGGGGTGAGTGTTTTATCTCGTGCATGTTAAAGATTCCAGTTCTGAATGTCCCAATATTGAATCAGTCCCAGTGGTTAGTGAATAATCAGATGTCTTTCTCGAAGATCTTCCAGGCATTCCTCCCAAAAGAGAAATAGACTTTGGCATAGACCTTCTCCCAGATACTCAGCCTATCTCTATCCTGCCATACAGAATGGCACCAGCAGAACTTAAGGAACTAAAAGATTAGTTGAAGGATCTCTTCGATAAGGGATTCATCAGGCCCAGTGTATCCCCATGGGGTGCGCCAGTCTTATTTGTGCGCAAGAAAGATGGTTCTCTCAGTATGTGTATTGATTACCGTCAGCTCAACAAAGTTACGGTCAAGAATAGGTATCCACTTCTTAGAATAGATGATCTGTTTGACCAATTTCAGGTTACCAATTATTTCTCCAAGATAGACCTCAGATCAGGCTATCATCAGCTCAGAGTTAGAGAATGTGACATCCCGAAGACAGCTTTCCGTACTCGGTATAGTCACTTCAAATTTCTAGTCATGTCCTTTGGTCTAACCAATTCCCCTACAACTTTCATGGACTTGATGAACCGTGTGTTTATACAGTACTTGGACATGTTCATCATAGTCTTTATAGATGATATTATGGTCTATTCTCGCACTGAGTGTAATCATTTAGACCATCTCCAAATTGTTCTTCAGACACTTAGAAATCATCAGTTATTCGCCAAGTTCAGTAAGTGAGGGTTTTGTCTAAGATCAGTAGAATTCCTTGGCCATTTTATTTTCAGTGAGAGCATTAGAGTAGATCCTCATAAAACCAAAGCGGTAAGAAACTAGCCCATACCCGTATCTCCAATAGATATAAGGAGTTTCTTGGGTTTTGTTGGATATTACAGATGGTTTGTCGAGGGATTTTCTTCTATTGCATCTCCTATGTCCACATTGACTCATAAAAAGGTCAAGTTTCAGTGGTCAGATTCATGCAAGAAGAGTTTTTAGGTATTGAAGACTCGACTCACTACAGCTCTAGTTCTAGCTCTTCTAGATGGTTTAGATGGGTTCATAGTATATTGTGATGCATCCAAAGTGGGTTTAGGTTGTGTTCTCATGCAGCATGGTAAGGTCATAGCCTATGCCTCAAGACAATTAAATCCACATGAGAAGAATTATCCTACTCATGATTTAGAGTTAACAGCTGTAGTTTTTGCCTTGAAGATTTGGAGGCATTATCTTTAGGGAGTTCATGTAGACGTCTTCACAGATCATTATAGTCTCCAGTATGTCTTTTCTAAAAAAGATCTCAATTTTCATAAGAGAAGGTGGTTAGAGCTCTTGAAGGACTATGATATGAGTGTCCTTTATCATCCGGGCAAGGCCAATATTATGGTCGATGCTCTCAGTAGACTCTCCATGGGTAGTATTTCTCACGTTAAGGATAGGAAGGAAAAGATAGATAAGGAAATCCATTATCTTGCCAGACTAGGCGTTCGCTTAGTCGACTATTCAGAGGGTGGTGTATGTGTTCAGAGTAGTTTAGAGTCATCTCTAGTTTCCGAGGTGAAAGAAAAGAAAGACATGGATCCTAGCCTTGTCAAGCTGAAAGAGTTAGTTCAAAATTAGAAAGTTCAGTTTTTCTACAAAGGGGGAGATGGTATTCTTCGTTGTCAGGGTCATTTGTGCATTCCAGGTGTAGATGACTTGAGGCAACGAATTCTTGCTGAAGCGCATGGTGCGAGATACTCCATTCATCCAGGGGCCACTAAGATGTACCATGATTTGTGGGAGATCTGTTAGTGGAGTGGGATGAAGAGTTATGTTGGAGAGTTTATGGCTAAGTGCTCCATATGTCAGTAGGTTAAGATAGAACATCAGAAACCTTGTAGTTCCACACATGAGTTCACCATTCCTACTTGGAAGTGGGAAAAAGTGAACATGGACTTCATGATGGGTTAGCCTAGAACTCGTCATCAACATGATTCAGTTTGGGTCATTGTAGACAGAATGACCAAGTCAGCCCATTTTCTTCCAATTCGTACCTCCTATTCAGTCGAGGATTATTCCAAAATCTATATCAGGGAGTTGGTCAGATTACACGGTGTTCCCTCATATATCATATAAGACAGAGGTACCCAGTTCACCTCTCACTTCTAGAAAGCATTCCAAAAGGGTTTCGATACCCAAGTTCATCTTAGTACAACGTTTCATCCTCAGACAGATGGTCAAGCAGAAAGGACCATTCACAATCTTAAAGATATGCTAAGGGCGTATGTAATTGATTTAAAGGGATGTTGGGAGAACCACTTGGCCTTGATTGATTTTGCATACAACAATAGCTATCATTCCAGTATTTAGATAGATCTAGTCAAAGCTCTCTATGGTAGGAGATGTAGATCTCCGATCAATTGGTTCGAAGTTGGTGAGGACTCAGTCATAAGTCCTAACATAGTATTCGACACCTTAGAGAAAGTTCAGTTGATCAGAGATAGACTCTGGGATGCTTAGAGCCAACAGAAGTCTTATGCAGATGTTCGTAGGAACGATCTCGAGTTCAAGTACAACGACTATGTCTATCTTAATATCTCTCCCATAAAGGTAGTGAAGAGGTTTTGCAAGAAAGGGAAACTCAGTCCCCGATATGTCAGTCCCTTCAAGATTCTCAGTTGCTTCGGCAAGGTAGCTTATAAGCTAGAATTGCCTTTAGATCTAGCCTCAGTTCATTGATTCTTCCATGTCTCTTTGCTCAAGAAGTGCATAGGTGACCCATCAATTGTAGTCCCTTTTCAGAGCATTGACATTCAAAACAGCCTCTCTTATGAAGAGATTCCAATCGAAATCTTAGACTATCAGACTTGTCAATTGAGGAACAAAGAAGTCCCTCTAGTTAAGGTTCTTTGGAAAAATTAGTCTCATGAGGGATCTACTTGGGAAACAGAAACAAATATGCATACCAAGTATCCTCACCTCTTCCCCACAAATTCAGAACAAGCTCAAGGTAACAGTTCTCCTTAAACTTATTCAGTTTCATGTTCATATCCCTAGTTTAAACTTGGTATCTATTATCGTTGCATACTCATTCATGCATTTATGTATCAATTCAATTATAAGGTCATGCATCAGATATGCATTTTAATCAAGAGAAGCTCAGTTTATCAGATTGCTCAGTTACGCATCCATGTACTAGTTATCATTTCATCAGATATGCATGAGTTTAGTATGTTTAGCATGTAATTCATGAGATCATGTTTCAGTCCTTCATGTTTAGTTCATGTTCAGCTTTTCTTATTCTTCCCTCTCAGTTAAGTCTCATTTGAGGACGAACGTTCCCAAGGGGGAGATATTGTAATACCCCAAAAAATCCAAATCAATATTAGCTCCATGTTTCAAGGTCATTCATAGTAAATCATGGTTCCTTTGTAGTTTAATGATAAAGGTTGATGTGAATTAAGGTCTCAAATATGTCCTAGCTATTGTGTGAATCAAAACATTCCTTACCGATTGAATTCTTGAGAAGGATATTGGTATCGTCAACTTCAAATGAGCATATCTCTAATTATAATATGATTTTTTGATACCATGACCTACCAATGTATATATAATTTAATAAGCTTTCCGTCGATACCAAATTCACCTAAAACGGACCCCCGGTGAAGAAGTTATAGGTATTTTAAGTTTCTGCTATAAGACGAATGCCATTTCAGTGCATGACACGTCGCGCCGGAGGCCAAAATAATACCCGTCAATTTCTATAAAGCCTCTACGATATCCTCAATTCGCGTCAATCTTGTAGGTCGCAATAATTGGTATTTTACCAAGCTCCGCGTAGTGCCGGGGCCCTAAATCGGGATAAATTTTGCGTAGTTTTCAGTTTTCATTTTAAACTCCTAAAGGACAATATGGTAACTTCCCAAAACCCTAAATATACTCTTTAAACATGGGATTGAAGACCCAAATCAGACCTTTACATTAATTTTATCAAAATTCACTCAAGAACAGTCAAGAACAAGTCTAGGGTTTCCATTGGGGTTTCAAGCTTCAAGCAAATTCAACCGTAGATTCCATGAATTCCTAATCTATGGTATGCATAGTGTTCATCTATTTATCCAATTCGTTCATAGAGATCAAGAACCATATTTTTAAATGTTATTTTGTAAACTTTTTGTGGTGATATAAGCATGTACATGTTGATGATTGTTGTTTAAGTTTAAAAATGATATCTAAAGATGTTTTCATGAAATATATGTGGTTGTTAGTTGAAAAACATGAACTTTAGGTAGTTTGATCTGACGCAAGTATGAAATCCACCTATTATTTAAAGAATGCATTCAAGGTGTTTGATAAAATGCCTAGGGTTCTAGAAACTCATAATTACATTATTCCATGATATCTAAATGACAAGTCCATCTTAGCTATACACTTCCATATGAATTTCCATACTATTTATGTGTTGTTGTTGTTGTGGCATGAAGCATGTGTGATAATGGAAATATGAATTATATACACGAAATGTATAAATGCTCTCCCTACCATGTTGAGATGTGAATAAATACATGAAGTATACTATCCCCTACTTATAATATTGTTAATTGTGGACTCTAATCTTGTGATCAAGTCATATCATGTGTGCCAGTTTCCTTCTATCGAGTCCTGGGGGTATTCGTACCCGAAAAATATAGTTGTGTGCCTAGAGCCATGTCATGTTCCACGATAATTCACAGTCAAGCTATACTCTATAGAACTCAGTAAGTCATATGACTCAGGAAACATTACAAATCTCATGATCTCAGTTAACTCTCAGATAATAGTACTACTCCGTCAGTCAACGAATGTCAGTTATTCAGTCCATGTACAGCCACATGAATCATGTTCAGTTCCTTCATATGGGAGTAGAAGTTTGCATCTAGTAAACCCAAGGATGGGAGCCCAGCTTAGTCGTAATGGTATACATGGGGCATGCCAGTTAAACAACTACCTCCAACAGTTTCAGTATCATTCTCAGTAAAAGAACTCAGATAGTTCTTCAGATATTAGTATACCAGGACTGTTAGATACAGTCAAATCCACGTATAGCATGGGACTCCGAGAGTTCTACCAGATTCAGGACTGTCAGACACAGTCGCTCATGTTATCAGAACTATAGTTCCAGTCATGTATTGGCATACAGATTTAGCTACTACATACTAATGATTTTAGATAATATGTATGTATGTTTATACTTTTACGTTCATATCAGTCAGTCAGTTAGTATTATTCATGCATGTAAACCCTTTGCATTAGCCTACCTCACTCGTATACTCAGTACTCCTGTTGTACTGACGCATTTGCGCTATGGTGCTTTCTTTTCATGTTTCACCATAGGTCTAGAGCCACGAGTTTCAGACCAGCAGTAACTTTCCAGTTGTAGTGTTGCAGTGAGTCCTCATCCATTCGAGGATAATATGATTTGATTTATTAATTTATTACTTCAATTCAGTTTTACGGAGTTAGTTGCAGATATGTTCCTTCAACTCTTTATTCAGATAGTACTTAGAAGCTTTCAGATTTAGTTAAATTTAGCTATCAGATTCAGTATTCAATTTTATATTCAGTTGATTTGGGTATTCATTACCCTACAGATGTTACTATATCTCTTCAGTTGAACCTTATGGCCTACATGTTCAAGTTTTCTGCGTATTATATGTATATTATGCAGTGTATAGGTACAGATATTTGTCATGGGTTAGCTTGTGGTCGCTCGGGGTCATCAGCACCATGTAACATTCTAATTCATAAAATTGGGGTATTACAGGTATAAAGGAGCAAGGAACTTCGGGCAAGATCTAAACAAGACATCTGAATCAGAGATCATAGAATTGCCATAATCCCCTACCTTGGAACATAAACCAGTAAATCATAAGTCAGAATAGAAGTACTAGGCCTCAAGTGATGCGTCTGCTTACTCTCAAACTTAACCATACTTCTCAAACGCTCTCTTAACTATACTATACCCTTCCGATACTATACTTAATCGATGCGACTTATAATCCTCACATGGCATTAATGCTTCCATCTACTCATATCTCCTCAAACCAAACCCTATCATCATTTTTATACCTAACCTAGAACCACCAAATTTGCCACATGACACCGTTCTGAATCATTGACATCCATATATCTACATTTTTATAACTTCTCACTTCAAGTGTAATCTTATTACCTTTTCGACAACTCCAATCCAACTAGTACTAGTCATGTACTAAGGTGCAATGTATCTATCCACACGTACACAAACTCTTCACTTTAATTTTCCCCTCACACACATGGAATTACACAAAACAAACATACAACAACCTTTCCAATCATAGCACATTAAACTTTAACTAACCATGGCATGTATCAAAGACTTAGCCTCAATCTTACTTCACCCTACCGCCTAACCAAAGTAAGCATGCCACCCTCTGATATTGATAAGGAAATATGTTCTCTCTCCCGTCTAAACAACCATTCACCACTAATATCTTGACTAAGGAAAGGCAACTAAAAGATTAGAGCATGAGGATTTGACACATGAATAGATACTATGAATAACTTGACACTCAACTGAGGCTTGAAGAATAGAGGATTTAACATCATAAACTTATCAAAGAAATATAGCCCGAGGACATGCACGATATAAATCTGAATTTTTGTTGATCATTAGAAGCATTACTTCAGTACTTGAACTGAACATACCATAAGACTTGAGTACTTGAATCATGATCCGCATGACCAAAATCTGGAACTCGTAATTTACGGAAAGTAATTCCAACTGCTAAAGATCTGAAACTCCGCATTTTGGGAACTAAGAGAGGGCACAATTCTCTATGGTATGCATGAGTTATGATTATGGAAATGAAGCGTAAAGCATGAGTAATTATTGGAAAAATTGAAAAGTTCCAAAATAAAAATGGGTCGAGCATCATTCTTTCCCACCGGTACCTACAACTTACTTGTACATCTCCTAAGATCCAGGAGCTTAACTTGGTTACTCGTCCTATCATCTCCCCCTTAGACTTAAGCCATCACTCTAAATAGGTGAACCACCATATACACACTAATCTAAACTGAAATCATTTTACTCTAGAGTTCGGGATATAATCAATACACAAGAACAATAGAATTTAATACGAGTAACTACATCTGAAATTATACAACCACTTCCTTACACAACCGTGTGAATTACATACTGTCCCCCTATACCTCCAGTAGTCATCATATGATACCCATACGCTCACTAACTTCAGATCTACATGATCTTCCCCATAGTCAGAGTATACACCACCTAACACTCAACCCTCATTCCTATTAACTCAATTTTTTTGAAATTTCGAATCTTAGACTCTACTGCTCAACTTGAATACTTCCCAACCCTTGAAAGATCATACTACTACCGTTATAACCTACTAATATCACGCTTGTAGACTTATATTTCCAAAAGTTGAGAATTAAACTCATACAAAAAAATGGCTCAACATTTTCAATCTAAACCCCTTAACTCCGCCATCAAAAATATTGTTCATTACCTGACTAGTCTTTTCTCCACCTAGTAACTCCACAGTGCCATTATCTACACCACTTGCAATGATCCTCGAAAATAGTACATCCCCATAGCATTTTGGGCAAACTTCCTTATCATGGATACAATATCAAACTTAATTACAAGCCGATTAGACTCAAGCTCTTGTATACACTATTCAAACCTATTAGATCACTTCTTTATAACTAGCACTATTAACCAAGAAATCATCACATCCACCTTCATGGCCACCAATCATCCAAGCTTAATGCCTAGCACTCAACATAACTTACAACTCCACCTCACACACAAAGTTTTCACTTGGAACAATAAAAGAGAATATCCATAAACGCTAGCCTACTTAAACCTCATAACAATAATTGGTCATAATTATATGGCCTATATCATTTCCAACCCATCAAATCATCCTTCTTCTACCCATCATTACTATCTATCCTTCATACCTAGCGTAACTTAGTTCATAGCTCTCTAAGCCTCAACTTAACTTCCTCTTGCAATCTCGGGAGGACCCTAGTTAACAATACTCATTCACTATGTATCTTCATCCATAATCTATACTCGTCTTATGTAACACACCATCAAAAACTTTTTTTCTACTTCCGCAAACTACTATTTACCTTAACCAATAACTCTTTCTCCTCCTTCCACGAGCTAATATACAAGGACATATCACTTCATCACTAACTCGATCACAAGCAAAAAGGCTCGGCTATACATACTTTCAATAAATCACACTTACCACCCTTCTTTCCACCACACCTCTAAACCCAGTTCCAATCAGTACGAGGAAATAAGATATACGAAGAGTCGCTAGTGAATCAAAATAGCCCTCACCCGGCTTCACTAGACTTTTAGTTTCAACAACATAATGATGACAAAATTATGAAAGGTAGAAACTTGGCATACAATATTTGATGATTTAGGAATACAGATCTCACTCTGTCTTAACTGAATGACTCGTAAGGGTGAGGACATAACATTAAGCCTGGGGAACTTATAACACGCTTGGAGGCTTTGCTCAAGCCGCTTTGTAAAACTTCTGAAACTCCACACTAGTAAGTCTGAAAGCATTATCAGAGGGAGAAATTAGAATTCGTTGATCATGTTACCCCAGGAATAGTACATAGATAAAGAAGTATAGACTATCAATATGGATTCTAAGGAGGAAATCTAGAAGCACAACTGACTTGGGCTTATTGCACGATTTATAAGCAAAGCATAATAAGGCACTAATAGGATACTTTCTTGCTCATTTACAACTTTATAACTATCTGTGGGGACGGTTTAAGAAAGTACTATCTGCAAAGAATTGAGTTTGACTGTCTCCAACACCTTGATAATAAGGCGGGGATGCCCTGAATAGGGTAAGATGAGAATCTGTAAAAGGGTCTCAATGAACCTTTCTATAGCACGATCTAAGACTTGAAAGAATGGAGACCTTTTCTAAATGCCTTGTAGCCTCTCGAACGAAAGCACAAAGTCTCTATACCATTCCGCGAAACTTTACTAGACACGGCTTCATTGACACCCTAGGACACTTCAACTCTGTGCTCTGATACCAAGTTTATAACGCTCCAAAATTGGGTCCTGAGACGTCATAGGGTGGTTAGGGGTATAAGTGACCCTAAGCTAACCTTTCTACTGGCATAACTCATAAGCAACTGAATAAAATGCTCAAGTCTACATGAGATTAGCGAAAACATAGAACTTATCTGAACTTGATCAATACAATTATGAACGTTACAAGGTTACAACTCTACTTTTACAAATGAAACTAAAACTGAATACATCAACTTCTAATGACTGTCTATGAAGCCTCTACTAGTACTGACTTTAGATAGATGGGTCAAGACTCCACACTTCCTAATCTCAATATGACTAAAGTAAGAAAATATGATACTCCTCAAACTGTATAACTGACTCAAGACCTCGAATCAAAAGGACTCATCACCTGCTAACTAGAATCTGCAAACTGACTGAATGTGGTATATGTGTTATAACTTGTACCTACATTGCAAGGCAATGTAGCATATAGAAATATATGGAGGTCAGTTCTTTAAAGAATGAACTGAGTATGTGGGGGTGCAATGCAACATTATAATACTATCATAAATGATTATGAAAAAATATGCATGAAGACGATAACGACTATCTTTGCTTGAATTAATTGAAATATATTCCTTGAAACTCATCATTAGTAATGCAAGCATTATATATCTGATAAATCATTATACTCAACTCAAACCATTTAAATCATGACTTAGAGTGACTCAGTAACTCATGAATCTTGAACTCTTATGGACCTGGGAGTTTCTTATAACCGACATGACTATACCATGTGAGCCGCATGGAGTCCAACATTTTTCCCTCCTAAGGAGAGAACCCCACGTTGGCGGCGATATTTTACTCTTTTCAAGGAGAATAACCTCAATCTTATTATCACAATCCCATACTCAGCCTCTGGCCCAAAATTATCAACATCAATCCTACGGTGGCACATAGTTTTGGGGAAATACCATATTTCCTGCTCGGTGCTAAATACTCTTCCCAAACTCAGCTCAGAACGCGTTAGAAAATCTACCTTAATTAATATCAACTCATGGTCTACAATAGAGACCAAAAAGAAATATATATATCTCATCGGTAAATCATATACAACTGTGGATTTTAAACTCGACTCAAAATCAAACAATCTTCCTCAACATTATGATTATCAATTCATTAAGTCATGGTAACATCAATAACTTTGAAGAAATATCAAGACTCATATAACAACTCAATCTCATGAATCAATATACTCACTAATCCAATTTATCATAAGGAGGCTTAAAGTTTGACACATGTCTTGAAAGCACTTGAAATACCATCTCATGATAGAAACATAAAATTCACAATATTAAATATCAAGTCATAATTTGGAAGTTATAAAATACTCATGTATCAAAAACTTCAAGAAAACATCATAGAACTCATTCTTGACTCTTAATATCAAATATCAATATATATATATTCAATAATCCAACTTCTCGTAGAAAATCTTAAATCATGACTCTTATCTCAAATCATTTGGAAATCATCAACTCATAATAACAATATTCAACTCATTGTATAATTTCTCAATTTAAGAAATAAAATGATGAAATAGTCATGTGTATCAATCTTGATTTGCTCAAATATCATAAATCATTAATATACTAATTTGGGTGTAAACCCACTTTGCAAAATCACGGATTTAAATAATAGAAATTAAATCTTTGGGCACAAGAACGAAAGAAGTGTTCTTGTTCAAACTTCACATACCTTGAATTATAAATTTGGGAATAAGAGACTTGATCGAAAAAATTTTCTCACACTTTTAGGCTAATATTATTGATGCCTTTGACTAGAAAAGCTTGATTCTTGAACCACTTGGAGAAATCTATGGGAGATTCTTGAATTTCTTGGAAGAAGATTGGATTTTTTTGGGTCTTGGAAGAAAACCCTAGCTTTTAGAGAATTCTTTGAGAGATTGGAGAGAAATAAGAGAAAATGATCTTTCCTTTACTACTTGGATATATTTATAATACCAAAATGTGCGAAAAATAACAAAATGCCCTTTTGAAAAAGCTGAAACTCGCTGACCGGGTCCTGTGACAGTCGACCTGACGGTCCGTCAGAGGGACTGAAGATCCACCTAGTCGTCCGGCACTCGAGCGCCAAAACTAGGATGTTCTGCCATAAAGTGAAGGTCAAAGTGAAGGTCCTTCAGGAATCTGACGGTCCACTAGATCATCCATCACTCAGGGGCCAAAAATTGAACATTCTGTCTCGACCTGACAAACCCCTTGACCGTCCGTCAACTTTTTGACGATCCACCACTTTGGCCATCACACGATGACCAAAAAAAAGGGTCACTGCCTTGGCTTGACGGGACAATTGATGGTCCACCAAGGACTTGGTGGTCCATCAGGTCCACCATCAGGCCTGGGTGATTCCGATATTGTTTAGTAAAACGGTCATAACTCCACCGTCCGATGTCAGATTTCAATGAAATTGGCATCGATGGAAAGCTTATTTAATGCTCTACATGAAAAAAAGTATAAATTAGAGAAATTCTACAAGGTTATATAATCAATCACTTTGGAAGTCATTTCAATATACTCATAAGATGGATTTTGACTCAAGGAACAATCGGGGTATTACAATCCAATACTAAATGAAATAATCTATAGGGGTGTCCATATAATCATAAACCCTATGTCATGACACACAATAATCTTTAAAAACCTACCCAGGCATATAATTATCGATATGTACAAAAACACAAATACACAAATTAAAAAGGTAAGTGCAAAAAATAAAAGTGCACCTACCATTACAAAATTCAAAGTCAAATGTCTCATGGGTCTAAGGGAAATCAAATTTGAACGGGTCTAAACAACAACAAAGAATTTGAATTATCAACTAAGGCACTAAGCGAACTAACTCTAACTTAAGGTGCCACAACATTATGATATTGATCCGAATGATCTTAGTAACGAATAATCTTAAGCCAGAGAGACTTTCTAGGCTTCTGAGTGATCTCTCTATAGTTATAAATAGCCCCTGAAGCTTCAACCTCAGAAATATGAGCTAACCCAAACTGGTTAACCAATTATTGCAAAAGGCACTCCCTACTGAAATATCTATCCTCCCTGAAATCATATCATACCTTATGAACTCTAGGTTGGCGAGCAATACATGTTAACTCTATTGTAGCATCCAACCTAAATTATAGCACTCTTTAGATAAATGTCTTATTTTGCCACAACCAAAAGAATCTCTTGGAAAACACTAATATGATACATACTTAATCATGAATGTCTGCAATGACCTATAGATCCATACCCAACACTACACAAGGTCTAATGAAAACTTTGACCATCATGATTACCATGACAATTATGAGAGCCACACATAGTTTGAACACTACCAACATAGAACAAATAGGATCCAAGTAAAGTTGACCTCAAAAAGGAGAATCCTCACTTTGGGATAGAATACCAATAGAACATTACTGATTACATGGTCTCTTACCACTAGCTCTTTAAGTCTCAGTGCATGCTCTCTATGTGTCTCTTGGGTGATCAACAACCTGAGGGAAGGAACACCCATTTTCTATCAAATGCTCTAATACCAAATAATGTGGAAATTTTAAGCCTCTAGTAATTCCACACACCATGTCATGTACTGAATGATATTTCATTGGAATATGCCTGGCCCACTCAAGAAAGACAATCTCATACTCTGAAACCGACAAGGAACCATGTTGAACACCAATAAATGCAACTCTATCATGATAACTGCTCGAAGAATCCGATGTTATCTCTAATGATGAGGTATCCACAAAAAATCTTAGGATCCGTAATGTTTAATCTCAAAAGTCTGAAGTGGTTGCAAACTCTACTGGATGCTAGGTTGGCCCCAAATAATCTAACTGGCATTGAAGCTCTTCCACATCTAACCCTTGTACCTTGGTATGATATTGCACTAAAGCTCTAGAAATACATGTGGATGTATAATCCACATCTATTGATAACCTTACATCTTTCATATGGGAAAAAGTCAAAGAATGTACTTGAGGCTCATGGAAATATGGATACACAATAAAGACTCAAGAAAATAATTTCCTATATCCTTTGAAAAATAGGATATAGATGTCTCCAAACCAATAAATATGTCTCTACTAGACACTTAACTTTTGTACCAACACACTAGTAAACCTGGGCTCTAATACAAATTTGGCATGATCTAATTTCTTAGGCAATAGTCATGATGGCACCCGCTAAAACCCTTCAGTAGGTTATCCAACTTGTAGTCTAAAATTGGTAGTAATGGACTTTCAAGAGAAATGAAGGAAGAATAATAAATAAATATAGTAAAAGACTAACATACATAAATAGTCCCAAAACATGGTTAAATTAGTACAAAAGCTTCTAATGTAATAAGACTTACAAGATGAAGTCCTAAGAAAATTAAATAATACAACCTATCACTAAATACAAAATAAAGACTAGACTAGTACATAAAGAAGAATAGAAATATTTTGAGAACCTAGTGCTCACCCTATGTGTCTGAACTATAGCTGCTTCGCATGATGCACACAATAACAACTTGATCATGTACCTTGATCTGCATGTGACCAAAGTGTAGTGTAAGTACAAAACATATGGTACTCAGTAGGCAACTACTGAATAATCTCTAATGATAACGGTAAAATAAAAAAATACAAGAAGGAATGAAAGTTATACCCAAATATCTAGAAAACTACATTATAAATAAAAGGAGACAATAGGTATTAACTATTCTAGTTTAGCCATATTAAGGGACCTAAATACTATATCATATATCACTAGCCAATATATGATTAAGGAGTAGAACAAGGACATGTATATATACATATATATATATATATACAAGGCCAATGAATAGATATACAACATGAATAAATTAAAGATGGTAAGAATATACGATAATACGATTACTACTAGAAATAGATACATATACATAAACTAGGATAACTCAAAGGTACAACCTAATAGTCACACTAGCATCTCTAGGCCTCTTAATCATAGTAGGAAATAACACTGACATAATCAGGTTCTCTACTATATATGTTTAAAACTGAGATAATTATCCATAATAAGTAACTATAAGGAAATGAATCATAATAATATTTCGAATATAAATAGCTTTCCCAAACAAAACTTGTCATGAACTAACCATAGAAATACCAATAACAATATAAAGTAACTAGATAGACCAGTCAAACAACACTTAAATTGGGCATCATAACCCAGACAGTCCAATCATCACACACAATTTACCATAAATAGTGCTCACCATCTATGCCTATGAAACCCTCATAAAGCTCATATTGTAGGCACATACTGGTGATAGGCAATGCGTATGCAAGGATGAATGTAAAAGAAACTATAATACTATAATAAATCCAAGCTCCATAATGTAACCCAATGTATATATCTCATCCATCTTGATGCCTCACTAAAGTATGACCTATGATAACCTCATTTCTATGGAACAATGACTCACAGACGAAAGGGACCTTAAGACGTTGGAGAGTACGTGTATACAACTACATGGCCTCTACTAGGATTTCCAGCAACCATCATCATTATCTATCCACACACTGTCTAGTACCATATATAAAATATATATATATATATATACTAGAAGAATTAGAAAAGGATTACACCCTAATAGAAATAGATACTGAATTATAAAATTTTAAGAAAGGTATACAACATATAGGAGTAATAAAAGATCAAAATGATCTAGATAAAATAATACAAATCCTAGACAAACTAGAAATAATTGGAGAAAACCCCTTACAACATTGGGACTCCAATCAAATTACCTACAAATTAGAAATAATCAATCCGGAATATTCAATGTTAAAACACCCAAAGTTAGAAAGGATGATTTTTGGGCCTCACAATCTCATCCGTTATGAGCCATCCAACCTGACTTTCAAACTTAGATCAGATGTAAGGGTAGACAAATAATAGATCTTTCTAATCAGAAATTTATAGATTGCCTGCAATAAGACACCTAAAAATAATAGTTACTTTATATCAATTCTTAATGCGTTAAATTATTATTTTACTAAGAAAAACTGCACTAACAGATTTAAATTTTATGTTGTTCTTAGAGGAAAGACACAGGGAGTATTTCATATATGGATAGAAGTAATGGTCTCTATAAAAGACTATACAACTCCTTTTTACAAAGGCTTCAATGATATCACAAAAGCGTTAGATTATGTCCGAGGAAATCTAGGGCTAAATTATTATATTACTTCAGCTCTAAGACCAAATATGAAAGAAGTTCCGTAATAAAATATCAAAAAAGACACAGACAAGATCATATTTTGTGATCATTGTTCCTCCATGACCAAAGCCTTTAGAAGACTAAATCACGCAAATGAGACTCTAAGACAGGATAATGAAAATATTATGAATGAAAAGGGAGAAATGCTAGAACATATAGGTATTTTACAAGATCACATCAAAATTCTTCATAATGAATTATCACAACAGACAACAACCTTATGAGACTCAAATTATCCTAAATAGTTCTCTATTTTCTTCAAAAAAGGATAAAGAAAGACCTACAGTATCGGGTAATGATACCGCTAGTCCAGTTCAAACGGTAACTGGTAGAGACGTATCAAATCTGTTAATGGGTGTGCATTCTCTAATAAATGCAGAAAGACCTATTGTATCGGGTAATGATAAAGCTAGTGCAGTTCAAATAATAACTAGTAAAGATGCATCAAATCTGTTAATGGATGAACTTTGCCAAAAAGTGTTGAAAGGATTCTCCCAGCTAGTTTCAAGACAATAAGTACTCAAACATTAGAAGAAGGGACTTTGGCAAATACCCAAGATCATGTGAGAAAGAAAAGTAGTGGAAGAAATATAGAACTAATGGTATTAGACTCTATCAAAAAACTGTTAGCAAAACAACCTAAAGAAATAACAATGGAAAATCCTAAGCCCGAGCTAAGATCCAGAATTTTCTTAGAAAGACCCAGGACAGGAACTATACTAGGCCTATCAAGTAGAGATAGTGACGAGGGTGATCCTACATGGGAAGATGACTATAACTAAGAAATGGATCAGTTTGCTCAAGACCCAAATGCATATGATGACTTAGAAATAAGGTTCAATATAGAAGAATTATATAATTTAGATACGTAAAAAGTGATGATATTCATAAATAGACAAAAATCAAGACGCAAGCAATGACGTAGAAGATAAAAGACTCATGCTAAGTAAAGAATAAGTGGAGAAAATGTAAGTGGACGAATATGAAAAAAAAGAAACATGACCATGTGATGATGGGGCCCACAAAGTGTACCCGACATGTAAAGTTTCTAAAATACATTTGAAGTCCAAATTTTAAGTCTGCCAAACACCTATAAATAGCCTCTTTATCAAACTTAAGAAGCAAAAGTGAAACAATCAACCAGAGTACAACAATCTCAAGATTAGAATATTAGAATAAGAATCTTTATTTTAAAAAAAGAGTGAAAACAGTGAGCAAGTATGTGTAAAATAGTATCTAAGTTTTCTTTCACCGTAGTTGCATAGTTTTTAGGGGCTCCCGAAAGGGAAACCTCTCATCACCTTAAGATATGTGAGTAGTTTGTTGTTTAAAATCTTGTATGTTTCTCCCTAATATATAAATTATGTGTTTTATATCAATTTCAGAGTTTCTTTCTTAGGATTTTCTATTGATATTATATCATAAGAATGATAGCCATATTGATTACCGCCAGCCTTACGCTCTCCTAAATTCAGTACATTACTTATAAAATACCCCTAGTATGTGGTTATTCTCTCAGTTTTTTGGAAGTAATGATGGATTAATCTGTAAATTCTAGGGATTTGAAAAGTCTAAAGAAAATTTAAAAGGACTGTTGTGTTATCTCGGGGGGTGATTAAAGAAGATATTGCTAAAATACCTTAAACTGAAGAGAAGGAGATGAACAAGGTTTAAAAAAGAGTATTTTTGGAGAAAAACATACTTTGATTTTGATAATTTCACGACTACATATGATTGAGGGAAAATTTAACATTCTAGAAGATTTCATGATATATGGTGTCAAGAACTATACAAAGAAAACATAGACACTACGAAAAACAAATAATTTTAGAGTCAGAATATTATTGGTATAATAGAAATATAAAGAAAGAGTATATAAACTGATATAACATCTTAATAGAACAAAGGAGGTTACTTATCAGGTTATTTGAAGTTTCTCTATCCAGAATCAAGAGAAGAAGTCTATCAGGAATTACTAGAAGTAGATAATAGATTATCCGAAGTTCAAGTCCAAATAGTTTACATTACAGATGAACTAAGAGTAGATAAGATTTTGAGATGAAAGTATCCGATCTATTTAGCTTAATGAAAAGACCTCGTGAAAATACTAAGTCTTAAAGAGAGATTAGAGAAAAATTAAATTCTTTATATTTAGAATATAAGAGACTTAAGAATACAAAAGAAAATTCTATAACATTAGATCAGTTAGTTATCATAATATCCCAACTAGAGTATGAGTTAATAATTTATGTTAAATCTACAAATATATGAGAACGCATTCGTGCGCTAAAAGTCTACAACTAAAATATTGGTATTTAAATAGAGAAATAGTACTAAAATCAATGGCAAGCAAATTAGAAGAAGTTTTAAGCAACTATTTAAGAATACTAGAAACATCAAAGTTAATATTATTAAAAGAATATATAAGTGCGTTAAAGTAGGAATTAGAAGGTATTAGAAGTGATATAGAGCGATATTGTAACGACCCTCTCGGTTGTTTGTGAAATTTTCTCATCTTTTCTTTTTTGCACTCTCCGTAGTTTGTATAAATGAATTATGACTTATGGTTGCAGATAATACCAACCCTCGAGGTGTTTAGAAGTAATTTAATGAGTCACTAAATTATTGAGGTTTAATGAAGTAAATTCGATCGTGCTGAATTTTTTTGTTTGAGACAACCTCAGATTAGTGTCATAATGTTTTCAATAGGTTCGAGATTTGATTTTTTTAGTCAATGTAAATTTTTAATTTATTTTCTTCAGGGTCCAAAGAAATTGAGAGGATATATTGGGATGTTGGACATTTTAAAATTATTTGATGGTTAATGGGTCAAATAGATTTTTTTTTATTCTTGAGACCTATGTTTAAGAATTAAATTAAGTGGAAGGGTTTACTGTATATATTAATAATCAATAATAAAAACCTGATAGATCAAGAAGTGGGGTACAGAAGTTACGCTTAGGCTTTCCCATATCAGCAAAGGAAAAAAAAGGGCGATGGTTTCAGGTAAATTCACCCAACTTTGAGTAGTATTCAACTATATGTAATGGTTATGTTATTCTTAGTAGAATAATGACAAAACGATGCAGTTAAATCAATAGGCTAAGGATAGATTAGCATCAGTTAAGCATTTTGTTTAGCGTGTGTATTAAATTATATTGTCGCGACTATGTTCCAGTAACCTTGTTACAACAAAGTAGTGTAAATTATGTTGTGAAAAAGCAAAGATGACAGAATCATTAACGTTAATTAATAATATATATTTATATAGAATACAGTGAACATGTAATGACAATAGGAGAAAGTTGATGGTGCATATGCATTGTCTTATGTTTTTGTTTCGTATAAATTCAAAAGCATTAGTAGGTTTATTTTCTTAGAGTTTTGTAGCTATGATTTCAATAAAATTTAGGTTTAGGCTTGCTGTTCTTAGAGTAAGAATTTATAAATGGGTGCTATTAGATTTGTATTTTTATGGGCAGTATATATTATGTTGGAATAGATTTTGAACATTTTGAAACTTTGAGGAAGGGCAAGGCGCTTGCGGACTAACTACTTTTGGATTCGCTGGTTGACGTAGGTTATGATTTAATTGGAGTTTAGACTCGACTTAATTGTGTGTATGTTCCTAAATTGGATACTTGTGGATTGGTATTCGGATATGCTTGAAATTATTGATGTTCAGATTATTGATTCGTGTATAAATATTTATTAAAAATTGACTTGATGGAATTGTCTTATGACTTTAAGTGTACTTGGAAACTTGGTACATTGTGTGGCATGATGTGAGGTTGTATAAATTGATATTGGTAATACTTAGTTATGTTTATGTTAGATCAGATACCACACCAGTACATTTATATTTATGTTGGATCAGGTACCATGCTGGTATGTTTATATTTACATTAGATCAGTACCACGCAGATACATTTATATTCATGTTGAATTGGGTACCATACCGCTACATTTATATTCATGTTGGATCCGGTACCATACCGGTACGTTTATATTTATGTTTGATCAGGTACCACGCCGGTACGTTTATATTCATGTTGGATCAGGTACCACATTGGTACGTTTATATTTATGTTGGATCGGGTACCACGCTAGTACATTTATATTAATATTGGATCGGGTACCACGCCTGTACGGTACATCAACATAGATTGTTCCCTGCAGGTCATGACTATTTGTGCAAAAATAAGTCCTATAGCATGTGTGCACATATTTGTGTTATTTCTGAGGATATTTACAGTATGGTTGATACTCTTGAGGGTTATGTGGCTTATTTGTGAGCACTGTTTGACATGTTATTATTGTATTGTTGATTCATTAAATATTTGTTGTATGACGATGCCTATCTTCTTGTTATTTTATTTATGTTGTGTATATGCTATTAAATTGAGTTGGCCTATGATACCTACCAGAACATAATGGTTTGTACTTATACTACCCAATACACTTCTTTTGTTGAGTGTAGAAAGTGTTCTAGCCTCAGACATGACCTCACCTCTAGAGTTTGATAGCAGATCTGTATCCATGGGTGAACACTCCATCTCCAGGCTTCCATGGGTTATCTTATTTGTTCTTGTCCATTTTTTGGGCAATGAAACATTCTTAATTTACTTTATTTTTGAATATCACTTTAGATATGATCTTTGTTAGTAGTTCTTGTACGATGACTTTCGGGTCTTGGGAATATTAGTAAGTAGTTTCTTTGAATTTTTGCATTAATAATAATTAGTCCTGGATATTTGTTATTAAGTTGTATTTTATAATAATATCATCTGATATTAACTAAGTTTTTGGGTAATGGTTTCGTTTAGATGGTTCTCACATAGGAAGATTAGTGTGGGTGCCACTCATGGCCATTTAGGTTGTGAGAAAGTTGGTATCAGAGACCTAGGTTCATTTATCTCGTCGTAAAAGAACATGTCTAGTAGAGTCCTACAGAACGGTACAGAGACGTTTGTACTTTTTTCAAGAGGCTATAGGATACTAGGAAAATTCAAATTCTTCTTTCTTATGTGATGTTACTTGATTTCAATTGGTGTCTGGCTATTTCAATTGGTATTTGTTACTAAGAGCAATGTCAAGTAGAGTTCTGTAGATTGGTGTGTAGGGCCCCACAACCAATCTTTGTAAGGCTATGAGGCATGTAGAAGTCATTTTCCTTTCTTTCTCTCCATCGTGTTGTCCTAATCTTGGACTAATAGATTGAATCCAACTGGTATCTAGATAATTTCAATTGGTATCTTAATAATTTTGAATTAAAATCTAGGAGATTTTAATTGGTATCTGTTAGTAAGGTCTAAAAGTTAGTGTTAATAGGTAAGGACGGGTGAAAGTTATGAACG
This sequence comes from Capsicum pubescens, assembly GCA_030864215.1. Lineage (NCBI taxonomy): Eukaryota > Viridiplantae > Streptophyta > Magnoliopsida > Solanales > Solanaceae > Capsicum > Capsicum pubescens. Next base: position 139,040,738 of record CM061545.1, read on the forward strand.
TATTGATTACTTGTGTTTGATATTCGACTAAACTTGTGTTGCTAGATTTTTGTCATTGTTGTGAGTTGTTTTTGTTATGTGATAAAAATTGACTGAGTTGTTTTTATTGATAAATATGATGGGATTATTTGATTTCTTGTTATTGTGAAACTAGAAATTCTATGGTGCTTACTTATTTTGGTACTATTATACTGATGAGATTGATGGTATGAGAATTAAGAGGATGAAATGAGAATGTGATGTCGAAAAAAGATGGTGAAAAAGTGACATGAATAAGAGACTGAGGTGATATGTGTTTTCCATAATTAGAGGTTCTTGTTAATGATGTTGTGGATGGACCCTTGTGTAGTTCAATTATTTGCTATTATTTGGGGTTCCTTGTGTGGTCCGATCATTGTGATCATATTTAGAATTTTTGTGCAGTTCTATTATTCAGATTATAATGGGTCCCTTATGAGGACTAGCTAAGTGACATTATCTTTGAGTTCCTTATGTGAATGAATTCTTAATTCTTCACAAAATAATGAGTTTAAAATAAAAGTGATAAAAACTAGTCGAGGTTGTTGATACCTATGGAATTTGATCGATGACTTTTCTGGAATGTGATATTGGTGATGAGACTGTCTATTACCTATAATCGATTTATTTTATTTGGCCTTGCTTATATACTAGTGGTGTGGGGACCACTCTTGAGGTGATCAAGAGTTAAGTAAATCCCATAATGAAAATAATGTTAGATAGAAATAAGAATGACTCTGTATATGTTAAATTAGTGTTAGTGATATAAGAGAAGTTAGGCTGGACTATGAAGTGTTTGTCATTGAAAAATATTAAGTTAGTGATTGTCAGGACATAAGTTGTAGCTGAGGATTTATGCATTAGGAAAAATTTTGAGAAGACAAATTATTATTGACTTGACCTTATGGTTGAATTGTACGTTTGCATGTCCCACAAAGTTTGTTGATATATGACACTTTTAGAGGATAGTAATTTTCATGATAGTGGCAATGAAAAATCAAATGACTTAGTTACATTCATTAAATAATTAAGGATGATTCTTAATGGGAGAATAAATTAATTATTAAATGGCATGATTGATCTTTCCTTGAGTGATACTTAGTGGATATTTCTTGTTTAGTGGTTAAGTCATGATGATTAGATGGATATTAACAATGTTGTGGAGGATAATGTGTTTAGGCTCTAATTCTGTGGAACCTGTAAAATGGCATGTTTATTCCTCTTTTGAATCCTATTGTTTTTTCTCTCTAGATTAGATTTATTGTAGCGCGGTTATGATGTAAACTTATGTTTGGGATGTGGTTTTATTATTTGAAGCACGATTTGTATATTTAGCCTTATTAGGCTAGTGTGGTAGTCTTGAAACCGTAAGTTGGGTAGAGTTGACTTGAGTAGCTTGTTCTAGTCGAAACTGCTATCTTAGTCTTTAATATGGCTTACTTGACATCTATTAGATGAACTAGATACCTTAGCCTAGTTTGGAGCATAGTGTGCCTAATTACAAAAATTGAGGATTAGAAGTGGGGTCATCTAGCCCACTTAGGACTAAGTTTTTGTTAAGTCTTGTGAACTTAGTTGTGGATGTTAGACATAGATGAGTCTAGTAAACCTCATGATAAGGTTACTTCATTACTTGGTAACTTGTATTGATATTCCCAGCTTGTGGGTTTTGAGTTATAGTTATGATACTTCCTGTGGAAATAATATTGGGCATTTAGAGATGATGTTCCTCCTAGTTACATTATATGGATTATGGAAATGCTATTTCCTCTTAGATATGAAAATTGTCTTAGACAGATGATATTCCTCCCAGTCATGATGTATGGCCTATCGATATAAGATATTCTATAGACGATTATATGTCTATCTATATTTTGCCTCCAATATGTGATTACCTCATATATGTGAGATGATTAGAGATATGCTACGACTTATAAATATAATTATCGATATGAGTTTCAGATATGTATATGGACCTAAGGACGTGATTATGATATTGTGACTATTCTGGATAATTTAATATGCCAAGGGTCGTGTTATGATGATGATTGAATATCTGAATAGTGTTTATCAGTGTAAAGGAAACGATTATAGTCTATGAATACCTATTTGCTTGTACACATATCTCTTCGGTCTGGGATGGATGAAGATGCAATATATTGCTTACGACTTTATTGATTGTATACTGTGATGACATTCATAGATTTGGTATATTCATGAGTATTATATTCGTAATTGATATGATTGAAGATTAAATGTGATCTTATGATTGTTTTGCCAAATTAACGGTTAAGGTATATGGTAATTAGTTGTCTATTAGGAGACTATAGCTCTTGAGGTCTAGGAATCTAATGTATTAGTTTATTAATCTTGCTTTGTTGAAACATAGTAGCTAGCGATGGTTAATGTGTGACTTATGGTTAGGTCGGGTCTAGCATAGGTGAAGAATAGCTGGTATTGATGACTAAGTTCGTCATGTCGATTAGTCAATAAATGAGAAGTTATGCGTTAATGACGTTAAATAATAAGAAATGTTTGTAATAAGCGGTGACTAGTTAATAACCTTGAATAGTTTCTAAATGGTTAACTAATGAATAGTTAAGTGACGATTAGTTGGTAAACAATGGTTAGATAATGAATGGTTTTAATTGATAAAAGATTGTTAGGTGACAAGTAGTAATGTGTTGTCTAGTAATGATTAATGGATATAGGATGATTAATTTATAATAATGAATGATGGATAAATGGCAGTTTTTGTCTAGTGATGAACCTTGACTAGATGTTAGATGTTTTCTATTAAATAGGTAGTGGTTAGTTTCTATCCTATGAATAAGAGTAACGTGAAGGATAATGGTTAGGTTAATAACTAGAGGTTATGTGATAACTAGAGAACTAGTGGTTCTATTATAATAATTGTTGGTTAGGTAATGACGAGTAGTCGGAAAGTATTGAGTAGATATATATTCTATAGTAATATGACTATTTTATGAGTATTTCAGTGTATGTTATTCGGTAATGACTATTATGATGATATGTTGATACCCGACAAAACCGGAGGACATTGTTGATGATGTGTTGATATCCGGGAGGGCCAGAGGTTGATTACAATGATGATATTCCTGATGAGGATAGTTATGATGAGTTGTGATATTGATTGTATACCTTGCATTATTCCTGCATGTACATTGCCTATCACCAGTATGCACCTATATTATTAGCTGGTATAGGATGGTTACATATATATGGGTGAAGAATATGCCTTGTGTTGTTGTATACTGATTGAACCTTTCTAGTATGGGATTGTGGGGTACGCATAGGCTCGGCTAGGTATTTAATTATTCGTAAGTTGAGAACTAAGGAGATTGCGTCTGTGATGGTCTAGTGCAAAAATCGTCCTTTTGAGGAGGCCACTTGGGAGACCGAAGCAGACATGCGTAGTAAGTATCCGCATTTTTTGCTAATTCTAGTAACTTCTTGTTTCCCTTCTTGTCTTTGTTTGCCATTCGGGGATGAACAGTTGTTTAATTGATATCTGATATAACGACCCTCTCGGTCGTTTGTGTAATTTTCTCATCTTATTTATTTTTCTCTCTCCGTAGTTTTTATACATAAATTATCACTTATGGGTGCAGATAATACAAACCCTCAAGGTATTTAGAAGTAATTTAATGAGTCACTGAATTATTGAGGTTTAATGAAGTAAGTTCGATCATGCTCAATTTGTTTTTTTGAGATGACCTCATATTAGTGTCATAATGTTTTCAATAGGTTCGGGATTTGATTTTTTAGTCAATGTAAATATTTAATTTATTTTATTGAGGGTCCAAAGAAATTGCGAGGATATATTGTGATGTTGGACATTTTAGACATTATTTGATGGTTAATGGGTCAAATACATTATTTTTTTTATTCTTTAGACCTATGTGTAAGAATTAAATTAAGTGGAAGGGTTTATTGTATATATTAATAATCAAAAATAAAAACATGATAGATTAAGAAGTGGGGTACAAAAGTTACGCTTAGGCATTCTCATATCAGCAAAGGAAAAAAATAGGCGACAGTTTCAGGTAAATTCACCCAACTTTGAGTAGTTTTCAATTATATGTAATGGTTATGTGATGCTTAGTATAATAATGACAATGCGATGCTGCTAAATCAATAGGCTAAGGATAGATTATCAGTTAAGGATTTTGTTTAGCGTGTGTGTTAAATTATTTTGTCTCCACATTTTCCAATAACATTGTTACAACAAAGTAGTGTTAATTATGTTAAGTTGTGGACATGTAATGATGAAAGAATCATTAACATTAATTAATATTATATATATATATAGAATACAGTGAACATGTAATGACAATAGGCGAAAGTTGATGGTGCATATGCACTGTCTCATGTTTTTGTTCCGTATAAATTCCAAAGTATCAGTAGGTTATTTTCTTAGGGTTATGTATCTATGATTTTAATAAAATTTAGGCCTAAACCTAAATTTTATTAAAATCTTGAATATTCTTCTTCACTAAGTTATGAAGATCATGGATGAACTAGATGAATATTCAATCGTTGACCAAGTTTGACCACCTAGCAAATGAACTTCAAATCTGATTACTTTTTTAAGATCTAGGTTCCTTAGGCCAAAACAAACCCAACCCACTAAAACTCAGCCACAAATAAAGTCAACAACACAAACCCAAAGCGTTTCCACCTTCAAAAAGCTTCAAACAAGGCACAACAATGGTTGATCTAGCTCAAAAACAACAAAATTTCATTCTAAACTTAGATCTAGACACTTTAAGTGTTAGAGAACAAGAATCTAACACTAGAAACTATCAAAACAAACTAAAAATTAGTAGATCTAAGTTCTGAAATTCGTATCAACTACAAACACACAAGACTACACGTTTTTTTGTATTTTTTGACTCTAGACTCTTTTTATATGGAGATTTTCTTAATAAGAATACTAAAACCAAGATTTAGGGATGTTGGAACAACCCTAACCAAGGATTTGATACCAAATGATAGTCTATAGACTACCAACCACATGAAATTGACACAAAAATGAAAAAATCATCAAGCACAGAGGGAAAACAACACACTAAGAAGAAAAGAGATGAAGAAGAATGTATAAATATAAAGATAGTAGAGAGACCCTTACTCCTACCAAGTGGATAACACAAGAAGGTGTTTCAAACATTCAAACACACAACACCAATAGAAGCTCAAACCACTCTCTTAGGTGACCCAATGGACTCACACTTCCTCAAGCACACCTTTCTTGCCAAATTACACAAGACAAGTGAAAACCAACTTTTAATTTTTATTAGGGTTTCAGGTTTTGGTTTAGGCTTACAAATACAAGACTAAAGCTACAAAATATGAATAATATTCAATATCATCAAAAGTCTAATGATAAAAGTGAAGAAATGGTCTATTTATACTATTAGATACCAAATTACAAAACTACCCTTAATGAGGGCTTAGATAGAGGCACCTATGGAGTGTTACTTTGAACTGTCAAATGTATTCCTTGCACTACACTTGAGGATCCTATGGAATGCACAAGTTCCCCTCCTTCCATCTCTTGATAAAGGCTTGAAAATACTCCAAAAAGTTTTTAATTGACTGCCAATTCCGAACCCTCGATCCTTAGACCGCATTTTGTGCTTTTGATGCTCCTTGTGCTTGTATCAGAAAGGATAATTTTCGGGCTTCACAATCTCATCAGTTATGAGCCATCCAACCTTAATTTCAAACTTAGACAAGATATAAGGGTGGACAAACAATAGATCTACCGGATCAAAAATTTATGGATTGCCTACAATAGAACACCAAGAAACAATAGTTACTTTATTTCTTTTACTGAGAAAAACAGCACTAACAGATTTAAATTTTATGTTGTTCTTAAGGGAAAGACACAGGGTGTATTTTAGATATGGATAGAAGTAATGGCCTCTATAAAATACTATAAAACTCCTCTCTATAAGGGCTTCAATGTTCTCATAGAAGAATTAGATTATACCCAAGGAAATCTAGGGTCAAATTATTATATTACTCCAGCTCTAAGACCAAATCTATAAGAAGTTTCCCAATATAATAGCAAAAGAGACACATACAAGATCATATTTTGCGATTATTGCTCCTTCATGACCGAAGACCTTAGAATACTAAATAATGCAAATAAGACTCTAAGACAAGATAATGAAATTTTTGTGAAAGAAAAGGAAAAAATGTTAGAACACATAGGTATTATACAAGATAGTATAAAAAATCTTCATTTTGAATTATCACAACAAACTCAACAACATTGTGAGACTCAAATTATCCCAAAGATTTCTCCATTTTCTTCAAAAATGGATAAAGAAATACCTACTGTATTGGATAATAATACAACTAGTCCAGTTCAAATAGTAACTGATAAAGACTCATCAAATTTGTTAATGAGTGTGCATTCTCCAATTAATGCAGAAAGACCTACTGTATCGTGTAATGATACTGCTAGTCCAGTTTAAATGGTAACTAGTAAATACGTATCAAATATGAAATGGATAACACTTTGTCAAAAAGTGTAGGGAAGATTCTCCTAGCTAGTTTCAAAACAATAGGCACTTAGACATTAGAAGAAGGGACAGCGACAAATACCAAGACAAAAATAAAAAGGGTTTCTTCCTGTGAAGAAAGAAAAGTAGAAGAAGAAATATAGAACAAATGGTAGAAGACTCTATAAAAAAACTATTAGCATAATAGCCTAAAGAACTAATAATGGGAAATCCTAAGCCCGAGCCAAGATCCAAAATTTTCTCAGAAAGACCCATAACGGGAACAATATTAGGCCTATCAAGTGGAGATAGTGATGAGGCTGATCCTACAAGGGAAGATAACTATAACTCAGCTATGGATTAGTTTTCTCAAGACCCAAATGCAGACGATGACTCAGAAATGAGTTTCAATGCAGAAACATTACATAATTTGGATCGTAAGCATTGAAGATATTCATAAATAGACAAAAACAAAGACGCAAGCAATGACGTAGAAGATAAAAGGCTTATTCTAAGTAAAGAACAAGTGGATGTATATAATAATCTAATACATTTGGATACCCGGTATGTAAAGTATCTAAAATACATTTGAAGTCCGCCAGACACCTATAAATATCTTTTTTATTAGACTTAAGAAGCAAGAGTGAAAGAAGCAACCAGAGTACAACTATCTCAAGATTAGAATATTAGAGTACAAATCTTTTTTTAATAAAAGAGAGAGAAAAGATTGACTAAGTGTGTGTAAAATAGTATCTAAGTTTTCTTTCACCATAGCTGCAAAGTTTTTAGGGGCTCCCGAAAGGGAAACCTCTCTTCACCTTAAGACATGTGAGTAGTTTGTTGTTTAAAATCATTGTATGTTTCTCCCTACAATGTAAATTATGTTTGTTATATCAATTTCATAGTTTCTTTCTTAGGTTTTATGTTGATAATATATTATAGGACTGTTGGTCATGCAGATTATCGCTAGCCTTTCACTCCTCTAAATCAAGTACATTACTTATTAAATACCAGTAGTATGTGGTTATTCTCTTAGTGTTTTGGCATTAGTGATTTCAAGAAGTCCAAAGAAGATTTGAAAGGACTATTGTATTGTCCCGAGGAGTGATTAAACAAAATATTGCTAAAATACCTAAAACTGAAGAGAAAGAGATGAACAGTGTTTAAAAAAAGAGTATTTTAGAAGAAAAAAATACATTGATTTTGATAATTTCCCGACTTTACATGATTAAGGGAAAACAAAGGAGGGTTACTGAGTAGAATTTTACTCCATATTTTTGAAACTCTATTTAATCTTGTTGTTTACTACTCAAAAAAGGCTTTTATTATTTCCTACTATCTATTTTAATTATTGTTTGCTATCTGTACTATCTATTTTATTATTTCTTGCTATCTGTACTATGTGTTATATTAATTACATAGTTTCTTTCTTAGTTTTTTCTATTGATATTATATTATAAGGCTGATGCCCGTGCTGTTTACCGCCAGCCTTCCGCTCTTCTAAATCCAGTACATTACTTATAAAATACCCCTAGTATGTAGTTATTCTCTCAGTTTTTGGTAGTAACAATGGATTAATCTATAAATTCCTTGGGATTTTTAAAAGTTCAAAGAAGATTTGAAAGGAATGTTGTGTTATCTCGGGGTGTGATTAAAGAAGATATTGCTAAAAGACCTAAAATTGAAGAGAAAGCAATGAACATGGTTTAAAAAAGAGTATTCTAGGAGAAAACATATGTTGATTTTGATAATTTCATGACTACACATGATTAAGAGAAAACGAAGGAGAGAGTACTGAGTAGGATTTTACACCATATTTTTTAAACTCTGTTTAATCGTGTTGTTTACTACTCAAAAATTGCTTTCATCATTTCCTACTATCTATAAAGATAGTAAGCAATAATAAAAATAGATAGTAGGAAATGATGAAGGCAATTTTTTTTAATAAACAGAAATATTAAACAAAGTTTCAAAAATATGGTGTAAAATCCTACTTAGTACTCCCTCCTTCATTTTCCCTTAATATGTGTAGTTGTGAAATTATCAAAATCAAAGTATGTTTTTCTACCAAAATACTATTTTTAAACCCTGTTCATCTTTTTCTCTTTGATTTTAGGTATTTTAGCAATATCTTCTTTAATCACACCCCGGGACAATAGAACAGTCCTTTCAAATCTTCTTTGGACTTTTTCAAATCCCTAAGAATTTACAGATTGATCAATCATTACTACTAAAACACTGAGAGAATAACCACATACTAGGGGTATTTTATAAGTAATGTACTGGATTCAGAGGAACTGAAGGCTGGCGGTAATCCACACGGCCATCAGTCTTATAATATAATATCAACAAAAAAAACTAAGGAAGAAACTATGAAATTGATATAACATATAGTATAGATAGTACCGATAGCAAGAAATAATAAAATAGATAGTACAGATAGTAAGTAATAATAAAAATAGATAGTAGGAAATGGTGAAACCAATTTTTAAGTAGTAAACAACAAGATTAAACAGAGTTTCAAAAATATGGTGTAAAATCCTACTCAGTACTCCCTTCTTCGTTTTCCCTTAATTATGTGTAGTTGTGAAATTATCAAAATCAAAGTATGTCTTTCTCCCAAAATACTTTTTTTTTTAAAACCTTTTTCATCTCTTTCTCTTCAGCTTTAGTTATTTTAGAAATATCTTCTTTAATCACACCACGGGACAACACAACAGTCCTTTCAAATCTTCTGACTTTTTCAAATCCCAAGGAATTTACATATTAATACATTGTTACTACCAAAACACGAAGAGAATAACCACATACTATGGGTATTTTATAAGTAATGTACTGGATTTAGAAGAGGGGAAGGCTGGCGTTAATCTGTACAGCCATCAGTTCTATAATGTAATATCAATAGAAAAACCTAAGAAAAAAACTGTGAAATTGATATAACACACATAATTTACATAGTAGGGAGAAACATATAATGATTTTAAACAACAAACTGCTCACATGACTTAAGGTGAAAAGAGGTTTCCCTTGCGGGATACCCTAAAGACTTCGCAGCTACGGTGAAAGAAAACTTAGATACTTTATTACACAGACTTACTCACTCTTTTCACTCTCTTTCTTTTTTTTAAAAAAAAGTTCTTACTCTAATTCTCTAATCTTGAGATTGTTGTAATCTGGTTGCTTCTTTCTCTCTTGCTTTTTAAGTCTAATAAAGAGGATATTTATAGGTGTTTGATGGACATTAAACTCGTACTTCAAATGTATTTTATAAAATTTACATGTCGGGTACACTTTGTGGGCCCCATCATCACATGGTCATGTTTCTTCTTTTATTCATATCCATCCACTTGTCTTTCTCCACTTGTTCATTACCTATCATAAGCCTTGTATCTCCTGCGTCATTGCTTGTGTCTTGGTTTTTGTCTATTAATAAATATCATCACTGATTACGTATTCAAATTATGTAATGCTTCTGTATAGAAACTCATTCCTGAGTCATCGTCTGCATTTGGGTCTTGATCGAACTGATCCATAGCTAAGTAATAGGCATATTCCCTTATAGGATCATGCTCTCACTATCTCCACTTGATAGGCTTAGTATTGTTCCCATCCTAGGTCTTTTTGAGAAAATTTTGGATCTTGGCTCGGGCTTAAGATTTTCCATTGTTATTACTTTAGGCTGTTCTGTTAATAGTTTTTTATAGAGTCTACTACCATTTGTTCTATATTTCTTCTACTACTTTTCTTTCTTCGTAGGAAGAAAACCTTTTTACTTTTGTCTTGGGTATTTCCTGATGCCCCTACTTCTAATGTCTGAGTACCTATTATTTTGAAACTATCTGCGAGAATCCTCCCTACATATTTTGGCAAATTGTCAGCCATTAATGAATTTGATACGTATTTATTAGTTATCATTTAAACTGGACTAGCTGTATCATTACCTGATACAGTAGATCTTTTTGCATTCATTGAAGAATGAACACCCATTAATGGATTTGATGCATCTTTACCAGTTACCATTTGAACAGAACTAGTTGTATTATTAACCGATACAGTAGGTATTTCTTTATCCATTTTTGAAGAATATGGAGAACTCTTTAGGATAATTTGAGTCACATAAGGTTGTTGAATCTGTTGTGATAATTTATAATGAAGAATTTTGATATGATTTGTAAAATACCTATATGTTCTAACATTTGTCCCTTTTTATTCTTAATATTTTCATTATCTTCTCTTAAAATCTCATTTCGTGATTTAGTCTTCTAAAGGCTTCGGTCATAGAGGAACAATGATCGCAAAATATGAGCTTGTTTGTGTTTTTTTTGATGTTATATTAGGGAACTTCATATATATTTAGTCTTAGAGCTGGAGTAATATAATAATTTGGCCCTAAATTTCCTCTAGCATAATCTAATGCTTCTGTGAGAGCACTGAAGCATTTATAGAGAGGAGTTGTATAGTTTTTTACAGAGTCTATTACTTCTATCCATGTCTGAAATACTCCTTGTGTCTTTCCCCTAACAACAACATATAATATAAATCTGTTAGTGTTTTTTTTCTCAATAAAATAATAACTTAAAGCATTAAGAACTGAAATAAAGTAACTATTTTTTCTAGGTGTCTTATTGTAGGAAATCCATAAATTGTCTATCATGCAGATCTGTTGTTTTTCCACCCTTACATATAGTCTAAGTTTGAAAGTCAGGTTGGATGTCTCATAACTGATGAGATTGTGAGGCCCGAAAATCATCCTTTCTAACTTTAGAAGATCTAAAATTGTAAGTGGTCTATAATGAGTGTTCCTCATTAGCTTCATTAAGTAGTCTTGAAAAGATAAGGCTTCAGCCTTACCTTTGCATGTATACATACTGAAACAAAACTCGTTAGTTGTTTTCTTTTATTAGTCTACTAAGTTGATCTACTAAATTATTATCTTTTCCTTTAATATGCTCTAATAGAATATTATTAGTTGAAGTGGAATTTAAGAAATTTAATGTAACACCCCAATTTTCTGAACCGGAATGCTACACGGTGCTCATGACCCCGAAGGACCACAAGCTAACCCATGATTGATATTTGTACCTATATACTGCATAATATATCATAAAATTCAGAAACATGAACATGAAAGGCCATAAGGTTTGAACTGAATAAACGTCTGATAACAAAATGTTTGAAAATGGTTTAACAATACCAAAACAAAACTGTAATAACTGTCTGACATGCTATAGTATGAAAGCCTCTAAACTTTCTGAATAAGGAGTTGAAGGAACATGTCTCCAACTAACTCCATCTAACAACTAAATAGTAAATGTAGCAATAACCATATTGTCCTCGAATGAGAAGGACTCACTGCAAACTCTGAACACTGAAATGCTACTGCTGATCTGGAGATCGTGCCTCTGAACCTATGGTGTAACATAAGACAAAGCACCATAGTGCAAATGCGTCAGTACGTATGAATGTACTGAGTATACGAGTGAGGTCAGCTAAATGCAAAGGGTTATATGCATGAATAATGCTGACTAATATGAACGTGAGAATACATACATGCATACATAAATGTAACTGAACTCGTGGAGATACTGACTACTGAGTTTAAATATTGACAACATGAGTGTACTGATACTGAGATACAAAATAGATGAACAAATATTTTTGACAGTTTGAATTATGAAGAACTGTTCTGGTTGACTGTGTCTGACAGTCCTGAAGCTGAATACTGATATCATGAATTCTGATAACTGATATGACTGATACATGAGTTCAAAAAATTGATATAGCTGATATAACTGTGATGATCGGCCTAACTGATGTAACTGATACTGAATGACTGTATCTGAAAGTCTAAGTTTTGATGGAACTATCTAAGTTCCGTTCCACTTGGAGTAACTAAATCTGAGATCAGTCCTATCTAGCGGGTGATCATGAGTATACTGATAATAAGGATGATTTGACTTAGTCTGAGATCAATCCTATCTAGTGGGTGATCTTTAAGTCTATTTACAATGATAAGAATTGACTGTATCTAATAGTACTGAATCTGTACTACTAAGCTGAGTTCATGTAATACCCCGGAAAATTTTCTTCGTAAAGATTTCGTGAGAAACGTATCGAGTTCTACGCTTTAGAGTGATCCATAAATTTTCTGTGTAGTATTTCTAAGACATTGACCTACCATTGCATAGAGTATTGAATAATCTTTCCAACTATGTATAGATCATCGAAAACGGACATTCGAGCGATGAGTTACGACCATTCCAATCGAACTACGACCATTCCGATCGAACTGTGAACAGTAAAACGTGCAGGAAATTAAAATTTCTGCAGCCAGGCAAATTTCAGGGTCAACTTCAAATGATCATAAATAATTTTACATAATCATATGGGTGATCTACTATATATCAAAGGAAATCTCTGCGAGTCCTCTTTCTAATGAAATTTGTTTCATCCAATTTGACTATCGGAGAAAAAAGTTATGGTCAATCTAGTTTAGCCTATCAAAAGCGAATTTTTGGGTCAATTTCAAACGACCATAACTCCTTGTACATAATCATCTGGGTGACCTAGTATATATCAACGGAAATATCTAAGAGTCCTCTTTCTAATGAAATTGGTTTCATCCAATTTGGCTATCGGAGTAAAACGTTATGATCGATATACTTCAGCCTACCAAAACAGTCCACCAAAGGACAGATTTGACATTATTTGAATTTTAAGAGTATTTTGGTCATTTCACATTCCCCTTCTTGGACGAAAATTCTTGCATATAATCCATATTTGGACCATGAAATTTATATTTTCATCAAGTTTTGGAGGAGAGGAAAACCCTAGGTCAAATTTTAGCTCCAAAAATCTTTAAATTGAACCGTAGAAATTTCAAATTGATTTGGGATTCGAGTTGATCATGTTAAGGGCTTCGAGAAGCACCCTTCATTTTCGTGAATAAAGTTTCGGAGTCGGAAGTTCATATTCATCTTCCATCTTAAGGTATGTGGGGTTTTGAACAAGAGCAATCTTCCATTCTTGTGCCCAAAGCTTTAATTTTATTATGGTTTTACATGATTTTGCAAGTGTGATTATGTCTAAATAATTCGATTATGAGATTATGATGATTGAACGAATAAAATTTGATTTATATGATTATCTAAATGTTTTCATGATATGATTTAATAATTATCATTGCGAATTACACACCTTTACCACGAGGTGGTATTTTGAATGATTTTGGGACGTATGTCGAGATGATATTTTGGAATAATATTTTGAGATATGTGTCAAGCTTTATGCTTACCAATGACGATTTGAATTATTGAATATATATTTGAGACATGAGATGTCTTGATATCTATAATTGTAAATTTCATATTTTTATTTTGAATGATTTCGAGATATATGTTGAAATGGTATTTTGGAATGATTTTGAGATTTATGATAAGCTTAAAGCTTTGTTATGACGAAATTGAATCATTGAGCATATTGAGATATAACATTTGAGATGTTACCATGAGTCTTGATATTTTCTCAAAAATATTGATGTTGTCATGACTTGATAAATTGTTACATTTTGACATTTAAAAAGGTTGAGTTCTATTATTGAAATTTCATGATATTCAAAAATGGGTATACACTCAAATTACTTTATGAAGGATTTATAAGACTTTGAATTTTTCCAATATGGATATACATGATTACTTCATTACTCTACTTCTTAAATTGAGAATTTATGCTATGAATTGCATACTACTACAATGAATTGATATTTCTAAAGGCTTTCGAGATAAAAGTCGTGATTTGAGTTGTATTACGGGATATGTATTCTTATTATGAATTGAAGGTCTCAAGTGCTTTTCAAAAGCTGTTGTCATGATTTAATTGTCGAACTGAAAGAATAATCATTTGAGTACATTGACCTTTAACTCGTAGAGTCAAGATGATTTTGACTATGAGAAAGATTGATTTTGATATAGATGTTGAGATGAATTTTGGTATTTTTTTCCAGATGATTTTGATGAGTTGAATTGTTGAAAATATTATGTAATGAGTCTTCATATCCTTGTCCAAATGTCGAGTCGGTTATGGTTCAATGCATTAATACCTTGTTGATGTTGAAAAAGATTGAAATGTTTTAAGTCGAAGTTGGGGTTAGGAATCCACAAATTATTGATGAATTATAAATTAAGATATTTGATTTGGTCTTTATGATAGACCCTTGTGATGATGGTGGTGAATTTCCTAACGCGTTCTGAGCTTGTCGAGGAGTAGTACTTAGCACCGAGAGGGAAATTTGGTATTTCCCCAAACCTATGTGCCACCGTAGGGTTGTTTGATGATGATATTATTAGCCAAAGAGCCCGATTGTGATTATTGCAGTTTTAAGGTCGTACTCCCTGGAAAAGAGTATGAAGCTCCCTCCAACAGGGGTTTCAAACATTGGTATTCCGCATAGCTCATGTGGGGTTGCCGGTTATAGGAAACTTCCCTGTCCATAAAAGTCATGTTTCTTGAATTACCGAGTCACTCTGAGATTTGAGTCAAAGAGTTGAGATGTTATAATGAATTATGATTACCTATGATGAATTTTGATAATATGATAATTTATGATGATTTATCATAATTTATGATTTTTGATGATTTACATGGATTATGAGATTTTACCATTTGAACTATTTATTATGAAAGCATGAAGAGTATGATTTGATATAACTCAAGCCAAGTGAGTCATCATTGTCTGTATGCATGTTTTCATGAAATTAATGATGTTATTTAAAGTGCTGCATGCACCCCCACATACTCAGTACATTCTCTTTGTGCTGACCCCCCTTTTACTATTCTATTCAGTTGCAGTTTTCGGTCAGCAGGTAAAGAGTCCTCACAATTCAGGGACTTGGGTCGGTTATTTTAGTTTGGAGCATTGTATCTTCTTTCGTCGGTCGTATTGAGTGTGGTAGTTGGGAGTCATGACCCGACTATGTATAGACAATACTAGTAGAGGCTTAATAGACAGTAGTAGTGGTTGATGTATTCAATCTCCTTCTTGTATATGTATATGTGTTAGTAGAATTGTCATCTTGTAATTCCAATATTATACTGAACAGATTCTGTATTGAGACATTTTCAGCTTCATTCTCTCAGAATTATGTTTTAATTAGTTGTTTTTGAGTTATACCGATGAAAAGGGTTAGCTTGGGGTTACTTGTGACCCTAAGCACCGTGTGGCGTCTCGAAACTCAATTTTTGGGGCATTACAGTTGTCTGTGTCTGAAAGCTCTAATTTTATAACTAAAACTGTGGGATGTGTTCATCTAACCGACATGCCCCAAGCTATGCTGACTGAGGTCCAATCTCTGCCCTGACTGGAAGGGTGTCAGTACTGCGCCACCAGTAAATACATCTGTTGTGGAGTCAGTCCTAATCTAGCGGGTGACTCCTGAGATCAGTCTTATACATATAAATATGCTAACGGGTGACCCCTAAGTATGTCAGTCCTATCTAATGGGTGACATCTTGTACCTACGCTGGTTACATAGTTCTAGAACTTAGGGATTTCTTCTAAGGATCTCATTCCTAATCTAGCGGGTGAGTCCCTATCCCTAGGCTCACTCGGTGCTAAATTCTACTCCCATCTGAAAGACACTGAACTGAATAACTGGGCTAAACTAAATAACTTAACTAAACTGATTTGATGAACTGAGACTGATTGACTGAACTAAAAATAGTAGTATTGTTTAGCGTAGCTAAAAGTGAGTTTACTAGATTCTGATGACGGATGGAATATAATGAGTTCTGAGGACTGATTAAGAGTACTGAAGTTACTGAGATTTACTGTGATTACTGAGGTTAGTGAGCACTGAGATTACTGAGAATACTGAACTACTGAGATTACTGAGCTTTCCTGAGTCACATGACTGAGTGATTTCTATAGATCATGGATTGACTGAGAGTATCATGAAAACATGACATAGCTCTAGGCACAAAACTATATTATCTGGGTACGAATACCCCCAGGGCTCGGTGGAATAAAACTGACTCACACATGACACCACTTGATCACAAGATCGGAGTCCACAATTCACAATATCATAAGTAGGGGATATTATACTTCATGTATTTATTCAATATCTCAAACATGGTAAGGGAAAGCATGGATATATTTCATGTACATAATTTATATCTCCATTATCATACATGTTTCATACCACAACACTAATAACACATAAATAGCATGGAAATCCATATTGAAGTGTATAGCTAACATGGACTTGTCATTTAGATATCATGGAATCATGTAAACATAAATTTCTAGCATCCTAGGCATTTTATCAAACACCTTGCATGCATTCTTTAAGCCATAGGTGGATTTCATACTTGAATTATATCAAACCACCCAAAGTTCATGTTTTTCAACTAACAACCGCATATATTCCATGAAAAAATCTTTAGATATCATCTTGAAACTTAAACAACAATCATCAAAAAGTACATGCTCATATCACCACAAAAAGTTTACAAAATAACATTTAAAAGCATGATTCTTGAGCTCTATGAACGAATTGAATCCATGGATGAACACTACGCATACCTTAGATTAAGAATTTGTGAAGATTGATGGAAAATTTTTCTTGAAATAGACTCTTCTATGAAAACCCTAGAGCTTGTTCTTAAGAGTTTTGATCTTGAGAGGAAACCCTAATCCTGTGGTTGAGAGTGTATAAGAGAGCTTTTTGAGATGTTTAACTAAAGAGAATGAAATAAAATACGCTCCTTGAAGGTTATAAGTCATGGGAAGTGAAGCAAAAATACCAAAATACCCTTACTAAAATAAATTCCTAGTTGCTGAAAATCATAGCTGACGACATTTGTGACAAGGCGTCAAAAATGTGACAAGGCGTCAAAAATGTCGTCACACAGGAGCTGAAATTGATGGTTTCTGCCTAAGTCTGATGACATTTGTGACAAGGCATCAAAAATGTGGTAAGATACCACGAATGTCGTCACTTAGGAGCTGGTTTCTGCCTAAAGCTGACGACCTTCGTGATAGGGCATCACAAATATGGTAAGCTACCACGAATGTCGTCACTTAGGAGCTGGTTTCTGCCTAAGTCTGATGACCTTCGTGATAGGGCATCACAAATGTGGTAAGCTACCACGAATTTTGTCACTTAGGATCTAGTTTCTGGCTAAGGCTGACGACCTTCGTGATAGGGCGTCACAAATGTGGTAAGCTACCACGAATGTCGTCACAGTGTTTCCAGCCTGACATGCTGGAGTAAAATAGGAATAACTCTTTTCTCCGATATTGGATTTAGGTGAAATTAGTATCATTGGAAAGCTAATTCAAATATATTTTATTTGATATATAATAAACCACCCAGTTAGTCATACTCAATGAGTTATTATAGATTGAAGTTGACCCAAGTTTTGATGCTCACTAAAACTTGAACGATAGGAAAGCTTTCAACTTGTACTTGAGTTAGGGGACCTCTATGATCTAAATTCATGCTCAAATAGATTTCCTCACTACATAATTGATTAACACAATAAATTTATATAGGATTTGAGGCTTTTGAAACATCCACGCATAGGAATGATGCATTTTTATTCTAGTGCAAAATGTGGTGTATTACATTTAACCATCTCCTTTTACTACTATTCTTTTCTTTTTTTTTTGATAAAATTTTACTATGGCTACGCAGTCCATTCTTAATAATATTTTAGGCTTATTTAGTATATATAGTTTAAAACTATTTAAACCGTAAATTACTGTTAGTGTCTCTACGCCTATGCTATTTAGATTACCTTTTTCATTATATTTTTCACTTGAATAAGAACATATTTTTTCATCCTTTTTGTTACTATATTCATTAGGTTTTGATTTTAGTATTGCTCCCCATCCTCTGAGGCTTCAATCTTTTTTTATTATTAGATAATTTGTTTCTAATGGTAATGTTAAGTGTGGGATGTCCTGGATCATACGCTTAAGTTATTGGACTAACTTTAGATCTTCAGCATTAAAGGTGTTTTGGTCTGTTGATCCTGCCTTAGAATATAACGGTCCCATTATTTTTCCTAAATCTTTAATAAAAGCTCTAGCATAATTTAGTAGTCCTAAGAAGTTTTGTATATCTTTGGTTTTATCTAATCTTTGTGGCATTTCTATGACTTTTTAGCTATGTGTGGTTATAATTTTTCTCTAATCTCTCTGTAATCCTTAGTATTTTCACAGGTCTGTTCATTAAGCTATATAGATAGGATACTTTCATCTCAAAATCTTATCTACTCTTAGTTCATCTGTAATGTCAACTATTTGGACTTGAACTTCGGATAATCTATTATCTACTTCTAGTAGTTCCTAATAGACTTCTTCTCTTGATTTTGGAGAAACTTCAAATAACTTGACAAGTAACCTCCTTTGTTCTATTAAGACGTTATATAAGTTTATATACTCTTTCTTTATATTTTTATTATACCAATAATATTCTGACTCTAAAATTATTTGTTTTTTGTAGGGTCTAGGTTTTCTATTTTCAGTTCTTGACACCATATATCATGAAGTCTCCTTGAATATTAGGGTTGTGATACCAATAATTAATAATAGATAGAAACGGTAGAAATAATAATAACAGATAGTAAGTATAATAAATAAAATATATATAATAAATAAAACAGATAGTACAGATAGCAAGCAATAAAAAAACAGATAGTACAGATAGCAAGCAATAATAAAACAGATTATAAAGATTGCAAGCAATAATAAAAACAGATAGTAGGAAATGATGAAACGAAATTTTGAGTAGTAAACAACAAGATTAAACAGAGTTTCAAAAATATGGTGTAAAATCCTACTCAGTACTCCCTCCTTCATTTTCCCTTAATCATGTGTAGATGTGACATTATCAAAATCAAAGTATATTTTTCTCCCAAAATACTCATTTTATAAACCCTGCTCATCTCTTTCTCTTTAGTTTTAGGTATTTTAGCAATATCTTATTTAATCACACCTTGGGACAACACAATAGTCCTTTTAAATTTTCTTTGGAATTTTTCAAATCCATAGGAATTTACAGATTAATCCATCATATCTTCCAAAACACTAAGAGAATAATCACATACTAGGGGTATTTTATAAGTAATGTACTGGATTTAGAGGAGCGAAAGGTTGTCGGTAATCTGCATGGCCATCAGTCCTATGATATAATATCAATAGAAAAACCTAAGATAGAAACTATGAAATTGATATAACACATAGTACAAATAGTACAGATGGCAAGCAATAATAAAAAAGATAGTATAGAATGCACACAATAATAAAAAAGATAGTAGGAAATGATGAAAGCAATTTTTGAGTACTAAACAGCTAGATTACACAGAGTTTCAAACATATGGTGTAAAATCCTATTCAGTACTTCCTCCTTCATTTTCCCTTAATCATGTGTAGTCATGAAATTATCAAAATCAAACTATATTTTCTCCAAAAATATTCATTTTCTTAAACCTTGTTCATCTCTTTCTCTTTAGTTTTAAGTACTTAGCAATATCTTCTTTAATCACACCCCGAGACAACTTAAAAGTCTTTCCAAATCTTCTTTGGACTTTTTCCAATCCCTAGGAATTTATAGATTAATCCATCATTACAGCCAAAACACTGAGGGAATAGCCACATACTAGGGATATTTTATAAGTGATGCAATGGATTTAGAAGAGTGGAAGGCTAGCGGTAATCCGCTTGGCCATCAGTCCTATAATATAATATCAATTGAAAAAATTGAGAAAGAAACTATAAAATTTATATAACACACATAATTTACATAGTAGGGAGAAACATACAATGATTTTAAACAACAAACTACTCTCATGTCTTAAGGTGAAGAGAGGTTTCCCTTTTGGGAGCCCTTAAAAACTTTACATGCCAGGTACACTTTGTGGGACCCATCATCACATGGTCATGTTTCTTCTTTTATTCATATCCATTCACTTGTCTTTGTCCACATGTTTTTTACTTAGCATGATCCTTTTATATTCTACGTTATTGCTTGCGGCTTAGTTTTTGTCTATTTTTGAATATTGTCACTGCTTACATATAAAAATTATCTAATGCTTCAGTATCAAAACTCATTTCTGAGTCATTGTTTGCATTTGGGTCTTTAGAGAACTTATCCATAGCTGAGTTATAGTCATCTTACCTTGTAGGATCATACTCATCACTATCTCTACTTGATAGGACTAGTATTATTCCCGTCCGGGGTCTTTCTGAGAAAATTCTGGATCTTGGCTCGGGCTTAGGATTTTCCATTGTTATTTCCTTAGGTTGTTCAGCTAGCAGTGTTTTGTAGAGTTTGCTACCATTTTTTCTATATTTCTTCTTCTACTTTTATTTCTTCGCAGGAAGAAACCCTTTTATTTTTGTCTTGAGTATTTGTCGATGTCCCTTCTCCTAAAGTATGAGTACGTATTGTATTGAAACTGGCTAGGAGAATCCTCCCTACATTTTTTGACAAAGTGTCACTAATTATGTATTTGATACGTATTTACCAGTTACCATTTGAACTGGAGTAGCTGTATCATTACCCGATATAGTAGGTCTTTCTGCATTAATTGGAGAATGCACACTCATTAACAAATTTAATGCATCTTTACCAGTTACTATTAGAACTGGACTAGGTGTATCATTAACCGATACAATAGGTATTTCTTTATCCATTTTTAAATAAAATGGAGAGCTCTTTGGGATAATTTGAGTCTCATAAGGTTTTTGAGTCTGTTGTGATAATTCATAATGAAGAATTTTTATACTATCATGTATAATACCTATGTGTTCTAACATTTTATCCTTTTCTTTCATAAATTTTTCATTATCTTGTGTTAGAGTCTCATTTGCATGATTAGTATTCTAAGGGCTTTGGTCATGGAGGAACAATGATCACAAAATATAATCTTGTCTGTGTCATTTTTGATATTATATTGGGGAACTTTTTTGAGATTTGGTTTTAGAGCTAGAGTAATATATGAATTTGGCCCTAGATTTCCTCAGGTATAATCTAACGCTTCTGTGAGATCATTGAAGACCTTATAGAGAGGAGTTGTATGGTCTTTTATAAGGGCCATTACTTCTATCCATGTTTGAAATACTCCCTGTGTCTTTCCCCTTAGAACAACATAAAATTTAAATCTGTTAGTGCTATTTTTCTCTGTAAAAATAATAATTTAAAGCTTTAAGAACTGAAATAAAGTAACTATTGTTTCTAGGTGTCTTATTGTAGGCAATCTATAAATTATCGATCAGGCAGATCTGTTGTTTGTCCGCCCTTACATCAAGTTTAAGTTTGAAATTCAGGTTGGGTGGCTCATAACTGATGAGATTGTGAGGCCAAAATATCATCCTTTCTAACTTCGGATGTTCTAACATTGTAAGTGTTCTGTAATGAGTGTAGCTCATTAGCTTCTTTAAGTAGTCTTGAGAAGATGAGGCTTCAGGCTTACCTTTGCCTATATACATACTAAAGCAAAACTCGTTAGTTGTTTTCTTTTATTAGTCTACTAAGTTGGTCTGCTAAATTATTATCTTTTCCTTTAATATATTCTAATACAATATTATAAATTGAAGTCATATCTTAGAAATTTAACCATCTCCTTTTACTTCTATTCTTTTCTTTTATTATCTTATAGAATATTACTATGTGTTTGCAGTCTGTTCTTACTAATATTTTAGGCTTATTTAATATATATAGTTTAAAACTATTTAAATCGTAAATTACTGCTAGTGTCTCTGTGTCTATGCTATTTATATTGCCCTTTTTTTTAAATTTTCCATTTGAATAAGCACACATTTTTTCATCCTTTTTTTCACTATATTTATTTGGTTTTTCTTTTAGTATTGCTCCCCATCCTCTGAGGCTTCCATCTGTTTTGACTATTAGATAATCTGCTTCTAATGGTAGTGTTAAGTTTTGGATATCCTGGATCATGCGCTTAAGATGTTGTATAACTTTATATATTCAGCATTAAAGGTATTTTGGCTTATTGATCCTATCTAAGAATATAACAGTCCCACTACTTTTCCTAAATCTTTAATAAAAGCTCTAACTTTATTTAGTAGTCTTTAGATTTTTTGTATATCTTTGGTTTTAGCTAATCTATAAGGCATTTCTAAGAAATTTTTATCTATGTGTGGTTGTAGTTTTATTCTACCATCTCCAATGACTACTTCTAAGAAATTAATACAGTTTTTACATAATTCCATTTTTCTTTATACTTATTATCATTCCATTATCTATGAATAATTTAAAAGCATGTCGCAAATGTCCTAAATGTTCTCTAATGTTAATACTAAAGACTAAAATATCATCTACATAAAGTAATATTAAGTTCCTATAGTCTAAAAAAATATTATCCATTTTTCTTTGGAATATTGGAGGAGCTGTCTTTAATCCGAATGACATAACCAGCCACTTAAAATGCCCTACTGGACATATGAAGGTTGTCCGTTCTATACTATTTTCGTTCATTTTAATTTTCCAATACCCAAATTTAATGTTAAACTTACCAAATATTTTTCTTCCTCGTATTCTGTTTATCAATTTTGTTTTGTCAGGTAACTTATACCCATACATCACAGTATTATCGTTTAGTCTTTTATAATTTATTACCATTCTAGCTTTCCCTGTACTATTTCACTATGGTTTCTTACAATGAACGCTGCTGACCTATGTCTTGATTTGGATCTTCTAATTATCCCTAATTTTAATAGTTCTTTTATTTGTATTTTGAAATCTTTAAGATCTTAATTTGTAGCTTCTATAGATGTTGTTTTTATAGTATATTCTGGATTGGTTATTTCTAATTTGCAGGTAATTTGATTTGAGTCCCAATATTGCAAGGGTTTTTCTCTAATTATTTGTAGTTTTTCTAGGATTTGTATTATTTTATCTAGATCTTTTTGATTTTTTACTACTCCAATCTGTTGTATACCTTTCTTAAAATTGTATAATTCTGTATCTATTTCTATTAGGATGTAATCATTTTCTATTTCTTCTACTAAAAAATCTTGTAATTCTTCATACATTGTTTTATTGTCTTTACATGTACAATTTTCTTCTTTATCACATTCTAGTGACGTTTTGGATTTCTTCTGATTATCTGAACCACCTGTCTGATTATCTGAGCCTTTTAGGACTTATTCTTACAAAAATGATATTTAGTCAGTATAGGTTGTGTCTGTACTGGTGAGTGGGTAATATTACTTGCAAAAATTAATCAATTTTTAGTAACAAAACATCCTCCATTATTCTGCATCATAAAATCTAATCCTAACACAAAGTCTGTCTTTATGTTTAAGTCTCTAACTAGTATTCCAGTGAGTGTGTATGATGGTTTATAGATTTTTTCACAAGTATTAATAAAGCTCTCTTTTTCCTTCGGTATATAATCTGTGTAAGTGTTATTGGTTCCATCCATTTACATGAATTTTTGGGATTTTGGTAATTTTCTAATTAATTTGAGTCATAAAATTCTTCTATTTAATATGCTTTTTGTGCATCCTGAATCTACTATAGCTAATGTCTCGAACTCATAATCTCTAAATTTTATTCTGTCTAAATCTTTAACTATACTAATGTTCATTTCTTCATTACATACCATCCCTTCAAATGATATATTCATTGATTTTTTCTTTTTAACTTTATCATTTTCCAGAGATGTATTTAATAATTCTACTTCTAATTAGTCTTCTTCCTTAATTACCTCTTTATGTTTTTTTGAGGTTATATACTCTTATCTCTAACCTTTTTAGTTTATCCACTAATTCTAATATTTTATCGTCTGATGTCATAACTATTGGTTCTTTTATGTAAAAATTTATATTATTTGTTGATTATTGGATTTCAAAGATTTCTAAGGTTTTTTCTACACATTTTATGCATCCTTCTCGATAAGATTTTCTACATTTTGCCCTGTTGTTTTTAGTTGAAAACTAGCTACAGAAAGAACACGTGTTACTGTCTAATCCTTTACCTTTTTCAAATTCATGTTCATATTCTTCTATCAAATTAACTAAATCATGGTTTTCTGGATTTATCTTTTCTAATCCTATTTCATTTATAAGTCCTTCTTCTTAAGAATCAAAGGAATTAGATATGTTCTTTTCTTCTTCGAAAACATCCATACTCCTAATAGAGTATATACTTTCGTTATCTGACATGTATTCATGTACATTTATCAGATTTTCATTTACATCTTCTATTAATTGTGCATTCATAGACCTGCAAATTTTTTTTTTGGACTAGTATTTGCTAGGTGCTTTATACTTCCGCAAGTAAAACATTCTAATTTATTTTTGTAGGTTCTACTAGTGTTATACTTTTTTACATGTTTCTGTTTATCTAGGTATGGATTTCTTGCGTTTGATCTCCTTAAGTAGTATTTCTTCCTTGGAGGATAGTCTCTTTTATATGTTTTTTTATATTTTTTTGTCTTATAATCTTGATCATAATGTTGTGTAGTATATATGCTTTTACAAAAATTTGTATCACTTCTTTTTGATTGTTTTTGCATTTGTATATTTGTACATTTTTCTTATAATATCTCCATTACGTGTTGTATTCATTGTCCTATTGACCATTGTGTGTCTGGATTTCGCACTATTCTTTCTCTTTTGGACCACTTTTATTCTATTTCTCTTCCTAAAGCCCCTGGTAATTTATTAAATTATCTTTTTCCTAGAGTCTGATCAAACGAGTTTCCACTAATTGTACAATAATAAAAATAGTTGTTTAGAAATTCTTTAATTCTTGACCAATTATTAATACTCAGTTGTTCTAAATTTATTAAAGCTCTTTATTGTAAGACTACTAATCCACTTTTGGTATCATTGTTTATTAGTAGAGTATGTACTTTGCTTACAAAATTGTATGGGTTTGCCCCTATTTCTACTAATACCTGGAAATCCTCAGGGAATATTGTCTTATATGCTTCCCATAATGCTTTAGTAATTTCTCCTATAAATGTTTCTAGATATCTATATATAATTTCTGCATCTGGTTTTTGATTTCCCCATATATGTTGTATGTAGTCTGCTAGAATAATATTTTTTCATATGTCTATTATAGCATTCCATGCCTGAGGGTCATTCGGTGCTAAATTTTAAAATCTTTCATTTATTACCACCTTTTTGTAATCTAATGGGTTCTTCTATTGGCATTGTTTTCCTCTTGATTTTATGTCTTGTTCTTCTTGATCTACAGGGTTTACTCAAAATACTCTATATCTTGGTAAATTACCTGTTGTTATATTTACTCTTTGCATTTCGGTTGTTCTCTAGAAAGGGCTTGCGGTACTTGGTACACTTTCCATAAATTCTTTTCTACTTTCTATCTCGTCTATACTATAAATCGTCTCTTAATCTTCTTATTTTCATTCCCTTTTATGTGTATAACCATAATTATCGGTTCTTAGCTCACATTTTACAAAATGTTCTTTGGTTACAGTGAGATTAAGATTTCCTATTTTACAGCCTATGCATTTGATTGTTTTATCGTTATTTATTTCATAGAGGGATTCATCTTTCATTATATCTTTATGTACTTTTGTAAGACCCCGTAAAATCCTAAGCTTAACTCAGACCTTTAAAGCTTGTTAAGGGGTCCCAAACTTAGAAAATTTTAGCTATGTATTCAGACTTAGTGTTATTTTAGCCTTCGTAGGTTGGCGACTCTATTTCACAACCCTCATGACCTTAAAGTAATAATTTTTAGGTTGAATCGTGATCAGGTATGTTAGTGGGTGTTCCCTAACATGTTTCAGATTTTTCGAACTTCATTTGGATCATATTAGAAAGCTCAAACTAGTGGATCGACGCGATCTCAACGCGCCGCGTCGCCCATCGCATTGATGCGTATTTTTACCCAACTCCCAATGCTAATTCCAGTGAACCGACGTGGACTTGATGTGACGCGTTGGCTATCGTGTCAATGCCAATGACGAGATGCGCCGGTCTGCACATCGCTAAATCAGTTTTCAGTCATTAAAAAGTCATATCTTCAAAGGTAATTGGGTCTTTTCCCACCTTATGTCAGCCCCTAAAAACATGAAATTAAGCCCCTTTAGAGGAAAAATGCATTCATCTTTCTCAAAAATTCTCCAGAAGCAAACCCTAGATCTCTAATTCAATCGTCAAGAACACTCCATCATTCTTTGTAAATTTGAATACCAAGGTATGTGAAGTGTTCATCCAAGGGTTTCCTTCCACCCTTGGAATTCAAGAAACTCTTTCTAAATACAAGTTAATTGATTTTATGGATTTCATATTGGATCTTTAAAGTACTAATGATTATGATATTATGGTGATCTAATTCCATAATTTGTCCCAAGTTTCATTCAAACTAGTTTGATTGGGAATTAAATTTTGTGAACTACATGTCAAACTCTTGAATTGCAAGTTGAATGCAGAATCCATGATATTACTACATGTTAATGATATGTGAAATACCCATGCTCCCCAAGTGTTTATCAAAATGCTTATGTGATTAGACTAGTCCAAGCATAATATGTTATTGTGTGATTTTAATCATGTACAAGCTCATGTATATCAAGTGTTTGACAAAAGATGTCTAAGTGAATGTATTATTAGCAAGCTAGTACCATTATGTGACTAAAGTCATGTAGTGATTTACTTTTCGGGCTATCGACTCATAGGGGTATTTAACACCCGATAATTTAGTTGCTTATCTAGAGCCAGTGTTAGTTACAGAATAATCTCATTCACGTCACGATCAGTAGTACTCTTAGTCAGTTACAGGACTCAGGAAAAACTCAGTAGACTTAGTATCAGTCCAGTCCATTTCAGTATCAAGTTCAGACCTTAGAAAATTCAATCAGTTAACAAAATTTAGTAGTATACTGTCAGTCAACAGATCTCAGTGAACTTAGTTCAATTTAGTTAGATAGTATAATCAGTAACAGTTCCATCAAGCCTAGTATGGACTAGGAATTAGTTCAGTGCCTATTCATATGGGAGTAAGATTCAGAACCGAGCGAACCCAGGGATGGGAGAAGTCCTGTCAGCAGATGGTTTGACCCTTAGTAGAAATCCCTGTATTATAGAACTATGTAGCCAGCGTAGTCTGAGATATTTTTCTACTAGACTAGGGTTGATACATCTCATATGAGTTTTCCTGCTAGCGAGGATTGACGAAACAGCTTCCTGTTAGAGAGGGTTAACTCATAGTTGTCTTTACCCGTGGCACGGTACTAACACCCTTACAACTAGGGTTATAGTTTTGACCCCAATCTATTCAGAAAGGGGCATGTCGGTTAGATGATTACCTCCTACAGTCTAAGTTTCAGTCTTCTAAATAGAATTGAGTTTAGTTCTATAGAAATCAGGACTGTCAGACATAGTCACTCAATTCAGTACAAAACTCAGAATGTTTCCACAGAATCAGGACTGTTGAAACTGACGCTCAGTTAACAGTAATACAATATCAAGTAACATAGATATCAGTAAATCAGTAATTCAAAACTTAGTATCCAATGTTATCACGACCTCAGTTACAGTTTACGTATTCAAGCATGTATTCTCATTCAGTTATACTCATGTTATTCAGTCAGTATTATTCATGCATATGAACCTATATATCTCAGCCTATCTCACTTAGCATACCAGTATATCCAAAGTACTGATATATACCTTTCTTTTATGCTATGATGTCTTATATCATAGGTTCAGACACACAGGCTCCCAATCATACTTAGCATCCCGATCCATCAGCCTAGTGGTGAGTCCTTATTGTTCGAGGATAAATTTACTATTCCATTATTTCAGTACTCAATTTATTTCAGTAGTCGAAGTTAGTTGGGAACTTATCCCATCAACTCCTTGTTCAAACAGTAGAGGCTTTGGAGACTAGAGTATTTTAGACAGATGTATCAGTGTTTAGTTTTCAGTACTCAGTATTTATTTATAGTTTTGAGCCTTATGGAAATTTTCCTCCTAATTTCCGCATAATACAGTACTATTATTTAGTTATTGCAGCCGGTACTAGTCATGGGTTAGCTTGTGGTCCTTCGGGATTATGAGCACCGTGTAGCATCCGGGGTACAGACTCGGGGCGTTACAACTTCAAAACCTTCTTTTAATATCTCTATATTTCTAAAATTAGTAATATCACATTCTTTTATTTATTCATTAGTTTCCTTTTAATTCGTGTATTGGTGGTTTGTGAATCTTACTGAAGTTTCTTCTCTATTGTTTGTATACATTAAATGATTAGTTGGCTTTAGTGTTTCTTTCAAAGTAAGTTTATCCAAATTCCATTCTAATCCTTCATAATCTTTTGAATTTATCTTTAGGGGTTTCATTAGTGTAATACCTTCTAACCACCATTAAACTTACTACATCATCTATCTCTAGTCTAAATTTTGTACAACTATTAGTGGCTAGTTTATCTATAAATCCTACAGATATTAATAAATTTTTTCAATTATTTATTTCTTCGTATCCTTTTACCAGAATACCTATTTTTATATATTTCCCAAATTCTGAAGAATTTATCATATAGTCTAGACTATCATAAAAAAGTCCTCCATTTGTTGAGATGTCTACTTCTTTTATTACTATGATAGATCTCCTAGAGTCTGACTATCTATTATCAAATATTATAACTAACACTGTAGTCCTAGGTTTTTTCTAGTTAGACCTTTTAAACCTACTGCTATGAGTCCCATATGCCTAAGGCTTATTTTTTATCTGGAAATTTGTTTTAACAATTCTGAGCTTATTAGATTTATACTAGCGCTATCTTTACCCATTACGCACAGTTGTTCTTATTTATAATGTTTATATAACTGTGCTAGTGAAATCATTCTTTCATTATATTAGGTCTTAGAACTTAATAATTTAGTTTGTTTTGTTAAAAGAGTTGTATATCTTTGTCTACATCTACAATCTCTTCTAGCTGGTGTCTTAAAGTCATTTTAGGTCTATTTATGATTTGAGATAGCATATTGGTTCCTATTTTGTCTCTGGTAAAACTTGGTCTTGGTCTGTCTGTGGATGTTGAAAAATGATCGATGCTTTGGGTTTAGTTTGTTTAGTGGCTTTAGCTTCTTCTTTTTCTTTTTGAGGGATTATTTCCATCTTCTTTAGTTGTTCTATTAGTTCTTCTATATATTTATCTTCCTGGGTAGCTTGTTGTTTTTCTTTTTCTAGATTTTTATTAATTTCTAATAGTAATAATATTATAATATTATTTTCTTTTATGACTATAGAGTCAGTTCTTCCTTGAAGTTGGTAATCTAATAGCTCTTTGGGATTTGGTTGAATTTGAGCAGTTTTTTGTAATATTGTTATGTAAAGCTGGTCATTTATAGGCAAATTATTCATAAGAGTGTTATTTCTTTTAATTGAGTGATTTTTTTTTCTTATCTCTTGAAGCACTATTTTTATTGCTAGATTTCTTAGGTTACGCTCTTTATATTTACTAATTAGATCTTTAAAAAAAAAATCTAATTCTACCTGTTGATTTTTTAAGAAATTGAAATTTAGTTCTATCTTTTCTAATAACCTCTTTTTGTTAGTATTGCAGATCTTCTAATATTTCTAGAGTCTTTAATATTTTTGTATCTTCCAGTTGAACCTTTTCTGCTAGGTTTATTATAAAGTCTGTAATAGTATTTATTTGTGGGCTTTCTCTATGTAAAGTATGTTCTCCGTTGTTAAAATTACACCTATTAAGAGAATTTTCTTTTAACCATCTGTATTTCTTTTCCGCTTTTATTGTTAGATCTAAATACTACAGTTTCTTTAAATTATCTATTTTAACACTTTTATCCTAATAAGGGTGTATAGCTAATGCAGTATTTTTTGATGGCTTTTATTCTAATATTTCTATATTCTATACAATACCTAATACTTTCTAATATACACTTCAACAAGTTTATATGATCTACACAACTTACTAGTTTTATAGGGTCTGAAATTATAATGGCTTCTGATAATTTTATAGTTTCTAGTACCTCTATTCGATTTATCAAAATCTGTTCTATTTTCAAAATTTTGTTTCTTTGTTTTACCTCTTTATACAACTGATTATATAATCTTTGTATTATTCTAGCAAAAGGATGTGTTCTCATGTATCTTTCTTATTTACGGTGGCCTTTTATCCTAAAGGAATGATTTCTCTACACTTTTTTCTATGAATCTTTGTGTATTTATTATATCGCTCTATATAACTTATAATACCTTCTAATTCCCACTTTAACACACTTATATATTCTTCTAATAATATTAACTTTGATGATTCTAGTACTCTTAAATAGTTTCTTAAAACTTCTTCTAATTCGATGTCCTTTGATTTTAGTACTATTTCTCTATTTAAATACCAATATTTTTGTTGTATACTTCTATCCCACGGATGCGTTCTCATATATTTCTAGATTTAAGACAAATTATTAACTCATGCTCTAGTTGGGATATTATGGTAATTAACTGATCTAATGTTATAGGATTTTCTTTTGTATTATTAAGTCTCTTATATTCTAAATATAAAGTATTTAATTTTTCTCTAATCTCTCTATAAGCCTTAGTGTTTTCATGAGCTCTTTTCATTAATCGAAATAGATAGGATACTTTCGTCTCAAAATCTTATCTACTCTTAGTTCATCTATAATGTAATCTATTTGGACTTGAACTTCGGATAATCTACTATCTACTTCTAGTTGTTCCTGATAGATTTTTTCTCTTGATTCTGGAGAAACTTCAAATAACCTTATAATTAACCTCCTTTGTTCTATTAAGACGTTATATAAGTTTATATACTCTTTCTTTATATTTCTATTATACCAATATTATTCTGACTCTAAAATTATTTTTTTTTCATATGATCTAGGTTTTCTTTTTTCAGTTCTTGACATCATATATCATGAAGTCTCCTAGAATCTTAGGGCTATGATACCAATAATTAATAATAGATAGAAACAGTAAAATAATAATAACAGATAGTAAGTATAATAAATAAAATAGATATAATGAATAAATCAGATAGTACAGATAGCAAGCAATAATAAAAATAGATAGTACAGATAGCAAGCAATAATAAAAATAGATAGTACAGATAGCAAGCAATAAGAATACTAGAATCATCAAAGTTAATATTATTAGAAGAATATATAAGTGTGTTAAAGTGGGAATTAGAAGATATTAGAAGTGATATAGAGAGATATAATAAATACGTAAGGATTCATTGAAAAAAGTGTAGAGAAATCATTTCTTTAGGATAAAAGGAAAAGTAAATAAAAAATATATATGAGAACACATCCTTTTGCTAGAATAATACAAATATTATAAAATCAGTTATATAAAGAGGTAAAACAAAGAAACAAAATTTTGAAAATAGAACAGATTTTGATAAATCGAATAGAGGTATTAGAAACTATAGAATTATCGGAAGCCATTATAATTACAGACCCTATAAAACTAGTAAGTTGTGCAGATCAGATAAACTTATTGAAGTATAGATTAGAAAGTATTAGGTATTGTATAGAATATATAAATATTAAAAGACTTGCAAAACAAACAAAAGAGGTTATTAGAAAAGATAGAACAAAATATTGATTTCTTAAAAAGTCAACACGCAGAATTTGATAAAAAATTTAAAGATTTAATTAGTAAAGATAAAGAGAGTAGCCTAAGAAATCCAGAAATAAAAATTGTGCTACAAGAGATAATAAAAGAAATCACTCAATTAAAAGAAATAACACTCTCATGAATAATATACCTATAAATGACCAGCTATACATAACAATATTACAAAAAGATGCTCAAATTCAACCAAATCCCCAAAGGCTATCAGATTACCAACCTCAAGGAAGAACTGACTCTATAGTCATAAAAAAACTATTATAATATTATTACTATTAGAAATTAATAAAAATCTAGAAAAAGCAAAACAACAAGCTATCCAAGAGGATAAAAATATAGAAGAACTAATAGAACAACTAAAGAAGATAGAAATAACCCCTCAAAAAGAAAAAGAAGAAGCTAAAACAACTAAAAAAACTAAACCCAAAGCATGGATCATTTTTCAATATCCATAGACATACCAAGACCAAGTTTTACCAAAGACAAAATAGGAACCAATATGATATCTAAAATCGTAAACAGGCCCAAAATGACTTCAAGACACCAGCTAGAAGTGATAGTTGATGTAGACAAAGATATACAACTCTTTCAACAAAATAAACTAAAATTATTAAGTGCTAAGACCTTATATAATGAATTAATGTTTTCACCAGAACAATTATATAAACATTATAGATAAGAACAGTTGTGCGTAATTAGTAAAGATATCGCTAGGATAAATCTAATAGGCTCGGAATCTTTAAAACAAATTGCCAGATAAAAAATGTTCCTTATGCATATGGGACTCATAGTAGGAGGTTTAAAAGGTCTAGCTAGAAAAAACCTAGGAACTAAAGTGTTTACAATATATGATAATAGATGGTCAGACTCTAAGAGATCTATCATACGAATAACAGAAGTAGACATGTCAACAAATTGAGGACTTTTTTTATTGAAGTCCAGACTATATGACAAATTCTTTAGAATTTGGGAAATATATAAAAATAGGTATTCAGAAAAAAGGATATAAAGAAATGAATAATGGAAATAGTTTATTAACATGTGTAGGATTTATAGGAAAATTAGCCACTAATAGTAGTACAAAATTTAAACTAGAGATAGATGATGTAGTAAGTTTAATGGAGCATAAAGGTATTAGACTAATGAAACCCTTAGAGATAAATTCAGAAGATTATACAGGATTAGAATAGAATTTGGAAAAATTTAGTAAGAAAGAAACACTAAAGCCATGCTATTGTATTGCTTTTTGTACATCCAGAATCTACTATAGCTAGTGTCTCAAATTCATAATCTTGAATTTTTATTCTTACTAAAACTTTAACTGTACTAACGTTCTTTTGTTCATTACATACCACCCCTTCAAATAATATATTCATTGATTTATTCTGCTTAACTTTATCATTTTTGAGAGATGTATTTAATAATTCTACTTCTAATAAGTCTTCTTTCTTAATTACCTCTTTATGTTTTTCAAGGTGATATACTCTTATTTCTAACCTTTTTAATTTTTCCTCTAATTCTAATATTCTATCATCTGATGTCCCAACTATTGGTTCTTTTCTGCAAAAATTATTTATATTATTTTTGGATTCTTGGATTTCTAGGATTTCTAAGGTTTTTTCAATACATTTTATGCATTCTTATCTATAACATTTTCTACATTTTCCCCTTTTGTTTTTACTTGGAAACTAGCTACAGAAAGAACACTAGTTACTGTCTAATCCTTTACCTCTTTCAAATTCATATTCACATTCTTCTATTAAATTAACTAAATCATGTTAGTATGGGTTTATCTTTTCTAATCATATTTCATTTATAAATCCTTCTTCTTAAGAATCTAAGGAATCAAATCTGTTTTTTTCTTCTTCAGAAACTTCCATACTCCTAATAGAGTATATACTTTCATTATCTGACATGTATTCATCTACATTTATCTGATTTTCATTTACATCTTCTATTAATTGTGCATTTATAGACCTATTGTTTCTTCATTGACAAGTATTTGCTAGGTTCTCTATACTTCCGCAAGAAAAACAATCTAATTTATTTTTGTAGGTTCTACTAGTGTTATACTTTCTTACATGTTTCTGTTTATCTAGGTATGGCTTTCTAGCATTTGTTCTCCTTAAATAGTATTTCTTTCTAGAACTATAGTCTCTTTTATATGATTTTTTATATTTTTTCTTCATATAATAATCATCATAATGTTATGTAGTATATATGTTTTACAGAAATCTGTATCACTTCTTTTAAATTGTTTTTGTATTTGTATATTTGTACATTTTTCTTGTAATATTTCCATTACATGTTGTATATTGTGTCCTATTGACCATTGTGTGTCTGGATTTTGCATTAATCCTTCTCTTTTGGATCACTTTTCCTCTATTTTCCTTTCTAAACCCCTAGTAATTTATTAAATAATCTTTTTCCTAGAGTCTGATCAAACGAGTTTCCACTAATAGTACAATAATAAAAATAGTCGTTTAGAAATTCTTTAATTCTTGACCAATTATTAATACTTAGTTGTTCTAAATTTATTAAAGCTATTTGTTGTAAGATTACTAATCCACTATTGGGATCTTTGCATATTAGTAGAGTATGTACTTTGTCTACGAAATTGTATGGGTTTGCCCGCATTTCGACTAATACCTGGAAATCCTCTGGGAATATTGTCTTATGTGCTTCTCAAAATGCTTTAGTACTTTCTCCTCAAAATGTTTCTAGATATCTATACATAATTTATGCATCTGGTTCTTGATTGGCCTATATATGTTGTATGTAGTCGGCTAGAACTACATTTTTCCATATATCTATTACAACATTCCATGCCTGATGTTCATGAGCTGCTAAATTTATAATCTTTCCTTTATTACCACCTTCTTGTAATCTAATGGGTTCTTCTATTGGCCTTCATTTTCCTCTTGGTTTTATTTCTTGTTGTACTTGTTCTTCAGGATTTACTATAAATATTCTAGATCTTGGTAAATTAGCTGTTGTTACATTTACTCTTTGCATACCGGTTGTTCTCTGGAAAGGACTTGTGATACTCGCTGCACTTTGTATAAATTCTTTTATACTTTCTATCTCATCTATAATATAAATCGTCTCTAAATTTTCTTCTTTTTGCTCCGTTTTATATATATTACCATAATTATCGGTTCTTAGCTCACATTTTAGAAAATGTTCTTTGGTTTTGGTGAGATTAAGATTTTCCATTTTACAAATTATACATTTGAACGTTCAATCGTTATTTATTTTGTGTAGAGCTTCAACTTTCATTAAAGTTTATTTACTTCTAAACCTTCTTCTAATATTTCTATATTCATAAAATTAGTACTATCACATTCTTCAATTTCTTCATTAGTTTTCTTTTCATTTGTGTATTGGTAGTCTATGAATCTTACTGAAGTTTCTCCTTTATTCTTTGTATACATTAAATAATTAGTTGGCTTTAGTGTTTCTTTCTTAGTAAATATTTCCAAATTCTATTCGAATACGGCATAATCTTCTGAATTTATCTTTAGGGATTTCATTAGTCTAATACCTTTATTCCCCATTAAACTTACTACATCATCTATCTCTAGTCTAAATTTTGTACTACTATTAGTGGCTAGTTTTCCTATAAATCCTACACATATTAATAAATTATTTTCAGTAGTTAATTTTTCTCTAATCTCTCTATAAGCCTCAGTATTTTCATGAGGTCTTTTCATTAAGCTAAATAGATAGGATACTTTTGTCTCAAAATCTTATCTACTCTTAGTTCATCTGTAATGTATACTCTTTGGACTTGAACTTCGGATAACCTATTATCTACTTCTAGTAGTTCCTGATAGACTTCTTCTCTTGATTCTGGAGAAATTTCTAATAACCTAATAAGTAACCACCTTTGTTCTATTAAGACATTATATAAGTTTATAAAAGGCATGGACTAGAATTGAGTCTAATAGAGCGTAAGTTCATTAATCCATTGACCGGGGTAAACTCCAAGACTAAATAAACATATATGTGTTAAAAAGGATAGAATATCTCGATTGAGGTAAATAGTAGTAGTAAAATCATGAACCAAAATCTATCTCGGTCAGATCTCTTAAACATTATTTTCGTTTCAAATTCTCATAAGTTATTCATTAAGATGGTATGATTCGCATTATGAAGAAAATTCATTTTAAAAGTGGAAGGTAACAATAATTTATTTTTTAGTAAAAAGAGAAACAAAACCATATATTAGTTGGAATCATACCATTTACCGTTTTAGTGGTCATGAATTTACCAAATTTATACATGCCATTACAAGTATCAAAAAATGCAATTATAAGCACCAAAATTCTAGAAACTATGGCCAAGTCCTTTACAATGATATAACACTTCCTGGAATCCAACCAATAGCATAAGCATGACCTAGACCTAATAATATGTATCCAACATAACCATCATACAATCACGAACTTAGGCCTCATAATGTATATCCAACATAATAATACCATTATAATATGGGAAAAACTATCACAATCAATTAAGTAACATACTAAACATCTGTAACGGCCCGATTCTGTACCCCGAATGCTACGCGGTGCTCATTATCTTGAAGGACCACAAGCTAACCCATGACTGATACAAAAATTAGGCAGAAACTTTCCATAAGGTTTAAAACTCTAAATAAATAATGAGTACTAAAAACTAAATACTGATACATCTATCTGAAATACTCTAGTCTGAAAAGCCTCAACCGTCTGAATCAGGAGTTGATGGGATAAGTCCCCAACTAACTCCAACTATTAAAATAAATAGAGTACTGAAATACTAAAATATTAACTATGTCCTCGAACAATGAGGACTCACCATTAGTCTGCTGCTGATGGATCATGCTGCTAAGTATGATCGGGAGCTCGTGCGTCTAAACCTATAATATAAGACATCATAGCATAAAAGAAACGTATGCGTCAGTACTTTGAACATACAGGTATGCTAAGTGAGGTAGGCTGAGATGCATGGGTTCGTATGCATGAACAATACTGACTGAATTACATGAGTATAACTGAATGAGAGTACATGCATGAATACGTAAATTATAACTGAGGTCGTGATAACACTGGATATTGAGTTCTGAGTTACTAATTTACTGATGTCTGAGTTTACTGACACTGTATAAACGTTAACTGAGCGATTGTATCTAACAGTCCTGATTTTGTGCAACTATTTTTAGTTTCGTACTGAACTAAGTGACTATGTCTGACAGTCCTGATTTCTGTAGAACTGAAGTGAGTTCTATTCATAAGACTGAAACTGTAACTGTGGGAGGCAATCATCTAACTGACATGCCTATTTTTGAATAGATTGGGGTCCAACCTGTAAACCTAGTTGGAAGGGTGTCATTACCGTGCCACGGGTAAAGATAACTGTAAGTTAACCCTCCCTGACAGGAAGCTCTTTTATCAACCCTCGTTGGCAGGAAAAATAGTTTGAGATGTACCAACCTTATTCTGGAAGGAAGATATCTCAACCTTTTGGTCAGCTTAATTACATGTTTTGGGGGCTGATATAAGATGTTAAAACACCCATTTACCCCTCTGGATGTAGGTTTTAATTACTGAAAACTGATTTAGAGACGCGCAGACCGACGCGTTGCGTCGTTTGCATCAACGCAATGGCCAATGCACCGCATCGAGTCCACATAGGTTCACTAGAAGTTGCACTAGGAACTGTAGGAAAATATTCATCAACGCGATGGGTGCTGCGGTGCATTGAGATTTCATCGATCCACTAGTTTATGCTTTCAAATATGATCCAAACGAAGTCCGAAAAATTTAAAACTTGTCCGGGAACACCCACTGACATACCTGATAATGATTCATCCTAAAAATCATTACTTTAAGGGCATGAGGGAGTGAAATAGGATAACCAACCTATGAAGGCTAAAATAACACTAAGTTTGAATACTTAGCTAAAATTTCTAAGTCTGGACCCCTTAACAAGCTTTAAAGGTATCAGTTAAGCTTAAGATTTTGTGGGGTCTTACAATATCTCCCCCTTGGGAACATTTTTCCTAGAATGAGACTAACTAAGCTGGGAATACTGATATACCAAACATAGATACTGTATATGCTCAACTGCGATATGATTTCATAATTGACACTACTTATATGTTGAAATTTCATACTGAACATGCATACCTGATGCCTGAGTACATAGCTTAACATAATTCATGAATGCATGACTGGGATTTCTAATAAACTGAGTTTCTCATGCTGAACATGCATATCTGATGTATAAAGTCACAACTAAATATGCAATGGTAACTGGTACCAAACCTATAAAGGAAAATCTAAGCATGGAACTTAGTAAGTTCAAGGAAAAACTATTACCTTGGGTTGAGTTTGAGTTTGCGAATAAGTGGTGAGGATACTTGGTTTGCATATCTTCTTCTGCTTCCTAAGTAGCTCCCTCAAAAGACTGATTACGCAAAAGAACTTTGACTAAAGGGACTTTTTTGTTCCTCAGTCTGCAAATCTGTTAGTCAAGAATTTTGACTGGGACCTCTTTGTAAGAGAGATTGTTGTTAACGTTTATGCCCTATATAGGGACTACAACTGCGGGGTCACCTATGCACTTCGTTAGCAAGGGGACGTGAAACACAGGATGTACTGAAGCTAAGTCTAAAAGTAATTCAAGCTCCTAAGCTACCTTTCCAAAATGGCTGAGAATTCGGTAAGGATCAATATATCGGTGACTGAGCTTCCCCTTCTTGCCAAACCTCTTTATTCCTTTCATAGGAGAGATTTTCAAGAATACAAAATAACCGATCTCCAACTCGAGATCATTTACTAAATATGCATGAATAGGAATATAAGAATATAACTCATCCTGAACGTGATATAGGAACTAAAGATCATTAACGAAACTGAGCCCCTGAATACATGGCTTATGAATGACATTGGAACTTGAGGTTCAACCTATGAGTACCCACCATCCAAACTGGATTCATTACATAAAGAGAAAATGGAAGGTTTAAGTAATCAAAGCTCAGGTATTATAGTGCATCTCCCTATTGGGACATTATGTCCTCTGAAGAATGTTGAATTGGGTGAGATGCTAAGTAAAAACTGAGATGATACACTGAGAACCTACGAATTGAATTGTGACTGCATATCGGGTTCTGAAACTGAGGCATGACACCTTACCTGAGCTGAACTTGAAACCACATGGTTGCTCGATCTTGGTATATTTACATTCATGAAACTTCAAATAGTGGGACTATATAGAAAGATGGGTAACCCAAACATGCGAACATTGTCCGCCTAAGTGCTAAACTTAATTGCTGGTTTTGCGGACTAACTTATGTTGAAAACTTATATTGGACTGGAGCCTTTATTTGACACTCTTGCTATAGAGTTCTAGTGGCTTTAGGGAACAAGGAGTCTTGGTATGGCTGAATAAAATAGATGAATAAGAAAATCACATCCTGGCAATAAATTTGGTAATATGAGTCGTATCCTATGAAACATTATCTAAGATGAAGTGACTAACCCTTATACATTGCGACTATAAATTTTCAAGATTAGACTTATCCCTTGAATACTCTCTCAACTATACTCTCAACCTTAGTATAGCACATCACCAGAGACTTCTAAAAATATTCACATGGGCGTTGAGCACGAATGCATAAACTTACTAACTTATCTGGTTATCTGAATGGATGATAGCTGAATACTTGGATATGTAATATTGAACTGCACTTAGTCTGAATAACTAGACTGGAACAATAGAGTATCATGCATATGAGGTAAGGAATGACACGGTAACATGAGATAACTGAGCATGAATTCATGAAAATAGTATTATTTGAGAATGCAAAACCATGTGTATAACATGACTCTGATATAGTCTATAAACTGAGGTACTGAGATACTGATAACTGAATAATTGATAATTATACGCTATGGTCAATAAAATATGAAACTGAACAGAGTTACTAATATGATTACTGGACTGGGACGGGGACTGAGACTATAACTAAGACTGCAACTATAACACCCCAAAATATCATCCCGAGATGCCACACGGTGCCTAAGGCTACACGTAGCCTCAAGCTAACCCTTTAAGCCAAAACACTACCCATGGGTTCAAACACAAAAACATACACGCTACGCTAAGGATATTATATAAGTACATATCATATCACATCACACATTGCACAGAATATCGTTAGACTGTACATTATGGAATGTCTATACACAAACCAACTCAACAATACACTAGTCTGGCATAGCCTCTATACAACAAAATCAATGAGCCATTGGCACAAACACCCAACTGACTCAATAAACCAAAGGGATCACAAAACAACAACACCAAAACTAGAAACTTGGTCCTCGAACCATGAGGACTCACCACTGAAGGAACGCAGATGCGGCACTCGGATATCACTATCGCGGCTGCGGCTGAGTACCTGAACCTACATCTTGGTAAGAATGTAGCCAATAGAGAAATATGTGGGTCAGCACAAGATACGTACTGAGTATGTGGGGGCGCATGCAAAATATAAATAATATCATAAATTTTGTAAAAACGTACATATGGACCATAACGACACAACTGGCTTGAGTTACATTGAATCATGCAACTCATAACATCATAGATAGGAAATATAGGAGAAAAACCTCATCAATCATTATA
This sequence comes from Capsicum pubescens, assembly GCA_030864215.1. NCBI lineage: Eukaryota > Viridiplantae > Streptophyta > Magnoliopsida > Solanales > Solanaceae > Capsicum > Capsicum pubescens. Next base: position 139,081,598 of record CM061545.1, read on the forward strand.
GATCATCATAGGTAACTTGACTTACCATATCAAAATTCAGAGTGACTCGGTATTTTAATAAACATGACTCTTATGGACAGGGGAGTTTCCTATAATCGACAACCCCACGTGAGCTACGTGGAATACCAATGTTTGAAACCCCCATTGGCGGGAGTGTCTTACTCTTTGCCAGGGAGTACGGCCTTAAAACTGCAATAATCACAATCGGGCTCTCTGGCCAATAATATCATCATCAAACAACCCTACGGTGGCACATAGGTTTGGGGAAATACCAAATTTCTCTCTCGGTGCTAAGTACTACTCCCCGATAAGATCAGAGCGCGTTAGGAAATCCACCACAACATCACAAGGGTCTATCATAAAGACCAAATCAAATCTCTTTCTCATTTATCAAATCATATCAATTTGTGGATTCCTAACTCAACACATTTTAGCTCAAAACATTTTAATCTTCCTCAACATCAACAAGTATCAATGCATTGAACCATAACCGACTCGACATTTGGACAAGGATATGAAGACTCAATACATAATATTTTCAACAATTTGACTCATCAAAACCATCCGGTAAATACCAAGACTCATTGCAACTTCAATATCAACATTTCTCAATTTGCCATCCAACTCTCATTTAAAGGTACTTGACACATCAACCCATATGGGATATAGAATTTCCAATATCAATTATAAATTCATAATAATGAAATAGTGATATGATAGTATAAATCAAGGTTTAACAAATTAAATCATCATACTCTCATAACAAATACTTTTTGGACATAATTCCATGTCAACATCATACACATATCGGATGACATAATCTCATAGGTCATGGACAATAATATAAGATATAAAACCATATTTCCAATTCATGGTAAAAAAGGTAAAATCTCATGTCAATGTAATTCAACAGAAATACCGAGCACAAGATCGAAAGGATAATCTTGTTCAAAGCCCCACATAACTAAAAATGGAAGATGACTATGAATTTCTGACTTCGGAACTTTATTCACGAAAATAAAGGGTCTTTCTCGAATCCCTTAACAAGATCAACTTGAATCCCAAATCAATTTGAAATTTCTATGGTTCAATCAATAGACATAGAAAGATGAAATTTGGAGTAGTAGGGTTGGGGGTTGAGACTTAGGATATTTTGGAGAAAATTAAGTTATTGAATGCTCTTAATGGGCTTAAATCCATGGTTTACCCAGATGGATTGGAGTGGGAATGACCAAAATACCCTTAAAAATCAAATAATGTCAAATATGTCCTTTGGTGGACTGTTTTGATAGGTTGAAGTAGATCGACCATAACTTTTTGCTCCGATGGCCAAATTTGATGAAACCAATTTCATTGGAAAGAGGACTTTCAGAGATTTCTGTTGATATATATTATCTCACCCAGATCATTATGTACAAGGAGTTATGATCTGTTGAAGTTGACCCTAAAATTCGGCTGGCCTTAGTAGTTTTTCCTGCACATTTACTGTTCACCACTATTCACGGTTAGATCGGAATGATCATAACTCATCTGTCGAGTTTCTATTTTGGATGATCCACATATCGTTACAAAGATTATTCGATGCTCTACGCGATGATGGGTCGCATATCCAGAAATTCCACACAGAAAAATTACTAATCACGATAAAAAATAGAATACAACACATTTTCGTCCGAGATCTTAGAAGAAATTTTTTTTCCGGGGCATCACATCATCTCCTCCTTGGAAACATTCATCCTCGAATGTTGATAGGTAAGTCAAGAATACTATGAAAATGAGTATATAGAGAAAAAATCATCTTTCCCAAGTATATACTCCATTCTAGATTTTTTAGGATATCGTATAAAACACACAAGCCAATAAAAACATAGCAATAAGGATTAAATCATAAGAGAACAATACCTTTGACATGCTCAGGATTAGTAGGAAAGAGGTGGGGATATTTGGCGCGCATATCCGCTTCGGCTTCCCAAGTAGTACTCTCCATGGATTGATTTTTCCAAAGCACTTTAACCAAACGAACTTCCTTATTTCTTAGCCTACGAACTTGAAAGTCAAAAACCTCAACCGGAATCTCTTCAGATGAAAGACTATCTTGAATACCCGAGCTTTCGGAAGGATCAATCACAACAGAATCACCAATAGACTTCTTAAGCATAGAAACATGGAAAACCAGATGGACGTTAGGTAACTCCATAGGCAATTCAACCTTATACCTTACCTTCCCAATGCGATCCACAATCTAATAGGGACCAATGTAACGGGGACTTAGTTTCTTTTTCTTCCTAAATCTCTTCACCTCTTTCATGGGTGAAACTTTCAAGTACACTAAATCACCAATATCAAATTCAAGGTCTTTCCTTCGTAGATTTGCGTATGATTTTTAATGACTTTGGGTGGTTTTCAACCTTTCCTTCTTAGATTTGCCTCAAACACCGCATCCGGTCCAGTCGCGGTAGCCTCACCAACTTCAAACCAACTAATTGGTGATCTACACCTTCTACCATACAAAGCTTCAAACGGGGCCATTCCAATAGTAGCATGAAAATTGTTATTGTAAGCAAACTTGATTAATGCTAAGTGCTCATCCCAACTACCTTTAAAATCAAGAACACAATCCCTCAACATATCTTCTAAAGTCTAAATGGTCCGCTCGGCGTGACCATTATTTGTGGATGGAAAGCAAAACTTAAATGAATTTGGGTACCGAGACCCTTCTGGAAAGATTTCCAAAACTGAGAGGTAAACTGAGTACCTCTGTCAGAAATAATAGCCAAAGGGATTCCATGAAGTTTGGCGAGTTCCCAAATATATATTCTAGCATAATCTTCAGTTGTGTACGATGAATGCACAGGTAAGAAATGAGCTGACTTTGTCAGCCGATCTATGACAACCCAAATTGAATCATGATGGCGATGAGAAGGAGGCAAACCAACTATGAAGTCCATATTCACTTCTTCCCACTTCCAAGTAGGAATGCTAAACTCTTGCATCATGCCACTGGGACTTTGATGCTCTATTTTAACCTGTTGACACGTGGAACACTTTGCCACAAATTCTGCTATGTTCCTCTTCATACCGTTCCGCCAATAGATTTCCCGCAAATCATGGTACATCTTGGTAGCACCAGGATGGATGGAGTATCGCGTACCATGTGCTTCCGCCATAATCCTCTGCTTCAAGTTATCAACATCAGGAACACATAATCTTTCTCGGAGTCTCAAAATGCCATCTCCCCCTTGGGAGAAAACCTTCACCTTTTGGTCTTTAATTGTCTCTTTTAACCTGACAAAGGTAGGATCCCTGTCTTGCTTCTCCTTCACTTCCGAAACTAAAGAGGATTCGGAACCGTTTTGCACTCCTATACTACACTCAGCATCACCAAACAACCTAACCCCCAATCTAGCCAAACGATGTACCTCACGGGCCAACTCCTTCTTACCAATCTCTACATGTGCTACGCTACCCATAGACTTCCGACTAAGGGCATCTGCTACTACATTGGCCTTGCCCGGCTGATATAGCACGCTCATATCATAATCTTTCAACAGTTCTAACCATCGTATCTGCCTAAGATTCAACTCCTTTTAGGTGAATACATACTGCAAGATCTTATGGTCCGTGAAGACGTCGACATGGACACCATACAAATAATGTCTCCAGATTTTCAAAGAAAAAACCACAACAACTAATTCAAGGTCATGGGTAGGATGTTTCTTGTCGTGAGGCTTTAGCTGCCTGGAAGCATAAGATATAACCTTGCCCTTTTTCATCAATTCACAACCCAAACCGACTCTGGAAGCATCGCAATACACTATAAAACAATCAACACCGTCAAGTAAAGTCAACACAGGGGCTGAAGTAAGTTGAGTCTTCAACTCCTGAAAACTCTTCTCGCAAGATTCGGACCATAGGAACTTTACTTTTTTTTGGGTCAAACGGGTCATAGGAGATGCAATAGATGAAAAACCTTCAATAAAACGACGATAATAACCAGCTAGAACCAAGAAACTTTGGATATCAGAAGGAGAAATAGGTCTAGACCAACTCTTTATAGCCTCTGTCTTTTGAGGATCAACTCTAATACCTTTGAAAGAAACAACATGACCCAAGAAGGCTACAGAGTTCATCCAGAACTCACACATACTGAACTTAGCATACAACCGATGAGTTCAAAGAGTTTCCAACACGATTCGAAGATGATCCGCATCATCACCCTCACTTTGGGAGTAAATAAGAATATCATCAAGGAATACTATTACAAATAAATCCAGATATGGCCGGAATACACGGTTCATAAGATCCATGAAAGCCGCTGGAGCATTAGTTAACCAGAAAGACATCACTAGAAATTCAAAATGACCATAACGGGTTTGCAAGGCTGTCTTGGGGATATCACATTCCCTAACCTTAAGTTGGTGATAACCGGATCTAAGGTTTATCATCGAAAAGTAGCTCGCACCTTGTAATTGATCAAATAAATCATCAATTCGAGGAAAGGAATATTTATTCTTGATAGTAACCCTATTAAGCTGCCGGTAATCAATACACATCCGCAAAGAACCATTTTTCTTATGCACAAACAGGACAGGTTCATCCCACGGGGACACACTAGGTATGATAAAGCTTTTGTCTAAAAGATCTTTCAATTTCTCCTTCAACTCTTTAAGTTCTGCGGGATCCATGCAATACGGAGGAATGAAAATAGGCTGAGTATCGGGAAGAAGGTCAATCCCGAACTCTATCTCTCTATCAAGAGGTATTCCAGGGAGATCTTCTGGAAAGATATCAAGAAACTCATTAAGAACATTAGTTGACTGAATGGTTGGGGTTTCAGACTTAGTGTCTTTAACCCGAACCAAATGGTGGATGCAACCCTTGAAAATCAACTTTCTAGCTTTGAGACAGGATATGAAATAACCCTTAGGAATCACAGAACTCCCAAACCATTCGAGGATAGGTTCATCAGGAAACTGAAACTTGACTACACGGGCACGACAATCAATAGATGCATAGCATGAGTGAAGCCAATCCATACCTAGAATGATATCAAAGTCAACCATATCTAGCTCAATAAAATTAGCATACATAACCCGATGAAAGACAGTAATGGGACATTTCTTATACACCAGCTTAGCAATGACAGACTCTTCTATCGGAGTAAAAAACAAAATAGGCATAGAAATTAGTTCAGGATCCATTTCAAAATTTACAGCAACCAGAGGTGTCACATAAGAAAAACTTGAACTGGGGTCCATCAACACATAGACATCAAAATAGAAAACACGGAGCATACCAGTGACAACATCGGGAGAGTCCTCCTGCTCCTGATAAGGCGGTATAGCATAGAAACAATTCTGGTGTTAACCGCTAGCAGTACTAAATAAAGAACTCTAAGGAGGAACTAGACGGGCTGTGGGAGGCGGGGCACTGGTAGCCTGACTCTGGGGATGAGCATCACGACTCCGCTGTCCAGCATACGGACAGTCTCTAAGTATGTGGCCCAATTTGCCACAACTAAAATAGCCCCGCTCCACCATATAACACTCCCCAAAATGGTCTTTACCATACTTAGCACACGAAAGAGGATGAGGTCGGTTGCTTACACTGTCCTGAGACCTGGAAGGTACCGACCTATTCCCGAGCTCCTGCCTGCCCTGATACATGGGAGCACTAGCTGAGTAAGGCACAGGTATAAATAGACGTCTTTGAAATTGAGGGTGACTCCCTCCAGAGAATCTAGTCTGACCAGACCCTTGTTGCTCCGATCTGACTCTCTTAATCCCTCTTACTCTTTCTCTTTCCTTTATCTTTTTTGACTCAATCTGTTGGGCGTGAATCATTAACCTAGGAAGATCAATCTCCCTGTTGATCATAGTAGATCTATATTCTTTCACCATATAACTCGACACCCCAGTTAGAAACTTGCTCATACTAGTCCTCGAGTCAGCCATCATATTAGGAGCGTACTTCGATAGCTTATTAAACTTAAGACAATACTCCTTAACCGATATGGAGCCTTGTCTCAAATTCATAAACTCCTCTATCTTAGATTCTCGTAACTCAAGAGGAAAGAATCTATCTAAGAAAGCATCTTGGAATAATTGACAAGTCACCGGAGCGGTATTTTCCTCTCTATCCTTATTCCACATCTGCACCCAGTCATAGGCAACAACCTTCAACCAATAAGAAGCCAGCTCCAAACTTTCTTCCTCGGTCACATGCATAATCTGTGTAATTTTCTTCATTTCATCAACATACATCTGTGGGTCCTCACCTGCTCTCGACCCATGAAACTCTGGCGGATTCATCCGCATAAAATCACGAATTCATGTTGCTGCCAAATTATTTTCCTGCGGAGGTGGAGCGTTGGCCTGAGTATTGGCGGTAACTGCCTGGGCTAGCGTCTGAAAAGTTACCCAAAATTTGGAATGGGATACCTTCTCATGTAACGGATCAACGGGTTGAGATTGGTTGTTGTTTCTGTGAGCTCGATGTGTAGGCATTTTCTTTCGTAAGAACGCATGAATTAATAGCAGAAGAAAACTGTTGTAAGCATGATAGACTCTTGTAGAAAGAAAGAAATGACTTTTTCTATAACGCCCCACAGCCTCTTGATCATAGGTGTGGCGCTCTACACACCGATGCTCAAGACTCTACGTAACACAGCTTGTCAGTCTCCCTAGGACTCTTCACAACCTTAGGCTCTGATACCAAGTTTGTAACGCCCCAAAATATCATCCCGAGATGCCACACGGTGCCCAAGGCTACACATAGCGTCAAGCTAACCCTTTAAGCCAAAACACTACCCTTGGGTTCCAACACAACAACATACACGCTACACTAAGGATATATATATAAGTACATATCATATCAAATCGCACATGGTACGAAATATCATTAGACTATACATATATAAAATGTATATACACAAACCAACCCAACTTTACACTAGTTTGACATAGCCTCTATACAACAAAATCAATGAGCCATTGGGACAAACCCCCAACTGACTCAACAGACCAAAGGAAACACAAAACAACTGCACCATAACTAGCAACTTGGTCCTCGAACCATGAGGACTCACCAGTGAAGAAACGTAGATGTGGCACTCGGATATCACTGTCGCGGCTGCTTTTGAGTACCTGAACCTATATCATGGTAAGAATGTAGCCAATAGAGAAATATGCAGGTCAGCATAAGATACATACTGAGTATATGGGGATGCATGCAAAATATAAATAATATCATAAATTTCATAAAAACGTGCATACGGACCATAATGACACACCTGGATAGAGTGACATTGAATCATGCAACTCATAACATCTTTGATAGGAAATGTAGTAGAAAAACCTCATTAATCACTATAGATCATCATAGGCAACTTGGATTACCACATCAAAACTCGAAGAAACTCGGTATTTTAATAAACATGACTCTTATGGACAGGGTAGTTTCCTATAACCGACAACTCCACGTGAGGTATGTGGAATACCAATGTTTGAAACCCCCGTTGGCAAGAGAATCATACTCTTTGCCAGGGAGTACGACCTTAAAACTACAATAATCACAATCGGGCTCTCTGGCCAATAATATCATCATCAAACAACCCTATGGTGGCACATAGGTTTGGGGAAATACCAAATTTCCCTCTTGGTTCTAAGTACTACTCCCCGACAAGCTCAGAATGCGTTAGGAAATCCACCATAACATCACAAGGGTCTATCATAAAGACCAAATCAAATCTCTTTATCATTTATCAAATCATATTAATTTGTGGATTCCTAACTCAACACATTTTAGCTTAAAATATTTTAATCTTCCTCAACATCAACAAGGTATCAATGCATTGAACCATAACCGACTCCACATTTGTACAAGGATATGAAGACTCAATACATAATATTTTCAACAATTTAACTCACCAAAACCATCCAAAAAATACCAAGACTCATTGCAACTTCAATATCAACATTTCTCAATTTGCCATCCAACTCTCATTTAAAGGTACTTGACACATCAACCCATAAGGGAGATATAATTTCCAATATCAATTATAAATTCATAATAAGGAAATAGCGGAATGATAGTATAAATCAAGGCTTAACAAATTAAATCATCATACTCTCATAATCAAATACTTTTTGGACATAATTCTATCTCAACATCATACACATATCGGATCACATAATCTCATAGCTCATGGATAATAATATTAGATATAAAACCATATTTCCAATTCATGGTAAAACATGTAAAATCTCATATCAATGTAATTCAACAAAATATCGGGCACAAGATAGAAAGGATAATCTTGTTCAAAGACCCACATACCTAAATATGGAAGATGAATATGAACTTCCAACTCTGGAACTTTATTCACGAAAATAAAGGGTGCTTCTCAAAGCCCTTAACATTTATCAACTCAAATCCCAAATTAATTTGAAATTTCTACGGTTCAATCAAGAGACATAGAAAGATGAAATTTGGAGTAGTAGGGTTGGGGGGTGAGCCTTAGGAAATTTTGGAGAAAATTGAGCTATTGAATGATCTTAATGGACTTAAATTCATGGTTTACCTGGATGGATTGGAGTGGGAATGACCAAAATACTCTTAAAATTCAAATAATGTCAAATTTGTCCTTTGATGGACTGTTTTGATAGGCTGAAGTAGATCGACCATAACGTTTTTCTTCGATGGCCAAATTGGATGAAATCAATTTCATTGGAAAGAGGACTTTCAGAGATTTATGTTGATATATAGTATCTCACCCAGATCATTATGTACAAGGAGTAATGATTGTTTGAAGTTGACCCTAAAATTCGCCTGGCCTCAGTATTTTTTCCAGCACATTTACTATTCAGCACTATTCATGGTTAGATTGGAATTATCATAACTCATCGCTCGAGTGTCCGTTTTGGTTGATCCATATTTGATGTTGTACGCGATGAAGGGTCGCATATCCAAAAATTCCACACAGAAAAATTATTAATCACGATGAAGAATAGAATTCAACACATTTTCGTCTGAGATCTTAACGGAAATTTTTTTTACGAATTTTTTTTTCTGGGGCATCACAGCAACTGAGATTGTACTAGAACTGAATACTGGGTTGTAATAACTCTACCTACTTAGGTCTTATCTGGACTTAATTCTCTTACTATGTTCAAGCCTACTCAAATATCCGAAATGCATTTATCGACTTGCACATCAACATGACATTCAAGCCTATCTTCATAACTACAACCTCGTGTAAAACTAGCATGCAATAATATTTTCTTAACATGAAACATTTACTCTCTCCCTTCTAAGATACTGTTTATCACTACATTATTTTGCAAAGAGAGTCCACTGAAGGGTTAAAACATGAGGACCTTATGTATATAAATGAATGATATACCAAACTTGATACTTAACTGAGGTCTGAAAAATATAATATCAACAACATAGATTTATCAAAAAATCTAAAATGAGGATATGAATGATTAAATCTGAATATAGCCGATTGCTAGGAGTGTAGCATGGGGCATGGGAACTGAGCATACTGTACAACATGACAGGGGAAATTAATTCATGAGCTAGATGACCTGAGTCTTGAAATTTTGTATTCATGGAACATGATTCATAACACTGAGTGAACTGGAACTCCATATACTAGGAAATGTAAGCGTGCATGATTGCTAACGTGCACGAGTTGGGCTACAATCATAGAGCTAACTTGTACGACATGAATAAATACCATGATAAATGATGGGTTTTGAGAGTCTAGAATATGAATCTGAGATGTTTTGCGTGATCATTCTCACTACAGGAATAGACAAGAATATCATCCATGAAGACTATGACCAGTAGTCTAAGTATTGCTTGAACACACGGTTCATCAAGTCAATGAACGCTGCTACGACATTAGTAAGACCAAATGACATGACTAGGAATTCAAAGTGACCATACTGAGTTCTGAAAACTTTTTTAAGAATATCCCATTCCCTGACTTTGAGCTGATAATAGCCTGATCTGAGGTCTATGTTAGAGAAGTAATTAGCTCTGTAAAGATTGTCAACAAATCATACATTCTGGGAAGTGGATACTTATTTCTTGACCGTGTCTTTATTCATCTAATGGTAGTCAATACATATTCTTAGAGAACCATCTTTCTTATACATAAATAAAATTGGTGCGCCCTATGGGGACACACTAGGTCTGATGAATCCCTTATCTAGGAGATCCTTCAATTGTTCTTTTAATTCTCTGAGTTCTTTAGGTTCAATTCTATAAGGAAGGATGGATATGGGATGAGTATCTTGAAGAAGGTTTATTCCAAAGTTGATTTCTCTTTTGGGAGAAACTCCGAAATAATCTTTGGGAAACACATCTGAGAATTCACATGCTACTGATACTAACTCAAGAGTAGGGTTTCTGATCTAGCGTCTTGGACTAGAACGAGATGGTATACATATCCCTTAGATATCATTTTCCTTTTCGTAATATAGGAAACAAGCTAACCCCTAAGTTCTGAAGTACTACCTCTCCATTCTAGGATGGGCTCATTCGAAAACTAAAACTAGAAAATTCTATTTCTGTAGTCAACTGAGGCATAGCAGGAATGAAGCCAATCCATACCGGGAATTATGTCAAAATTGGTCATATCTAATTCGACTAAGTCTACAAAAGTGAATTTCTAAGATACCATAACTAGGCAGTTCCTGTATACTTGTCAGGCTATGGTAGATTTGCCCACTGGGTAGAGACTGAGAATGGCTCTGCTAGAATTTCAGGACTGACTTCGAAATCAATAGCTATATCAGGAGTTAAAAAGGACATAAAAGCTCCTGGATCTAACAAAGCATAAATATGCAAATAATAAAATTGTAACGTACCAATGACCATATTTGGAGAACTTTCCTGATCTTGGCGGGATAAATCTTGTATGGGCGTTGCCCACTGGTTGAACTGGAAGTAGCACCCTGCTGATTCGGGCGACCAAAGTAAGTTTGAGAATGATTTTGCTGACCCTGGGAACCACACTGGGGACAATCTCTAACTCTGTGGCCTATCTTTCCACACACAAAACATAGATCACTGCCTGATTTGTAGATACCCTGGTAGTTTCGGCCACCTTTCAAACAAAGGGGATTGGTTCGGCCACTCTTTGGCCTAGACGTTCTGGCCCTCTTATTCTTTATCCCCTTTTTTCTACACCTCTTCTCCTTACTCTGTGGAGCATGAGACATAAAACTATATAGGATAACAGCCAACATATTGTTCTAGGAAACTATTGAGTGAGCTAAGAAGGTGAAAGAAACTCTAAACTCAGCGTGAGAAACATGCTCTTTCAAGGGATCTACCGAAACGTATGGAGGGGCTGACTGGTTTTCATTACTTATTTTGTTAGCTTCTCTGGAAGACATGTTCTGGAAGCATAAGGAAGAGATGAATTAGACTGGGAGTTTAAAATCAGCTCGTGCTCACTTGCACGACTTGAATACTGAAATAAGGGAAACTTTTCCTAAAACATCGTATAGCCTCTTGTCCATAAGTGTGGAGCGCTACACACCCATGTACAAGACTCTACTAAATATGGCTTTAAAACTTTCTCGAACGCTGTTCAACCCTAGACTCTGATACCAAATTTGTAACACCCTGAGTCAGTACCCGAACGCCACATGATGCTTATAATCCCGAAGGACCACAAGCTAATCCATGACTTGTACTTACTGCAATAAATAAATACTAGTATTTTATTACATAGAAATTAGGCAAAAACTTTCCATATGGTTCAAAACTATAAATAACTACTAAGTATTAAAAACTAAATGCTGATACATCTGTCTGAAATACTCTAGTCTGAAAAGCCTCTACTGTCTAAATAAGGAGTTGATGGGACAAGTCCCCAACTAACTCCAACTACTAAAATAAACTGAGTGCTGAAATACTGGAATAAAAACTCTATCCCTAAATAATGAGGACTCACCACTAGTCTGCTACTGATGGATTGGGCTGCTAAGTATGATCGGGAGCCCGTGCATATGGACCTATGATATAACACATCATAGCAGAAAAGAAAGGCATATGTCAGTACTTTGAATTTATTGGTATGCTAAGTGAGGTAGGCTGAGATGCATGGGTTCATATGTATGAACAATAATGACTGAATAACATGAGTATAGATGAATGAAAGTATATGCATGAATATATAAACTGTAACTGAGGTTGTGATAACACTGGATACTGAGTTTTGATTTACTAATTTACTAATATCTGAGTTTACTTACACTGAATTTCTGTTAACTGAGTGATTATATCTGACAGTCCTAATTCTGTGGATCTATTTTGAGTTGCTTACTAAATTGACTCAGATAGGTGAACTGACCCGTAAGTTGAAATGTATAGTATACTCCTATGAACCTATTGCCTTCTTCTTGGTTAGAAATAGGATCCATAGTGTATGTTTATGGTATTGTTCTAGATTTATGATGTGGATGGGTTTTAGAAGCGTGATTAATATGATTAGCCTTGTTTGGATTATTTAGTTATCTTAAAACCATAATTTAGGCAGAGTTGACTTAATTTCTCATGTTCTAGGTGGAAATCCTCTCTTTGGGCTAACTATGGTTTTTATACTAACTATAAGTTAAATTAGATACCTTAGCTAAGGATAAATATTTCCCAAGTATGAAATTCGAGGATTAGAATTGGGTTCCTCCTACCTACCTTAGGCCAAGACTTGTGTTAGCTCCTTTGGACTAATTTATGGATGATAGACATAGTCGAGACTATTGGGTATTTAGTATAATGTTACTTCATGATTTGGTGAATGACGATGGTATTCTCATATTATGATATGTTTAGCTATGATATATGGCCTAGTGATAAAATATGCCTTATTGATATGATATGCCTCATAGTTATGATATATGGCCCATAAATATGAGATGTCTTATAGATATGATAAGCCTCATAGTTATGATATATTATTGTCCATAGATATGAGATGCCTTATAGATATGATATGCCTCATAGTTATGATATATGGCCCATAGATATAATATGGTTTATAGATATGATATGCCTCATAGTTATTATATATGACATATAGATATGAGATACCTTATAGATGTAATATTCTCAAAGATATAATTTATGACTTATAGATATTATATGCCTTTTATATATGATTTATATCTTATAGATATGACATTCTTTATGGATATGATATGTCTTATATATATGATATACCTCATTAATTTGTATGGCTTGCATAGATGAGATGGCTTGAAAATATATTATTGATTTGGGTTTATGATATGTATGTGGGCATAAGTCGTAATTATGATGTTGTAGTTATTGTGGACAGATTATTTGGCCCAAGGCCATGTTTATGATATTTGTTGGATTCCAATAAATGGTTAATCCTTGTAAAGGATGTGGCTGTAGTTTGTAAACATATTAATGTTTATGATTACATTGTTTGAAAAATAGTGATGGCATATATTGATTTGGTCTACTCATGAACACCAAATACGGTAAAGGGTATGATTCTAACTAAAATGTAATTTTACTACTATTATTTTCCCTAAGAAGGGATTAAAGACCACTTTTCACCTTAAAATGGATTTATTCATAATGGGAATGGTACCATCTAAATGGATGACTTTGGTGTAATGATATTGAAAATAATGTTTAATGGATTTACTAAAGACAGATTTTGATCTATGATTTTAATATTACTATTTACTCCAGTCATGAAAGATTTTGACCCCTTTCAATACCTTTATGATAATTTATTCTCAGAGTTTACCTCGAGCAATGATTTTATGGTTTTACACTATTTTTAGCCACGGTTTAAAGTTGTTGCATTTATTATACATATATATAATTACATGGATTGATCATTAATGATGATTATGATTATAATGTTATACATTTATATCTGACAAGGTCAAAGGATGTTTTAATTATAGGCATGTATACCCCGCAAGGACAGAGGATGATTATGAAGATATACTTATATACCCGACAAAGTCAGAGAATGATATGCTTATATACCCACCAAGTTAGAAGAAATATTATGATGATATGCTTATATACCCAGCAACATCAGAGGATGATTATGATGATATGCTTATATGCCCGGCAAGGCTAGAAGATAACTATGATGATATGCTTATATGTCTAATAAGGCCGGAGGATGATTCTGATGATATACATTTATACCCAACAAGGACGTAGAATGATTATAATGATGCACATTTTTGTACATTTACGAGTTTGAGTCTGGCTACTTATAATAATATTTGTACTTGTTATGGTGTTACAGAATATATCATGGCATTTGCTCTTACATGTATATTGTCTACCACTAATATGTATCTCTATCAATCAACCTTATGGGGGGTTCATAGGTATGGGTTATACATATGGATTGTGGTGTATTGTATGTTGATTGAACCTTCTAATCCTAAGGCTATGGGGGTTCATGAAAGGCTTGATTAGGTATTGTTTATCAGAACTAGTCGGTTACTCACATTCTTATTGTTATTGTTATTATTAGTGCTATGATCATTGTTATGACTAGTTTATGGCAGCTTTGTTAATGATCCAGTTTTGAGATTTAAGGTATGATCCTGGCTCTTTAATCTTATGATTACATTATTATGCATGATTAACTCATGATTAAATGTATGGATTAGAAATTGTGAGTATACAAGCAATAGTTCCTGCCATGATTATGAGGTCTTAAGATGCTAATCTATTAACTTAAGTTGTACCTTTAATTGACCTTATTATACATATATATATATATATATTCATTTATATATAGATTTGGTATTACCTTATATCCCTTCCTTCATTTATTTAGATTTTTTATTCATTTGTTGGCCTTATATACTATTGTATGTCCTTCTTTTACCCATTATTCATATATTGACCAATTGTATATGGTATAGTGTTAAGATTCTTGTGTATAGATAGAATACCATAGTTCATCCTTAATACTTCCTTAGCCTTATTATGTTAGCTTCTTGGATATTAGTAGGATAGTTTACCCTTGCTATCTCACTAGCTTTATTATGTGGTTGCAGGACATTTAGGTTTAACCTCTAACTATGTTTATATGTTTTATATATCTACATTATCTTTTGAGCTCAGTCAGCAGTTCCCTACTAAGTACCAAGTGTTTGGTATTTGTACTACACTTTTATAACCTACAAATTATAGAATTGCTTATCGCCATTGCTTTGTGCATTATGCAAAGCAGCTATGGTTAGGAGACATAGAGTGAGCACCCAATATTTGGAGTATTATTTTCCTCTCTCCTATATACTAGACTAGTCTCTATGTTGTACTCAGAGATGAGTTGTATCAGTGTAATGCCCTTGGTACTTTATTTTGTATTCTTTTTATACTAGAAGCACTTATGATGACTTAACTAGGTTTTGGGAATATATTATGTATGTTAGACTTTTATTACATCTATTCAACATTCTCTCCTTCATTCTCTTAGTAGTCTATTACTAGTAGTTCTAGACTACGGGGTTGGCTTACCAACTGTTGGGTCCTAGTAGGCACCATCATGACCTATGTTCTCCAGTGTATTGCCACATGAGCTAAGTGTTTAGTAGAGTCTTGTAGATTGGTGCAGAGACTTTCATAACCTATATTCAAGAAGCTACAGGGCATTCTTGGTAAATTTATTTCTTGACTTCTTGTCGTGTGTCTGTATTGCAATGAACCTCAAGCATGTTCTTCATCTTTATTCGGTCCTAAATGGATTTTTTTATATTATCGATTGATGTAGATGGTACTTCAATACACATTTTTTAAATTTTAGTACAATGTTGGACCAAAGAGTTAGGGATGAATGTCAAATATCTTCAAATGTTAGACAAAGGATTTGGAGAAAGCTGAGGCTCCTGTAGAGCTCATGACTACTTTACCCGATCGAGGTTTAGAATTAGGGATCCCAAATCTTTCTTGTAGAACCTACATAGCCTGGGATGTCATCTAGTTCATCGAGTAAGTTCAGAGTTGGATCTGATGGTGTTCATCAAGGTTCTTTATCATTTTTTTAAGTATGAAATTTGGTTTCTAGAGTGGGTCAGGCATATTTCTATGATATATTCTCCTGAGCTGAACATGGTGTGTAGATTTATTATAGGGCTAGCAATGCCACTTTGCTTAGCGTCGAAGCACTGATAACAATTGGGTATTCTTTATCTCAGGTTGTTGATCATGTGAGGGCCATAGAGATAGCATGTATTGAGACTTATAGAGCTTATGGTAAGAGTCCATGTCATCAGTTTAGCGCTATTGGTATTTCATTTGGGAAAGAGGATACTTTTGGTGGAGGTCACCTTCACCTGCAGCATATCGACCCTATACAAGTAATGTTTTAGACTATTGATGGCTCTCAGGTTAGTCATAGTGGTCATAGCACACAGAGTTCCCATCAGACCTTGCAGAGCTTTTATTATAGTTCTCAAGGCTGTGGCAACCATTCTGGATTAAGTGGGGCAGTATCTCAGTGTATTCCAGGAACTTGTTTTGGTGTTTGGCGAGAGGGGACATTTGTTTAGGGACTTCCCTAGACGCGAATTAGTGGATCAAACCGAGTTAGCATGTATTCCCCGCTAGCCTAGAGTTCTTGGGGAAGGCTATGACTACAGGAAAGAAGATCATGTTAGTAGAGAGTGCTCTTAGCATTAGTTGGCCATCCATTTGGGTTTAGCTCATGTGTCTCAACAAGATGGGGCTTCAGGAGTTTACTACAACTGTAGAAAGCTTGTAAATGGTCTAGAGAGTGTCCTTGACATGGGATTACCAATCATTTCGCTCCTTTAGATTAGCCTTGTGATGTTGTGGCACCTTCAGTTAGAGTTAGTGTGCTTGGGACCTCAACTAATTATTTAGTTTTTTGGTCTATGTTTGGACACGTTCAAATTTATTCTCCTTTGGACCCACAAGCATGTGATTGTGGATTTCACTATGATTGGTGTGCTTTTATTCTAGCACTTACCTTTTCATTTGTGTGTATTAGAGTATTTATACTTATCTATGATTATATGCCTTGATGAGTTTATATTGGTTGTTTTGTGCCATGTTCTTTATTCATGATTATATCAATACCCTCGTGAATAATTTTTTTAGTAGTGAATGGAGTAAATTTATATTGATATTTTCTTTATATGGGTGTAGCATTAGGGTTCAAGTCCTATTTACATTGGAATATTGGCCTTACTTTGGCCTTGTAGTGGTACTTGATATTGATTTGAAATTTGGTACAACCTAATCATTAAATGGATGTTTATATTTTTATTATTATTGTTGTCATTACTTGATGTTATTAATCCTTAATGGTTAGTTATGTAGACTATTGTTATCTAGTTAGAATTCCATTCCTTGTGGTTCTTATTCGTTGACCTGGACTGCTATAGCCCAATTGGATGATTCTTTTCTATAGAGAGGGGAGGTTGACTATTCTCCTCATTTGTTGGCTATACTAGATTGATTGTGGAGCGTACTATAGTATTGAAAGTGAGTTGACCTTTTGTGGTTTAGTTATGATTCAAGAGTTGGCAATATGGTTATATTGCCCGTTCTCGAGCTTAGGATTTTTGGACTTGCCCCATGGATTGCTAAGGTTTTCATTATAGTTATCCCTCACTATGTAGCCCATTTTCGCGATTGACTAGTTTAGGGTCTATTCTTCGCTCATGTCTATTTTATTGCCTGATAGTGATTTTGATATTGATATCGAGATATACTGGATTCATCTCTTAGAATTGTTGGATTCATCTCCTTTTGATAGTTTTCCATTGGTACTAGTGTGGAGATTTTATGCTCCTTTCTTGCCGTGATGTGGTTTTTGTCTAATATGGGGTTGGAGAGTTGGAGGCAGGTGGTCTTTCTTGGGACCGATTGTTCAGTTATTTATTTATTTTCTAGTAATGGTCTTGGCCTTGACATTTGTGTAAACCTTGGTTTCTTCTTCCTCGATGAGGTAATTAATGGTTTTTAAGTTATAATTTACCTATTTGGGTTGATTCTAGAAATCCCCATTTCAAAAAAAAATTCCACCTAATGATACTTTGTAGTGTTTCTCCTCGGTGATATGTGCCTATGGTTACTCTATTTTGAGATGGAGTGTTAGATTGATTAGTTTTTGCGAAAGTTATATTTCTGTACGTTGCTAAAGTTCTTGCAATTACTAATGTGGTTCAGAGCCTTTGGGATTTCTTGAGCATGTTTTTATGGTCCACGCCCTCCAATAGATATGGAATTGATTCCTTATGAATACAGTTGGTGATTTATCTTTTTATTTAATTATTTATCTATGCTTTGATTTTGGCTCGACATAATTTAATATGGATGTGTCTGATTTGGGTGGTCCGGTCAAATTGAATATTTGACCATAGTTTAGACATATTGACTCAGTTTTGGAATCGATGCCTCGGAATGGTAATTTGGAAGTTATGATAGATTTGGTGTATGAAAGCCTACCTGTCTTTAATTTTGGCTTGGGTATTTGAGGTTGAGTGATTTTGGCTTGGTGTTGAGATTTCAGCTTTGAGCAGTAAAGCTTGATTACAAACATGGTTTTATATTTGTCTCAGTTTGGATTTGATCTTTAGATTGGTTGATCCTACTCCGTGGCTACCTATTCGGTCTTCTAGACTTCGAATGGATTATAGTTGATAGGTGTTCAGATGAAAGCCCATGGACCCGATATGGGTTCCTTCAGGTTTGACCACGAGTCTTTAGTTTAATTTGATATTCGTAGATGATTTACTCAGCACATGAAATATACTTGAGTTGGATTCAGCTTGTCTTTATTCTCAATTGATGGGACATCATTGAACGAATAATTCAGTGGTAACTAGTTATACCTTGGACTCTTGGATTTTATTTTAGAGGATTATTCAGACCAATCATTGCATCATCATAGATCACAACCCTCGGTAATCTATGTTGTAAGCCCTGGTAGCTCCATATAGGTTTGTTGTCATATTTGCCTTATGGACTTTCAGTAGATCAGTTTTAGTTCTTTGAAATTTTTGTGATGAGATTGTGTGCGCTGGGATCAGGTGATTTTTCTCCTAGTTTGGGGTGGATTGAAGGCATGGAATGGTAAAGTACGGTTATGTTTATATTGGAGTTGGTTGTATGGATCATGCCTTAGTTTTCTTTTGTCTTAGATGAGCCATTGGTTATTTGTGGTTATATCGAGGTAGTATCAGTCTGTCATGGTTTGGATTCGTGTACATCATCCTTATTCAATTTGGTTGGAGACCAGTTAGTGGTGGAGGTTGTGTTTTGGCTATTTAGAAGTAAAGTGAGAGAGCTGGTAGAAAAATGGATACCTGTGGCAAAATCTCTTGGAAGTTCCCTCTCTTCTTAGAGTTATCTGGAAAGTGGTCCTCAGAGCATGCAAGCCCAATTTCTCATCCATTTGAGCCTTTGAGATATTTTTATTCATTGAATTTCGTAGATAGAAGTCCTTTTAGTAGTGGATATTGTAAAGACCTACCAGGTCATTTCCTCGATCTATGTGAATTTGTGGTATCTCAAGCCTTACCATAGTGGATACAGATCATTTATGACTTATCGGAATTGTCAGTTTGATTATCAGACAATTTGTTTGAATTTTAGGTTCATTTCCCTATTTTGGAGTTTTCGCTACTTATGATTTGGTCTGAGACAAAAACTCCTAGTAGATGATTTTAGATTAGAATTCAGACAATTCCATTTGCTCCGGATCATTAATTTTAGGCTTGGGGGACCCTTAGTGCAGGTCCCGAGGCTTCCAAACTCATTTTGGGCCATTTTGCAAACTATGTGAAGAATACAATTAGAGGTGTGGGCCCCACATTTAGTCAAGACGACCTCGGATGACATTTTTAATTGTTCCATTAAGTCTGGAATGTGGATTTTGGAATAATAACATATCTTGTTTGCATGCATGTGGTTCCAAAAGAATCTCGAACACTCGATCAAAGTCCATTCAGGACTTAAAAGAAAATATGGTGCATCAGGTTTTGTGTGACTGCGATCGTTATGTGTAAATTGTGATCGCTATTCTTTTTTATGCAGAATTGCGATTGCAAGGGGTAAATTGCAATCGTTGAATGTGAATTACTCTCAATTTATGTAATACCCAGAAAATTCAGACCAATATTAGAACCATGCTTCGAACTCATGAGTATTAAATTTTAGTTCTTTGGTAGTGTTATGATCAGGTTTGATGCATATTAAGGTAACAAATAACTCATAGCTTATAGACGAATCAAAACATTCCTTACCGATTGAATTCTTGAGAAAGATATTGCCATAGTCAACTTTAAATGAGCATATCTCTAGTTATACTACGAATTATTGATCTCATGACCAACCAACAGATAGATAAATGAATTAGATTTCCAACGATACCAATTTCGCCTAACTTCGATATCGGAGTAAAGTGTTATACCCATTTTACTCCAGTATGTCTGGCCGAGAAACTGGTGATGACAATTGTGACAAGCCATCACGCCCGTGACGGCCTATCACCAATGTCATCAGACTTGGGCAGATTTCTGACCCTGGTGACAACATTTTGTGAAAAGCCATCACACCTATGACGGCCTATCACTAATTTCGTCAACCTTAACTAGAAACTCAAAATTTCACCCTTTTGTGACGATAATTCGTGATGGCCTATCAGCAATTTGATGGGTTGTAACGAATGTTGTCAGCTATTTTTCCCAACAATTGAGGGACGTTTTAGTAAGGGTATTTTGGTCTTTTTCCTTCACTTCCCGCGACTTATAACCCTCAAGGAGCGTATTATCTTCCATTCTCTTTAGTTAAACATCTCAAAAAGCTATCTCATACACTCTCAACCACTAGATTAGGGTTTTCTCTCTTCTTAGAGTTATCTGGAAAGTGGTCCTCAGAGCATGCGAGCCGAATTTCTCATCCATTTGAGCCTTTGAGATATTTTTATTCATTGAATTTCGTAGACAGAAGTCCGTTTAGTAGTGGATATTTTAAAGACCTACCAAGTCATTTCTTCGATCTGTGTGAATTTGTGGTATCTCAAGCCTTACCATAGTGGATACAGATCATTTATGACTTATCGGAATTGTCAGTTTGATTATTAGACAATTTGTTTGAATTTTAGGTTTATTTCCCTATTTTGGAGCTTTCGCTACTTATGATTTGGTCTCAGACAAAAAATCCTAGTAGATGATTTTAGATTAGAATTCAGACAATTCCATTTTCTCCGGATCATCAATTTTAGGCTTGGGGGACCCTTAGTTCAGGTCCCGAGGCTTCCAAACTTATTTTGGGCCATTTTGCCAACTATGTGAAGAATAGAATTAGAGGTGTGGGCCCCTCATTTAGTCAAGACAACCTCGGATGAAATTTTTAATTATTCTATTAAGTTTGGAATGTGGATTGTGGTATAATAACATATCTTGTTTGCACGCATGTGGTTCCAAAAGAATCTCGAACACTCGATAAAAGTCCATTCAGGACTTAAAAGAAAATATGGTGCATCAGGTTTGGTGTGACTGCGATCGTTATGTGTAAATTGTGATCGCTATTCTATTTTTATGCAGAATTGCGATTGCAAGGGGTAAATTGCAATCATTGAATGTGAATTACTCTCAATTTGTGTAAACCTAGAAAATCCAGACCAATATTAGAACCATGCTTCGAACCCATGAGTATTAAATTTTAGTTCTTTGGTAGTGTTATAATGAGGTTTGATGCATATTAAGGCCTTAAATAACTCATAGCTTATAGACGAATCAAAACATTCCTTACCGATTGAATTCTTGAGAAGGATATTGCCATAGTCAACTTCAAATGAGCATATCTCTAGTTATACTACGAATTACTAATCTCATGACCTACCAATAGATAGATAAATCAATTAGATTTTCAACGACACCAATTTCACCTAACTTTGATATCGGAGTAAAGAGTTATACCCATTTTACTCCAGCATGTTTGGCTGGGAAACTGGTGATGACAATTGTGACAAGCCATCACGCCCGTGACGACCTATCACCAATGTCGTCAGACTTAGGCAGATTTCTGACCCTAGTGATGACATTTTGTGACAAGCCGTCACGCCTGTGACAACCTATCACCAATGTCATCAACCTTAACCAGAAACTCAAAATTTTACCCTTTTGTGACGACAATTCATGATGGCCTATCACCAATTTGATGGCTTGTAACGAATGTTGTCAGCTATTTTTCCCAACAATTGAGAGACGTTTTAGTAAGGGTATTTTGGTCTTTTTCCTTCACTTCCCGTGACTTATAACCCTCAAGGAGCATATTATCTTCCATTCTCTTTAGTTAAACATCTCAAAAAGCTCTCTCATACACTCTCAACCACTAGATTAGGGTTTCCTCTCAATATCAAAACTCTCAAGAACAAGCCCTAGGGTTTTCATAGAAGAGTCTATTTCAAGGAAATTTCGCCGTCAATCTTCACTAATTCTTAATCTAAGGTATGCGTAGTGTTCATCCATGGGTCCTTTCATCCATGGAGCTCAAGAATTATGTTTTAAATTATAAATTGTTATTTGTTTGTCGTGTTATGACTATATTCAAGTTGATGATTGTTGTTTAGATTCAAGGTTGTATCTTGATGTGTTTTCATGAAGCATATGAATAGGTCAGTTGAAACCCATAAATTTTGGATGGATTAAGATGGTCGAATTGATAAATATACCTATGCCTTAATAGAGTGCATGCAAGGTGTTTGATAAAATGCCTAAGGAACTAGAAATCATGCAATATAGCTAAATTGTGAATAAGTGAAGGATTCATGATATGCACCCATGTTCCAATGATTTTCATGTTGATATTGTGTCTTGTAAAGGTTGTTGGGATGTTCATGAACTAGTATTATGAGATTATGCCATGCTTACTTGTAAATCCTACTTATGTACAAAATGTATGATTTCCTTGCACTTCATGGAATTCCCCAAGTTATGATACTATGGATTGTTGATGTTGGTCACGTAGTCAAGTCATATCATGTGTGTCAGTTACCTTCTATTGAGTCCTGGGGGTATTCGTACCCAAAAAATATAGTTGTGTACCTAGAGCCATGTCATGTTTCATGATATTCAAAATCAAGCCATGATTCAGTAGAATTGAGTCTGTCAGGTGACTTAAGAAAGCCTCATGATCTCAGTTAGTTATCAGATCTCAGTAGTATTCTGTCAGTCAACGGAATTCAATTAGCTCAGTATATGTTCAGTCAGTTATTCATGTTCAGTATTTTCAGATGGGAGTAGAAGTTAGCATCGAGTGAACCCAGGGATGGGAACATACACTGTTAGATGAGGGTGTGATTGTTAGGAGTCATCCTTGTATTTCAGAACTATGTAGGCAACATAGGTTGAGTCATCAACACTGTCAGATGAGGGTTGATGAGGTGGCTTAGCACTGTTAGATGAGGGCACCACCGTTCTCTTTTGGGAACACTGTCAGATGAGGGTTACCCACAGTTGTTTTTACCAGTGGCACGGTATTGACACCCTTCCAGTCAGGATAGAGATCGGACCATAGCTTAGCTATAATGGCACATATAGGGGCATATCGGTTAAATAGCTACCTCCCACAATTTTAGAATCAGTGTCAGTAAAAGAACTCAGATAGTTCTTCAAATTTTAGTATATGAGGACTGTCAGATATAGTCGCCGATGTTATCAGAACTATAATATCAGTCATGTTAGTTATTAGTAAAACATTTATTAGCATACAGATCTAGCTATCATGCACCCACGATTTTAGTTACTATGTATGCATGTTTGTACACTTACGTCCATATCAGGTAGTTAGCATTGTTCATGCATGTAAACCCTACTTATATTTAGGCTACCTCACTTGTATACTCAGTACATTCTCACGTATTGAAGCATTTGCACTATGGTGCTTTCTTTTCATGTTACACCATAGGTCAAGAGACAAGAGCTCCAGAACAGCAGTAGCAGTAGCATTTCCAGTCGTAGAGTTATAGTGATTCCTCTTCATTCGAGGACAATATGATTTGATTCATTATTTATTTTAGTTAGTTTTCAGTTTACGGAGTTAGTTGGAGACATGTTCCTTCAACTCCTTATTCAGACAGCTTAGACTCTTTCCAGACTATAGCATGTCAGACAGTTATTTCAGATTTGTTTTGGTATTGTTATACCATTTTCAGATATTGTCATATCAGAATATTATTTAGATTTGAACCATATGGCCATTCAGTACATGTTTCCCATTTTTATGTCATATTATGCAGTATATAGGTACAGATATCAGTCATGGGTTAGCTTGTTGTCCTTCGAGGTTGTGAGCACCGTGTAGCATTTCGGTTCAGAAAATCGGGGCATTACAATTTTCCTAAATTGCAGTTGTGAAGGATAATCATGATTGTGAAACCCTTGTGCTATCTTTAGATTTTGCGATAGCGACACTCGAGTCATAATAACGATACCCGAGCACCTGTATTGGGTAAAATTACACCCTTTTCAACTCGTTGTCATTTTCTCATCCATGTACAGGAGAACTAAACCTTAGAAATTTATATATCTAAGGACAGAAGCTTGTAGATGATTTAGGGAGCTTGGTTAACGATTATTCTTTGATTTACCTTCGAATTCATGGTAAGATTCCTTTGATTTCTTGATAAACCCTTAGAAATTAGGGCTTTGGATTGTTAAACCTTAAGGGTTGATTTGAGAACAGATTTGTTGTACTCAACTTTTGAACACAACTTTCTTGTCCTTCGAGGGACCTCATGGTGACTTTAATTTTGGATTTCATTTATGGGCCCAACAGGCCCTTTCTTGACCCAAAATTGGACCTGACCCATTATATGTCAAAATGAGTATCATTCGACCCCTAATGATGCATAAATTATGATTTTGATAACGTGGCAGAATTTTCAGATCGGGAGTGAAGATAAACGTTTTGTGGATGATTCAAGGATTTGTAGTTCGGCTTTGATGTGGGATTCTTCTTCTCTTAAAAAGATGATGTGTTTTATATATTTAATGTGAATGTGAATGTTAAGATTGATTATGGGTAGAACACTGTGACTTATTCTTGATTACTAAAGTTTGGGATTAGATGGGTGAATTTACCCTTAAGGTAAAATACTTACTATACTCCTATGAACCTATTGCCTTATTCTTTGTTAGATATGGGATCCATAGTATGATTAAGGTCTTGTACTAGCTTTGGGATGTGGGGTAGGTGTTGGTAGCGTGATTAGTATGATTAGCCTTGTTCTGACCATTTAGCTATCTTGAAACCATAATTTAGGTGGAGTTGACTTAATTTCTCATGTTCTTGGTGGAACTCCTATATTATAGCTAATTATGTATTTTTTACCATCTACAAGTCAATTTATATACTTTATCCTAGTCTAGGGTAGATATTGCCTAAATATGGAATTCGAGGATTAGAAGTTGGTTCCTCCGGCCCACCTTAGGCTAAGATTTGTGTTAGCCCGTGTGGACTTATATATGCATGTTAGACATAGTTGACACTATTAAACCTTTAGTTTAAGGTTACTTCGTAACATGGTTAAGGGTGATGTTTTCCTAGATTATGATATTCCTCATATTTATGATATATGTCCTATAGATTTGAGATGCCTTATAGATATTATATGCCTCATAGTTATGATATATGACCCATAGATATGATATGCTTTATAGATATGATAAAACTCATATTTATGTTACATGACTCATAGATATGAGATGCCTTATATATAAATTAAATGCCTAGTTATGATATATGGCCCACAGATATGATATGCCTCGTAGTTATGATATATAGACCTTATATATGAGATTCCTTATAGATGTGATATGCCAATAGATATGATTTATGGATTATAGATATGATATGCCTCATAGTAATTATTTATGGCTTATAGATATGATATGCCTTATGGATAAGATATGACTTGTAGATATGATATGCCTCATAGATATGAAATGGCTTAGGGAAATAATTATTGATATGGGTTTCGGATATGTATGTGGGCCTAAGGCCATAATTATTATATTGTAGTTATTCCGAACATATTATCTCACCCAAGGCCGTGTTTATAATATTTGTTGGATTTAGAGAAATGGTAATTTCTTATAAAGGACGTGGATGTAGTTCGTAGACATATTAATGTTTATGATAACATTGTTTGAATATTGGTAATGACATGCATAGATTTGGTACATTCATGAACACTAAATATGGCAAAGGGTACGATTCTAACAATAATATGATTTTACTACTCTTTTTTCTTAAAATAGGACTAAAGACCACTTTTAATGTTAAATATAGATTTAGTCATAACGGGAATTTTACCATCTAAATGGATGGATTTGGTTTAATAACATTGAAAATAATGTTTTAAAGATTTGAATCAGATGTATTCCGCTTTATGATTTTAATATTACTATTCAATCCAATCGTGAATGATTCTGACCACTTTCTAAACCTTTAAGATAATTTAGTCGCAAAATTTACCTAGGGTAATGAATTTACGGATTTACAATCTTTTTAGGCACGGTTCCAAGTTTGAGCATTTATTATACATAACTATATAATTACCCAAATTGAGCCTGTAGGATTATTATGATTATGATGTTATACATTTATACCCGCCAAGGTCAGAGGATGATTATAATGATATGGTTATATACCCGACAATTCCGAAGGATGATTATGATTATATATTTATATACTCAGTAAGGCCAGATGATGACTATGATGATATGTTTATATACCTGGCAAGGCCGGAGGATAATTATGATGATACACATATTTATACATTTACCGGTATGAGTCGTACTACTTCTTAAGATATTAGGATTGATTATGGTGTTACGGATCATATCATGGCATTCATTCTTGCATGTACATTGCCTATCACCAATATGCTTCTATAACTATCAACCATATGGGGGTTTGCATATGTATGTGTGATCTGTATGGCTTGTGATGTGTTGTATGTTGATTGAACCTTCTAAGGTAGTGGGGGTTTCTGAAAGGCTCGGTTAGGTATTATTTGTTTGGACTAGCCACTTATTCAAGTTGTCGTTGCTATTATTATTATTAGTGATATAATCATTATTATGACTAGTTTGTGGCAACTTTGTTAATGTTCAAGTATTGAGATTTGAGGTATAATTCTATCTCTTTCATCTTAGGATTATATTATTCCGCATGATTAACTCATAATTAGACGTATGATTAGAAACCCTAAGTATACTAGCACTAGATCCTACTATGATTATGAGTTCATAAGATGATAATCTGATGAGTTAAGTTGTACCTTGAATTGACCTCATTTATACAAATATATATATACCTTTTTATATGTAGCTATGATATTACCGTATATCCCTTCCTTCCTACATTTATTCAGATTGAATATTCAATTCTTAGTCTTGTATACTATTGCATATCCTTCTTTTCCCCTTTATTCGTATATTGGTTGGTGATATATATTATGATTTTGAGATTCCTGATTATTGAAGGAATAAGATAATTCATCCTTAGTACTTCCTTAGCCTTATTATGTTTATTTCTTAGTTATGAGCAGGACAGTTTACCCGTAATGTGTCACTAGCTTTATTCTGTTGTTTCTGGATATTTAGGTTTAGAATCTAGTTTTTTTATATATTATATATATCAATATTATCTTTAGAGCTCATTCGATGGTTTCCTACTGAGTACACGTGCTTTGTACTCTTACTACACTTCAACAACCTACACACCATACTACTAGTTATTGTTGGTGTTGTATGGGTCATGTATAACAGCCATGGTTTGGAGATATAGAGTGAGCTCCTGAAGTTTGGAGTATTACTTATCTATCTTTTATGTACTAGATTAGTCTCTATGTTTTATTCAGAGATGAGTTCTATCAGTGTAATTCTCTTTGTACTACATTTTGTAGTTTTGTTATACTAAAAGCTCTTGTATAGATTTCTCCAAAATTTTTGATTATATTATTTATACTCTTTTATTACATCTATTTCACATTCTCTCATTCAATCTCTTAGAAGTCCGTTACTAGTAGTTTAAGAATTCAGGGTTGGCTTGCTTACTAGTTGGTTATAGGAGGCGCCATCATGACCTGAGAAATTATGCCGTCACACCGCAATCCTAGAATCATCCATGAATCACCCATCTTCATACCATGATCCCGAAATGCTATCACACTATTAAAATAGTAATCTACATATCATAAGGAGTAAAATGAGACACATATTGTTACAATATGGGTCAGGTCAAATTCGGGTCATGACTATGTCTGTGGGGCCCGCAAATAGAATCCAAAATTAAACCTTCCATGAGGTCCCTCAAAGGACAAGGGACGTGAGCTCAAAAGATGAGCACAAATGGAGCACAAATCAGGTCTCAATTCAACCCTCAAAATCTAGGAATTTAAGACATAATTTCTAATAATTTTAAAAAAATTTAAGATGGAACTTGATGGGAAATTCAATGGGAAATGACAAAGAAGAGTTAGGTTAGTTTACCTTAACTTATGTGGATGATTTCACACTTTTTCCCTTTTTAGAGCTCTCAACATGTTGAAAAATGGTGGTAGCAATGACTGAAAGTCGGGTGGGGAATATGACATTTAAAGCTACTACATGCCACTTAAGCTATCACCCTATCTCTTTTGAGACACTGTCGCTTAGGCGATCTTGCACATGGGATCTGGTATCTCTTAGGTGACCCATTGTCCACTTAAGCGATCCTGGCTTGAGCAGACTAAGAATCGCTTAAGCGGCCATTAGCCATATGGACAATGTCTCTAAGTCGATACAATGTCGTATATGCGGTGACCATTATGTGATCATATGCTCACTTAAGAAGTCGCTTCAGCAACCTAATGCACTAGGTTTTATTTACTCCAGAATGGACTTCGATTGGGTGCTCGGGATTCAATAGAAACCCTGTATGCATGAACAAAATATGCTTCCATACCAATTCAATGTTCTAGACTTATGTGGGACCCACACCTATAGTTTAATTTTTCATATAATCCACCAAATAGCCCAAAACGTGTCCGGAAGCCTCGAGATCTGAAAAAGGGTCCCCCTACCCTAAAATCAATGTTCCAAAGATAATAGTGCTGTAGGAATTATTATTCGAGGTCATCTATTAAATTTTTTGTCCGATACATAATACTAAATAGTAAAAGCTCCAAAACAAAGAAATGAGCCTAAAATCCAAATGAAATGTCTGATAACCAACCCGACAGTTCCGACAAGTCATAAAAGACCTACATCCACTGTTGAAAGGCTTGAAATATTGAAAATTTATGCAAACCAAGGAAATGACCTTAAATTCATTACACCAATAAAACCTGAAAACCGAATCCAAGACTTCTAAACATCAAGATCAAAGCCACTAACGGACGATGAAATAGTCAAATCAGAAGAATGGACACCAAACTGGTTAACCATATAAATGGTTTACATAGAGAGGGATAGTCAATCCTAAAACCTCCACATCACAGGAGGCAAGTCCAAGAATCTTTAACCTAGAAATGGACAGTATAGCTAATTATTATCTCTAAAACCCTAATAGAACCATGAAAGGTATATTTACCATCTCTACCATAATCCACTCCACAACATATATAGCATACTCTAATAGAGGAGGAAAGAGACCAACCTTACCTTACTAAATAAGTGTAATCATACAACCCATAAAGCTACCCAAGCCAATAAATAAGAACTGCTAGGAAAGAAATTCTAACTAGATACTAAGAGTTTAGCCATCTACCAACTGAGGATCAACCAATATAAAACAATTACAATAATATAAACAACTATATAAACATCAACATAAAGGAAGAGGTAGTACCAAAAATGAAAATCAATAGAAAGTTCCACTTTAGGCCTATAAGAAGGCCAATATGACAAGGTAAGTAGGACTCAAACCGAAATGCTTCACCAATAGGGGAAAATATCAATGCTGATCAAATCCATTCACTACTAAAATAAACAATATATGAGGGTATCAATATAATTCAAGAACTTTATGTCAATGCACAAAACAATCGATATAAACCTACCAAGGTATACAATTATTGATGGGTACGATAACCCCAATACAAATAAACAATAAGGTAAAGGCAGGAAATAAAAGTGCACCTTTCATGATGAAATTTGAAGTCACATGCCTGATGGGTCCAAAGGAGGACAAACTCAGACTGAGTATCTGAATCATCAACTTAGGCACTAAGTGCACTACCTAAAAAAGATAGGGACACAACACCATGCGACTGATCTAAATAAGTTGAGAAACTAATATTCCCACATCAGTGACACTTTCTAGACTAGTGGCTGATCACTCTATAGTCGTAACAAAGCCTTGAATACCTAACCTGGCAAAAAACATAAGATTACCCTAACTAGCTAACAAAATTGATGAGGGAACTCCCTACTAAATAACCATCCACCCTACAATCATAACGAACATTAGGAACTCTAGGCTGGAGAGGAGTATATGGTAACTTTGTATGAACAACCAAATTGGGTCTAGGGCACTCTCTAGATAATGTCCTATCTCACCACTAGAAAAACAACCAAATCGGGTCTAGAGTACTCTTTGATAATGTCCCTCTTATTTCTCAATAGCTACCACATCCTGAATACCCATACTAATAACTCTAAAAGGTCTAATAAGACCTATACTTTTTGTGATCACCACAATTAATCTGACAGCCACACATAGTCTAAAACTCTACTTATGTAAAACTGTTAGTCTACAAGTTAAGTTAACCTCTACTTAGAGGATCATCATTCTTAGATCTAATACCAACAGTATGTACTGATGTCATGGCCTATACCGTGGCCTTTATAAGTCTTAATATATGCTTTCTCTATGGCCCTTGTATGATTAACAACGTAAGAGAAGGAACACCCAGTTGCTACCAAGTGCTCCAATTCCAAATAGAGTTGCAATGCTAATTCTCTAATAAATCTATGAACTATATAATGCACTAAAGATTGTAGTATAGGAATATGCCTAGCCCACTCAAGAAACGAAAATCATTCTCTAAAATAGACAAGGAACACTGCTGAATACCAACAAAACCAAAATATGGCCAGAGAATTACTTAATGAACAAAATGTCATCCCAGGCTATGAAGTATCCACAAAATGACTTCGGATCCCAATGTTGAAAGTCAAAAGGATAAAGTGGTCACAAACTATATCAAAGTTTGGGCTTGCCCCAAATCCTCTGACTGAAGATGAATATCTTCAAAATCCATCCATGAATCCCTGGTCTAAGGTTTCACTAAAGCTCTAAAAATGCATGCAAAATTCTCTTCTGCATCTATTGACAAGCTCTCATCGTCCATCTGGGATAGATTAGAGGTAAAAAATATATTTTAGGCGAATATAAATATAGAATCATGGAAAGGAGTCAAGAATAGATTTCCTAAAAATGACTTATAGTCTCCAAAAGATAGGATATAGACATCTTAACATTGATCCTCAAGACTCAACGATAAACTTAGCTCTTGTACCAACATATCGATAAACCTAGCTCTAACACTAATTTATCACAACCTAATTTCTCAGGTCATGATGGCACCAACTATAACCCACAAGTAGGTCTGCCAACATGTAGTTCAAAATTACTAGTAATGGACTACCATGAGAACTGAAGGAAAAATGTGGAATAAAAATTGTACAAAGGTTAAAATACACATGATATTCCCAAAACCTTGTGGAATTAGTAAAAGAGCTGCAAATATAATAAGATGACAAAATGAAGTGATAAATAAATATGCTAATACAACCCATATATAAATACAACATATAGTTTAGTCTAGTACATATGAGGCAGAATGGCAAAAATTTTAATGTCAGGAGCTCACCCTATGTGTCCAAACCATAGATACTACGCATGATGCACATAATAATAGAGAGAACCCATACTATGATCTGCAGGCTACAAAAGTGTAGTATGAATACTAAAAACATGGTACCTTGTAGGAAACTTCCTACTGATCTCTAAAGATAATGCGAAGATACATAACATGCAAGAAATAATGTAAACTATGCTCAAATATCTAGGAAACTAACATAGTTAAGCAAACGAGGCGATAAGGATAAACTATCCTATTCTATCCATACTAAGAAATCTAATAACTACAACATATATCACTATTCCATAAAAAAATAGTAGATGACATATATATACAATATCATATGATGTGAGGTGGATTTATGAACCTCGGTGTTGTTATCCAGACTTATTTTGCCTTGTTCTAAGGAATTTTCATGTTCTTAATGAGAGGTTAATGATATAATGGAGAATATAATTTTTATAATACTTGATCATAATGTTTAAGGTATGTTTCAGACAAGTTTGAAATCAATTTGGTCACTTAGAGTTTAGATGAGTAAATTAGTGTTACAAACTTGAACTATGTGTTGTTCTAGTTGATATCAATGGATTCTAGTGTGCATAATGAGTTACTATGGATATGATTGTGTAAATATGTGTTAAATCACTTGATTATAGTGTTTAATGTTCCCTTGAATCAATCCAAGAGACAAAATAATAAGTTAAAGATCAAAAGGAAAAAACTAGTATTCTTAGTTTATGTTTCTAGTTCATTGTCTTGAATTGTATGCTCTTTTGTTCTGTAATACGTGGTGTTTGTGTAACGCCCCAAAATTGGGTCCCGAGACATCACACGGTGCTTAGAGTCATAAGTGACCCCAAGCTAACCCTTCTACTGGCATAACTTATAACCAACTGAATAAAAATATGAATCCATACAAATCAGCAGAAATTAACTCTTTTTGAATTTGATCGATACAAAAATGGAATTTTACAGGATTACAATTCTGCCTTTACAACCAAAATTGAAAAAAAATACATCAACTTCTACTGACTGTCTATGAAGACTCTACTAGTTCTAACTGTAGGTAGCCGGGTCATGACTCCTGACTACCCCAACTCAATACGACTGAATAAAGAAAATACATCACTATAACTCTGCATAACTAACCCAAGCCCTTGAATCAAAAAGACTCATCACCTGCTGACTGGATACCACGAATTGACTGAATCCGAAGGTGCAACTATACCTTGTACCTACATTCCGAGAAAATGTAGCCCACATCCGAAGTTGTGGGTCAGTACCATGGAAAAAAACCGAGTATATGGGGGTGTATGCAGTTGTATAAACATCATCATCAAAAATATTTATTAGAAATATACAGGATTTATGAAAGACTCACATAGATCGAAGAAAATCATCATAATTATAAGAGGATGAAATAAGTATAATAAAACATGTGAGTCATCTTATAATTTGTCAATCACTTTCAGTTCATCAAGAATATCAATTCTCATAATGTAAATATCATTTAAATCTTTCGAAAGAATAACTTTCACAATTCCACTTTCAAATCACTTCACCATTCACCATAGACACAAGGAAACACACACACACTGAGAGATCCAATAACCGACATAAACCATGTGAGCCACATGGAGTCCAATGTCCAACCCACATTGGGGAGAGCCGTCCTATCCTTGCCATCGAAGTAGGACTTCCAGTATCAATTAAAAAACACTAGTGATCACTATATAAATCATTCTCAGGCTCACATCCTATGGGGCACGTAGTTCTAGAGAAGTAAGGTCACTTTATACCTTCCACTCGGTGCTAAAGATTACTCCCGGACTTAGCTCAGAAATTAAAATCAGCCTCAAGCCCACATTAAAGAAAATCCACAATAAACACTTCAACAATTTTCATCAGGAGCCAATTTGCTACCCCTTTATCATAATTAATAAAAACGTGGATTTCTTTAACAGTCGAGTTCAAAATAACTCATTCACGACCAAAAGGTCAAATCATTCAAAATATCTCAAATATTCAACTTCAACGTGCTTATAACACACATTTTCTCAAAAACACAATTTCAAATGGGGTTCGCAACCCAAATATCAAAATCATGATAAATATCATTCAAGATTCATGCTTTATATCACCAGACATGTAAATTCATCTTTCAAAATCATAAACATCAAGATTTTATAATAATCATCATAAGATATGGGTTCATACTTCAAATTCATAAAAAAATCAAATAAAAATCATGCCTTTGTAAGGAAAATTACTTTTGGGCACAAGAACGAAAGCGAGTTTTTGTTGAAAACCCCCACATACCTTGAATGATGAACTTTAGATCGATACTCATTTTTGAGATGTTAATCGTGCCTTTGAATGATGGTTCTTGGAGTTCTTGAACTAGGAACTTGAAATCTTGAATAAATTTATAGAATTAATGGTGAACTTTGGAGGTTCTTGAAGTTCTTGAACTAGGAACTTGGAATCTTGAATAAATTTGCAGAATTAATGGTGAACTTTGGAGGTTCTTGAAGTTGGATGTAGGAGCTTAGGGTTTTCTTTTTGAGGAAATTTGATAAAATATAACATATAATTCTTCTAATAGGCTTTAATATAGGGTTTGGATGGATTTTGGGTGAGGGGGAATGACCAAAACGCCCCTAAAAATCAAATAATTCTCGCATATGTCCTTTGGTGGACTGTTTTGATAGTCTAAAGTAGATCAACCATAACGTTTTACTCCGATATCCAAATTGGATGAAACCAATTTTATTAGAAAGAGGACTCTTATATATTTTCGTTGATATATAGTATCTCACCCAGATCATTGTGTACGAGGAGTTATGATCATTTAAAGTTGATCCAAAAATTCACTTTTGATAGGCTGAAGTAGATAGACCATAACTTTTTGCTCCGATAAACAAATTGGATGAAACTTATCTCATCGGAAAGAGGACTTGTAGAGTTTTTCGTTGATATATAATATATCAACCAGATCATTATGTACAAGGAGTTATGATCGTTTAAAGTTGGAGGGAAAATGCGCCATGCCTCAGTACTTTTTTTCCTGCACGTTTTACTGTTCACTACTATTCACGGTTCTATCGGAATGTTCATAACTCGTCACTCGGATGATCCACATATCGTTGGAAAGTTTATTCGATACTCTACATAATAGTGGGTCATAATCTAAGACATTCTTCACGTCAAATTTATAATTCATTCTAGAAGATAGAACCCAACACGTTTACGCACAAAATTTCAACGAAAAATTTCCCAAGGTATTACAGTTTGATGATATATAATGATAGGTTAGTTTATAATGGTTATATATGGATTATACAAAAACTATAAATTAAGTGAAAGAACAGCACAAGGCTTTGAATGGATGGATAAACAAATGGGACATAATTTGACAAAAAATAGACGTTTTAGAGTCATTGGCGTGCCACGTAGCTTAGGATCCACTTTAGGTCCATGATATGACCTTGGTTGTGTACTTAATGGAAAATTAAATTCTTTAATTATAATTATTGAATGCCACAGATCCTATGCACCATGATAAGTGTGTGTCATGCTCCTATATCAAAATGAGCTTCTTGTGTCCTATAAATAGGACCCTTAAGCAATATGTTATACACCTTGGATGACCTTGGAACTTTAAGGGAGGATGTATAAAAAAATCAATTAGGGTTTTTATTTTATTAGTTAGTTTCTTTTATTGATTTTAACATGTATTCATATTTGCAAATATGGTTATGTCCATGAGCGGCTAAAACCCCTTTTCTGGGTTAAGGATAGAAACATGAGTATTATAGTCATGAATAAATTTGGTTTGGTTTTTTTATCATATTTAGTTATTTATTTATCATTTTTATCACTATTTTAAGTATTCACGATCGTTATAATACATACATAATCATCTTGTGAACCCGAGGGAATAAAAGGATAGAATGTAGAATAGATAGAATAGGATTGTAATCTTCTAATTAAATGAAGTTATAATTTGCATTTAGTATAGGAATATAACTAAGTTACCTATTTGGTTCACTTATATGATGTAACATTAATTCAATTAATTAATTTCTCGCATCTCCGATCAACGATGTAGTTGTAGGGCTAAGTTAGATAGGTTATTAGAGGCTAAAAAGAACATGGTCATAAAATCAACTCTGTGTATAAAAAAACAAGATAATTAACCTAGCCAATAATGTTTTATAATGTAGTATGATTGTTCAAATATCCTTAACCATGCGTTTCTCCCCATTACTATTCAAAACCTTTACTTACCATATTATTTAGTTTACTATTAGTTTTAACTTTCAAACTCTTCCGATTTTGATAGAACTTGGTTAATCATAATAGAGAAAGAATTAGATGTTGTCAAAACAAGTTTCTATGTGATATATTCTTAGATTTTAAAAGGCCACTATATTACATGGTGAGACCATGTACATTTGCATGTACTCTTGGGCGCAATAAGTTTTTGGTGTCGTTGCTAGGGACTTGTAAATAGGTAACTTTCTTATTTTTAGTTTTTCTATATTGAGTTGTACATAGTTTATTTTTATTTTCTTTTGATTTTCTATCACACTTCCTGATATGTCAATTGGGGATAGATGGTTGTCGATTTGATGATAATTCTTGTTGTTTTTGTGAAGGACCCAACCGGGAGAGTGTTTGTCAAAATTTTTAGAGAAGCGGGTGGTTCCTAGGGTTTTCTTCTTGAGAATTTTTTAGAAAGATGAATGGATTTTGCCTCAAAATGGTGCTTAATTTCGTGTTTTGGAGGCTGACCTAAGGTGAGAAAAAACCCAATTACCCCTGAGGATGCGGCTTTTTAATGACTGAAAACTGATTTAGCGACGCACAAACCAATATATCACGTCGTTGGCATCGACATGATGGCCAATGTGCCCCCCATCAAGTCCATGTTGGTTCACTGGAATGAGCATAGGGATCTGGGGGAAATACTCATCAACACGATGGGTGACGCGACATGTCGAGATCGCATTGATCCACTGGTTTGAGCTTTCAAATGTGATCTAAATGAAGTCTGAAACATCCAAAACTTGTCCATGAACACCCAATTACTTACCTGATCACAATTCAACTTAAAAATCATTATTGTAAGGTCATGAGGGTCGTGAAATAGAGTCGCCAACCTACGAAGGCTAAAACAACACTAAGTCTGAATACTTAGCTAAAATTTTATAAGTCTGGGACCCTTAACAAGTTTTAAAGGTTTGAGTTAAGCTTAGGATTTTGTGAGATCTTACAAAATCTCCCCCATGGGAACATTATGGACTGCGACAAAATGAGCTATGGTGGTGAAAGCTACTTTGAATTCAGTGTTGGAGACATGTTCGTCTAGGGGATTTGCCTTAATGGGCTGAGGTGCTGACTGATTTCTGGTTCTTCTTTTCTTAGACTTTTTGGGAGGCATATTCTGTAAAAAAAAAGAGAGAATGAATTAGATTGAGAGTTTAACTTGAGATCATTCTCACTCGCACGACATGATTACTGAAAGAAGGCAAACTTTTCCTAAAGTATCTAATAGCCTCTTATCCATAAGTGTGGCGCGCAACACACCCAAGCACAAGACTCTACTAGATGTAGCTTTTAGACTTTCTAGGACTCTGTTTAACCTTAAGCTCTGATAACAAGTTTGTAATGCCCCGAGTCTCTACCCCGAACGCTGCATGGTGCTCATAATCTTGAGGGATCATAAGCTAACCCATGAGAGGTACCTACTGCAATATCTAGATAATAGTATTGTATTATGAAAAAATAGGCAGAAACTTTCCATAAGGTTCAACACTATAAATAAATACTTAGTACTAACAATTGAATGTTGATACATCTGTCTGAAATACTCTAGAATAAAAAGACTCCACTATCTTAACAAGGAGTTGATGGGATAAGTTCTCAACAAACTCAAACTACTAAAGTAATTTAATTACTAAAATACTGGAATAATAAATCTATCCTCGAACAATTAGGACTCACCACTAGTCTGCTGTTGATTGATCGGGCTGATAAGTATGATCGGGAGCCCATACGTCTGAACCTATAATATAAGACATCATAGTGCAAAAGTAAGGTATGCATCAGTACTTTGAATGTACTAGTATGCTAAGTGAGGTAGACCGAGATACATGGTTTCATAAGCATGGACAATACTAACTGACTAACTTAAGTATAACAGAATGAGAGTACATGCATGAATACATAAACTGTAACTGAGGTAGTGATAACACTGGATACTGTGTTCTTAATTAATGATTTACTGATATTTGAGTTTCCCAATACTGTATTACTATTATCTCAGTGACCGTATCTAATAGTCCTGATTCTGTGGAACTATACTGAGTTTCGTACTGAACTAAGTGATTGTGTCTAACAATCCTGATTTTTGTAGAACTAAACTGAGTTCTATCCTGAAGACTGAAATTGAGACTGTGGGAGGTAATCATCTAATTAACATGCCCCTTTCTGAGTAGATTGGGCTCCAACCTGCAAGCCCAGTTGGAAGGGTTTCAGTACTGTGGCACAAGAAAAGACAACTGTGAGTTAACTTTTTCTTATAGAAAGCTCTTTTGTCAACCCTCGCTGGTAGGAAAACTCATATAAGATGTATCATCCTTTTTCTAATAGGAAGATATCTCAACCTACACTGGCTACATAGTTGTGTAACATAGGGATTGCTACAAAGGGTCAAAACCTTTGCTAGCAAGAATGCCCCTATCCCTGGGTTTGCTCAGTGCTAAATCCTACTCCCAACAGAATAGACACTGAGTTCCGTTGACTGACTGAATGCCACTAAATTCTGTTAACTAACTGAATTTACTAAGGTTTGAACTAAATGCTGAACTGGACTGGACTGATACTGAGTCTATTGAGTTTTCCTAAGATCAGTAACTGACTGAGAGTACTACTGATCGTGACATGAATGAGATTATTCTCTAACTTACAATGGCTCTAGGTAAGCAACTAAATTATCGGGTATTAAATACCCCCAGGACTCAATAACATGAAAAGGAAATCAATTCATGAGTTTAGTAGCATCATGGTACTAGCTTGCTAATCATACAATCACGTAGACATCTTTGGTCAAACGTTTGCTATGCATGAGCTTGTGCATGATTGATATCACACAATAACATTTTATGCTTGGACTAGTCTAATCACACATGCATTTTGACTAACACTTGGGGAGCATAGGTATTTCACATATCGATTAACATGTAGTAATATCATGGGCTCTACTTTCAACTTGCAATTCAAGAGTTTGACATATAGTTCACAAAATTCAATTTCATAATTAAACTAGTTTGCATAAAACTTGGGATAAATTATGTAATTAAATAACTATTAACATCATAATCATTAATACATTCAAGGTCCAACAAAAAATCAATTAACTTGTATTTAGAAAGAGTTTCTTGAACTCCATTGGTGGAAGGAAACCCTTGGATGAACACTTCACATACCTTGGTATTAAAATTTGCAAAGAATGATGGAGTGTTCTTGAAGGTTGAATCTTAAATTGGAGATCCAAGGGTTTGCTTCATGAGAATATTTGAGAAAGATGAATGGATATTTCCTCTAAAGGGGCTTAATTTTGTTTTTTGGAGGATGACATAAGGTGGGAATAGATCCAATTACCCTAGAGGATGTGGCTTTTTAATGACTAAAAACTGATTTAGCGACACACAGACCAACACGTCACGTCGTTGGCATTGATATGATGGCCAACGCGCTGCGTTAAGTCTACGTTGGCTCACTGGAATTTGCAGAGGGAGCTGGGGAAAAATACTCATCGACGTGATGGACGACGCGGCGTGTCGAGAACGCGTTGATCCACTAGTTTGATCTTTCAAATATGATCCAAACAAAGTTCAAAACATCTGAAACTTATCCGGGAACACCCACTGAAATACCTGATCATGATTCAACCTAAAAATCATTACTATAAGGTCATGAGGGTCGTGAAATAGAGTCTCCAACCTACGAAGGCTAAAATAACACCAAGTATGAATACTTAGCTAAAATTTTCTTAAGTCTGGGATCCCTTAACAAGCTTTAAAGGTCTGAGTTAAGCTTTAGATTTTGTAGGGTCTTACAAAATCTCTCCCTTAGGAACATTCGTCATCGAATGAGACTGACTAAGTTGAGAATACTAATAGACTGAATTTAAATACGAGACAAGCACAATTGTAAAATGATTTCATGACTGACATTACTGATATGCTGAAATTTTATACTGAACATGCTTATCGGATGCATGAGTACATGGCTAGGTTTGCTGATAAGCTGAATATGTTTTACTGAACATGCATATCTGATGCATGAATATATGACTGAACGAACTCATTAATGTATGACTAGACATGTAATGGTAATTGATAATAAGTTTATAAGGAAAATCTGAGCATGAAACTGAGTAAGATCAAGGGAAAACTATTACCTTGGGTTGAGTCTGAATTTGCAGAGAAGAGGTGAGGATACTTGGTCCGCATATTTGCTTCTGCTTCTAAAGTAGCTCCCTTAATGGACTGGTTTCACCTAAGAACTTTGACTAGAGGGACCTTTTTGTTCCTCAATCTGCGAATCTGGAAATCAAGGATTTTGACTGGAATCCCCTTATAAGAGAGGCTGTTCTGACATTGATACTCCCTACAGGGACTACAACTGCTGGGTCACCTGAGAATTTCTTTAGCAAGGGGCTATGGAGAACTGGATGGGATAAAGCTAAGTATGAAGGAAACTCAAGCTCGTAATCTACCTTTCCAAAATGGCTGAGAATTTGATAAGGACCGACATATTAAGGACTGATGTAACGACCCAAAATCACCATTCGGGATGTCACACGGTGCTTAGGGATCCCCAAGATAACCCTTTGAGCCTATCACTTCTTATAATAACTCATTTAAGAAAGAATATACAAAATACTAGCACTGTCATATCAAATGAAAGGAAATACGAAGGTAATACTCAGTCCAAAGGACCATAATACTGGAAATCTGAACACAACCACAGTCTGATAACTAGTCTAGCTTCTACTACTCCTTGACCTCGAGATCCATTGTGAAAGGTCCTCAACTGACTCAAACTGAACTGAAAGTAATAACATAAACACTCGAATACTGAAATATCTTAAGATAGGTCCTCGAACCATGAGGACTCACCACTGTAGAAATGTAGAAGAAGGTACTCAGGAATCACTGACGAGGCTGGGACTGAGAACCTGAACCTATATTATAAGATAATGTAGCACATAGACGTATATGTGGATCAACACTTGGGAATGTACTGAGTATATGGGGGTGTATGTATTTACATAAAACAATATCAATACGATTTAATCAAATCATTCATGCAAATAGGAATAACTCACATGGCTTGAATAAGTCTAAAATGCAAAGCTCATAAATCATGTAGAACAAAGCATGTAACACAAATCTCATGAGTCATTATACTTTGGTTTTAAAATTTGTGATCTCCTCTTATTCTCATTACTCATAGGATGAAGGAAGCTTTAAACAATACTTTCGACTCATGCATATATCTCATGGAGAGTAAAACTTCTTTATTGATCAAGAACTTATAACTCTTTTGAACTCAAGCACCTGGAACTCGGAATCATATGACTTTGGTTAAAAACGGATGATCAAATCTTATTAGTAGAGAAAACTAGTTCCTTCTTTGGAAAATTCTCAAAAGCAATTCGTTCAGTTTAGAAAATATCTCATCTCAAAGCTTTAGGGAAAATATTCTATCTCAACGAGAAATACCATTGCTTATGGAGGTTGTCTAAACTGAAATAAACCATGCGAGCTACATAGTATACAACGTCTTGTCCTCCTAAATAAGAAACCTCATGTTGGGGAGAAGCGTCATACTCTTTCCAAGGAGTATAACCTCGACTCAGTGATCACTTATCTTGTCCTCGGGCCTAATCAGACCTCAGGCCCAAAATCTCAAACCTACGGTGGCACGTAGTTATAAGGTAAGAAACTGTGGTAACTTACCCAACTCGGTGCTAAATACAACTCCCTTTAGTTTATCTTGCTCATCTCATGGAAATCCACTTTCAAAATAATCCCATGGTTCATAAGAACCCAACAATCAAATATGTAATCTCATGGGGTAGAGTGGATTTCAAAACTCTATGACCATTAAGTCAAAAATTTTCTCAATGATCTCAAAATACTCAAATCATGGGTGCTTATAGTACAATAGTTCATAAAATTGCAAGTCTCAAGTAGGGCTTAATGACCCATAATTCAATCTCAAGTTAAAACTCATCAAAATGCATAATAGAGAGCATATAGATTCATAATTCATGTAGAAATTTGGAAGTTACATCAATTTGTCTAAAAATATCAACATACTCATATATTTCAATCTCTAGAACATTGAAACTCTTAAATTCTCAAGGAGTAACAACATAGGGTATAAACCCAGCTTTGATTTCCTAAGAAAATATACAAAATCATGATATTTGACTTTCAATTCACGGGAAACATCAAGATATTGCAATCAATAACAATGAGTGAAAAACCCTAATTCAATATCATGTAAAATCTCATAGATTGTAGAAAATTATAGTATAAATATGCCTTTGGTCACAAAAGTGAAAGGATTACCTTTGTTCAAAACCCCACATACCTTAGATTATGAAATTTGATGAACAAGCTTGCTTCAAACTCTTCTTCTTACTCTAGAGAGAGGATTCTTGCAACCCTTGAACTTGGAGAACTTAAATCTCCACTCAATTGGTAGAATCTATGATGAGTTCTTGGATTTCATGGAGAAGGGTTTTAGATTGATCTTGAGGGACAAACCCTAGCTCTTTTGTATTTTGGATGATAAATGAAGTCATTTGTTTCGTTTGGAATATATCTGGTTGATAAAAGAGTGGAAAGACCGAATAGTCCCTTTTAAATATGACTAAAAATGTTGAACAGGGGATGCGATGGTCGGAGCGATGGTTCGTCACTAGCCAAACAGTCCATAGGATAGTCCATCACATGTCGTTCGAAAAAAAAAAAAAAACTGCTTTGATGTGATGGTCTCAGCGACTGTCCATCACAAACTGAACAGTCCATCAGATTGTCCATCATACGTTGTCTAGGATGAGGCCACACTGCCTCAGCAACGACGGTCTAAGTGACGGTCCATCGCATTCTTAACGGTCCATCATCCTGGCCATCACACTTGGGCCAGAAAAGGGAGTTACTGCATAGGTTGTGATGGTCCATCGCAAACTCGACGGTCTATCAACCTGTCCATCGCACCTGGGTAGTTCCGATAACTCTAGGTAAAAAAACTATAACTTCCCACCCTGACGCCGGATTAGGAAAAAAATGGTATCGTTGGAAAGATATTTCAATTCTCTACACTATAAGAAGTCATTTTCAGGAAAATTCAACAAGATTAAAACACTAACCTCTTGGGAAGTCTCTTCTCAATATTTTAGGGATGGAATTACACTTCACTTGACACGCTCAAGGCTCAAACTACAAGGGAACTTTTTGGGGTCTTACAATATCTCCCCTTTGGAAATATCCGTCATCGAATGTCGCTAGTTAGATAAGGAACATAGGAAAAATAGAGTATACATAGCTGAAACAATTTGCTAAACAGGTTCAAAATCTTTTTGAACTCTTGAATACCTCATAATTTGCAAGAACTTATGCAAGAATAGATATATAGCTGAACTTTAGATTAAAAGGGCTAAATTAAGGAAGAATAATACCTTCGGATCGATCTTAACTCATGTACAAGAGGTGTAGGTACTTGGATCGTATGTCTTCTTCTGTCTCCCAAGTAGCGCCCTCAACTGACTGGTTCCGCCATAACACTTTGACCAAGGGAACCTCTTTGTTCCTCAGTCTAAAGATCTGAAAATCTAGGATCTCAACGGGAATCTCATCGAATGAAAGACTGTTTTGAATATCAGCACTCTCTGAAGGATCTACCACAACGGAATCACCAATATGCTTTTTAAGCATGGAGACATGAAAAATAGGATGAACGACTGAAAACTCTGCAGGAAACTCAACCTCATAGGCTACTTTCTCAACACGGCTCAAAACTCTATACGGGCCAACATAATAGGGAATAAGCTTTCCCTTTTTACCAAACCTATTCACCCTTTCATGGGTGAAATCTTCAAGTACACCAAATCACCCACTTCAAACTCCAAATCTCTTCTCCTCACACCGGCATATGACTTTTGACGACTCTGAGATGTCTTTAACCTCTCTCTAATGAACTTAACTTTCTCTATAGCTTCAAACACTACATCCGGCCCAATCACGGCAGCTTCTCCCACTTCAAACCAACCTTTAGGTGATCTACATCTTTTACCATACAAGGTCTCAAATGGTGCCATCCCAATGCTAGCATGGTAACTATTGTTATAGGCGAACTCTATCAATGTAAAATGTTCATCCCAACTACTTTTGAAATCAAGAGAACACTCCCTCAACATATCTTTAAGGGTCTGAATGGTCCTCTCAGCCTGACCATCTATCTGCAGATGAAAAGAGGAGCTCATAAGAACTTGAGTACCAAGCCCAGTCTGAAATGCCCTCCAAAACTGAGAAGTAAATTGAGTACCCCTATATGAAATAATAGATGAGGGAACTCCGTGCAACATGACTATCTCCCGGATATACAATCTAACATAATTCTTAGCTGTATAAGATGTATGTATGGGCAAGTAGTGCATAGACTTAGTCAGCCTGTCTACTACAACCCAAAAAGAATCATGATTACGACGCGAAAGAGGTAACCCAGTCACGAAGTCTGTATTCACCACCTCACATTTCCAAGTGGGTATACCAAACTCTTGCATCATACCACCAGGTCTTTCATGCTCTACCTTAACCTGTTGGCACGTTGCACACTTTGCTACAAACTCAGTTATATCCTTCTTCATACCATTCCACCAATAGATTTCCCGCAAGTCACGATACATCTTTGTAGTGTTGGGATGAATAGAAT
Source organism: Capsicum pubescens (assembly GCA_030864215.1). Lineage (NCBI taxonomy): Eukaryota > Viridiplantae > Streptophyta > Magnoliopsida > Solanales > Solanaceae > Capsicum > Capsicum pubescens. The sequence continues at coordinate 139,126,536 of CM061545.1, forward strand.
ACCGCAAGCCATGCACTTCATCCTTAACTCTCTTCCTCATATCATCAATACACGAAACTCATAATCTACCCTACAATCTCAACACGCCATCTCATCCTTAGGAGAAAACCTCTACCTTTTGGTCTTTAACTACCTCCTTTAGTCTGACCAAACTAGGATCTCTATCTTGCTTCTCCTTTACTTCCAAAACTATAGAGGATTCAGAACTACTTTGCACCTAAGTACTTACCTCATCTGAATCAAGAAACCTAACACCTAATCTATCCAGACAATGCATATCACGAGCTAACTCTTTCTTACCTTCCTCTACATGAGCAACAATACCCATAGACAATCTGCTAAGGGGATTCGCCACTATATTGGCCTTGCCCGAGTGATACAATACACTCATGTCATAGTCTTTTAATAACTCTAACCACCTCTTCTGCCTAAGATTCAACTCCCTCTAAGTAAATACATACTGCAGGCTCTTATGATCAGTAAACATATTAACATGAACACTATAAAGATAGTGTCTCTAGATTTTCAAAGTAAAGACCACAACAGCTAACTCAAGATCATGGATTGGGTAATTCTTCGCATGCGACTTTAACTGTCTAGAGTCATAGGCTATAACCTTACCTTTTTGCATTAACACACAACCCAAATCAAATCTAGAGGCATCAGAATATGCCACAAAACCATCTGTACCATCAGGAAAAGCCAACACAGGGGCTAAAGTATGTCGAGTCTTAAACTCCTGAAAACTCTTCTCACAAGAATCTGACCACCGGAACTTAACATTCTTTTGGGTTAACCGGGTCATGGGAGACGCAATAGAAGAGAAACCTTCAACAAAATATCGGTAGTAGCGGGCTAGACCCAAGAAACATCTAATGTCAAATAGAGAGATAGGTCTAGGTAAATTTCTTACAGCTTCTGTCTTTTGGGAATCAACTCTAATACCTTCGGCTGAAATAATATGACCCCAAAAGGCTATAGACCTTAGAAAAAATTCATACTTACTAAATTTGGCGAACAACTGGTGACCTCTAAGAGTTTGCAAGATAATTCTAAGGTGATCTGAATGATCATGCTCACTACGGGAGTAGACAAGGATATCATCAATGAACACTATGACAAACATATTAAGATATTGCTTGAACACTCAGTTCATGAGGTCCATAAAAGTTGTTGGGGAATTGGTTATCCTGAAAGACATGAATAGAAACTCAAAGTGACTATAGCGGGTTCAAAAGGCTGTCTTTGAAATATCACATTCCCTCACTTTAAGTTGATGATAGTCGGAACTAAACTCTATCTTAGAGAAATAACTTGAACCTTGCAACTAATCAAACTGGTCATCAATTCTCGGAAGAGGGTACTTATTTTTTACTGTGACCTTGTTAAGATGACGATAGTCAATGCACATACGTAAAGACCATCTTTCTTCTGCATTAATAGAACAGGTGTTCCCCAAGGAGAAATATTGGACCTTATGAAACCTTTGTCTAAAATATCTTTGAGTTTCATTTTCAACTCCTTAAGCTCAGCAGGTGCCATACGGTATGGCAGAATAGAAATAAGATGAGTGTCGGGAAGAAGGTCAATCCCGAATTCTATATCTCTATCAGGAAGTACCCCTGGGAGATCTTCCAGAAAAATATCTGGAAACTTATTAACAATATCGACTGATTGAATAGTTGGAGGTTCGGACTTAGTGTCTTTAACTCTAACTAGGTGATAGATGAAACCCTTGAATATTAGCTTTTTGGCTTTGATATAGGAGATAAAATAACTCTTGGGAGATACCGAACTCCTAGACCACTCAAAAATAGGCTCATCAGGGAACTAAAACTTGACCATTTTGAGTACGACAGTCTATAGATGTATAACAAGAATAATGCCAATCCATACCCAGAATAAGGTCAAAATCCACCATGTCTAACTCTATGAAATCAGTAAGTATGACTCTATGAAGAATAGTAATAGGATACTCGATACACTTGTTTAGAAACAACTGACTCCCCTTAGGTGTGGAGACTAGGAAAGGCTCGGGAATCTATTCGGGACTCATTTTGAAATTCATAGCCACAAGTGGAGTCACATAGGAGAGACTTGACCCGAGGTCGAATAACACATAAACATCAAAACAAAAGATGCAAAGAATAACAATAACAACATTGGGAGAGTCCTTCTTCTTCTAAAAGGATGGTAAGGCATAGAATCTGTTTTGGCGCTGATCGCCAATAGTGCTAGATGAAGCATCCTGAATAGGGGTGGGACGAGGGACAGGAGCTAGGGTAATAGTAGTCTGTTCCTATGATCGGGAATCTCTGGTACCCTACCTAGCGTGAGGAAAATCTATAAGTATGTGGACCTTCTTTCCACAACCAAAAAAACCCCTCAAATATGCGAAACACTCAATGGGATGATCCCTACCACACGTAGAACAAGGAGGATAAGGGGTCCTATTACCAACACTATTCTGTGACCTAGAAATAAAAGACCTTCTTTCTTGCTTATGCCTGCCTATAGGTGTGGGAGAAATAGCAGATGAAGTCGCTGGAATAGACGGACATCTCTTAAACTGAGGGTTGTTTCCTTCATGGAACCTATGTTGACTATACTCATGCTGCTCAGATCTAGCCCTTTGTTACCCCTCACTATTTCTCTCTCTCAAATCTTATCCACCTCTATCTGTTGTACATACATCATTAACATAGAAAAGTACATATCCTTATGCAACATCGTAGTCCTACACTCTTTCAGCACCAAACCAGAAACACCTATCATGAACTTTCTCATACTAGCACAGGTGTCAGAAATCAAATTAGGAGCATACTTGGCCAACTGGTTGAACTTCAAGAAGTACTCCCTAACAGTCATGGATCCCTGCCCCAAGTTCATAAACTCATCAATCTTTGCTTCCCTTATCTCAAGAGGAATGAACTTGTCCAAGAATGCTTCTTAGAACACCTACCAAGTCATAGGAGCAGCATCCTCGCCTATAACCTTCCTCCATGATACAACCCAATCATAAGCTATGTTCTTCCACCTGTAAGATGCCAACTTAACACTTTCTTCCTCAGAAACATGCATCACCTGTGTGATTATTCTCACCTCCTCAAGGTACAATTGTGGGTCCTCACCTTCCTTGGACCCATAAAACTCTGGTGGATTCATCCGCATGAAATTACTGATCCTAGAAGTAGCTACATCACCTCCCTACTGATTTGAAACTCTTACCTAGTTATTAGCCCAAACATAAGCGGTGACTGCTTGGGCTAACGTCATAAAGGCCACCCGAAACTAAGCATGAGACATAATCTCATTCAAAGGATCAACAGATGGGGGTTGCTCATCATCATTACCACGGGCATTCACTCTTTGGAGAGGCATTTTCTGTAATAGGAGAGCACAAAATATTAGATGAGAGGGACAAATGCAGACATGATAGAATCTGAAAGAAAGAAACAATATTTTCCTAAAATGTCTTGTAGCCTCTTGCTCATAGATGTGGTGTGCTACACACCGATGATCCAGACACTACTCAACGTGGCTTGTCAGACTCCCTAGGACTCTTTTAAAACCTTAAGTTGTGATACCAAGTTTGTAATGACCCAAAATCACCTCTAAAGACGTCACATGGTGCTTAGGGATACAAGTTGACCTAGGATAACCCTTTGAGTCTATCACTTCTCATAATAACTCATTCAAGAAGGAATATAAAAAATATTAGCACAGTCATATCAAATAAAAAGAAATATAAAGGTAATACTCGGTCCAAATGACCATAATACTGGGAATATCAATACAACCACAGTCTGATAACTAGTCTGACAAAGCCTCTACTACTCCATGAACTCCAGAGCCATTAGCACAGTTCCCCAACTGACTCAAACTGAACTAAAACTAATAACATAAACACTCGAATAATGAAATATCTTAAGATATCTCCTCGAACCAGGAGGACTCGCCACTGTAGAAATGTAGATGTAGGTACTCGAGAATCACTGACGAGGATGGGATTGTGCACCTGAACCTACATTATAAGACAATGTAGCACAAAAATGTATATGTGGATCAACACTTGGGAATGTACTAAGTATATGGGGGTGTATGCATTTACATAAAACAATATCAATACTCTTTAATCAAATCATGCATGCAAATAGGAATGACTCACATGGTTTGAATAAATCTAAAATACAAAGCTCATAAATTATGTAGAATGAAGCATGTAACACAAATCTCGTGAGTCATTATACTTTGGTTTTAAAATCTTTGCTCTCCTATTATTCTCATTACTCATAGGATGAATGAAGCTTTAAACTATACTTTCAACTCATGCATATATCTCATAGAGAGTAAAACTTCTTTATTGCTCAAGAACTTATGACTCTTTTGAACTCAAATACTAGGAACTTGGAATTATATGACTTTCGATTAAAAACTGATGATCAACTCTTATTAGTAGAGAAAACTCCTTCCTACTTTGGAAAATACTCAAAAGCAATTTGTTCACTTTAGAAAATATCTCATCTCAAAGCTTTAGGGAAAATATTCAATTTCAATAGGCAATAATTTAGCTTATGGAGGTTCTCTTAACCGACATAAACCATGAGAGCTACATGGAGTCTAATGTCTTATCCTCTTAATGAAGAAAACTTATGTTGGGGAGAGGCGTCATAGTTTTGCCAAGGAGTATAACCTCAACTCAGTGATCACTTATCTCGGCCTCGGGCCCAATCATCTCGGCCTCAGTTCCAAAATCTCAAACCTACGGTGGTACATAGTTTTGGGGTAAGAAACCATGGTAACTTGCCCAAATCGATGCTAAATACTACTCCCTTTAGTTTATCTCGCTCATCTCATGGAAAGCCACTTTCAAAATAATCTCATGGTTCATTAGAACCCAACAATCAAATATGTAATCTCATATGGTAGCGTGGATTTCAAAACTCTATGACCATTAGGTCAAAACATTTCTCAATAATCTCAAAATAATTAAATCAAGGGTGTTTATAGCGTAATAGTTCATTAAATTACAAGTCTCAAGTAGGGCTTAATGACCCATAATTCAATCTCAAGTTAAAACTCATCATAATGCATCGCATATAGATTCATAATTCATGTAGAAATCTGGAAGTTACAACAATTTGTCTCAAAATATCAAAATACTCATATATTTCAATTTCTAGAACATTGAAACTCTTAAATTTTCAAGGAGCAAAAATATAGGGTATAAACCTAGCTTCAATTTCTTAAGAAAATATGCAAAATCATGCTATTTGACTTTCAATTCATGGGAAACATCAAGATATTGCTATCAATAATGATGGGTGAAAAACCCTAATTTAATATCATGTAAAATCTCATAGATTGCAAAAAATTATAGTTTAAATAAGCCTTTGGGCACAAGGGTGAAAGTATTACCCTTGTTCAAAACCCTGCATATCTTAGATTATGAAATTGGATGAACAAGGTTACTTAAAACTCTTCTTCTTACTCTTCAGAGAGGGTTCTTGCAACCCTTGAACTTAATTAACATAAATCTCAACTCCATTTATAGAATCTATGGTGAGTTCTTGGATTTCTTGGAGAATGGTTTTAGATTGATCTTGAGGAAGAAACCCTAGCTCTCTTATGTTTTGAATGATGAATGAAGTCATTTTCTTCGTTTGGAATGTATATGGTTGATAAAAGAGTGGAAAGATTGAAGAGTCCCTTTTTAAAATGACAAAAAATACTGAATTAGGGCTGCGACGGTCAGAGCTACGGTTAGTCGCTAGCCTGACGATCTGTCGGATCGTCTATCACACGTCGGTCAGAAAAAGAACACACAGTCTCGATGTGCCGGTCTCAGTGCTAGTTCGTCATAAACTCAACGGTCCGTCGGATCATCCGTGGCACGTTGGCCAGGATGAGGCCACACTGCCTCAGCACTGACGGTCTCAGCGATGGTCTATCGTAGTCCTAACGGTTTGTGGTCCTGGCCGTCGCACTTGGGCTCGAAAATGGAGTTACTACCTTGGTTACGATGGTCCATACGATAGTTCATCGCACACTCGACTGTGCGTCAACCTTTCCATCTCACCTGGGCGGTTCCGATAACTCTCGGTAAAATGGCCATAACTTTCCACCCCAATGCTGGATTTTGAAGAAATTTGTATCGTTGGAAAGCTATTTCAATTCTCTACACTATAGGAAGTAATTTTCAGGAAAATTCAACAATAATAAAACACTAATCATTTTGGAATTCTCTTCACAATCTTTTAGGGTCGGAAGTACACATCACTTGGTACGCTCAAGGCTTAAACTACAAGGGAACTTTGCGGGGTTTTACAACTGAGATTCACCTTCTTGCCAAACCTCTTCACTCCTTCTATAGGAGAGATCTTCAAATACACATTATCACTAATCTCAAACTTGAGATCCTTTCTACTCACATCTGCATACGATTTCCGTCTGCTCTGAGCTATCTTAAACCTTTTGCTGATCAACTGAATATTTTCTATGGTATCAGATATCAAGTTAGGCCCTAACTCTGCAGCCTCATTCCCTTTAAACTAATGAATAGGAGATCTATATCTCTTCCCATAGAGTACATCAAACGGAGCCATCTGAATGCTGGAATGATACCTGTTGTTATATGCGAAATCAATCAAAGGCAAGTTGCCATCCCAACTACCTTTAAAGACTATCGCACACGCTCGCAGCATATCCTCGAAAGTTTGAATGGTATTTTGTGCTTGACCATATGTCTGAGGGTGAAAAGATATTCTAAGGTGGACTTGGGTACCAAAACACTTTTGGAATGCCTTTGAGAAATTAATGGTGAACCACATATCTCTATTTAAGATAATAGATAACAGAACTTCGTGTAATCTAGCCAACTCCTTGACATAGAGCTGGGCATAGTCCTTGGCTCAATAAGAGGTATGGACTGGTAGAAAATGAGCCAATTTGGTCATCCTGTCTACATTGACCCAAACTAAATCGTGTTAACGATGAGTACTAGGAAAACCCATAACAAATTCCATGTTCACTTCTTTCCATTTCTAGGTGGGAATACAAAACTCCTGCATGGACCCACTTGGCTTCTGATGCTCAATCTTAACCTGCTGGCATGTCGAGGACTTTGCTATAAACTCTGAAATCTCTCCATTTATCCCACTCAACCAATAGATCTTCCAAAAATCACAATATATCTTAGTTGCCCCTGGACGAATAGAGTAACGCACACCATGCACTTTTGTGAGAATTTGTTGTCTTAGGTCATCTAACTTGGCACACATAACCAACCCTGACAATGCAATAAACCATCTCCCCCTTGGGAGAAAACCTGTATTTTCTGATCACTGGTTGATTATTTCAACTTAACTAGTCGGGGATCCTTATCCTGCTTTCCCTTTACCTCAAAAACCAGAGATGATTCTAAACTACTCTGCACCCATATACTACCTTCTGCTAAATCGACTAAGCAGACAACCAGTCAAGCAAGCTGATGAACTTCCTAAGAAATCTTCTTCCTAGCATCATCCATGTGAGCAATACAACCCAAAGACATTCTTCTAAGGGCATCATCCACTATAGTAGCTTTACCAAGATGATATAGGACGCTCATGTCATAGTTCTTCAACATCTCCAACCACGTTCTCTGATGGAGGTTTAGGTCTTTCTGAGAGAACACATACTGTAGACTCTTATGGTCAGTGAACACATCAACGTGCACCCTATACAAATAGTTCCTCCAAATCTTTAAGGGAAAACCTACTGCTGCTAACTTAAGATCATAAGTTGGATAGTTATTTTCATGGGGCTTAAGCTGCCTAAAGGCATAGGCTATGAACATACCTCTCTGTATCAAAACACACCCCAAACTAACCTTGGAAGTATCACAATACACAACAAGGCCGCCTGAACTAGATAGTAGAGTCAAAATTGGAGCTGAGGTGAGTTGAGTCTTCAACTTTTGAAAACTCTTCTTGCAAGAATATGACCACTAAAATTTGACCTTATTCTGAGTTAATCTAGATATAGGGGATGCAATAGATGAAAATGCCTCAACAAATCGTCGGTAATAGCTAGCCAAGCCCAAGAAACTCTTGATATCTGATGGAGAGATAGGTTTGGGCTAGTTTCTCACTGCTTTAGTCATTTGGAGACCAAATCTAATGCCCTCACTAGAAATGATATGGCCGAGAAATGCTACTGACCTTAGATGAAATTTTCACTTACGGAATTTGGTGAATAGCTGATGGTTTCTGAGGGTCTATAATACTATTTTGAAATGGTCTGCATGATCATGCACACTATGGGAGTAAATAAGGATATCATCTATGAAGACTATGACGAACATGTCCAAGTACTGCTTGAACACACAGTTCATCAAGTCCATGAAAGTAGCTGGGGCATTGGTAATACCAAAGGACATGACTAAGAATTCAAAGTGACCATACCAAGTTCTGAAAGCTATTTTTGAAATGTCACATTCTCTGACTTTGAGATGATAATAGACTAATGTGGTCAGATAAGTCATAGATTCTGGAAAGTGGATACTTGTTCTTGATGGTAACTTTATTTAGCTAATGATAGTCAATACATATTTTGAGGGAACCATCTTTCTTAAGCATGAATAAAACTAGTGTGCCCCACAGGGACACACTAGGTCTTATGAATCCCTAATCTAGGAGATACTTCAACTGTTATTTTAATTCTCTGAGTTCTGCAGGAGCTCTTCTACATGGCACAATAGATATGGGTTGAGTATCTAGAAGAAGTTCTATTCCAAAGTTGATTTCCCTTTCTCAATGAACTTTGGGAAGATCTTCAAGAAAAATGTCTGGGAATTCACATGCTACTGATATTGACTCAAGAGTTGGGGTTTCTGATCTTGAGTCCTGGACTCGAATGGGATGATAGATACATCCCTTAGATATCATTTTCCTTTCCCTAAGGTACGAAATAAGCTGACCCCTAAGTGTTGAAGTACTACACCTCCACTCTAGGATGGGCTCATTTGGAAATTGAAACTGGACAATTCCATTTCTGCAGTAAAATGTGGCATAGCAGGAATGAATCCAATCTATGTTAAGAATGACATCATAATTGGTCATCTCTTATTTGACTAAGTCTGCTAAAGTGACTTTCTGAGATACCATAACCAGACAGCTCATGCATACACGTTGGGCTATGAAAGATTTACTCATAGGGGTAGAGACTAATAAATGCTCTGCTAGAATTTTGGGACTGACTCCAAAGTTAACATCTATATAGGGAGTTACAGATGACATAAAAATGCCTGGATCTAGCAAAGCATAAACATTCAAATGATAAACTTGTAACGTACCAGTGACCACATCAGGAGAACTTTCCTGATCCTGTCTGGATTAAAGTGCATAGAGTCTATTTGGGCGTTGCCCACTGGTGGCATTGGAAGTGGCACCCTACTGATTTGGGCGACCATATTTAGCTGAGGGATGGTTATGCTGACTCTGAAAACCTACCTGAGGACACTATTTGACTCTTGAGCCTGGCTTGCCACATCATAAACATACATCACTACCAGCTTTGCAGACTCCCTGATGGTTTCTGCTACACTTCTGGAAAAGAGGATTTTTTTGGGTACTGCTAACACTACCCTGGGGTTTAAGGACTGACACCCTATCTCTATTTATATCTCTAAATTTTGGCATAGGAGCACTGGATGATGATGGAGATAGAATTGAGGATTTTGAGAAGAACTGAGAATGATTCTCACCCTCTGACTTAGGCTGAGCTAAGTTAAAACTACTAGTTCTTGCTCTCTTATTCTCTCCTTCCTTTTCCCTATTCTTTGCCTCCTCTATTTACTGAGCATAGACCATTATCTTGGATATGTCCATTTGCTTAAAAAACATTGCAATCCTACACTATTTGACCACATAATTAGAAACCCCTGACATAAAACTTACTCATATTTTCTTTGTTATTTTCTACCACATGAGGGGCATATCTGGGTTACTTAGTAAACTTAAGAGAATACACTTGTACCATCATGTTTCCCTGCTTAATATTGATAAATTCAAAAACCTTTACTTCCCTCAACTATAGCGGGAAGAACCTATCCAGAAATGCAATAGAAAACTCCTTCTATTCTATGGGCCCTACCTCTGTGACCCTCTCTTCTTTCCACTATTTGAACCATAAGTGAGCCATATCCTACAACAACTGATATACAGCTAACTCGACAGTCTCACTAGTTGTTACCCCCATAATATCTGTAACCTTCTGCACCTAATCAAGAAATTACTAAGGGTCCTCACCTAACTTAGACCTAGTAAAAGATGTAGGGTTCATTCGGGTGATGTCCCTAATCCTTACTGCAACAGTATTGGCCAAAGGGTTGGCAAAAATGGTAGGTGGGTATTCATTCTGGGCTGCCACAGAATAAGCTAGAGTGGTGAAAGCTGCTCTAAATTCAGCATGGTGAGGTATGTTCGTCCAGGGGATCTACTTGAATAGGATGAAGTGCAGACTGATTTCAGGTTCTCCTTTCGTTTGTCTTTTTGGGAGGCATATTCTATAAATAAAAAGGAGAGAACGAATTAGATTGAGAGTTTAACTTGAGATCATTCTCACTCGCACTACATGAATACTGAAAGAAGGGAAACTTTTCCTAAATAATCTAATAGCCTCCTATCGATAAGTGTGGAACGCAACACACCCATGTACAAGACTCTACTAGATGCGAATTTTAGACTTTCTCGTACTTTGTTGAACCTTAGGCTCTGATACCAAGTTTGTAATGCCCCGAGTCTATACCCTAGATTTTATACCGTGCTCATAATCTCGAGGTACCACAAGCTAACCCATGACTGGTACATACTATAATTATTGGATAATAGTACTGTATTATGTGGAAATTAGGAAAAAACTTGCTATAAAGCCTGAGTACTGAAAACTGAATACTGATACATCTGTCTAAAATACTATATTCTAAAAATCCTCTACTATCTGAATAAGGAGTTGATGGGACAAGTCCCCAACTAACTCCAACTACTTAAATATTTTGAGTACTGAAATACTAGAATAATAAATTTATCCTCGAACAATGAGGACTCACCACTAGTCTACTGCTGATGGATCAGGATGCTAAGTATGATCGGGATCCCATGCATCTCAACCTATAATATAAGACATCATAGCGCGAAAGAAAAGTATGCGCCAGTACTTTGAATGTACTGGTATACTAAGTAATGTAGAATGAGATGCATGGGTTCATATGCATGAATAATACTGATTGAATAACATGAGTATAACTGAATGAGAGTACATTCATGAATACATAAACTATATCTGAGGTCATGATAACACTAGATACTTAGTTCTGAATTATTGATTTACTGATACTTTAGTTTCTTGATACTGTATTACTGTTATTCGAGCGACTTTATCTGATAGTCCTAATTTTATGGAACTATTTTGAATTTAATACTGAGCTGAGTGGCTGTGTCTGATAGTCCTGATTTTTGTAGAACTGAACTAAGTTCTATTTTAAAGACTGAAATTGACACTGTGAGAGGTAATCATCTAACCGACATGCCCCATTTTGAATATATTGGGGTCCAACCTATAACCCTAATTGGGAAGTTATCAGTATCGTGCCATGGGTAAAGACAACATTGAGTTAACCCACTCTGAAAGGAAGATCTTTCATCAACCCTCTCTGGTAGGAAAACTTGTATGAGATGTATCAACCCTATTATGGAAGGAAGATATGTCAACCTACGCTGGCTATGTTGTTCTATAATGCAGGGATTGCTACTAAGGGTCAAACACTCTACTGCCAGTAATTCCCCCATCCCTAGGTTTGCTCGGTGCTGAATCCTACTCCTAACTGAATAGACACTGAACTGATTTCTAGTTCATACTACGATTAACTAAACTATTACTGATTATACTATCGAACTCAACTAAATTGAGTTCACTAAGTTTTATTGATTGATTGAATACTACTGAATTCTGTTAACTAATTGAATTTACTGAGGTCTGAGCTGGACTGGACTGATACTGAGTCTACTGAGTTTTTCCTGAGTTTTGTAACTGATTGAGAGTACTGGTGATCATGACATAACTGAGATTATTCTATAACAGACACTGGCTCTAGGTAAGTAGCTAAATTATCTGGTATTAAAAACCCCTAGGACTCTATATCATAAAAAGTAAATTACTGCACGACTTTAGTAGAATCATGGTACTAACATGCTAATAATACAATCTCTTAGACATCTTTTGTCAAATGCTTGATATATATGAGCTTTTGCATGATTGATATCACATAATAACATTTTATGCTTGGACTTGTCTAATCACATAAATATTTTGATAAACACTTGGGGAGCATAGGTATTTGACATATCAATAAACATATAGTAATATCATGGGATCTACATTCAACTTGTAATTCAAGAGTTTGTCATGTAGTTCACAGAATTCAATTTCACAATTAAACTACTTTGCATGAAACTTGGGACAAATCATGGAATTAAATTACTATTAACATCATAATCATTAATACATTCATGATCCAACATGAAATCAATTAACTTGTAAATAGAAAGTGTTTCTTAAACTCCAAGGGTGGAAGGAAACCCTTGCATGAACACTTCATATTCAATGGTATTCAAATTTGCGAAGAATGATGAAATATTCTTAACAGCTGAATCTCGAATTAGAGATCCTAGTGTTTGTGTCTTGAGAATTTTTGAGAAAGATGAATGGATATTTTCTATAAAGGGGCTTAATTGCATGTTTTTGGGGCTCACATAGGGTGGTAAAAGACCCAATTACCCCTAAGGATGTAGCTTTTTAATGACTGAAAACTAATTTAGCAATGCACACACCGATGCACCACGTCATTAGCATCGATGCAATGGCCAACGCGCTGCATCGAGTCCATATCGGTTCATTGGAATTACAAATAGGGATAGGGAAAAATACTCATCGCCGTGATGGACGATGCAGCGCATCGAGATCACGTTGATTCACTGGTTTGAGCTTTCAAATATCATCCAAAGGAAGTCAAAAAATCCAAAACTTGTTCGGAAACACCCACTGATATACTTGATCATGATTTAACCTAAAAATCATTACTTTAAGGTCATAAGGGTCTTGAAATAGAGTCTCCAACCTACAAAGGCTAAAATAACACTAAGTCTGAATACTTTGCTAAAATTTTCTACGTTTTGGACCCCTTAACAACTTTAAAGGTATGAATTAAGCTTAGGATTTTGCAGGGTCTTACACTTAGTTATTTTCATAGTTTGTTTGGGCTTAAATGTGAAAATTTACAAAGATATTTTGATTCTTTGTTTTTAGTTTGTGGGTTTCAGTTGAGTAGGTGCACCTTTTACCCACCCTGTGGTTAATGTTTTTTATTCTTTTCCACGAGGTGCCATTTGAACCCAGTTTCCTTTTTTTAGGAGTAAATTTTAAATTTTTTTATTTAGATAAGTAGGATGGTATTGTTGGTTCTATGAATGATTGCATGATGCAAGTCCTTTGGTTTTTAAAGCATGTTGTCTGTTTGAATTACTACTGTTGAAATTCCTAGGCTCTTGTTTATGGCTCTCATATATTGTTGGATTAATGCTAAATTCATATGATTTATTAGTTTAGAGTCTATGGTGATCCAATTTTACTTGACCATGCGCCTTGTGTGAGTGAGAAATTTGTTGCATTTCTTGTTGCATTTCTTGTTGCATGTGATGTGTAGAACTTTCTTGGTGTGTGTGCAAAGAAAAATAAAAAGTGTGGATTTAGGATATAATATATGCAATTCTTTGATAGCCTTGTTTCATACCTTACTATATCTACCATTGTTCATAAACCTAGTTAGCCCTATTGAGCCTTTAGCTTATTTTCTTGGGTAGCCTAACATATAGCCTATAACCTTTTTTACATTAATTTGATCAAAATCTCCTAAGAACTTTAGTTGTAAAGAAATTGAGTGAAAGAGTTTAAATACAAGTAGGGAAAAGGTGAAAGTTAAGCCCCCAACAAATAGCTATTGGTGTTAAAAATTGATATGTGTGGTACTTGGGAGTTATGTAATGAAAAAATGCATATTGTTCAAAAATGAATAATGATTACAAAAATAACACTTCCACCACATTGTATGTTAATTAGCTTAATGAGATGGGGAAAAACAAAAGATATGGGTAAGTAGAAGTGGTGTAAATTTGTTGTGAATAGAGAGATCTTAATGTTTATGTGATGTATTAACACACTTAGGGAGATAGTCATAATTATTGGCCAGAATAGTTCCTACCCATCCGTTAGCCTTTATTAAAACCCATAAGGACCTACTTAATCCCGAGCCTTAATATTCTGATATTAGTAGAGCACTAGACTAAGGAAAAGCCTTTGGTTAAATATGTGTAACCAATGAATTATTCCATAGAGTGAGTGTACTACATTCTTATGGCCTTTTTGTGAGAAATTGCATCTTTGTCAGGTATTACGGGCAACTCTTTTATTGTGAGAGAACATGTTTAATGATTATTAGGTTATTTGTATGATCCTTTTAATTGAGTAATATGATTGAGTTTTCCAACTTTGAATGAGTAACATAATTTGTTTGTCTATGCCCATGTTTCGGGTGAAGTGATGCGATAGTTCTTGGGTATTAGTTATTTTCTTATTTAGTTTTGGATTAAATGTAAAAATCTACAAAGAGATTTTGCTTTTAAGTTTTTAGTTTATGGGTTTCAGTTGAGTAAGTGCACACTTCACCCACCCCATAGTTGTTCTTTTAGATTCTTTTCCATAAGGTTCCATTTGAACCTAGTATCTTTTTTCTTTTTAGGAGTAAATTTTAAAAAATTTAATTTAGATAAGTGAGATGGTCTTGTTGGTACTATGGATGATTGCATGATAAAGGTCTTGTGTGTGCAAAGTAAAAGGAAGCCCAAAGTTCCTAAGCATTTTAGTTGAAAAGTAATTGAGTGAAGGAGTTTAAATACAAGTAGTGATAAGGTGAAAGTTAAGCCCCTAATAAATAACTATTAGTCTTGAAAGTTTATGTGTGTAGTAGTTGGGAGTTGGGTAATGAAATAATGTATATTGTTCAAAAATGAATAATGTATGGAAAAATAATACTTCCACCACATTGTATGTGAATTGGATTAATGAGATTGGGCAAAAGAAAAGATATGGGCAGGCAGAAGTGGTGAAAATTGGTTATTAAAAGAGAGATCCTAATGTTCATGTGATGTATTAAGGCTCATAGGGAGATGGTCACAATTGCTGGCCAGAATAGTTCCTACCCATCCATTAGAATTTATTAAAACCCTTAAGGACCAACTAAATCCTGATCTTAACATTCTGATATTAGTAAATAAATACACTAAAGAAAAGCTTGTGGTTAATTATGTGTAACCATTGAATTCTTTCTTAGAGTAAGTGTAATTACATTCTTATGCCCTTTCTATTATAAATTGCATCTATGTGAGGTATTATTGGTAACTCTTTTGTTATGAGAGAACATGTTTAATGATTATTGGGTTATTTGTATGTTCTCTTTGACTGAGTAATATAATTGAGTTTGCCAACTTGGAGAGTCAATTCTTGAGGTTGTTTTTGAAATAGTTATCATGAGCTTTCAATTGTGTATGTAATATGTGTAGTGTAAAACCATATATTCTATGTAGTCATTGTAGTATTAGCTTTAATTTCTTTCATTATATAGAAGTTTGGAGTCTTCTCTAATTATGATTCTAGTTGTTCGAGGACGATCTAGGCTTTAAGTGTGGGGCGATGATCTGTGTCTGATTTATGCACCTTATTGTTGTTATCCAACCTTACTTAGCCTTTTTTGAGGAATTCTTGTTTTCTTATTTAGTGGTTAATTATATAATTGATAATCTAAGTGTTGTACGACTTGTTTATAATGTTTAAGTTGTCTTTCTAACATATTTTAAATCAATGTGGTCAATTTGAGTTTAGACGAGAAAACTAGTGTTACTAGCTTGAGCTATGTATTGTTCTAGTTGATCTCAATGGATTCTAGTGTGAATGGTATGATTGTGTAATTATGTTTAAAATAACTTGTTTAAAGTGTTTAAGGTTAACTTGAAACAAGCCAAGAAGCAAAGCAGTAAGTTCAAGATTAAAAGGACAAAATGAGTATTCTTAGCTTAAGTTTCTAGTTCATCATCTTGAATTGTATGTTGTTTTGAGCTCTAATACATGGTGCTTGATGTTACAGTATTCTTGGTGAGTTTTTAATGGTGATAAATGGTTGATACACAATCCGTAAATATAGTGAAAACAACTCAACAAGGCTTAGAATGGATGGACAAACACATAGGACAAGATTTGACAAAAAATGGATGTTTTTGAGTCATTGGTATGCCACGGAGCTTAGGCACCGTGTTATGGTCGTGACACGGCCTTGGAGGCATCATAAATGACCAATTTTAATGTTTCACCATGATTAGGATGTTCCATGGATCCTATGCACCACTACAAGGGTGTGGCACACTCTAATATAAAAATCAACAGTTTGTGTCCTCCTACAAATAGAACCCTTAAACATTATGTTACACACCTTGGATATCATGACCCAAACCATCGCCTGGACGTTACTAGTATATCATGTCCAACAAAGACCAGGGACCATACCCTACACCTAAACAATAGAACACAATACCCCCAACATCGGATGAATTTCGAACATATAACAAGATAGCATAAAATATGGTCGAGAAATTAATACATGTCTATAACCGATAAATAATAATCGACAAACACAACCAACCAACATCAACACCTATATCCACAGTAATCCAACAAAGCATTCTAAACAAGAAAAATTAATAAATTTTCACGGCATACCTGTAACCCTGACAATGACAATGACTATGTTATTGATAATGTAAACTCTTAATTCTACTCTATGAAAGGAGCTGATGAAATGCCTAAATATTCTAGATAATGAAAGCTCACCACTTCACCACAACGAACCGATAAATCGATTCAACCTAACACTGTGCAAGAATAGTAGAAATATCTCTTGTGCCTACATCACATGGGGATTATACATCCGAAGATAGTTAGTGGGTTGAGCAGTAACATGCAACTCAGGGTAAGGGATAAAATAACAAGTCAAACCAGTCCCAAATCCAATACACATAATCATATGTAACTACATATATATATATAATATCACATTTCATCTTAGGGATAAAAGGCTTATCATGAACCTTTAAAATCATAGCTTGGGTCATGTAACTCAATTTTCCTAACATACGAAGGCACCCATGAACTATATAGGCCAAGCTCTCCCCCAGCTAGAAGGTCCTCACTGCATGTAGCTATACGAACCAGATTATGTATATATGTACCATGGGGAACTCGAACATACCTTACTATCAAGGTGAATGAATCATGCAATAATGCAATGTAGTTTAGAGTAATCGAACCTCCTAATAATGTGATAATAATATGGGGTACTCAAACCACCCGGTCATGAAGGCCCCTGTGTCGGCGACTATGGTTTTTGGTGTTGCTCTCTCGAGACCTCCACTTTCATAACTCATCTACACAATCCATCTTAAAGCCCAATTAAAACATTTAACAAACATTCCCATTCGTTGAACCATGATACATATTTAGGCATACACTATTTGTATCCCTATAGCAACTAGTCTTTCAAGGTAACATCAACAAGCTAAAACAATAACATCACTAGGAAAAATTCATAATTTTTTGGGTTCAATTATACATTAGCTTGGAGAATTACTCTACCGTATAAGTTCAATTAAAAATCATTATGTTTCCTTATCTCTTCAGATTATGTAATAGTTCAAGAGTAATTCAATGTGCTTTATTTTCATATTCAAACAAATTTCACAATAGGGGTTGAGGTTATTACCAATTCAATGGTCATTATTCACAAAATTTGAGGAATTAACAATCCTCTAGTTTATTCACCATACATATTTATCAAATTTTTTTCAAAACAATCATTAAAACATAACCAATGCATATACAAACATGAAACATCACATAAACAACAATCATTCAAAAACCATCAACCCATGTTCAAACTAACATTAAAATGATAAAATAAGACTTGAACTCATGATTTTAGCAAAGTAATAATTTGGGAAGAGTAACATTCCTTAAATACCCAAGATTATGGAGAGAATTCCACCCTTAAAGATCTACTTGACCCACTTCTTGAAAACCTTAAGTATGGATGCTTGAGAGACTTGAGAGAGAAGAAAGAGTGTTTCAGAGTGTGTTATAAATAAAAATAGGGCCTCCAGTATATTTATAGGTCGTGGGTGATTATCGGGATAAGAGGTAAATGTCTAAAATACCCCTACTTAATAAACTAGAAAAATAAACCATCAGACTTTACAGGTCTTATAACGACTCATCTCCATGAGTCATTGTCAAGACATTGTCACAAGGCATAGACACTGTTGACCTTATTACTCGTATTCTATGGATCATAGTGGGAACCTATGACTAGTAGGGTCTAGTCGTAGGTAACACAAAAACCATTTGTACATACACTATATATCCTATGATTTGCAAACAATGACCCGTAATGAATCCTCACGACTCATAGTGAGCCACTCATACTCAGAGTAGAAGACTTAGCCACACACACTGGTTAGGCTACGAGTTGGGTTCAATGACTCTTCAAGACCCTCAAAGACTCATAGGGTTAGTTATAGTCAGGACATTGATGATAAAAAAATTTAAATTTTCAAGGACCAAAAATCCATTGCATTACATTCTCTCCCCTTAGGATCATTTATTCATTAATGATGGGTCAAGGCATAAGTTAGCACGATTCAACAAAGAAACACTCCCATACATACCATTAACAAAGATAGAAACCAAAGATGTTAAGATAACACTCATACATTATAAACGATTTTCCAAAATAAGGAATAGGAATAAATACTAAGACTTCATGTCCTCCACGACTTCCTAAGTAGATTTCTCAAACTTTTGGATCCTTCAAAGAAACTTTACCAAAGCCAAATCCTTCATCCACAATCGATGGACTTGTCGATCCAAGTTCTTTACTAGAACTTCCAAATAAGACAAGGAATTCGAATTGCCCACACCTTCAAAAGGAAAAACGAACAAAGTATCACCAACCCACTTCCACAACATTGTAACTTGGAAGAAAAAATGAATGGATCTCAAGATAGAAGGCAACTCCAATTTATATGCTACATTGCCAACCCTCTTCAAAACCAAATACGGTCCAACATAAAAAGGACTAAGGTTCTCTTCTTCTTAAACTGTATCATTCCTTTCATGGGAGACAACATTAAGAACAACCTATCACCAATATTAAAATCTAACTCCCATCATCTTTCATCCACATACGACTTAGGGATACTTTGTGCAGTCTTAAGCCTATCCCAAAATAACATATCCTTCTTTATGGCTTGGTGAATCAAATTAGGGCCAAATAACCTACTTTCACCAACTTCAAACCACCCAATAGAAGACCTATACCTCCTACCATACAAATCCTAAAAATAAGACATACCAATACGAGAGTGATAACTATTGTTATATGTGAACTCTACAAAACACATGTGATTAATCCAATTCCACTGTAATAAAATACATAAGATCAAAGAATATCTTTCAAGGCCTGAATTTTCCTTTCTTCTCGACCATACGTAAGAAGGTGAAAAGTGGTACTAAGGGTTACCTTAGTCCCTAAACCTCATTAGAAATACCTCCAAAAGTGAGATAAGAACTAGGTACAATAATTGGGAATTATAGAAACTAGATCACTATTAACCCTACGATCTCATAGATATACAACTTTTCATAGTCCCCAGTCAAAAAATTAGTCCTCATAGGCATAAAATGAGCATACATAGTAATTCTATCCATGATGACCCAAATAGAATAAAACTGATGGGAAGACTGTGGAAGACCAGTAATGAAATCTTTATTAATTAGGATACCCGCCATGGCCAGGCCATATTCCAACAGTGAAAAAGTTTGTATCAGAGCCTAGGTTCATGGTCAATTAGGTATCCATATAGCCATGTCAATTAGAGTCTCTTTTATGGGTGTGTAGCACACCACACTTATAAGAGAGAGGCTACAAGGAATTTTTCCCTTTTCTTGTTATCTTACTTTGAGGTATAGAATCTATGGTCTTGGATTTCTCTAATTCCTATTTTCTCACTTTTTTCAGATTATGTCTTCCAGACTATCTGAAGCTCACAGGGTCATATCTATTCCACATAGGAACACTATTTATGGGAAACACCCTACTTATGGGGTGTAGACTTGGTCGAGGGTTCTAGTCTCTGATTACCCTCCTAGAATTCCACTAATTCCTTCTAACCCTCCACGAGCTCCTTAGGCCTATGTGAGGAATGCATAGTTTCATTAGTTTATTCATATGTTAGCTCAATTGATAGCTTCTTAATCTAAGAATGGTGCTTTCTTAAGTCATCTTATGAGGACACAAGGGTTGGCCAATTCATGAGGTTGAGTTCTCTAACTTTTAATAGTGTTAAGGTTGAGAAGGATCCTCAAGTATTTATTGATGAGATGGAGAAGATCTTTTGGATTATACATGCTTTAGATATTAAAGATGTGGAGTTTATTGCATGCCAATTGAATAATATAGTGTACCAGTAGTACCATATTGGGAACATGTAAGGGAAGTGATGTTGACTCTGTATTATGGGATGACTTTTCTATTTGCATTTTGGACTACTTCTTTCCTTAGGAGTTGAGAGAGGCAACAATGGAGGAATCTGTGAATTTGAGGTAAGGTAGGATGACAGTAAGAAGTATGCCTTAAATTTTATTCAGTTTTCCAGATATGTTTCTAAGTTGGTGTCTATTATGAGAGATAGAATGCATAAGTTTACGGTGGCATTGTCCCGCCAGTTAATTATAGAGAGTAAGGCTACCTTATTGAATAAGGATATGGATATTTATCGGATTGTGTTTTATATGAAATAGGTTGAGAAAGAAAAAAAGAAACAGGTTGAGATTGGTAATAGGTTAAGTAAGAAAATTTGTTTTTTTGATCAAGGAGAAGGCCAGCAGTAGAGTGGTAGAAATAGGGGAAAGTGACCTAAGAAGAAGTAGGGTAGTTTTTGTTTTATCTCTATAGATAGTACTTCTTACCTTTAGCAGTTGGGTGATCATTTATTTAAGCATAGTGGATGGTATAGGGCACAGGCGGAACAATCTCAGACTGGTAGAGTACAGTCCTTCAGTCATATTATTTTTGCAGATACTGTGGTTAGTTGCACCGTAGCTAATATGAGAAATAGAGAAATGTATTTTTCAATTATCGTTAGATTGGCCATAGGCAGCATGATTTTCCTTCTATGGTTTCTCTTGGGATGAATAATGTTCATGTTTCTTCTTTATTTTCTCTTATACCAAAGGGGGTTGCTTCTGATTCTACTACCAGCACTGGCCGAAATTGCTTATATCCTCTTGCTTCTCGTAGGGACTCTAAGGCATCTCCAGATGTTGTTATTGTTAAGTTGAAACTCTTTTCCCATAATGTGTACAATTTATATTATCTTAGGTCTATCTTTCTTATGTGACCCCATTTATGGCTATGCATTTTGATTTTTCTATCGAGTATATTTTGGACTCTTTGTCTATCTCTACCCTAATTGGTGACTTTATGGTTTCTATAAGATTCTACAAGAGTTGTGTGGTATCTTCTAGTGGTCGGGAAACATTGGAGAATATATTTGAATTAAACATAGTTGATTTTGATGTCATATTGGGGATGGATTAGCTACACTCGTGATCTATTTTTGTAGACTGTTGAACCCGTATGGTCATCTTTAAATTCCCTAATAATTTGGTTATTGAATGGGAGGGTAGTTCCCTAGCTTGAAAGCGGAGGTTTATATCATATCTTAGAGCTCACAGATTGATTTCCAATGGATGTCTCTATCATCTGGTCTGAGTTAAAGATTCTAACTCAGAGGGTCCTTCTTTATATTTTATCTCGGTTGTTAATGATATCTAAGGTCTTTCCTAACGAACTCTATGTCATTTCTCCCAATAAAGAGATTTTTTTTGGGACAGATCTTTTTTCGCACACTCATCCCATCTCTATTCCCCCATATTAAATGGCTCCGGCTGACTTAAAAGAGATTACAGAGAAATTAAGGGATCTTTTAAACAATGGTTCTATCTATCCTAGTGTATCTCGATGGGGTGCACCAATTTTATTCATTTGTAAAAAGGATAGTTCCCTTTGAATATATATTGATTATCGATAGTTGAATAAGGTGACGATAAAGAATAAGTACAATCTTCCAAGGATAGATGATTTTTTATCCTTTCCAGGGTGCTAAGTTCTTCTCTAATATTGATCGTTGGTTCCTGTATCACCAGTTAAATATTAATGAGGTGCATATCTCTAAGAAATCTTTTTGTACCCGATATAGGCATTTTGAGTTCTTGGTGATGTTTTTTGGCATGACCAATGCCCCTGTGGCATTCATGGATCAGATGAATAGGATCTTTCATTAGTTTCTAGATTTGTTTATGATTGACTTCATTGATGATATTTTTATGTACTCTAAGAGTAAGGAGGATCATGTCGACCACCTCCGCCTTGTATTACAGACCTTGAAAGATCATCAAATGTATGCTATGTTCTCCAAATAAGAATTTTTGTTGAAAGTTGTTACATTTATGGGTCATGATTGGTATAATGAAGTGATCATGGTGGATCCTCAGCAAGTTATTGTGGTTAAAAGTGGCCTAGACCCACGACTCTAACTAATATTAGGAGTTTCTTCAGTTTAGCCGATTATTATAGTAGGTTCATGGAATATTTTTCCTTTATTGCTGCTCCACTGACCAAGTTGACTTAGAAAAAGGTAATGTTATTGTGGTCAAATGCTTGAGAGGGTAATTTTGAGAAGCTAAAATATAAGTCGACTTTGGCTCCAGTCTTGACTCTACTTGAGAGTATAAAGGGTTTAGTGGTCAATTGTGATTTGCCCCATGTTGGTTTGGGTTGTGTGTTTATGCAACATGGTAAGTTGGTTGCTTATGCCTCTAGACAGTTGAAGGTGAATGAGAAGAATTATCTGACTCATGACTTGGAGCTATTTGTTGTTGTATTTGCATAAAAAATCTGGAGTCATTATCTATATGGTGTCCATGTTGATATCTTTTCTGATCATAAGAGCCTTACATGTTCACTCAAAAAGAGATTAATCTTAGGAAAAGGAGGTGGACTCTGAGGATGGTGGTGTATTTGTGCAACTTGTGGAGTAATTATCTCTTGATTTGGAAATAAAAAAGGAACATGAATTAGATCCTCTCTTGATGAAATCAAGGATGATGTGGGTAAGAAAAAGGTATTGTATTTTGAGATCAGCGGTGATGGTATCTTGAGGTACTAATGGAGGTTAGGTGCTCCTGATATGGATGGGTTACGAGGTAAGATTTTGGATGAGGCCCGTGAGTTGTGGTTTACAATTCATCGTTGTTCGATAAAGAATTTTCATGACCTGAAGGAGATGTATTGATGGAATAAAATAAATAGGATATATCAAACTTTGTGGATAAGATAACTGTATGTCATCAAGTGAAGGTGGAGCACATGAGGCCCGGTGTACTACCTCAACAGATTGAATTTCCGGTGCTTAAATGGGTGGTAATTAATATGGATTTCATTACAGGACTTCTGTGGTCATGAAATCAATATGAATCCATATGGCTCATCATGGTTATGATGACTAAGTCCTGTCATTTTTTTCCAGTGACGACTAATTACTCTGTCGGGGACTATGCAAAGTTGTTCCTTCAGGAAGTGGTAAGTTTCATGGTGCTCCTGTCTTGATTATTTTGGATCATGGTACTCAATTATTGTTAAATTTTTGGCGCTCTATTCAGCGTTGTGTGGATACTAAAGTTATTCTTAGTACGACTTTTCAGCCATAGTTAGATGGCAAGACGAAAGGTCTATTCAGACCTTGGAAGATATGTTATGATCTTGTGTAATCGACTTTGATGGTAGCTGGTATGATCATTTTTCTTTGATTGAATTTTCCTATAACAATAGTTACCTTTCTAGAATTAGTATGGCCCCATTTGAGGCATTTCATGGAAGGAGGTATAAATCTATTATTGGGTGGTTTGACATAGGTAAAGCATAGATATTTGGCCTAGATTTGGTTCACCAAGCAGTGAAAAAGGTTAAGGTGATTCCGGATAGGCTTAAGACTGCCAAAGTTTCTAAAAGTCCTATCCAGACGTAAGACAAAGGAACTTGGAATTTGAGGTTGGGGATTGGGTGTTTTTAAAGGTGTCTCCCATGATTGATGTGATGCGATTTTAGAAGAAGGGGAAGATAAGCCCACGGTATGTTGGCCCGTACTTGGTTTTGCAAAAGATTGGTATTTTTGTATATGAGTTGATGTTTTCCTCTAGCATGATTTTCATTCATCTGAAATTCCATGTGTCCATGTTATGGAAATGCATATGTGACCCTTTGTTGGTTATTCCCTTGGAGAACATTGGTATGTTGGATCCTTTATCCTATGAGGAGGTCCCGATGAATATCATGGAATGTGGAGTTTATTGGTTGTGAACAAAAGACATGGCATTAGTACATGTTCTATGGTGGAACTAAAAGTCCGCGGAAGCTACTTAGGAAGCCGAGGAGGACATGGAGGCCAAGTATCCGTTCCTATTCTTAATTCTAAAAAGTCATTCTTGAGGTATATGTTCTTCTTAACATCCTTGTTTTTTATATTTGTTAAACCAAAAGGGTGGTTTGCTTGGCATCTTTATTTTCTAACTTAGTTAAAGGTAAAAGTAGAGGCGTGTGGAGTATAAATAGTACCTGTATTTCCTCGTCCTATTATTTGAGGATGAATGATCCTAAGTGGGGGTAACTAAAATTCCCCGAACTTAGTCCCTCGCAAATTTATTGCATTTTTGAACTCTCTATTTATCATATGACTCACACAATAAGTCCTATGGTGTGGTGACGGGTCTAGGGACCCTAGTCGTTTGTTGGTCAGTTTGTTTTGACAAAATTTTGTCCTAGTTATAAGAGGCATCTTAAGAGTCATATGGTGACATGATAAAAGGGTAGGGATAATCGTAAGTTTTTCAATGTCTAGCCCTTGATGTTCTACCTTGGATACGATTTGATGGTTCTAGTCGTATAGTGTTGTGGCCAGTATGGCTAGTGAGTCATCTGTTGGATAGAATATGGTGTCCAACTTCCTAATCTTGCGATGACTAGAGGGTACTACTTATATGTTTTGGTGATGGGTTGGAGGGTCTAATCAAACCCACCTGTAAGTTTTCCACAGCTTTTAAGCTGAGGGTAGTTTGGACGTTTCCCAGACAAACCCTTAATACCCAATGCCCTATAACACTTATTAGGCATTCATTCTATTCTTTAGAAGATCAAAAACACTCTCTAAAAACCTCTCAAGAAGATTGGGCTAGGGTGTCTTCAAGGTGGTTATCTAGAGGTTTATGGAACATTATCACTTTGTGAATGTTCGTAACTCAAGCATGTGACTATTCCTTCATTGTTAGTTCATAAAAATTATGTGTTTTAAACATTGTTCAAGAATCATTAATGGTGGTTTTAAAATCCTTTGTTGTGGGTTTGAATGCATAGTGTTGAGTATTGTTCTCCCATGTTTTAAATTATGATTATACATGTTTTGATAATGGTTTTGCACATGTGGGTGCATGGGAATTATGATTTAATGAATGGATCATGTTTAATCCTAGAAATGATGGTTATTGTCTTGAATAATGGTTTGACAATGGTATGCCCGCAACTTGTTAGTGAAAATGTCAATGAGAAGAATCTTTTCACATATGAATTGTGTTTTGAACTAAGGCATTGGCCTATGAATTTTGATAATTGGTAAATGGTTTTATGTAGGACTTGTTTTCAATAAATTTATTTGAATCATAAACTTGGTGCTTCAACTGGATAAATGGGTTTGTGTCCCCAAATGTTGAATTGAATTGATGTCCTTGTTTAAACAATGGGTTTAAGTCCCAAAGTTAATTAATAATGGTTATGGCATGTTATACGCTTGCAAGTGGGGTTAGTATGATGATACGAACAGGATGCCTTTGGTAAGTAATTTTAGTAATGGTTGTGTAAATGTGAAATAAGTGTTTTAGATGGGCTTTAAAGCGGGATATGTATCCTGGCCGTGAAAGTGGAGTTCGTAGGACTAACACTGGAAATTGTGCTAGATGGTGTAGGTGTCTATTTGACCAGGATGTTCGTGTCCCCCATATTATATACATTAGTACTTAAGTAACCTTGAATAGGCTGGGAGATTCTAGTCCCCCATAAAGGCATATGTGGATATGGATATTCTCTAGTTTGTGCAGTTACAAGCACTGGGGCCCTTCTATCTAGGAGGGAGTTTGGCTCATATAGCCCATGGGTTCCTTTATTTATGGTAGTTATGCTATACAACTTAGGTTAAGGTTTTCAAAGTTCATGCTAATACTTGTTCCCTATCCCGACATTATCAATATATATATATACATACATATATATATATACACATTTATATATACATATATATATGTATGTATATGATTGCATTTAATGATTTGACTTTTTTTTAAGTGATGAAATTATTTTATTCCTCTATCCCTGAGTTACATGCTAGGGCTCCAACCGTTAACCAACTGCAGAAGTTCTACCACCATGCGATGCAAGCGCCAGAACTTCTTCTAGTTTTCTTGTGTAGTGATTAGGTGTTCGAGTGGTTCATGAGTGGACATTGAAGTGGTGAGATTCCATACTTCAAAAGGCTTCATTTCATTATCTTTATATTCTATGTCTCAAACTTTACTTAGACTTTGTTTTTGGCTATTATTGGGAGATTGTCCCGACATTTTATTGACATTACATTTATAGAGGCTTTATTAGATTACTGTGGATTTGGGTGTGTTGTTTTTGTGGATTGGCTTGGTGAAAAATGGTTTTCCGGACCACGTGGAACTTAGGAAACCCATCACAGCCCGGACTTGGTTCGGTTCATGACAATGAGCTTCATAAAAAATTGTTCCTCGCAACCCATCAACATTAGGAACACATAATCTATCTTACCACCAATCTCGAAAGCCATCACTTTCTGCCTACCTACATCCTCCTTTATTTTTATCAAGGGGGTACAACACTTGCTTTTTTTTCACCTAATCCCTAAGATATGACTTTACCACCTATTGAACTATAACACCATTCTCGAAATCCAATAGACAGATAAAAACATTAGCCAAACAGTGAATGCCTTCAGCAAATCCAGCTTATCTTTGTCCACATGAGATAAGCTCCCTATGGATAACCTTCTAAGAGCATCAACAACCATTTTTTCTCTACTGGGGTGATAGTGGAGACTCATGTCATAGTCATCTAACAACTCAAGACACCTTATTTGACTGGGATTTAGCTCATTATAACTGAACATGTATTGCAGGATCTTATGATCAGAATAATTATCTACATAGACCCCATACAAATAGTGTCACTAGTTTTTCAATGCAAACATCACATCTAGTTACTCCAAAACATGAGTCAGATAGTTCTTCTTATGAACCTTCAACTGTCTAGAATCATATGCAACCACCTTGCCATGTTGCATCAACACACAACCCAATTCCACTAGGTATGCTTTGCAATAGATAACAAAAACATCAGTACCCTCAAGTAGAGTTAAGATCGGAGCCTGATAACGCTCAAACTACACCTCTCTAAAGAGAATGTAAGTGATCATTGTCAATATAAAACCCAACTATGGTGGGGTCAAATCCCATAGGGAATATGGTGTGAGCTTAAGTCGTTTTCAATTTAATCAACTGATAGCTGGATGTTTCCTGAAATTGGGGCTTTTAGTTTAGCAAGTAATTGTTGGTCACTTTAGTTACAGAAAACTACAATTATGTTCACTAGTGGTTTTGGTACTTGACAGATGCTAATGGTGGTTCAAGATTCTCACAGTAGGTAGAACAACAAGTTATCTTTATTGAATTTATGTCTAAATGTCTCTCGACCTACTTAAGCATTTAATTACCTAATCCTCTCGTACCTAGGGAATTTACATTCATGACTAGATTTTACCTCATGTTAATCAACCTTGTTACATCGTCAATTATTAAATGGAAGTTTTTAGTGCTTCCAAGTCCCTGTTAATAATTCACTTCCAACTATATTTGATTTCTTTATCAAGAAAATCAAATCAGGTGTCATCTATCATTTGCAACCAATAGACGATACTTAAAACGATAGAATTATCAAGCAGTCCTACCACTTTTTGAATCTTGAACACTCAGCACCCTATCAAGCCTTAACCCTAGAACCCATAGTTTAGGTTAAAGGAATTTAGCCGCTCATAATGTAATAAATATTCATGATTTGAAAGATAAACTTACCACAAGATGAATAGAAACTAGATATTCTCAGATTAGATCATAGTAGTAACCCAAAATAATGATGATAATCTATTCAAAGTAATTGCTTGTTTAAGTCAAGAAACTAGAGAGAGAAAATATCAAACTACGTGTTTCCAAAAGATGTTTGTAACTCTCAAGAAAACCCTCAACAAGACTTTAAATAGTTCAGCCTAAATAAGGAAAAAAATAATAGAGTTTAATAATCCCTTGAATTAGGTGACGACATTCATGGCAACCTATCAGGAGGATGACGACTTATCAAAAATTTTGCCAGCTCCTCTTTGTTTTTGATACTCGCTAATTTACGCTAACGACAAACTGTTACATCCTATCAACTCCTTGACGACTTATCACGAATGTCGTCAAGTCACTACCTCAGCTCTCATGTTCTGCCTTAGGCTGACGACAATTTTGATGACCTATCAGCTCCTTGACGGTTTATCACAAAATATCATCACAACTCTCAACTCAGGTGAATTCTCTATCTGAGGATGACGATGAAGCTGATAACTTATCACAGGGTTGATGACTTATCCGAAATATCGTCAGCCGCACTTCTCTTTGAATTACTTTAGGTTTCAACCCTTTACTTCAATCCTTGTTGGTTCTCTTGCATCATAGCTTCTACTCCAATATAAAAAATAAAACAATCAAAAATGAAAAAAGTTGTTTAAGACTTTGCAATTATTCTTAGTTAAGAGCCTCAAATGTGTTAGCATTAGCTTACATATCAGAGCCAGAGACAAATTATCCTTCAATTTGTCGATACTACCCTCACAAGGATCTGACCACAAACACTTTACCTTTTTCTGAGTCAACACAGTCAATCAGTCAACAATAAAAGGGAAAATTTCCACAAACCTTCCATAATAACTGGCTAAACCCAAGAAACTCCGAATGTCGATTTGAGTCGTGATGCTGAGTACTAGTATGAAACCCAAGGAAAAAGATAAAATTTATGCATTTACCAAAACCTGTCCAAAATTCCATGCACAACAATTATACATATATATATAGTATATCAGGATAGGGGCAAAAGATACGAACATGATCATTTAATGATTTAGTCCTGAACTGTTTAGTTCATACCGACCTAAAGGCACCTATGGACTTTATGGGTCCAGCACACCCTATCGGTAGGGCCCCAGTCAAGGTTAGCTACATATATCGAAAAATTAGGATAACACCACAATAGTCAATTAGCCTTTTAAAATATACTGTACAAATCTGACACAATGGTCATCGACCCCCAACGTCTGCAAACGTGGTTTGCAGTGTTGTTATTTCTACGACTACACTTACTTGATGAACTACAAAATTACCTTAAAGCCTAAATTAAATCAATTTGCACACAAACCTACCATTAACCATGGAGTGTCTTATTTAGGCATTTCCAACTTTGTATCATCATTCCAATAGGCTTGAAAGCTATTCCATTTATTCCAAACAATAACCATAATCCATTTAACCATTTAGACATCAATTTCAATTTAAACATCAAAAACCAATGCCCCTAAGGGAATTGTAAAATATCTTATTATCGTTTTTCCCTTTTAATATAATGAAGATTTTCAAAAGATAAGAAAGTCATGTTTAACTTATCAATGCCCAAACTAAATATCTAACTGACGGATAAAGTGGTTGATATCATGTATAGTACCCAACTAGGTGGGGGTTGAACCCACAGGGAAGACGTGGAATTATATGTTTCATTTGCTGGAATTAGCAGGCAGTTTATAAATTAAATAAGGGGTTTGTATTAGTAATCTCAAGAAAATATCAAATGTTAACTTTGCTTGTAATCAGTTAGAAATGAAAACTAAGATTATGTTCCACTTAGCTTCTAAACTCAGTATCTTTTTTGTGCTTCTTTTAACCAACCCAGTACCTGACATGCAGAATTTTATATGTTATGTACCATAATCTGTCTTGTGGACTCATTGACAGATTTTATCCTTTACCTTTTGAGTCTTAGGACATAGTGTTACAAACCCTTATCTTATATCCCTGTTAACTATAAATTTTGAGTCTTAAGTTATTAGATAATAGATAATTTTCTTACATAGAAGATACTGAATAGCCTAGATCTAATATTAATGTTCAAAATATTGTTGCAATTATATTTTCCTAGTCACTACTTCACTTGTGGAGTAAGTGATGTGCTATAAGAATATAGCACTTTTGATGCTTAAAATGAAGAAAATATGCAGGTTCTTGAGGTTGTTTTGTTAGATATGATGCATTTTGGGTATGTTTTAAGGAAATCATGTTTTGGATGCTAAGTTTGTGATAAAGATGAAATAATTGTTTTTGGATACTTATGGGAGAAATTTTTTATGTTCGTGACACTTTTGGATTGATCTTGATCAAATCATGTGCGGGAATTATAGGAGAACCAAATAATTAACTTTTGGCACATGCTAAGTCAGCATGCAGATCGTTTATAGCACATGTGGACCGTATGTGGGAAAAACATGTGTCAGAAGTCCAAAATCCCCAGAGTTAACCTATAGGAAATTTTTGTCTAGGAACAAGTGGTAACTACATGCACCCAGCCTGCAGGCCGTATGTACAATATGCGCCCAAGGCTAGGGCGCTTGCAGTGACCGCATATAGCCACCAACCCTTTTTTCTGCAATTTCATTCGGGCTTTGGTTTTAGGGTATCCTCACGTACAATACCATTTATGTTTATTTTTGTAGAAGTTTCGCACTCTTTATACTTAACAAACATATTTTGATTATGATACTAGATTTTGGTCTTAGAATTCTATTGCATTGATTTAAGTTTATTAATTCAATAACGATTTTGGGTTCGTACTTGTGATTATATTGAATTTATCTTATGCTTTCAATCATGAATGTTTTTGTTTACTTCACAAGCATGATCGACTAAAACCCTTACTAGGGTTACGAAAACCCTGGCATATAAACAAAGTAAGGAAAATGTTATTGTCATTCCGAACCGATACCCATGCATGCATTTATTATCTTCGCTTTAGTAGTTTTATTATTGGGTGAACATGTTAAGTTCCTGCCAGATTATTGCTACTTACTCCAAAAGAGTAGTAGTGACAAGAAAAACATAATGACAATAGTAATTTTGAGTTTAACTATGGATCCACGCTACTAGGTTTTATCTAAATAAGATGGTTAGATTTCACCTAATAACTAAAGACTCAAAAGGTAATTGTTTACTGGGATCATGATGAGGGTTAGTAAGGAGAAATCTAGTGACTCAAAATGTAAAGGGTGAAATTCTCCTACTTGTCCAAAAGATTGTAGAAGGTACATAACTTATCAATTCTGCATGCAAGGTATCGGGTTGATTAAACATAGCACGATAAGCCTACATACTTGAGAGTCCAGGGGGAGCACAAACCTAGTGTTCACCTACGACTGATTATAATCTAAGATGATATTCACTCTCTTGTTTGATATTGCAATTCTAAACCCTCATTTACTTTCCCAGTTCCACTCATTGATTTCAACAGATGAGAGCCCTAATTCCATATATTCCCTTAAGATTTGACCCCAACCTTTATTTGGTTACTATATTTGGATACTATAGTATGATTTTTAGAGTGGAGGTATACCTTGGACGTCACCAGTAAGTAGTGATATTCTAGGTGTGATCTTACCGTTTGCAACTAATAAGACATCTATTAAACTGAAGATAATATAATACATAAAAGAATATTGGTTTAAAACAACTTAGCACTTCCCCTACTTTATCAATATGCCAGGGTTCCCACAACCATAGCTAATGGCTTTAGCGGCTAATTCTTGTGAAACAATCAATGAAAGTCATAATTGGAAACATTCAATCAATATCACTAAAACAACAAAATAATACCCAAAGTTTATAACTGACTTATTAACAAAAATCAAGAACAAAGTAATCCCAACTTCAAAATCAAATCCTTGAACGAAATATATACTTGTAAGTATTAAGAGTGCATAAAAAAACTACAAAACGTCGTAAAGGTATTTATAGGATACAATGAAACCCTGAGAATCAAATCCCAAACAAATAAGGAAAATTAAGGTTTCTGGTCACTTACTTACGCCACCTACGGACTATAAGTACTACCTACTGACCATAGGTTGTCCTTTGTAAGTGTCAGACCTCATGTATAGCTAATGAAACTCTTTGGAATTGGCCCTCTAACACTTACTAAGGTCACCTATAGACTGTAGATGGCACCTATGGACTGTAGGTGGCAACTATGGATAGTATGTACCCTTGATAAGTTATAGGGTCTTCTTTATCATTCTTCTGAGCGTTGACACTGACTTTGGCCACCTACACCCGGTAAGCAGCACATATGTAAAGAAAAACCTCGGCAAGTATCCCAAAACTTCAATTGATAACTTTTTCTTCCGTTTAGCATCAATAAACTGATTTCCTGCAAAATATACACAAAATACATCATATCTCACAAAACAACCAAAAAAACTTGCATATTTTTATTATTTTAAGCATTGAAAGTGTTATAATTCTATTGCACATCTACATCCTCAACATGAACAATTGCATGTCCTCATGCAACAAAATAAAACAAAACAAAAACACGATGCTTAACTAGCGGAATCTAAGTTATCCATGGCAGTCAATAATCACTTTAAGCTTAAAAACATTACCTCTCATATATAAACACCCTAAAATTGACTGTGTATATACATGAAGCACAACCGGTTGACACAAGGGAATCAAGATATGGAAATTACATTAGCAGTAGACAACCATGCACGTATACAAGTTACACTAAAACAAGTAAATAGCTAGCAATACCATATATTTGCACTTGTTTTCTTCACCTTAGTTTTCAGATAGTCAATTTAGGATTATAATAGGAGCTTATTTTCTCTTATTTTATGCTTCTTCATACATACTTTAGATTACACACCACTATAATAGCCACCCTTAACTTAGGCAATTTGCTTGAGTTGAGGTGTATAATGTTTAAGGTGGACCAAGGCTAAAATAGGTTTATTATAACACAAATGGGAAGGTTAAAGGTGAAAACAAGAAAAATGACATGACCCAAACCAGGGCCTTATTGTAATGCGCATCCCAAGTCCAACTAGGACTGGGGACCACCCTCGTTACCCAACCCAAACAGCAAAATGCATA
The DNA here is from genome assembly GCA_030864215.1 of Capsicum pubescens. Classification (NCBI taxonomy): domain Eukaryota; kingdom Viridiplantae; phylum Streptophyta; class Magnoliopsida; order Solanales; family Solanaceae; genus Capsicum; species Capsicum pubescens. The sequence goes on from CM061545.1 coordinate 139,160,145, forward strand.
CCCTGAGTTGAATGAATTTTGAACATATAATAAGATAGTGTTTATTACCAGTCCATACTCTAGGAAATGTCTATACTGGTGACCGACCCAAGAAAGTCCAACCATTTGAAACCTAACCAATAATCATACCAAAACCAAAACAATTACCAAGATCCTATAAATAACATAATATAAAAGTATTGAATAATCATAAATTTAGTCAAACTGTATCAACCCTAATACTAAGGCTTAGACCACTACCGACACCACCTCTTCTAACCTATAGTAATTCTACAAAGCTTGTAACCGAAAGAAAAATAATATTCAGTTGGGACATGCCCCCAACCATAGCCAAAAACAATGTCTATGAAATAACCAAAGTATGTAAAGACATCAATGATATGAAATGGATCCTTCTAATGTATGGAAGCTCGCCACTACAATCCAATAGGAGATTCCAAATCTGATCACTAAGAAAGAGGATTAAAATGGTTAGTTCCTGCATCACGTGGGGATATAGTTGCCCGAAGATGGGTTAGTAGGTGAACGCTAGCAAGTACTCAGGATAAAGATAAAATAATGCAATTCTATAAAACCAAGTAAGCCAACCACATGTATTCACAACCATAAATACATATTTATAACCATGTGGGGGAAAGGGAATCAAGTTTAACATCCATTTAAAACATTGACCTGGGTATGTGTAGCTTAAACGTACTAGAACCACCCACAGGCTATATTGGTCCAGTGTACCCACCTGAATGGGCCCCGATACGTGTAGCCCCATGAACCAGAGATACTATTAGATTATGGGGTCCCCAAGTAGCCCTTACTCTTCATGATACATATATACAATTGTAACTTAGTGGATTCCCTTTTACCCCGTAAGTATCATATACAGTCATCATGACCAATCTTCATGTCGGCATGCATGAGTTTCCAGTATTCGTACACTGGACTCACACCATCATGATTAGCTATCACACCCCGCCAATATTTACCAACTAAAACAATTACCACTCAACCAAATAACCATTTTATTTATTAGTAACAAAGTCTATAAATAGTGGTATCATCTTACCGACTATAGTTTTCAAGCAATGTCCTTATCCATCCTTTTAAAAAGAAAGGATTACCATGTACCCATATTACATTCTTATGTTTACTTGGGGGAATTCCATGTACCCCATAAGTTATCATTTTTAGGTTTGCTTAGGGGATTCCTTTCTACCATACAAGGCTTTCAATTAGGCCAGCCATAACCACCAAGACTTTACCATTTAACCATTCAAAAATATTTAAACTATTTAGGGTTTCATTAAAAAGCTATACCATGCAATAGTTCCATTAAAAGTCCAACAATGTAGTAAAAGCATTCCAATAGGCATTTTATCAAACACATTGGGGAATAGTGTTTAAAAAACTAAAACTAAGTACCAATTAACCTTTCCCATGCATCCGAGTGTCCAAACCAAAACCAAGTACCAATTAACCTTTCTCAGACTTGGTGGTCCTATTTATCTACCTCTAGTGGTGGATTTGACTCTACCTCCTCATTATTATCATAACTACGCTCAACAAGTTGGATAAAGTGTGGTGGTGATCTCCTTGCCTATTATATCCTTGCCCTAGATAGGAACTAGATAGCCTTAGTTTCGATCCTAGGCACAGTAAAATCAGGTTGTCTGCCCCACTATGATATCTCTACAAATGGTACAACTAATTTTACCATTGTAAAAGCCTCAACTGCAGTATGCTTCTGTCCTCCAATCACTGGTTGTTTAACTCTGGTCAGTGCTACTCAGGTTTAGGAAACTGGGTATGCCTCCTCCAATAAACAACTCTCAAAAGATTTATCTTATCCCCTAGAAGATGTAGTTTTCTTTTAAAGCCTTAGGTTCCATGTGTACATAAAAAAGCAAGCGTTAGTGTTCTAAAAATAGTAAGGGATTGCAAAATTTTTCCTTAATTTTTGCATCCCTATAACTTATTCTCAGTACTTACAAGACCAATATGGACACTTACTACTAGAATCAACTTTTTAATGCAAACTAACATTCAAACCTTTTGGTATTTCTTTAACTTTTCATATTCACCTTTCGTTTAGGGCATGATCTTAAGGTTTAATTAGAGAACAATGCCCCACAATAAGATTTTAGGATAATTCAAGGATCCAATATACATGCATGATGGTTTCTACCTATTTTCATAAGTATAAAGATACAAACTTAATCATTTTATGTTTAGCACAAGATACTACTATTAAGATAAAAGAATAATAACTTTTATTCAAATTACCAAAATTGAACTATGAAAAAGTAAAGTAAAACCAAAGCTTGAATGCACTACTAGTTCTTTTGGACAAGATGGTACAAACAATAAGTAACCAACCTTTTAGCCTTTTCTCAACAATGAGGAAGTGGGGTAGTTTGAATTTTTAGAGAGAAGAGGGAATTTTGAAAATTTGTATATTTAAAATAGGTTAAAAGATCTTAAATATCCATTGGGGTGAGTTTAGGGTTAATACATATTGTGGTGGGCCCAAACTTTTAAAAGAAATTATCCCCATAAAGTGGCCACTTATGGTAGCCACCTATGGGTCGTAGGTGGTCCTTACTTTTTTTCCATATTTTCTACTCTCTGGACATTATATTCTGATACTCACTTTTCCACTTAGGAGGTCGTCAGTGGTATTTTCAACCTTGTAGGTTAAATTCCAGAAATTCTCCTAAAAATCCTCAAAACTCAATCTTTTTAGTTAATGTATCACTTACCTGGCCCACATGGGACTTATGACAATTGTGAATTGGTTGCATAGTCCCCTTAACTGGAAGATTATAAATTGAGCAATTTTTAGCGCATGGCAGACCATTCCTTATTCCTTTTTTCGTACAAAAAAGAAAAACAAACGTGAATATTAAAATAACAGGTTTCCTCCCACCTAGTTTTTGATTTAATATCATGGCAAAACATAGCTATGTTGGTTACCAAGACATTACTAACGAGCAGATATGTTTCCTCTTATGCAATGCATGATTTAACATTATGGGTACCTTGAATACTCAGAATTCATCAAGGTACCCAAAAGAATACCCTTCTAAGTCATTAACATAATGAATAACTGACACTACCCTCATGTCAGTTGGTTGCTTCATAGTTTGTAATACGTTGAGTGTAATGACCTAACACAAATTGGGGTATTATCGTAATGGGAAATCTAAAGTACAACCCATCAAAAGACCGACACCCCATGCCCAACCTAACCAAACAATACATATACCTTGAGTCGGCTATATTTCGAATATATATATCAAGATTGCGTATCAAAAATGTGGTGACTTTGGGATAAGACTTAATATAAGGCCAACCCAAGAAAGTCAATAAACCTAGTAACCGAAACCAACCATACAATGAAACACCCAAGACCTTGGCCTTGCAAAATTTTATGAGTTTTGGACATTTTGTCCATAATAATACTCAAGGAACAAGTCATTTTCTTGGATATAACTTATTTACACCTCACTCATATCCTAATAAGTATGGTGGGTGTTACACGCTATCTAAGATATAAGTTAGCTTCCCCATGGTCATAACTTTGGGTATGAGTCATACCATGCCAAGTCATACAAAGTCTTAGGTGTTGTCATGATGAAACTTTCTTAGGTACGGGTCAGGGTATGGCTTGGGGTACTATTAATAACCTTTGGTAAAAATTATGTATCTGTGATCATACTTGGTCAGTGCAGTAGTCCCTTGTGAGTCCAAGGGTACAAGTTGGGGTACCACTTGTACCCTAGGATACGGTTTGGTAAAAGAGTCGTACCCTCGTGCAGGTTGGGTTTTTAACTTTTAAGTTGAGGGATTTATAGGCATTTCCCACCCCAAAATCCTTAATTCTCCTCACTATATTACCTATTGTAGCCTGTCTTAACATATTTTGGAGGATCAAAACTCACCAAAAATACTCTATAACTCACACTTGAAGATTGGAGGTTGGGGTTTGAAGAGGTGTTCTTTTAGAGGCTAAAGAGATCAAGTTCCTGTATTGAATCATCTTATATAAGGCATTTATATCTTCCTCATTATTAGTTAAAAATATAATATGTTTTAAATAACGATTTTCGCTTGTAAATAGTGGTTTTGAAATCAAATGTTGAAGATTTTAAAGCATAGTGTTTTGTACTATTTACTCTTGTTTTAAATTGTGTTTATACATGTTTTTGGTGATGTTTTGAACATTTGGGTGCTTTTTGATTGTGGTTTAACAAATGGGTCATGAGAAGCCCTAAATTGATGACTTCTACTTTGGTTTTTGTATCAATAAATGTGTGCCCACAAGGTGTTTGTGAAAATGTGTAAGAGAATTAACTAGTCATATATTAATGGTATATTAAACTATGGAATTGGTAAAGTGAATATGAATGCTTTGTAAATGGTTGATAAAGGCCTATTTGTCCATGTTATGAGTTAAAGAATGTCCTTCGTAGTTGGTTGGCTAAATGGGTTATAGCCGCTAAACATGAACTAGAATTATATGTGAACTAAAGTGTGGTATAAGATATCTAATGATAAATGGATGGTTTGTAAACGTCTTGATGACCATAAGTTGAAGTAAATGATCAATAGAATCAAGACATTGTCCTATAAAAGTATTTGATGGGTAGTGTGGTTCCATAAAGACCTTGTGGTCACTTATGAACTTGATTTGGTTAAAGTAGTTAAATCCCCTATGTGTTGAATTGAATTGTTGCTAATATTTATGTATCAAAGGTAAGAGTCCGAATTGTGACTAGTAATAAATATGTTGGTTTGTGGTTTGGGTCTACATACCATATACGGTGTGTCATTTTGTGGCTCGTGTCCACTTACAATATGAGATATGTCAGTTTATGGTTACGGTCCACTTACCATATATGGTGTGTTGGTTTGTGGTACGTGTCCACTTTCCATATTACATATGTCTATTTATGGTTTGTGTCCACTTACCATATGAGATGTGTCGGTTGGTTTATCGGGTCCACATACCTTATAAGATATGTCAGTATATGGTTCGGGTCCACCCACCATGTAAGATATATTTGTTTGTGGTTGTGGTCCACTTACCATATAAAATATGATGGCTTGAGGTTTTGGTCTTTTTGTTTAATGTAACAAAGAAGTTCAATGCGGTAAATTATTAGATTGGAAGGGTGGAATTCCTTCACTGCATGTCTTAAGAATGAATGCTTTAAGAACAAATGTTATGATTTGGCATACTATATAACTCTATGTATATGTATCTTTATATATTCTTATTCTATTGTAAATGTGATTATATATGATGGTTTAACTTGGATTTGAATAAAATAAACTATTTTATCCTTATCCTTTAGTTACATACTAGCGCTACAACTGCTAACCATCATCGAACGCTATGTCCTCACGTGACAAAGTGGCCACAACTCTTTCTTGTCTTCATCTACACATACCAAGTGTTTGGGTGAATCCTGTGTTGACTTTGAAGTGCTGAGCTTCTATTCTTTGGAAGGAATACATTTACTAGTCCTTCACTTTATGTCATAGACTTATTTTAAGACTTGATGTTGGCTATTATCGTGGGGAATATCCCGATATCTTTTTATACATCAAATTTTTAGAGGCTTTGTGGATGACTCTGGATTTGGGTATATTGGGCTAATATATTGATATGAATGGCTTGATTAGAATCTTCTTTTTCTATGTTCATTGGCATTATTTTTGCTCATTTGTATGTGTTTTGAGTTCATCCGACACTTATGGACTAAGGTGATGGGTAGGTTGGTTTAATGGAGTGATATCTGATACTAGTTGTGCTTTAGATTTCCCATATGACATGGCCCAATTTTTTGTGGTGTCAAGTGGTATCAGAGCATAGGTTCATAGTCAATTAGGAGTCCATAAAGCCGTGTCAAGTAAAGTCTCTTTTATGGGTAGTAGCGCGCCATATTTATAAGTGAGGAGCTTTGAGACATTTAAGAATGTTTCCCTTTCTTGTTTTTCAATCTTGAGATATAGAGTAAGGTCTAGGATTCTTCTAATTTTTGTTTTCTTATATTTGAGATCATTCCTCCAGGGAGATCTGATAATCAGGCAAACCTTTCTATCCCGACTAAGGTCCCTATGGACGGAGCTTATCCAACTTCTGGAGTATAGAATCAGGCTAAAGCTATGGCATCTGACTATCTTTATTGAATCCTACCTGTCCCCACTAATCTTTGTTATGAGACTAACCCTCCTCCTACGTCACCTCAAGGGAATGCTACTAATGGTGAGTTTTCTCTCTTTATTATTCTATTGACTAAATTGGTAGCTTCTTAGTTTGGGCGTGGTGTTCCTTTTTCTCTATCCTCTTAGGCCACAAAGGTTGGCCAATTCATGAGGTTGAACCCTTTTATGTTTAAAGGTATGAAGGTGTAGAAAGATCCTTAAAGTTTTATTGATGAAATAGAGAAAAAAATTTAGATTAAGCATGCATCAAAAGTTATAGGTGTTGAGTTTGCTTTCAATCAATTAAGAAACATGGTGTATTGATGGTACAAAGAGCGGAAGATATCTAGGGGTGTAGATGCTTGTCCCTCCGTGTGGGATGATTTCTCTAATACCTTCTTAGACCACTTCTTTCCTCATGAGTTGAGGGAAGCAAAAGTAGAAAAGTTTATGAATTTGTGGCAAGGTAGGTTGTCTGTGAAGGAGTATTCCTTGAAATTTCATCAGTCGTCTAGGTATACCCCTGAGATGGTTTCTAGCATGAGAGCAAGGAAAGATAAGTTTTCTTTAGGATTGTCTCCCAAATTGGTCCTTGAGAGTAAGACGCCTTTGTTGATCAAAGACATGAATATATCTAGGTTAGTTATGTCTATGCAATAAGTGGAGGAATAGAAAAAGAAACAAGGTGAGATTAGTAATATGTGAGGTAAGAGTTCTCAGACTTCTAAGCCTTATGGATCCCAATAATCTGGTAGTAAGTTTTCCAAAATAAAGAATTAGGTGAGTGGTAATTCTCAGGCTAATGGGTCCCAATTAGAGCCTACCTATCCTTCTTGTTGATTTTATGGTCAACATCATGAAGGTGGGTGTAAGAAAGGAAAGAACAACTATTTTAGATGTAGTCAGATTGGGTACATGCAATGAGAGTGCCCTTCTCAAGTGTCTTCTTGGGCCGACAGGGCCCCTATTGCTACCTCATCTACTCCTGCACTGAAGGGTGTTGTTTCATCTTCTACTTCTACTTCTATTTATGATACCGACATTGTCCAGAATCAATTATATGCACTTACTAGCCGTCAGGAGTCTTACACATCTCCAGATGTTGTCACAGGTAAGTTAAAACTCTTTTTTTATGATGTGTATGATTTAATTTGTATGGGGTTCATCTCTCTTATGTGTGACCCCATCTGTGATTATGTATTTTTATTTCGTTCATAGTTATTTTGGAATCCTTTCCTATTTCTACCATAGTAAGAGATTTTGTGGTTGTAAGAAGTCTATAATTGATGTGTATAGCCATTGGTAGTAAAGGCATTCTCATTAATTTGATAAGAAGTGGATGTGGTTGATTTTTATTTTATTTAGGGGATGGATTGGTTGCATTCATGCTATACTTCCTTAGATTGTCATATTAGTAAGGTCATGTTAAAAATTACCTAATGAGTCGGTCATCATATGGGAAGGGGGTCCCATAGTGACTAAAGCGAGGTTCGTCTCTTGTCTTTGATCCTAAAGGATGATATCTAAAGGGGGTTTGTATCAGTTGTTCTGAGTTAAAGAATCTAACCCGGGATGTGTTTCTCTAAAGTCTATTTCTATGATTAGTAAATATCATGAGGATTCTCATTGATGACCTTCCTAGTACCTCGGTGGGGAGATTGAGTGGTCGGTTGGTCTTGTCTTGGACACTTGTCTAGATTACCGTTCCTTCATTCTAGAATGGATCTGACGAAGTGTTTTCATTTTTGCAAGCATAAGAGTAATGGTTTTCCCTGGGAAAGTATAAGTTGAACTAGACATTCCCTCTAGCATGAGTCCCATTCATTAGGTCATCCATGTTTCTATATTAAGAAGGTGTATAGGTGATCCTTCATTGGTTATTTAGTTAAAGGATGTTGGTATTTTGAACTCTTTGTCCTAAAAGGAGGCCTCGATAAGTATCTTGGGTTGGAAAGTTTGCCGGTTACAAATTAAAGAGGTAGCTTTGATGAAAGTTCTATGGGGGAACCTAAATTCCGAGGAAGATACTTGTGAGGTGGAAGAGGACATAAAGTCAAAGTATCCGTATTTGTCCTCCATCTTGGAAATATGTTCTTGAAATGTGTTTTGGTGTTCTTGACTTGAGTTATGTTCTTGTTTGGCAAGGGGGTTCAACTCTCTAAATTTTGACATGAATGAGTATCCTTTATGGACAATGGATTGAATCCCAAATTCAATGGAATGAATGGTTGATAGGTGGTGATCTTGGCACGCACCTTGACATTGTTTTGTGCCTTTATTTTCTAATTTGATAAAAAGGGTTAAATTGATGTGTGATAATGTGTTAACTTGTGATTATGATTGATTTACCCTACATTTGAGGGCAAATGATCCTAAGTGGGGGATAATGAAACACCCAAGTCCTTGGCCTTGCAAATATTATTAATTTTTGGACATTCTATCAATGATACCACTCAAGGAACTAGTCGTACCCTTGGATATGACTTAGTGACCCATAACACATATCCTAGGTAGTGTAGTGGGTGTTACACACTGTCCATGATTCGAGTTATTCTCCCCATAGTAGGAACTTGGGGTACGAGTCATACTATTCCAAGTCGTACGCAGTCTTAGGTGTTTTCATGATGAAACTTTCTTGGGTATGGGTCAGGGTATGGTTTAGGGTACCATTCGTACCTTTGGGTATGAGTCATGTGCGTGTGGAAGTACCTTATTAATTGTAGTGGTCCTTGGTATGGCCTAGGGTATGAGTTGGGGTGCCACTCATACCCTAGGGTACGGTTTAGTTAGGGAGTCATACCTTTCTGCAGGTTGGATTTTCAGCTTTTAAGCTGAGGGATTTATAGACATTTCCCACAACAAAATCCATAACTCCCCTCACAATATAACCTGTTGTATCCTCTCTTGAAAAATTTTGGAATATAAAAACTTACCAAAAACACTCTCTAACTATAATACCCCGATCATTTCTTAAGCCTAAATCCATCTTTTGAGTGGACATGTATGACTTCCAAAGTGATTGATGTTTAAACCATGTTTTATTTCTATAATTTCTACTTTTTGTCGTGTATATAATTGAATAATCTTTCCATCGATACCAATTTCATTGAAATCTGACTTCGGACGAGGGAGTTATAGCCATTTCACTCAGCGATATCGGATCGCCCAGGTCTGACGATTGACCTGGCAGACCGTCAGGTCCTTGGTGGACCGTCAAGTGTCCCGTCAAGCCAAGGAAGTGACCCCTCTTCCTGGTCACTGTGTGACGGCCAAGATGGTGGACCGTCAAAAAGCTGACGGACCACCATCAAGGGGTCCATCAGATCAAGACAGAATCTCTCGTTTCTGGCCCTCGAGTGATGGACGACTTGGTGGACCATTAGTTTCCTGATGGACCATCACTTCAACGGTCACGTCGAGGCAGAACGTCAAGTTTTGGTACTCGAGTGACTGACGATCTGGTGGACCATCAGGAGACTTGAGGGACCGTCAGATCGACCGTCACAGGCCCTGATCAGGGAATTTCCGCTTTTTCAAAATGGCATTTTGGTCATTTCTTCTCCTTGTAGCCTTATATATACATCAAAGTAGTAAAGAGAAGATCATTTTATCCTATTTCTCTCTAATTTCTCCAAGAATTTTCAAGAAAACTAGGGTTTTCTCTCAACCCAAAAATCAAAACTCCGTCCAAGAAATTCAAGGATCTTCCATAGATTTCTCCAAGTTGTCCAAGCATTAAGCTCCCCTAGTCAAAGGAATCATGGTAAGGAAAAAGTTCCAAAGAAGTTTTTACATCTCCAAAAATTATTATCCAAGGTATGTGGGGCTAGAATAAGAACACTCTTTTCGTTCTTGTGCCTAAAGATTTACTTTTTTATTATTGATTTACATGATTTTGCAAGTGGGTTTACACCCAAATTTCTTTATTTATGATTTATGAGATTTGAGTTGAATAAGTCTGATATTTATGATTATTTCACCATCATGTTTCTTAAATTGAGAATTTATTCCATGAGTTGTATATTGTCATTACGTATTGATGATTTCTAAGTAATTTAAGACAAGTGTCATGAGTTATGACTTTCCATGAAAAATTTAACTATTGAATATATATCGATATTTGAGATTGGAAGTCAAGAATGAGTCCTATGATGTTTCCTTAAAGCTTTGATATTTGAAAATGATTCAAAAAGCAAATGTACTTGATGTTGATAAAGATTGTGTTGAGTTGAGTCGGGTTAGGAATCCACAAGATGTTTATGATTTGCTGATCAGATATATATATATATATTTATGTTTTGGTCTTTAAAATAGACCCATGAGTTGATATTGATTAAGGTGGATTTCCGAATGCGTTCTGAGCTGAGTCTGGGAGGAGTATTTAGCACCGAGCGGGAAATGTGGTATTTTCCCAAAATTTAGTACCACCATAGGATTGATGTTAATAATTGTTGTCCAGAGGCCGAGTATGGGATTGTGATAATGAGATTGAGGTTGTACTCCCTGGAAAGAGTACAACACCCCCGCCAATGTGGGGTTATCTCTTAGAAGCGCAAAACGTTGGACTTCATGTGGGTCACATGTTGTAGTTATGTTGGTTATAAGAAAATACCACATCCATAATGATCTAAGTACCATGAGTTACCTAGTCACTCTAAGTCATGAGTCAAAGAGTTTGAGTTGAGTTAAATGATTTATGAGATTTATGAAGCAATTGTTATTACTGATGACTTACAAAAATGATCTTTTAGATAATTCAAGTGAAGAGAGTTATTATTGTCAGCAAGCATGATTTTCTTATACATTTATGATATTATTTAAAATATTGCATCCACCCTCACATACTCAGTACATTCCCAAGTACTGACTCTCATACTCTTTTGTATTCTATATTTTCTCATACTATAGGTTCAGGTGCTCAGTCTAAGCAGCGACAGTGATCTTTGAGCACCTTCATCTACACTTCTGCGGTTGGTGAGTCCTCATAGTCCGCGGACCTATGTCTCTCATTTTGTCTTGTTAATAGATGTTTGTTTACTTTCAGTTTATTATGAGTCAGTTGGGGATCTGTCCCAATGGCTCCTCAGTCCTATATAGTAGAGGCTTTGTCAGACTAGTGTACCAGCGTGTACAGAGATTTTAGTATTTTGTTTGTACAGGGCAGTATTACTTCGTGTTTCAGTATGTTCATGACATAGTTATTCCTTTTTATCTTAGCATGATTTGTGCTATAATGAGTACTGAAAGTGATAATAGGCTTAGAGAGTTAGGTTGAGGCCACGTGTGTCCTTGAGCACCATGTGACATCTTGGGATAGGTTCTTGGGGCATTAGACTAACTCACTCTTAAAGATTGGAGGCAAGGGTTTGAAGAGTTGTTCTTCTAGAGGCTAAAGGGCTCAAGTTCCTTCTGTGAATCATCTAATATAAGGAATGTATCTCTTTCCTCATTGTTAGTTAAAAATATCATGTGTTTTAAACAATGATTTTGACTTCTAAATAGTGGTTTTAAAATCAAATGTTGAAGGTTTTAAAGCATAGTGTTTGGTATTGTTTACTCTTACTTTAACATGTGTTTTCACATGTTTTTGGTGATGGTTTGAATATGTGGGTACTTTTCTATTGTGGTTTTACAAATGGGTTATGAGAAATCCTAAATTTGATGATTTCTACTTTGGTTTTGGTATTGATAAAAGTGTTCCCTCAAGGTTTTTGTGAAAATGTCTAATAGAATTAGATAGTCACATGTTAATAGTATATTGAACTATGTTGTTGGTCTAGTGATATCTCGGGATAGGTTCTTGAGGTGTTACAAGCTTGGTATCAGAGCCTAAGGTTCAAGGAGTCCTAGGGAGTCTGACAAGCCTCTTTACATAGAGTCTTGATCATCGGTGTGTAGTGCGCCACATCTATGGGCAAGAGGCTACGAGACGTATTAGGAAAAGTTGTTTCTTTCTTTCAAGAGTCTATCATGCCTATGACTTATTCTCTGTGCTGTTAATTCGTGCTCTCTTATAATAGAAAATGCCTCCTCGTAGAGCTCGCAAAAACAATAAACGATCTCAACCCGTTGATCCTTTAGGTGAGACGGTGTCCCATGCTGAATTTTGAGCAGCTTTCCAAGCGTTAGTCCAGAAGGTTACTGCCAACGCCCAAGCCAACACCCAAGCTACTGTTTCACCTCCGCAAAGGAATAATTCTTCTACAACCCGAGTTCGTGACTTTATGCGAATGAATCCACTTGACTTTTTTCAGTCAAAAGTAGGTGAAGACACACAAATGCATTTAGATGAAGTGAGAAAGATCACTCCGATTATGTATGTAACAGAGGAGGAGAGTGTTGAATTGGCTGCCTATCGAATGAAAGATGTTGCTTTTGATTGGGTGGAGATGTGGAGGAAGAGTAGAGGGGAGAATGATACTCCTGTGACTTGGAAATTATTCCAAGATGCCTTCTTAGATAGATTTTTCCTTTGAAGCTGAGGGAAGAAAAATTAGAAGAATTTATGAACTTGAGATAGGGCCCCAAGATAGTTAAGGAGTATTGCCATAAGTTTAACCAGTTATCTAAGTATGCTCCCGGTATGATGGCTGATTCTAGAACTAGTATGAGTAAGTTCTTGTCCAGTGTATCTGGTTATGTTGTGAAAGAGTGTAGATCCTCTATGCTTAATAGGGACGTGGACCTTTCAAGACTAATGATTCATGCTCAACAGATTAAAGCGGACAAAGTGAAGGAGAGAGAGAGAGTGAGAAGGAATAAGAGAATTAGATCAGAGCAACGGAGTTATAGTCAGACTAGATTTTCTGGAAGGATCCTTTCTCAGTTCTAGAGTTGTTCTGTTGTGCCATCCACTTCATCATCCAGTACTCCTGCACTCAGAATTAGGCTAGAGCAGGGTAGTAGGGCTACTATGTCCAGGTCCCAGGATAGTGTGAGTAACAGACCTCGTCCTCCCCCATGTCCAAAGTGCGGTAGAGACCATCTCGGTGAGTGCTTAGTGGGTCAGAGGGGTTGTTTTAGTTGCGTTAAGTTTGGCCTCAAGTTCAGGGATTGCCCTTATGCTAGACAGTGGAGTCGCGATATTCGTCCCCAGAGTCAGGCTATTAGTTCTCCAGCCCCTGTAGTTCGTCCTACTCTTCCTCAGGGTGCCTCATCTAGTACTACAGGTGGTCAGTGCCAGAATTGCTTTTATGCTATACCACCCTGCCAGGAGTAGGAGGATTCACCAAATATTGTTACTGGTATGCTTCGTGTATTTCATTTCGATGTGTATGTATTGATGGAACATAGATCAAGTCTTTCTTATGCGACTCTGTTGGTGACTATGAATTTTTAAATCAGTGCTGAAAAGATTTTTGAGCCTTTTCTAGTTTCTACACCATTGGGTGAATCTGTTGTTGATAAGCAAATATATAAGAAGTGTCCTATCAATGTTCTTACCAGGGTCATGTTTGTAGATTTGATTGAGCTATACATGGTTGATTTTGATATTATTCTGGGTATGGATTGGCTTCACTCTTGTTATGGGTCTATAGACTGTCGTACCCGTGTGACTTGTTTCAGTTTCCCAATGAGGTAGTCTTTGAGTGGTTCGGAAATTTTGTATCTCCTAAAAGTCATTTCATATCCTATCTTAAATCTAGGAAATTGATATCCCAGGGTTGTATCTATCATTTAGTCCAAGTTAAGTACACTAAGTCATAGACTCAAACTATTCAATCTCTTAGTGTTGACAATGAGTTTCCTGATGTTTTCCCGGAAGATCTCCTAGGGGTACCTCCCGATAGTGAGATAGAATTCAAAATTAATCTTCTCCCTGATACACAACCTATTTCTATTCCTCTGTATCGTATGGATCCCACAGAACTTAAGGAGTTGAAAAAGCAACTCAAAGATCTTCTTGATAATGGTTTAATAAGGCCTAGTGTATCTCCCTGGAGTGCACCCATTCTATTCGTACAAAATAAAACTGGTTCATTGCGCATGTGCATTGACTATCATCAGCTTAACAAGGTCACAGTAAAAAACAAGTACCCTCTTTCTAGAATTGATAATCTATTTGATCAGCTGCAAGGTGCCAGCTACTTCTCGAAAATAGATTTGAGATCCGGTTATCACCAACTTAAAATCATAGAGTGTGATATTCCAAAGATGGCTTTCCGCACTCATTATGTTCATTTTGAATTCTTGGTCATGTCCTTCGGGCTAACGAATACCCCAACAACTTTTATAGACCTCATGAATTGGGTGTTTAGACCGTACCTAGATATGTTCGTTATTGTGTTTATAGATGATATCCTTATATATTCCCAGAGTTAAAAAAACTATGCAGATCATCTTCAAATTATCTTACAGACACTTAGGGATCAACAGTTATTTGCTAAATTTAGCAAGTGTGAATTTTGGCTTCGGTCAGTTGCCTTTCTGGGGCATATTGTTTCTTTTGATGGTATTCGAGTGGATCATCAAAAGGTAGAAGCTGTGAAGAATTGGCCTAGACCTATTTCCCCATCTGATAATAGGAGTTTCTTGGGTCTAGCTGGCTACTACCATCGTTTTGCCGGAGGTTTCTCTTCCATTGTTGTTCCTTTGACCCGGTTGACCTAAAATAAGGTTAAATTCCAGTGGTAAAATTCTTGCGAGAAGAGTTTTTAGGAGTTGAAAACTCAACTCACCTCAGCCCCTGTGATGACCCTACCTAATGGTGTAGATGATTTGGTGGTATATTGTGATGCTTCCAGAGGTTGTTTGGGTTGCGTGTTGATGCAGAAGGGTAAGGTTATAGCCTATGCCTCCAGGCAGTTGAAACCTCATGTAAAGAATTATCCGACCAATGAACTTGAGTTAGCTGCAGTGGTTTTTTCTTTTAAAATCTGGAGACAATTGTACGGTGTTCAATGTTGATGTCTTTACATATCACAAGAGTTTACAGTATATGTTCACTCAGAGATAGTTGAATCTTTGGCAGAGGCAATGGTTAGAATTACTGAAGGACTGTGATATGAGTGTGTTGTACCTCACGGGCAAGGCCAATATAGAGGAAGATGCCCTTAGCATATCGTCCATGGGTAGTGTAGTACATGTTGAGGAAGATAAGAGAGACTTAGCTCGTGAAGTGCATAGTTTCACTAGGTTAGGTGTTAGATTTCTTGACTCAGCTGAGGGTAAGGTTTGGGTCCAAAGTAATTCTGAATCGTCCCTAGTTTCGGAAGTGAAGGAGAAGCAGGATACAGATTCTCGTTTGGTCGAACTGAAAGAATCAATTAAAGACCAAAAGGTGGATGTTTTCTCCCAAGGGGGAGATTATGTATTGAGATTTCAGAAAAGATTATGTGTGCGTGATGTTGATGATCTGAGGAAGAGAATTATGGCTGAGGCGCATGGCATGCGGTATTCTATTCATCCTGGTGCTACCAAGATGTACCACGATTTACGGGAAATTTATTGGCGGAGTGGTATGAAAAAGTATATAGAGAAGTTTGTAGAAAAGTGTGCAACTTGCCAACAGGTAAATATAGAGCACCAGAGACCCGATGGTGTGATGGAAGAATTTAACATTCCTACTTGGAAGTGGGAAGTGGTGAATATAGATTTCATGAACGGTTTACCTCTCTGTCATCGTCATCATGATTCTAATTGGGTCGTTGTATACAGGTTGACTAAGTCAGCACATTTCCTACCAGTACATATATCTTTCATCGTGGAGGACTATGCTAATCTGTATATTCGAGAGTTAGTCAGGTTGCATGGAGTTTTGTTGTCTATCATCTCCGATAGAGGTACTCAGTTTACTTCTTTATTTTGGAAAGCCTTTCAGAAGGGTCTTGGAACCCAAATTTATCTTAGCTTCACTTTTCATCCGCAGACAGATGGTCAGGATTAGAGGAATATCCAGACATTGGAGGATATGTTGAGGGCTTGTGTTCTTGATTTCAAAGGAAGTTTGGATGAATATTTGTGGTTGATTGAATTTGCTTACAACAATAGTTTTCATGCTAGCATTAGAATGGCTCCATTTGAAGCTTTGTATGGGAGAAGATGTAGATTTCCATAGGTTGGTTCGAAGTGGGTGAAGCTGTTGTGATTGGACCAGATGTTGTATTTGAGGCTATGGAAAAAGTTAAGTTAATTCAGGAAAGATTGAAGACAACCCAGAGTCATCAGAAGTCGTACGCAAATGTGAGAAGAAGAGCTCTTGAGTTTGAAGTTGGTGATATGGTGTACTTAAAAATTTCACCCATTAAAGGGGTGAAAATATTTGGAAAGAAAGGAAATCTAAGTCCCAGATATATTGGCCCTTATAGAGTTTTGAATCGTGTTGGGAAAGAAGCTTATGAGATTGAGTTGCCTGCAGAGTTGTCAGCTGTCCATCCTGTGTTTCATGTTTCTATGCTCAGTCGAGAGTGCTACTTGGGAAACAGAAACAGATATGCGAGTCAGTTACACTTATCTTTTCTCCACGAGTTCAAATCAAGTTGAAGGTACTATTCCCTTAATTCAGTTTCCTTCTAATCTAATGTATTCATCTATATGGTTATTCTCTCTAAGGTTTGTGCGTTTGGGGAAGTACTCAAAAGTTTAGAGTAAAGTGATCCCTTAGATGTGAGTAGTTCCAACTATACGTCCTCATTTTTTCTTGTTCTTAGCCTATCTGGCAACATTCGATGATGAATGTGTCCAAGGGGGAGATATTGTAATACCCCGATCGTTTCTTAAGCCTAAATCAATCTTTTGAGTGGATATGTATGACTTCAAAAGTGATTGATGTTTAAACCATGTTGTATTTCTCTAATTTCTACTTCTTGTCTTGTAGATCATTGAATAAGCTTTCCATCGATACCAATTTCATTAAAATCCAACGTCGGACGAGGGAGTTATAACGGTTTTACTCAGCGATATCGGATCATCAGGTCTGACGGTCAACCTGGTGAACCGTTAAGTGTCCCATCAAGCTAAGGCAGTGACCCCTCTTCCTGGTCACCGTGTGATGGCCAAGATTGTGGTCTTTCAAAAAGTTGACGGACCGTCAAGAGGACCGTCAGGTCAAGACAAAATGTCTCATTTTTGGCCCTCTAGTGACGGATGACTTGGTGGACCGTCAGTTTCCTGACCGACCGTCACTTCGACTATCACGTTGAGGGTGAACTTTCCAATTTTGGCACTCAAATGACGGACAATCTTGTGGACCTTCAGGAGATTTGACTGAACGTCAGATTGACCATCACAGGCCTCGATCAGCGAATTTAAGCTTTTTCAAAAGGGAATTTTTGTCATTTTCTCTCCTTGTTTCCTAATATATACATCAAAGTAGTAAAGAGAAGATCATTTCTTCCTATTTCTCTCCAATTTCTCCAATAATTTTCCAGAAAATTAGGGTTCTCTCAACCCAAAAATCAAAACTCTTTCCACGAAATTCAAGGATCTTTCATAGATTTCTCCAAGTTGTCCAAGCATTAAGCTCCCCTAGTCAAAGGCATCAAGGATCTTAGCTAAAAAATGTAAGGAAGAAGTTCCAAACAAGTTTTTACATCTCCAAAAATTATAATCCAAGGTATGTGGGGCTTGAACAAGAACATTCCTTTCGTTCTTGTGCCTAAAGATTTACTTTCTATTATTCATTTACATGATTTTGCAATTGGGTTTACACCCAACTTTCTTTATTCATGATATATTAGATTTGAGTTGAATAAGTCTGATATTTATGATTATTTCACCATCATGTTTCTTAAATTGAGAATTTATTACATGAGTTGTATATTGTCATTACGTATTGATGATTTCTAAGAAATTTAAGACAAGTGTCATGAGTTCTGCCTTTCCATGAGAAATTTAACTATTGAATATATATCGATATTTGAGATTGGAAGTCAAGAATGAGTCCTATGATGTTTCCTTAAAGCTTTGATATTTGGAAATTATTCGAAAGGCAAATGTACTTGATGTTGAGAAAGATTGTGTTGAGTTGAGTCGGGTTAGGAATCCACAAGATGTTTATGATTTGCATATGAGATATATATATATATATATATTTATGTTTTGGTCTTTAAAATAGACCCATGAGTTGATATTGATTAAGGTGGATTTCCTAACGCGTTCTTAGATGAGTCTGGGAGGAGTATTTAGCACCGAGCGGGAAATGTGGTATTTTCCTGAAACTAAGTGCCACCGTAGGATTGATGTTAATAATTGTGGGCCAAAGGCCAAGTGTGGGATTATGATAATGAGATTGAGGTTGTACTCCCTGGAAAGAGTACGACACCCCCGCCAATGTGGGGTTCTCTCATTAGGAGTGCAAAATGTTGGACATCATGCGGGTCACATGGTGTAGTTATGTCGGTTATAAGAAACTCCCACGTCCATAATGATCTAAGTACCATGAGTTACCTAGTCACTCTAAGTCATGATTCAAAGAGTTTGAGTTGAGTTAAATGATTTATGAGATTTATGAAGCATATGTTATTACTGATGACTTACGAAAATGATGTTTTAGATAATTCAAGCGAAGAGAGTTATTATTGTCAGCATGCATGATTTTCTTATACATTTATGATATTATTTAAAATGTTGCATCCACCCTCCCATACTTAGTACATTCCCAAGTAATGACTCTCATACACTTTTGTATTCTATATTTTCACATGATATAGGTTCAGGTGCTCAGTCTCAGCAGCGATAGTGATCTTTGAGCACCTTCATCTACATTTCTGCGGTTGGTGAGTCCTCATAGTTCGAGGACCTGTGTCTCCAATTTTGTCTTATTAATAGATGGTTGTTTACTTTCTGTTCATTATGAGTCTGTTGGGGATCTGTCCCAATAGCTCCCCAGTCCTATGTAGTAGAGGCTTTGTTAGACTAGTGTACCAACATGTATAGAGATTTCAGTATTTTTTTGTAGAGGGCAGTATTACTTCTTGTTTCAGTATGTTCATGACTGGTTATTCCTCTTTATCTTAGCATGATTTGTGCTATAATGAGTACTGAAAGTGATAACAGGCTTAGAGGGTTAGTTTGAGGCCACGTGTGGCCTTGAGCACCATGTGACGTCTTGGGATAGGTTCTTGGGGCGTTACACTAACTCACTCTTGAATATTGGAGGCTAGGGTTTGAAGAGCTGTTCTTCTAGAGGTTAAAGGGCTCAAGTTCCTTCTGTGAATCATCTAATATAAGGCATGTATCTTTTCCCTCATTGTTAGTTAAAAATATCATGTGTTTTAAACAATGATTTTGACTTCTAAATAGTGGTTTTAAAATCAAATGTTGAAGGTTTTAAAGAATAGTGTTGGGTATTGTTTACTCTTACTTTAACATATGTTTTCACATGTTTTTGGTGATGGTTTGAATATATGGGTACTTTTCTATTGTAGTTTTACAATTGGGTTATGAGACATCCTAAATTTGATGATTTCTACTTTGGTTTTGGTATTGATAAAAGTGTTCCCTCAAGGTGTTTGTGAAAATGTCTAATTGAATTTGATAGTTGAATGTTAATAGTATATTGAACTATGTTGTTTGTCTAGTGAATATGTATGTTTGGTAAATGGTATGTATAGGACTAGTTGTCCATATAATGAGTTAATGAATGTTCTTCGTAGTTGGTTGGCTAGATGGGTTATAGCCCCTAAACATGAACTAGAATTGTGCGTGAACTAAAGTGTGGTATAAGATTGCTAATGAGGAATGAATGGTATTGAAAGGGTCTTAATGACCATAAGTTGTATTGAATGATGAATTGAAACAGGGCATTTGCCTATTAAAGTCTTTGATGGATAGAATGGTTCCATGAAGACCTTGTGATCACTTATGAAGTTGATTTGGTTGAATGAGATAAAGTCCCTATGTGTTGAATTGAATGGGCGTTAATATATATGTATAAAGGTGTTAGAGTCCAAATGTCGACTAGTATTAATTATGTTGGTTTGTGGTTTGGGTCCACTTACCATATAAGGTGTGGTGGTTTATGGTTTATGTTCACTTACCTTATAAGATGTTTAGATTTATGTTTCGGGTCCACTTAGCATATAAGGTGTGTTGGTTTGTGGTTCATGTCCACTTACCATATGAGATGTGTCAGTATTTGGTTTGTGCCCACTTCCCATATGTGATGTGTTGGTTTATGTTTCGGGTCTACTTACCCTATAAGATGTGTCAGTTTGGGGTTCGTGTCCACTCACCATGTAATTTGTTTTGGTTTGTGGTTCGAGTCTACTTACCTTAAAAAATGTTATGGCTTGAGGTTCGGGTCCTCTTGTCTAATGTAACAAAGAAGTTAAATGTTATAAATTATAAGAGTGGAAGGGTGGAAGTCCTTTAATCCATATCTTATGAATGAATACTTTAAGAATGAATGTTATGACTTGTTCCATGATTTGGTATACCATATAACTATATTTATATGTATCTTCATATATACCTATACCATTTTAAACGCAATTGTGTATGATGGTTTGACTTGGATATAAAAAATTGCACAATTTTATCCTTATCCTTGAGTTATATGCTAGCACTCCAACCACTAACCATCTCGGGATTCTTTGTCCCCACGCGACATAGAGACTGGAGCTTTTTCTTCTCATCCTGTGCACTAACCAAGTGTTCGAGCATATCGTGTGTTGACTTTGAATTGGTGAGCTTCCATTCTTTTTAAGGAATACATTTCGTAGTCCTTTTCTTTATGTCATATACTTATGTTTAGACTTGATGTTGGCTGTTTTCGGGGGGCATGTCCCGACATGTTTTTAGTCATCAGATTTTTAGAGGCTTTGTGGATGACTGTGTACTTGGGTATATTGGGTTAATATATTGATGTGAATGGCTTGATTAGACTCTTCTTTTTCTATGTTCATTGGATTGTTTTCTCTCCTTTGTATGTGTTCGGAGTTCATCAGACACTTGTGGTCAAAGGTGACGGGTAGATTCGGTTAACAGGGCAATCTACGGTCCTAGTTGTGCTTGAAATTGCCCATACGACATGTCCCTGTTCGGGTTATCCAAGCAATGTAATAACCGTGCCAAGCAATAAACCAAAACCAATATAATAACCTAATATATATTTATATATATAACATGATCAAACCATACCCAAGTCCATAGTTGTCCATACAAAGCCTCTAAACCAATACTAAAGAGTACCTAGTAAGGACATATCCCCGACCATAGACAAAAACCAAAGTTTACGAATGATGAATGTATGTAATGTAATCCCTTATATGACATAGATGCCTTCCAAACTATGGAAGCTCACTTCTTCAATCCAACACCGATTGTTACCGAATCTAATCAATGAGCAGGAGGTGTAGTATGGTTGGTTCCTGCATCGCATGGGGATACAACCGCCTGAAGATAGGTTAGAGGGTGAACACTAGAATGCATTCATGTTAATGATAAAAGAATACAATCAAGTAAAACCAAGTAAACCAACCCTATGCACACAACCATACATATATATATATAACCATGCTGGGAAGGGGAAACATGTTTAGCATGCCTTTAAAAGCCATTATCCTGGGTATGTGTAGCTTAACCATCATAATCCACCCATGGGATATATAGGTCTAGTGTAAACCCCTAAATAATCCCTGATACATGTAGCTGCATGAATCGAAGATACCGTAGAAATCGAGGATTCCCGAGTATCATTCTCTCTCGATGATACATATGTAAAGATGTACTTAGTAGATTCCCGTGTACCCCAGAAATATCATATATAAGGTCTTCATGACCTATCCTCATGTCGTCAAACATAAGTTTCCAGTGTTCATACCTTGGACTACCACATTTACGGTGAGCTGTCACACCCCGCCATTATTGCCTAATTAAAATGATTACCATACAACCAAACCATTATTGCATTTATTATAAATCAAGGATATTACAAGTGGTATTTTCATACCGACAATAGCTTGCAATCAATGTCCTTATCAACCCTAAGGGTATTCCCATGTACCCCATAGATTACATTTTTTAGTTTACTTTGGCGATTCCCATGTACCCCGCAAATACATCATTTTTAGGCTTACTTTGGGGATTCCCGTGTACCCCGCAAGTATTGCATTATTATGCTTTGCTTGGGGGATTCCCTTTTACCCCACAATTCATTCAACATTAAAACCAATTTAATCCTTTCATTCACTTGCGGGATTCCTTTGTACCCCAAAAAGATTTCATGCAAATCAATTTCATAGTCACCAAGGCATTACTATTTAACCTTTCTAATCAATTTTATAAACATTCCTAACCTTTACACCATGTATACATTTTCAAACCATTTAAACCAAATAAAAACCATCAAAATTAATTTAGGGTTCCATTACAAAATCATATTATACAGTAGTACTAATGAAAGTTCTACAATAGAGTAAAAACATTATCTTCGGGATTTTATCAAACAAGTTGAGGACATACCTTTACCAAGACCAAAATCAAAGCATAAACCATAAAATTTAGGGTTACTCATGAACCATTTGTTTGACCATAATAAACAAGAACCCTCATGTGCAAACCATCACCAACAACATGTGAAAACATAATTTAAACGAACATTCAACAATATGCATAAAAAACTCACAACATATGCTTTCAAAACCACCATTTCTGATTCATAATCAATGTTTAAAACACATTAAAAAATTTCTTTAATTGTAAATAACAATGAGGGAAGGAGTACATGCCTTATAAAAGAAGATTCCATAGAGAAACTTGACTCTTGATCCCCTTTGAAGAACCCTTGTAGAAACCCTAGTCTTTAATCTTCAAAAATGTTTTTGGAAAGGATATTTGGAGTGTTTCTGCTCATCACAGTGTGTTATGAGAGGCCATAAAGGGTTATATAATGTGGGTACATAAAGGTTTGGGGTGGTAAATTTCAATACTATCCCCGACTAAAAAGTTGAATATCACCTTCCAGGTGGGTACGACTCACCCATACAAACCATACCCTAGGGTACGATGGTACCCAAACTCGTACCCTACAATTCACCGTAGTCCCCTACACTGACCAATATATGAGAACACAACCCCCAAATTGTAACTTAGGGTACTAATGGTACCCCCAAACCGTACCCTAAATCCTATATTGGACTGTTTCAACTAGTCTAACCAATAAGCACCATACAACTTGGATTCATACTTCTTGTATCAAACCATATGACTCTATGATGTTGAGTCATATATTGGATAGTAACCAAGCCAAACCTACTATCAATATATGGGTGAGCCATCCTCGAACTGTATCCAAGGGTATGATGAGTAACCTTGAGTTATTCCTTACCCAAAAAGTCAAAAACCTAAGAAATTTTGCAAGGGTGCAAATCTCGTGGTGTTATATATAACCTTCTCTTTATTGACTCAAAACTTAAGCTCCACCTTCTCCATATTAATCATTACTCTAACCATGGCCATGAATGGTCTTCCAAATATGATAGGCATAGCTAAGTCAACTTCACAATCTAGAATGACAAAGTCAACTAGAAAGATAAAGTTATCAACCTTTACCAACACATCAAATGAAATGCCCAGATATTTTTTAACTATGTGGTCAGCCATCTATAACTGCATAATAGTCGGCTCTATTTGGATCATGCCCAATTGCTTGAATATGTCGAGCGGCATTAAATTAATATTGGCTCCCAAGTCACATATTTCTCAGGCTAATCTGGATGTCTCTATAGTACGTAGGACCATGAACACCCCAGGATTACCCTTTTTCTGTGCCAAACACTTAAAAGTGACTGCACTGCAATGGTGTAATCCTCCAACTTCCTTAAAACCAGTTGATCGCTTCTTTGTCACCAATTCTTTTATAAACATGGTATACCCAGGCATATTCTCA
Source organism: Capsicum pubescens (assembly GCA_030864215.1). Taxonomy (NCBI): domain Eukaryota; kingdom Viridiplantae; phylum Streptophyta; class Magnoliopsida; order Solanales; family Solanaceae; genus Capsicum; species Capsicum pubescens. The sequence goes on from CM061545.1 coordinate 139,184,179, forward strand.
AACATCTTAAGGAGAGAGATGTTCAAATTCAGATCTTTCTGCATCTCAAAGAATCTTTTGAACTTTCCTTCCTTTTTTTTGTTTCAGTCTTCAAAGAAAAGGTGGGATCAATCGTGGACTTTGTTTCACTGTGGTTTCATCAACCTTTCCCTTTCCTTTATCCTCCCCAACACTAGCATTAACACATATTACCTTGTCTGACTCCTCAATATGTGTCTTAAATACACAGTGTTATTATTCTCTTTGACATCAACAACAGGTAACGAGGGATCAACATTACATATACCACTCCGAGTGGTGATAGCAAGATAGTGACCATCATTTATTGAATTTTGATCCATGTTACTCGAAAGGGTTCTTGGTTGCCTCTAATTTAAAGAAGCAGACATCTACCCAAACTACAATACTAACTGCTTGATTGTGGTTGCATGAGAATCAACCTTCTGTGTCATACCTGAGATATCAGACTTAATCTACTTAAGGCAAGGCTTTAAATTTTCTTGACCCTTCACCAGTTTGGATAACAATATCTCTATTATCGATGCAGTATCATGACTGCCTGAAAGAATATACCTATCTTAATTCTCTTTGTGGTCTTTCTTTCTCATCAAGTAAATATCATGCTCCCTATTACAATCTCTATATCTATCTCTATAGTAGTCTGACCTTGGTTTCCTTTCCCTTTGGCTCGAAAACCGCCAATTCATGATGAAGACACTTAGCCTTCTCCTCCAAGTCAAACTCATTTACTCTAAAGGCCAAACCCTCTAACCTACCACATTCACCTTTTAGGAATTTAATTCGAAAAACTGTCATTTTCGGATTTATAGGTCATCATGGCACCTACTAAATCCCGCCTGTAGTTACGACGACAATATAGCTCGGAGATAATGCACTAAATTAATTAGGTAAGAAATACAAACATAGGCCAATTTCTATGAACACAAGTTATAATATACACAAAGTGTCCTAACAAGTTAAAATCCCACTACCTGGTAAAGCCTATCAAGAGCATCTAATGTCAATAATACAACATGAAAAACATAAAGTATAGTAAATACATCTATATCAAATACTAATGACTGAATGTAAAGGATAGAGCGAAAATGGGTGACTCGAACTCTTTGAGCTCACCCTATCACAGAAAGATCAACCCAGCACAAACTCAAATCAATGGCGGCAACTAGTACTCGAATCTACACCAAAAAGGTAAAGAAGTGTAGTATGAGTACAAAAACAACGGTTACCCAGTACGCATCATCGGCTGACTGATCTAAGACATGATATAAAGATGAAATAATGAAAGATAATCCTAAGTCAAGTTATAGACTAGAACCTGAATTATCTTCATCATCACTATAAATAATAAGTCATTAAGCCAAACTGACAGTATAACATATGGTATCAACACAAACTAATATCATCGTGCAAAACAAATAGACATTTTAGAACCAAAACGCATCACAAGGCATACACAGCAAACATAAGTAACAAGTTAGCGCCCATGCACCAACTGGTGCATACAGTAAAGAACTCGTCACCACATCCCATAGTATGGGAGATTACATCCAAGAGAGATAATAATAAGGAATTTAACAAACAACATATCTATGTCTCATCATTATTCAACTGTATATCATATTTATCAATAATTGAATATTTTACCGAACTTCTATTTATTACCTATATTGATCACATCACCAAATTCCATACAATTACAATCATTAACCACTTTTCATCAATTACCCATTAACCACTACTTATTAGCTAAGCAAGGATCATTAACTAGTTATTAGATTCCTAGCCATCATATAATTCTAGTCATCTATTACGAAATTATTCACCATATAGTCACTTTAATATCCAACACTACTTATCTAACCAACAATTATCACTAGCATCACTCACTAAGTGAATTCACATTTTACACTAGTTTCCACTTATCAACTAGTCTTTATTGGTCAATTAAACAATATCCATCACTAATCCCTTGTTATCATTAATCATTAACAACATCTCTTTATAAGTAATTAACACTCGTGGGCTACAACTTGTATCCAACTGTCAACAATCTACCCACATTACATATAAACAAGAATATACACATATGACCATACAATTTATATTCATAGGGCTAGCTTGACTAGAATCGGTAGATATACATATAGAAACATCAATAATCATCCTCCGGACTTTTCGATTAAATCATCAAAGTCACACTCCAAACATGTGGGCATCAATATAATTATCATAACGTCCTCTTTCCTTGTTGGGTATCAATATCATCATCGAAACTTCTGCATCCTTGTCGGGTATCAATATCAATATCACAAACTCCCCCGACCTTGTCACGTATCAATATCGTCATAATATGCTATTTATTATCAATATTAAAGAAAAATCCCCACAAGGGCTAAAGTAAATGACAAGCCTCACGAGGTCTAAAGTAAATGACAAGCCCTATGAGAGCTAAAGTAAATGAGCACAAAGGAAAAGTAAAGAAGAGAATACCTCCAATACTCAACATTCGTCTTCTATGTAAATTTATCAATAGATGAATATATATGACATGAGTATTACAATTATCATTTGGTTTCAAGAATAATTAGCCACATAATTTTCTATGTAGTCAATAAGAATTCCTTCTAGAATCATTAGTAACGTGATTCACAATATTAGAAATATGAAGGCTTTCTAGGATGGTTACTAGTTTGGTTACTTAACAAGAATACAACATGATTAATATCATAGGCCAATTTCCAAAACAATAGTTTAATTAATGCCCAAAAATAGACATGGGCTTAATTGATTGTATAAACCATAGTTACTCATAGCATTTACAGTAATTAGTCAACAAACCATATACATCACTTTTAATGTCATTACCATATTTATATTACTCAAATTGGCTAGAAGGTTTCCAATGGTGCATTTCCTAGGCATTTAGTAGCCGTCTAAGGTCATTAAGTGAACCACATGAATCCAAGCTTAAGGTGGATCAAGACCTACCTTCTAATTTCCCCAATATATTCTATGTCCCACTTCTACTTGGGATGAGGAAAAGGTATCTAAATCCATTCTTAGATTTATTAAAAGACACCAATAGTCCTAAGGTAAAGGTCTTTCCCTACATTACTCCTAATTCAACCAGAGTATCTAACGTACTTCCATTATTTAAACACTTGTATCAATTTTCCCATAATATGAATGACAAGGTCACTCAAATCTCAAGAGAGTAACTAAGGCATCCTCATGTTATCCATGAGACATACAGTCCAATCCCATAAGGTTCAAGCCCACAAGTCAAGCATTTAAATATATAAGTACAAGTAACCTAAATGATGAACCTAAACCAAAGTCTTACCATTTAGTAATCCAACACCAAAAACACCTCCCAAATCTAACAAGATCTTATAATTAAACTATAACATAGATCAATATAACAAGGAACAAGCTTAGCCTACCTCAAATCCAAAGAAATCTCATGAATTGATGAGTTTTCACTTTTTCTTTATGAGAAGCCTCTTCAAGGTAACAAGTTATCAAAAACACAATCTACAAATTACAAAAGGAACAATTATAGCCATATTGCACCATTATTCTTTGGGTCTAAAAATGACACCAAAAAACCCAAGTGGGTCCAACTTATGGGGAAAACATATTTTTCAGGTTAGCCCAATGTTCATACATATCTAAGGAGTCATAACACCTAAGAAATAGGTGAAGACTAAGCTTATTTAGGGATAAATCAAGACTCTAAGCTATTTGGGATTTTGGTGAAGAATTCAAGAAATTTAAGTATTAAATGGAAGGATTCATACCTCAAATTCATTGTTAATCACGAAAATACATGTTAAGTAATCTTTCAAGACTCAATTTAAGTTTAACACACCATTTTAGGATTTCTTGGTTTCTAGGATCGTTGAATATGCAAAAAACTCAACCCAAAGTGCTATTAAATGTGCATCCTAAATCCTTATGTATAGCAATCGCCATCAAGGAAAAGTGATTGCGCAACGCCAATCATGGACCCTCTTATGGTGGTTGTCATAGGGTGATCATGATGACCTTTCTACCATCGCGCCCCTCTCAGTACCAACAACCTTAGGAAATTTCAATGTTTTCCAATGACGACTTAGTATTCATTCTAGATCCGATATAAATAAATAAACTATGTAACCATAATAATTTCAGCATTCCGAAAGCATTGGCATAGTCGGATTTTCCATCAGAGGTTGTTTCGACCTAATATGGGTCCTATACATAAATGTCCAATTTTTCAACATTTTGACCAGTAGGTCGAAATGAGTTTGGGTGCATTGGGAATCGAACCTAAGGTCTTTCTTGCCTAAACTCATAATCTAAAGTTGCTGGCATAGTCAGAATTTGCATCCGAGATAATTTTACTAAATTCTTTGCTCAGTGGCCATTTGGAACCAGTGAAAACTTCTAAAGAGGGAATTGACTCTAATAAGCAAACAAACTACCTGGTAACCGAGTTATTAGTTCCAATAAGTCATAAATTATTTTGGGAAGGTATGCAAAACCTCTAAAGGTGAAAATAAGTGAAAATATAAGAAATGATGTTAAGGATCATTACAATATCCACTACTAAAGGAACTTTTATCCCCAAAAGTTAAAGATGAGAAAATACCTAAAGTATCCAACATGTGAGGATACTGGGCCCACATCTCATTCTCGATCTTCCATATGGCCTCCTCTAATGGGTGGTCCCTCCACTAAACCTTAACTCTAAGAATCTCCCTAGTACATACCCGCCACACATCACTAGACAAAATAAGCATAAGCTCCTCCACAAATGTCAAATGCTCATCAAGGTGGACTAGGTCCATCTAAGCACATAGGATGGGTAAGGAATATACCACTATAACATGAAGACATGGAAAGTTGGATGACAAGCAGCAAAATCTAGAGGTAAAGCTAACTTATAAGCTACCTTACCAACTGTATAAAGAATATCAAAAGAACCAATATATCGAGGACATAGCTTAACCATTCTCCATCATCTCATTACACCCTTCATAGGCGATACGTTGAGGAATACCAGGTCACCAATTCCAAATCTCAAGGAACAAAGCCTACTATCTGCATAGGCCTTTTGCCAACTATGAGTTGGTCTCAGCATATCCTAAATTACCCTGACTCTACCAATGAGTCTTAAAGAAAATTCGAACAATGGAGCCTAAACTCAAAAGTATAAAATTCGAACAATGGGGCCTAAACTCAAAAGTATTAAATCTCCCAATGGGAGAACATAATCTCCTACCATTCAATGCCTCAAAAGGAGCCCTTTCAATATTCCAATAATAACTATTTTCTTATACAAACTCTATCGAGGCTAAGTGTCAATCCCACTTGCCTCTAAAATAAATAATATATGCTCAGATAATATCCTTAAGTACCTTAATAGTTCGCTCAGACTAGCCATTGGTATGTGAGTAAAAGGATATACTCAAATTCACCTGAGTACCCAACTCCTCCTAAAATACTTTCAAAAACCTCAAAGTGAACATAAAGTCATGGTCTAAAAACATAGAAATGGGTACCCCATGCAAATGGACTATCTCTCGAACATATACATGGGCTAATCTCTTAGAATTAAAGGTTATTTAAATAGGAAATAAATATGCTTGCTGACTTGGTCATTCAAATGCCATCGGAACCAAGGAAAGTATGAGGCAAACTAATACTAAAGTCCATAGTAATCCGCTCTTATTTCCACCCGGGAATGGGCAACCTTTGAGTCAAATCATCAGGGCACTGATGCTCAACTTTTACCTACTGATAACATATGCAACAAGGTACAAAGTCTGCTACATCTCTCTTCATACCACTCCACCAATAGAATTGCATTAAATGTCAATACATCTTGGCAGTACTGGGATGAATGAAGTATCAAGAGCTCTGAGACTTATGAAAAATTGATGGAATCAAGTCACCAATCTGAGGAATACAAATATTACCATCAAATCACAAAATACCCATAAAATCAATAGTGTGCCTCCCAGACTCACCACTTAACACTTGATCCTAAAGGGAATGAAACTTTCCATTCTAATACTGATTATTAAGAATCTACTCAAATAGTGAGGTCCTTGCCTCCACATTAGCTAAAATCTTTCTAGGATCTGAAATATCAAATCAAACTATAAAATTGGCTGAGGACTGAATGTCTGATGCCAAAGGACTTTAAGAAACTAATATATAGGCCAAGATACCCATACTCACTGCGTTGAAACTCAACGTATCTGCTACAATATTTGCCTTACCTCGATGATACAAGATGGAAATGTCATAGTCCTTAAGATACTCCATCCATGTATGCTGTCAAGAATTAATCTCTCGATGGTTTATAAGATATTAAGGCTATGATGATTGGTGAAAATATGAGAATGCAACTTATACAGAGAATGCCTGCAAATCTTAAGCGCGAAGACTACTACTGCCTACTCTAAATCATGAGTGAACTAGTTGTGCTCGTGCACCTTAAGTTGGCTAGAAGTCTAATCAATAACATGACCCTAATGCATCAATACACAACCAACACTAACACTAGAAACATCATAGAATATGATGAATCCCTCGCATTCAATAGGAAGAGCTAACATAGAAGCTGACGTAAGAAAGCCTTGAGCTTTCCAAAGCTCAACTCACACTCCTTGGAACATAAAAAATGAACCTCCATGTGAGTTAATCTGGTCATAGGGGCTAAAGTAGTAAAGCCCTCAATGAAGCATCTATAATAACCGACAAACCAATAAAGCTATGAATATTAGTCAGAGACATAGTTCTAGCCTAATCATGAATCACTTCTATCTTAGATGGGGCCACCATAATACCATATATTGACACCACATGGCAAAGTTATATCACTGGCTCAAGACAAAACACACACTTAGAGAACTTGGAGAAAATAAAATGGTCTCTCAAAGTCTGGATCACGATCCTCAAATATTGTGGATGTTCCTTAATACTCCTTGAATAACCAAGGATGTCGCCAATGAACAAAATCATAAAGAAGTCTTGATAAGGCGTGAATACTCGATTCATAAAGTCTATGAATGCATCTGATGCATTAGCCAACTGTAATGCCCCAAAAATAAGTCATGGGATGCCACACAGTGCTCCTAACTGCAAGTAGTCCCTAGCTAAACCTAAAAGCTTGTAACTTATTTTGATGACTCAAATAAGGGTAATATAAGCATGGGTACACTAAAATACTGAGATAATACATGAAATGAACTGAGTTTAATAGCATGAAATGTCTAAAAGTACTTAATAAAGAAAAATCCGACGAACAAACCCTAAGAAATTGAAATGTATCTAATAGTCGGACAAGCCTCTAGTGCTACTACTAGAGAGTCGTTGGGTCAAACCCCCAGCTGACTCGAATTTTCTAACATAACTAAATAAACTAATCTGGAAAGCTGGAAATCTGAATAATTGGGTCCCCAAACTATGAGGATTCTACACTGTCGAGATATAGATAAAGATACTCACAGTCAATAACGCTAATGGAACTAAGCACCTGAACCTACATTAAGAGACAATATAGCACATAAACATATATGTGGATCAGTACTTTCGGAATGTATTGAGCATGTGGGGGTGAATGCATAAGTAGAAATAATATCTCTATGTTATCAAAAATCATAAAATATGCATGCTAAATGTAGATGACTCACATAAGCTAGAATATCTGAAAACTGAAAAAAATCATAACCATAGATAGTAAAACATACATCATAAATCTAGCGAATCATAATATTTAGTTCTGAAAGTTTTAGTTTTACTCATTCTGCTAGTGAAATACGTAGGACTGAAGTCAATTCCAACTTTGATTCATTTACGATAAGTATAAAGGGACTCATCTTTGTATCTGTAAACTAAAATCTGAAATCTCATAGATAATGACTTATGTAAAACAATATCCTATTAAAATCATGATCCTTTACAATTAGTTTCTAAAAGTTTTTCTGTCGTTCTTTTCTATTACAATTACTCTATTCCATAGGGAATTCTTTTAAAAACTATTCTATAAAGATTTGTTATTAGGGAGGTTATTCTAACCAATATACACTCTGTAAGATATCACAGTGTCCAACATCTTGTTCCCTTATGGGAAAATCTCACGTTGGGGATAGGTGTCATACTCTAGCCAAGAAGTATAACCTAATCTAAGTGATCACATTTGTATCTGTCATTCATATAGAAATGGAAATATTCTGAATAATTTGTATCTACGTTGGCTTATAGTTCTGGGGCATGTAAACATACCCAACTCGGCACTAAATACTACTCCCTTTGAATCTGTATGCTCATTCCATACAAAATCCACTTTAATGTTTGCATAAGGATTTATAATGAAAACTAGTTATGAATCTGTCTGATTTAAATTGTAATCAAAACTAATTTATTTTCTATAAATTGTTATAAAATTATAAAGTGGATTCCAAACTTAACTGAGAATCAAAATATCAAATCTTTTCTAAAAAAAAATCTAATTATGAGCTAGTCATGGGATACTTAAAACATCAACTTCTTAAAATATCTATACTTGTACTTAGGGATTAAAGCCCATGTTTCAAACTCATTTCAAACTGTAATAAAGTCATGCTCCATAATCAAAATCTTGAAATTCTTGCATAATTCTAGTCAAGATAGTGAAATTTAATTCTCAGTGTATATAAAATCATCTCACACGCATAAACATACAAAAGTAGAGAGATAATTTAACATTTAATCACTTGAAACATCAACATCTTCAAATAATGATAATTGGGTATGAACCCTAAACTGTAAATCATATAAATTCAACTTTGAAAACTAGTTTTTTTGCACAAGGGTGAAAGAGGATCCTTGTTCATAACCCCACATACCTTGCTTAATGAATTGAATGTAAAATCTTGAACTTTTGAATCTCTAAGTGTGTTATTGAAGCTTCTTCTTGAAGTTCTTGAACCCAAAACTTTGGATTATAAGCTTTATTAGAGTAGGAGGTATCGAATTGTTTTTTATTCTTGGAGTTAGGGTTTATTTTTTTGGAGAAGAATTAGATGAATAATAAAGCATCTTTGCTATTTGGGGCTAAAATTGTGTATTTTGGGCAGATTAGGGCGATGGTAAATGCCCCTATAACCCATCATTTAACACCTAAAAACTAGGCACCAAAGTAATTAGTGATGCGTCACATCACTCACTGTAATGTGATTAGCGATGCGTTGCATCGTCTATATCGATGCAGTCACCAATGCAGCTTGGCGATATAGCATCGAGGTTTAATTTTACCCAACCAAACATGCCTCAATCCTTCTCCAAAAATTCTAAAATTCACCCTGGAGGTACTATGGACTACCATGATCATGAAATGACTTAGAAATTGTCATTCCAAGGTCGAAAAAGTTGAGAATAAAGTCATCAAAGTTTAAAGGTCAAAAGTGAGACTAATTCTTCAACACTTAGCTAAAATTTTAGGTCCTAAGTCTCTAATGTGCCTATTTTGAGCTGAATTAAACTATAAAGAATACGGGGTATTACACCAACCCAAAGAACATCACCAAGAACCCATAATGTCCCTAGTGGGTCCTAAACTCTGTCTTTGGGACAAACTCAACACGAGTCCTCAATTGATGGTAACTAGACCACAAATCAATCTTAGAAAACACTGCTAGTCCCTAAAGCTTATCAAGAAAATGATCAATGTGATTCATACGATAACGTTTTTTCACCGTCACCTTATTAAGATGCCTATAATCAATGCAAATATGCATAGAACCAACTTTCTTCTTTACAAATAATATAGGGGCTCTCTATGGGGACACACTCAGTCTAATAAATCCTTACCAAGAAGATCCTGAAACTTAGAATTAAGCTCTTTAAGCTCCGTAGAATCCATATAGTAAGGTGCCATAGAATTAGGTTATATGCTAGGATCGAGGTCAATAGCAAGCTCAATCTCAATAACAGGGGAAATGGCAACTAGATCGGTAGGAAATATATGAGAAAACATACAAGCAACAGGAATAGTGATAAAAGTATGAAGAGAAAAAAAGAATACAAGGCATGGTCAAAGGCTCAAGCTTCGGAATTGGCAAGTTTTTAGAGCCTTTAAAGTCTTGTCAAGTTGAAGGAGGGGAAGGGAATCAATACACTCAAGAGGAGCCTCACTTGAAGGTCAAGAAAGACTTTTCACATTATATTCCAACACCCAAGAGGCGCCCTAAGTTAGGGCTACAATGGTCCTTTAAGACTCTCCTTTTACACTCCAAAGGAGCACCCTTCATTAAGGGTATTTTGGTCAAATTGGCATGTAATAGTATAAATAGACAAGTAGCATTCTATTTTCATTATATTTGAAGAATATTGGGAGATTTCTCTTTAGTTGTATTTCATAGTCTCTTAATTTAGGTAGAAACCAAAATTCAGAGTTTAATACAATTTATGGATTTCATTTGTGTTGAACATTTGGCAAGAAAGGTGTGCTTGAGGGAGTGTGAGTCCTTTAGGTCGCCTAAGAGGGTGGTTTGAGCTTACATTGGTGATGTGTGTTTGAAGGTTTGAAACACCTTATAGTGCTATTCATTGGTTGAAGTGGGGGTCTCTCTACTCTCTTTACTTTATGTATCTCTTCTTCATCTCTTTTCTTCTAAGTGTGTTATTTTTCTTTTTGTGTGTTTGCTGATTTTTTCTATCTAGTACCATTTTCGTCATTTTGATAGTCTTTAGGCTATTATTTGATATCAAATCCTTGTTTAGGATTGTTCCAACATCCCTCAATCCTTATTTTAGTGTTCTTATTTAGAAAATCTCAACAAAAAAGAGTTAGAAATCCAAAAATCTCAAAAAAATGGTATCTAGTTGTGTTGTGTTGTAGATCCGAAATTTAATACTTAGATCTACTAAATTTTATTTTGTTTTGCTGGTTTCTTGTACTAGATACGTTCTCTCTAGTACCTAGGGAATCTAGATCTACTTTTAGAGTGAAGTTTGGTTTAGTTTGAGCTAAGATCCACCATGGCTATGGAGTTTTGAAGCTTCTTGATCTATATCCGGATTTGGTCTTCTGATTTGGGCGTGTTTTGTGGCTGATTTTTAGTTGGTAGAGTTTGTTTTAGTCTAAGGAACCTAGATCTACAAGAAACTCATGATTTAGGGTTCATTTGCTTGTTGGTCAAACTTGGTCAACACTTGAATATTCATCTTGTTCATCCATCATCATCATATCTTAGTGAAAAATAATATTCAAAGTGTTTGTTTGTTCCAAAAGGAGGGAGGAAAAAGTGTGTGCTTGTTGTTTGTACAAGAATATTCCCTAGCATATTCTAAGTCTTCCAATAAGGAAGAGGGGACAAGGGGACAAGCAAGTACACTTGAAAGTACAAGGGGGGGACCAACTCATTTTGAATTTATTTAAAGCTCCAAAAATGCTTCAAAACCTTCCTTTTTTCCTTTAAAACCAAAATACTTTCATCCCTAAATAAGTGATTGGCCGAAAAAAAGATTTTGGGAATTGAGAATTTGAAAAAGTGACAACCAACCACATAGTGCCATATCATCACTTGTGATTAACCAAATTCATCTCTAAAATTAGATTTTCTTAGTTTCTAATTTTTATTCTAGTTTCTTAAAAGTTAATTCTATCCCTAATTAGTAAGCTAGTAAGTACGTACTAGTTTGGTAATTAGTTTAGAGTCCGTTTGTTTCGTGTTTTTGGTTTTTTTGTGCCATTTCTCATTTTTAATTTGTAGTGTTTTGTTGGTTCAAGTTCGTACATAACTTTATTTGAGTCATTTCAAACAAAGATCGATTCCCGACAAAAGGTTCTCAACACTCAAGTTACTTGTCAAGTATTGCCAATTATCCAATATTTGTGAAGTCAAGTGTGAGGTGAGGTTGAGTGAGAGTGTGGTGAGGCTTTTCTAACTAATTTTTTTGTTCATTTTGTAGGTGTTATCTTGCTGTTTTGTGGCTTATATTAGGTACATTTGAAATTGAATCCAAAGGTACCTCATCCCAACCTTTGGGAAATGATGCTTTAGGAGTCTTGGTGGCTCGGTTTAAGGCCTTTACCAGAGATATGGATGCTATTATGAGAGATATGAAGGGTTATGTAGGATCAATGAGGGGTTACATGACTAGAATAAAAGCAGGGGTTGATAGACTATGTCCACCAAACCCTTCATAATTGAACCAAGTTCAACAAAAGGGACTTGGTACTCAAATGCTACCCTAAAATCTAAACTACCAAATCCAAAACCCTATTAACCAAAGACCTTATCCTTCTCTCCAAATGACACAAAAGTGAAATCTCCCCATTCAAGTAGGAGAAGAAGAGGAGTTAAAAATAAAAGAGGTTGAGGATAAGCATCAATATTTAGAGAAAATGAGTGGATAAGTACAAGAAGAATTTAAAGAAAGAGGGAAAGGGAAAGGGAGGCCTTAGATTGTGATAAAGAAAAGGGGAAGACAACTTTGTTTGTAGGACTTTCCCACAAATGTCCATTGTTAATCTCTAACACAAATTATAGAACTTTTCCTAGAATTGATTATTATTATATGTAGGTTAAAGTTCCTAAGTTATCAATGAAGAATCAACAAGGAGTTTTGCACAAAAATAACCAAAAGACACCCTTGGCCAAGAACTCCAAAAGAGTGGACTGCCCTAGCCTAAACCAAGGTATCATTGCTACACCTTACATTCCTTTGAGATTAAATTATTGTTATATGACTTCTTATGAAATGGTCGCGAGTTTGTTTGAAGTAGATGTACATGTTCCCTTCCTTAGTAGCTTATTAGTTATGTACAATGATCAACATACTCTTAAGGCTACTCCATACCCTTCTTTGAGATTTAAATATTATGATGTACCCTCTAGTGTGTTGGTTTTTGGTTTGTGTGATATAGGAGTGCATGCTTCTTCTCTTAATATCTCTCTTAATTTGTACCATGATCAATGTGATCCTATGTATAGTCCACTACTTGAATATGTGAATCGTGGAATTGAAAGCCTTAAAGTTAGTGTTGATGCTTGTGATGTTGGTCTTGTGAATGAGCATGGTCCTTTGAACTTGTGTGATTAAAGCCATGAAGTTAGTATTTTTCAAGGTGACCATGTGTATGCCAAAATTGGGTGTAATGCCTTAGAAATTTATGATTTTGATCCTCAGGTGAAAAGGGTAGGTAGTTATGGACTTGACCCATGTCTACTACATCTCTTTGACCCCAGGGTACTTGTGAGGTATTGGAAGTGTATATTTGGTTCATTCTCATTATCTTTTACTATTGATGCTATTCACTTCTTTGGTATCCTTTATGCTAAGCTTTTCATATCGAATACCAAGGATATGTGGGTGTATGTCAAGTGTGAACCACCTTGGAGTGATGGACCTTGTGTCGCTAAGGTAGTTTTTCTAATCCGTAGGTCCCCAATTTTGAATATTTGTCTTCCCTTGGAAACATGTACCAAATATGTTTGTTTCGGCTTATGTTCCTCATTACTTGATATTTTCTTTAAGGGTGTACATTATGATGTTAGTGGTCAGATGTTCTTACTCCTTACAAAAGATGGTTGGTTGTATTCTAAGAGTGTACCCTCATGGCATGTTTACCTCACTTATGGTACTAATTGCTAACCCTCTTATCATGAGGATTGTGTGTTTGTTTTCCCTCCCTTTGGTTTTGAAAGGTTTGAATTTAAAGACAAATTCCTTTCAAGATGGAGCGGATGATACAAGCATAAAGATCACAAAAGAATACAAGGCATGGTCAAAGTCTCAAGCTTCAGAATTGACAAGTGTTTTAGCCTTTTAAAGTCTTGTCAAGTTGAATGAGGAGAGAGGAATCAATACACTCAAGAGGCACCTTACTTGATGGGAAATAAGGACTTTTCATATTATATTCCAACACCTAAGAGGTTCCCTAAGTTAGGCTACAATGGTCCTTTAAGACTCTGTTTTTACACTCCAAAGGAGCACCCTTTGTTAAGGTTATTTTAGACAATTGCCATGTATTAGTATAAATAGACAAGTAGCATTCTATTTTCATTATCTCTGAAGAATATTGAGAGATTTCTCTTTAGTTGTAGTTCATAGTCTCTTAGTTTAGGTAGAAACCAAAATTGAGAGTTTAATACAATTGATGGATTTCATTTCTATTGAACATTTGGCAAGAAAGGTGTGCTTGAGGAAGTGTGAGTCCATTGGGTCACCTAAGAGAGTGGTTTGAGCCTACATTGGTGATGTGTGTTTGAAGGTTTGAATCACCTTCTAGTGCTATTCATTGGTGGAAGTGAGGGTCTCTCTACTTTACTTTATGCATCTCTTCTTCATCTCTTTTCTTCTAAGTATGTTGTTTTTCCTTTTTTGTGTTTGCAGATTTTTCCTATCTAGTACCATTTTAGTGTTTCTGATAGTCTTTAGACTATCACATAGAGTCAAGCAACTGACTCTCTACATGAGTATCACAAATATAAGCGATATTAGATTTGCAACCCCTCAAAATAAGTCTCCTAGAACAAACATTAGAGATAATCCATGTCGGCTCGCAGCTAATCACTCCCTGCCACACGACTTGGGTTCGCCAGAAATGGCTTAGGTAACGGTCTTGGAAAAATAATCCATGACCGCATGATGGTGGGATAACAAGTCCATGCCCGGAATCACATCAAAGCCCAGCATATCAAGAATAATAAGGTCAGCACAAGATCAACATTGCTATCTGTCATAACACATGATATGAATACTCAATCCACTACTAGAGAATCACAAACGAGAGTATATATGTGCAAACGCATGGATAATAAATCACTAGTCAATTCCAACCATAGTGCATAATAAGCAAATATATACGAATAAATGGATATATAATCAAATAAATCAAGATATGACTTGTGGCACACCACAATCCTACCTGTAACTACAACATCTAAAGTTTCAACCTTGGGTCTAGACGATATTGCATATATCTAACCACGCCCTCTACCTAGATGGGTACCTGATTGACCTCATATGTTTCCCTCTTGAGAACCTCCTTAAGTATCCAGGTAACCACATTTGTGACCATGAGAACTACCTCTACCTAAAGGGTGAACTTCTCTAATAGGGGTATCACCCTGAGTTGAAACAACCATCGCCCCACGACTAGGGAAATCTGACAAATAAAAACAAAATTGTCCACAAGTAAAATAGGAAATCTGAGCAGAACTAAAACAAATACATCTGAATGACCCATAATAACCATCACATCTAGACTAACCCATTATAATACCACATATTTATCAAGCTTAACTTAAATCTCAGTTCATGAGTTATCCGATATAAAAAAATTTAAATACTCAGTATTTTTAAGTTTAGAGCCTGCCATTGCGTATAAAATTGAATTAACTTTCCAATAATATAAAATTCTCCTAAATCTGATAATCGAGTAAGAAGTTATGGCTATTTAAAATTTCAGTCGTAAAACACCGTTATTCAGGCCTGTAGCGCATCACGGAGTATGTAAAAATGGTAACTGTCAGTTTTCATTGAGGTACCACAATACCGGTGTGTCGCACCACCAGCTAATTTCCCAATTGTCAAAATCCAGTGTTGCTCTATGATATTGGTGCGTCGCACCAACGACCCAATCCATAATTATCAATTTCAAAAATTGCAACGCGATTCCACCGTGTCGCGCCACCAGCCATATTCCCAGTTGTCATTTTCTTGTGGCTTGGCATGATAGTGGCGCATCGTGCCAAGTTCTCAAAAATGGAATTTTTCAGTAACTATTTTAAATTATTCCCAGGGGTAATTGGGTATTTTTCCATGACCCAAGTTAGCCTTTAACATGTAAATTATCCAAAATTAACATAGTTGCATCATTATTATTCAATTTTTCCCAAATCAAAGGCATTATCTCTCAAGAAAACAAACCCTAACATCAAGAACAAAGATAAAAACTTAAGAATTTATTTAAGCTCCTTCAAGAATTAACTTTCCAAGGTATGTTAGGTGTTCATCTATGGGTTTCTTTCACCCATAAAGTCCACAAATCAATTTTTAAAACTTCAAGAGTTATGATTTGTGATTTCCATGCTTGGAATTGAATGTATTCGTGATTATGATATTAATTGGGATCTAATGCATGTTTAATTATAAGTTCACATGAAATTTAGATAGATATGTGGTGAATTATATGAATTGCATGCTTAACCCTTGAATTTGAAATTGAATGTTGTATTCATGATTACATGTGTTGACCATCATCATATAAAATACTCCATTCTCCCTATGTGTTTGATAAAATTCTTTTGTGAATTAGATAGTGGAATCTTGGCATGTCATTATATGGTCCCAATAATGTACAAGTTTATTCCCTACAAACGTTTGTGAAAAACCTTTATGAATGAATTATGGACAAGTGTACATTGTTGTATATCTCAAGATAAAGCTATGCTTTATTTTTTATGCTATCGAGTCCTGGGGGTATCTAATACCCGACAATTTAGTTGTTTACCTAGAGCCAATGGTAGTTACAGAATAGCCCTAGTTCTACCACGATTAGTATTACTCTCAGTCAGTTACAGAACTCAGTAGAACCCAATCAGTTACAAAACTTAGGAAAATGCAGTAAACTTAATATTAGTTCAGTACAGTTCAGTATACTCAGTTCATTGTCTTTCAATTGGGAGTAGGATTTAACACCGAGTAAACCCAAGTATGGGGTCCACCTTCCAGAAGAGGGTGTGATCCATAAAAGTAATCCTTGTGTTCCAGAACTACATAGCCACAACGTAGGTTGAGCCATCAAACCTACAAGTTGAGAGTTGATGAGGTGTTTTACCCTGTCAGATGAGGGTTCCACCATTATCATTAGAGTACCTTCTAGATAAGGGTAACTCTCAGCTTGTCTTTACCCATGGCATGGTACTGACACCCTTCCAACTGGAGTCATAGGTTGGACCCCAACTCAGTTACCTGTGACCCCAAATCAGTTATCTTATCTTATTTAGGGCATGTCGATTAGATGATTACCTCCTTCAGTCTCAGTTTCAGTCATCAGAATAGAACTTAGTTCAATTCTATAGATTCAGGACTGTCAGATACGGTCAACAAGTATTAGTAACTTCAGATATAAGTTACTCAGTATCAGAAATCAGGACATTGCTTTACATAAGCTTAGTCACAATATTTATTTATATGAACAGTAGCGCATACTAAGTATTTAAAGTAGTATCAGTTATCCATGTACTCTCATATTCAGTTACTCTATATCATACGGTCAATTATTGTTCATGCATATGAACCCTTACATTCAGCCTTACCCCATCTAGCATACCAGTACATTCCACGTACTAACACATACTCTTTCTTTATGTTATACTGTCTCATATAATAGGTTCCAGCTCTCAAGTTCCCGACCGTGCATAACTAGATTCAGATTCAGCAAGCATATCAGATTTAGCAGTGAGTCCTAATAATTCAAGGATATTCTTTTATTTCTTTATTTTAGTAGACTCAGTATTTCAGTAAATGGAGTTAGTTGGGGGATTGTCCCATCCATTCCACTTTCAGGCACTTTTAGATTAGAGGCTTTTCAGAATAGAGTTCAAACAGTATTAAGTTTTACATATTGTTATTTTAGTTGATAAACTTTATCAGTTTACAAATTTTAAACCTTATGGCATTTTAACCTATTATTCTACATTTGATACAGTATCATGTTTTAGTGCTCATAGAAAATATTAGTCATGGATTAGTTTGTGGTCCTTTAGGGTCGTAAGCACTATGTAGCATCCGGTGTACAAACTAGAAGATATGATAAGAGCATGAATTGTCAATTTTAAGGATAGGTGGGATGACCACCTTTCTTTCATTGACTTCGCATACAATAACAACTATCATTCCAGTATTTGGATGGCTCTATTTGAGGCTCTCTATAGTAGGAGATGTAGATCTCTAATTGGCTGGTTCGAGGTAGGTGAGGCCATAGTAGTAGGTCCTAACCTAGTATTTGATGCCTTCTAGAAGGTTCAGTTTATCAGAGAAAGACTTAGGGCTGCCCAAAGACAACAAAAATCATATGCAGAAGTGCAGAGAAAGGATCTCGAGTTTGAGATCGATAATTTTTTGTTCTTGAAAATCTCTCCCATATAGGGGGTAAAGAGGTTCGACAAGAAAGGAAAGCGCAGTCCTTGATATGTCATCCCCTAAAGAATTCTTAGTCATTTTAGAAATGTGGCTTATGAAATCGAGTAGCCTTCATACGTAGCTTCATTGTACCCAATATTCCATGTATCCTTGCTAAAGAAATGCATTGGTGACCAAGCACTAATAGTTCCCTTAGAGGTTGTAGATATTTAGAAGGATCTCTCTTTTGAAGAGGTTCCAGTCCAGATCCTCGATCATGAGATTCGCAGACTGTGGAACAAAGAAGTTCCATTAGTCAATGTGCTTTGGCAGAATAAGTCTATAAAGGGAGCTACTTAGAAAGCAAAAGCAGATATGCGGACCAAGTATCCTCACCACTTCTCCACCACCTCAGAAGCTGCTTAAGGTAACAGTCTTCTTTAGCTTTAATCAGTTCCATGTTCAACTATAATTATAACTTGGTATCCATTACCATTGCATATTTAGACATGGATTCATGAATCAGTTTAGTCATGTACTCATGCATCAGATAATCATGTTCAATATGAATACCCAGTTTATTAGTAGACTCAGTCATGTATTCCATGCATCATATATGAATGTTCAGTGTAAAAGATCAGTTTGTCCGTAGCTCAGTAATGTAGTCGTGTATCAGATATATATGTTCAGTGTGTAAACTCAGTCTATCGCTGTCTCAGCTTAATCAATCTCATTCTAGTATGAATGATCCCAAGGGGGAGATATTGTAATACCCCATATTTCTCAAGCTTAACTTAACTCTCAGTTCATGATTTATCTAATATAAAAATTTTCAAATACACAGTATTTTTTTAGTTTAGAGCCTGCCATTGTGTAGAAAATTAAATTAGCTTTCCAACAATATAAAATTTGCCTAAATTCGATAATCGGGTAAGAAGCTATGGCTATTTTAAGTTTAAGTCATCACACACCATTATTCAGTCCAGTAGAGCATTACAGAGTATGTCAAAATAGCCACTGTAAATTTCCAATAAGGTACCATGATACCGGCGTGTCATGCTACTAGCTAATTTCCCAATTGTCAAAATCTAGTGTTGCTTCGCGATATTAGTGCATCGCGCTAAGGAACCAATCCACAATTGTCAATTTATAGTATTGGAATGTGATTCCACCACATCACGCCACCATCCATATTCCCAATTGTCATTTTCTAGTGGCATGGCGCGATAGTGGCGTATCGCGTAAGGTGCCCAAATTGGGAATTTTTTAGTAATGATTTTAAGTCATTCCCAGGGGAAATTGGGTATATTTCCATGACACAAGTCAGCCTTTAACATATAAATTACCCCAAATTAACCTAGTTACATCATTATTATTCAATTTTCCCCAAATCAAAGTCATTCTCTCTCAAAAAAACAAACCCTAACTTCAAGAATCAAGATCAAAACTCAAGAACTTCTTCAAGGACCGTAAAGAATTAACATTAAAAGGTATTTTAGGTGTTCATATATGGGTCCCTTTCATGCATAGAGTCCAAGAATCCATTTTTAAAACTTCAAGATTTATAATTTATGATTTCCATGCTTGAAGTTGAATGTATTCGTGATTATGATAGCAATTGGGATCCAATGCATGTTTAATTAGAATTTTCCATGAAATTAAGATTGTTATGTGGTGAATTATTTGAATTGCATACTTAACCCTTGAATTTGAAATTGAATGTTGTATTAATGATTACAAGTGTAGACCATCATCTTGCGAAATACTCTATGCTCCTCAAGTGTTTGCTAAAATGCTTATGTGAAGTAGATAGTGGAATATTGACATGTCATTATGTAGTCCCAGTCATGTACAAGCTTATTCCTTGCAAGTGTTTGATGAAATGCCTTAATAAATGAATTATGGACAAGTGTACATTGTTGTGTATCTCAAGATCATGCTATGCTTTATTTTTCATACTATCCAGTCATGGGGATATTTAATACCTGACAATTTAGCTATTTATCTTGAGCTACTGTCATTTACAGAATAGTCTCAATCCTATCAGGATCAATAGTTCTCTCAGTCAGTTAAAAAACTCAGTAGAACTCAGTCAGTTACAGAACTTAGGAAAATTCAGTAAACTCAATATCAGTTCAGTCCAATTCAGTATACTCTATATCATGCAGTCAGTTACTGTTAATGCATATGAACCCTTACATTCAGCCTTACCCCATCTAGCATACCATTATATTCCACTTAATGATACATACTCTTTCTTTATGCTATGATGTCTCATATAATAGGTTCGGACGCTCAGGTTCCCGACTGTGCATAGACAAATTTAGATTCAACCAACATATCAGATTTAACAGTGAGTCCTCATCATTCGAGGATATTCTTTTATTTCTTTATTACAGTAGACTCAGTATTTTAGTAGATGGAGTTAGTTGGGGGATTGTTCGATCAACTCCACTTTAAGGAAGTTTCAGATTAGAGGTTATTCAAACTAGAGTTCATATATTATTCAGTTTTATAGATTTTTATTTCAGTTGATACACTTTATCAGTATTTACAGATTTTGAACCTTATGGCATTTCAGCCTATTATTCTACATTTATTATAGTATCATGTTTCAGTGCTCACAGCAGATATCAGTTATAGGTTAGCTTATGGTCCTTTAGGGTTGTAAGCACCGTGTAGCGTCTGGGGTAAAGACTCGGGGCGTTACACCTATATATGAACCTCTTAAAGACTGGTCCTTACACTTACCAAGGTGACCACTACCACTAGACTTGTATTTATCAGAAATTGCAGAGCTACCTTAATTGGTGACTTGGCTAACACTGAGGCTGAAAAGATGTATGTAGAGAATACCCAACATAAGAACTATCACCTCTAAATCAGGAACTACTATGGCTCTCATTGTACCTACCTTGAATTCTAGGCTTCTTATCATAGACCTCAAGACCCTCACAGTGCATCCTATCCATCACCCTAACAAAAATCAAAACTAAACTCTAAGTAGACATACTAATGGGGAGTCTCTACCCTCTATCAAAGCAGCAAACTCTCTCATACTTAGTGTCCAATATAATATTTTCATGCCTGGCAAACTCATAGAAATGTGCCTTATCCTCAACAACTGTCGTTGAGCCCTTTCCTAATTTGGAAAAATGATCCCTTTAAGGTTGTGCGACATATACTTCTCAAAGAATATCACAGAGAATTAAGTCCAAGACAAGGAAAAAAGTCCAGATGGTCAAGAATTCATAAAACCTCTCCACTAATGAAGAGAAGACAAATCCAACATAAATGTAGTGCAATCCATAGAACGAGTCTCAACAAAGTCCAAACCATGAAGCCTTTCCCCACAAGTAGTGAGAAACTTATATGCATCCTCGACTAAGGCACTAGAAAATCTAGGCAGATCCAACCTCAAGAATTTACCCAATATCTCGTCCTACTCAGAGGACAGAGCAGGTTGATCACAACTGACTGAACAACTATAAGTTGAACAACTTTTAATGCAGAGGGAAGCTCAACTCTAGGATCCACTACTACAAGTTACTACCATGCCTCAGTTGTACTCTGATCAGTAGATTATGCACGATATGATGAAACACCACAAATAATCCTCAAAATTTTAATAAAGGAATCTTTGAGCAATGAAGAGGGAACAAAACCTGGTAGAATCGAGGCTGATCCTTGGCCCACCGCTAACTGTGGAGGAAGAATATCTTACTCAGGTGCAGTAATAGGATCTATGGAAGGTGGATTATTCTAGTCCCTAGTTGGGGACACATCAAGAGGCTATTCTCGACATCTAGGTCATACATGAACATGGGTATGGATCATTAGCTCAATCTCAGGACCCTCATCTAATGTAAAGGTTGCACGTGTCCTAGACATTTGCAAAAATATTAAAGTAATGGGAATATTCTACAAACCAACACAGATTCTTAGAACGATACAAGTGAAAGTAAAAAGAGCTCCAAAGAATACCAAATAGCCTCCTAAATATAGGAAACAGACATCAACAATCTTATGTACATGACTTTACTAGCCACTTGCTCTTGTACCAATAATATCCATGAAACCTAGGCTCTGATACCAATTTGTCATGACCCAATTTATAGGTCATGATGGAACCTACTAAATCCCGCCACTAGGTAAGCCGATACCATAACTCGGTGCTAGCACAATGGGTTTATCTGGTAAGAATTGAAAACATAGGGAAACTTTTATGAACATAAGTTAAAATATAAACAGTGTTCTGACATAGATAAACAATCATCATAAAACACCAATCCCATAACCTAGTAAAGACAGTACAAGAGCATCTAATGCCAATAATACAACTCAAAAGATTTCCAATATAGTACATATATTTGTCTCAAATACTAAATACCGAATATAAAAGATAGATGCAAAATGGATGACTCGAACTCCGTGTGCTCACACTATCTCTGAAAGATCAACCCCACATGAACTCAAATCAATGATGACAACTAGTACTCAAATTTGCACCAAAAAGGTATAGAAGTGTAGTATGAGTACCAAAATAATAGGTACTCAATCGGTATTATCAGGCAATTAAGATAAACTATGATATAAAGATTATATAATGCGAGATAATCCTATGAAAGTAAAGATATAGTATTGAACCTTAATCATCTCTATCATTACTGTATATAATAAGTAAATAATCCTAAATGATAGTATAATATATGGCAACAACACATACCAATATCATCGTGCATAAGAAATAGATTCGGAACCATAACGCATCACAAGGCATACACACAAGCAATTGAAAATAACAACTTGGTGCCCATACACAAATTGGTGCATATAGTAAAGAACTCATCACCAAATAGCATACTATGGGAGAGTACACCCAAGAGAGATAATAATAAGGCATTTAACCAACAACATATCCAAGTCTCTCTATTATTAATCCTATTCATATTTATCATCAATTGGTCATTTTACCAAACTTCCATTTATTACGAACATTGACCACATCAGAATATTCCATACTATTACCATCGTTAGCTACTTATCATCAATTACCCATTAGCCACTACTTATTAGCTATGCAAAGATCATTAAATAGTCAATTAGTTTCCTAGTCAGTATATAATTATAGTAATGCATTAGGAAACTATTCACAACATAGCCATTTTAATAGACACACTACATATCTAACATACACTTAACACTAACATCACTACTAAGTGAATCCTCATTTTACTATACTTTCCATTTATCAACTAGTGTGTATTAGTCAATTAAAAACTATCCATCACTAATCTCTAGTTATCATTAATCATTAACAACCCTTCTTTTATAAGAAACTAACAATAATGGGCTACAAATGGTATCTAAATGTCAACAATCTACCCACATAACATCTAAACAAGTATATACAGATATGAGCATACAATTGTCTTTCATAGGTCTAGTCGTACTCAAGTCAGTATATGTACACATAGTCACATCAAAATAAGCCCCCAGCCTTGCCGAGTATATAATCATAGTCACACTTCAGCCTTGTTAGGTATCAATAATGATCATAACATTCTCCAACCTTGTTTGGTATCAATATCATCATCACAAATTCTCCGACCTTTCCCGATATCAATATCATCATCACAAATATCCCCAGCCTTACTGGGTATCAATATTATCAGAATATATAATTTAATACCTATATTAAAGAACAAGCCACATAACTAAAGTAAATGACAATCCCCATAAGGGTTAAAGTAAATGACAAACCGCATGAGAGCTAAATTAAATGAACGTAAAGAAAAATTAAAGATAAGCATACCTCCAATACTCAATATTCATCATCCATGTCAATTTATCAATAGATGTATACAAGTGACATGAGTACTAAAATTATCACCAGGTTACAAGCATTATTAGCCACATAACTTCCGTGTAGTCAATCATCATGCCTTTTAGAATTATTAGTAACATGATTCACAATATTAGCAACATGAGGGCTTTCTAGCATGTTTACTAGTTTGGTTACTAAAAAAGAGTACAACATGAGTAATAGCATAGGACAAAGTCCAAAACAATAGCTTAATTAATGACACATTATAACATAGACATGGGCTTAATTGATAGTATAAACCATTGTTACTCATATTATTTACGATAATTAGTCAATAAACCATATACATAACTTACAATGTCATTACCATAATATAATTACTCAAATTAGCCAAATTATTTTTAAAGGACCATTTCCTAGGCATTTAGTAGCTATCTAAGGTCTTTATAAGAACTACATAAACCAAGCTTATGGTGGGTCAAGAACTCCCTTCTAATTCCCCAAATAATTTCTAAGTCAAACTTCTACTTAGGACTAGGCTAAGGTATCCAAATATATTCTTAGATGTATAGCAAGCCACCATATTCCTGAGGTAAAGGTCTTTTCGAACATTACTCGTAATCCAACCATAGTATCTATGGTACTCCCATTAATGTAAGCACTAGGGTCAACTTGCCCAGAACAAGAGTGACAATGTCACTCACATCCCACTAGAATAACTAAGGCATCATTATGTTAGGCAAGAGATATGAAGTCCAATTCCCTAAGGTTCAAGACTATAAGTCAGGCATTTCAATCTATAAGGTCAAGTGACATAAATGTAGAAACTCAACCCAAGACTTACCATTTATTAATCCAACACCTAAAACACCTCCTAAATCTAACAAGATATCATAATTATGCTATAACATAGATCTATCAAACAAGGAATAGTCCTAACATACCTCAAATCAAAAGAAAGATAACAAAATGCTCAACCTTTGCTTTTTCTTTCCAAGAAGCTTCTTCAGGGTGCAAAGATATCGATAACAAAATCTACACATTCTAATGAGAATATTGATATACTTATAATACCATTATACTCAGGTTCCAAAAACCCCAATTGGGTCACGCCTATGGATAAACTATTTCCAAGGTGAAACCAATGTTCATACACCACCAAGGATTTATAACCTAAAATAAATAAGTGAAGACTAAGTTTATATGGGGCTAAATCAAGCCTTTAAGCTATTTGGGCTTTCAGTCAAGAATTCAAGAAATTAAGTATTAATACCTCAAATATATTGTTAATCATGAATATATATGTTAATTAAGCTCCCCAAGACACTCCCAATAATGAATTTTTTGTTTCACACACCATATTAGAGTTTCTTGGTGATGTGGGGTGTATTTATGCATTCTAGCATTACTGTTCTAGTCTTTTTAACCTTGTTTTGAGAACAATTCATGTCATTTATGTGTTAATATGATATAAATAAGAATTTAAATATCCAAGTATGTGATTACAATGTTCAATGTGTTTTCCAAACAAGTTTGTACTTAACTGAGTCATTTAGAGTTCAACCCAGAAAACTAGTGTAACTAGCTATTACTTAATTAGTGATACATTCATCCCAACAGGCATAAATCAAGATTATGTGAGGATGACACTTTTTTCCTTTTCTCTGTTGGGGGAAGAAAAAAAGTGGTTGGCTGCGGAATCAGCAAATTCAATCACTTTATGGGATAATTTGGCCAGAAAAAATTATAATTTGGTTCTTCCTGTCTGGTATGACTGCGAGACTTCACAGAGAGATAGTAAGATTTAAACAGAAACCAAATGAAAACCATTAATATGATTGGGAATGCTTCAAGGTCCTTTTTTGAGATTGTCCACACCACCAACAGTCCAATAAGGTACTTTCTCATACTTTTGTAGAAGCACTTGATCACAATACAAAGATTTTGCTAGATTCAGCCACAGGTGGTCAAGCATTTCAGCTAACTTATGATGAGTTGTACATATTATTAAATCGCATAGCACAAGGAAATCCCAAGTGGCATTAAGATTCTAGAAGTGCCACAAAAAGAATTGCAGGTGTATTAGAGGTAAATCAGTTTACTGCTTTATTAGCTTAGGTTGAAGAATTGAAAAATATGATAAACACTCAGTTCAGCTACCTGAAAATAGGATCTACATAGTATACTGTAGTAGTTAATGCAATTCATAAAACTAGTGGTTAGTGTGAGGTATGCGGAAATAGTGGCCATTCTGCGGCCATGTGTGCATCCAATACATAATTGGTGATGTATGTAGGCAATGTTCAAAGGACAAATTATGGTAATTCCTACAACATGAAGTGTCATACTCATCCATAGAATGCACAACAATAATAAATTCAGCAACCACAGGCTTTACCAAATCAGTCAACGAGAAATATTGAAAAGATCAATGAAACAAATCTTAGCTGGTCAAACATAAATGGATGCCGATATGAAAAATCAAAAGGAAGAATTAACAAATCAGAAAGTGGACCAAAGAATCCTAGAGTTGCAGTTGGGCAGTTACAACAAGAATTAAATACTAGGCCTCAAGGTGGTCTGCCAGAAGATACAAAAATCTAATAGCAATCACTTTGAGGAGTGTCATAGAGCTTCAAGGAGAACCTCTAAAGGTAACTAAGGAGGTAGATGTATATTTTACTCCCCCAGAGGTAAATGATAAAGTTTTAAAAAAATTTAGAAAGTCTGAGTACTCTAAACAAAAAGTAGCTGAAGAAGTGAAGAAGATTCCACCACTTCCTTTCGCTCAGAGGCAAATAAAAGCAAAGTAGGATGCCATGTTTAAGAACTTCTTTACCACATTTAGAGATATTCAAATTAA
Source organism: Capsicum pubescens (assembly GCA_030864215.1). Classification (NCBI taxonomy): domain Eukaryota; kingdom Viridiplantae; phylum Streptophyta; class Magnoliopsida; order Solanales; family Solanaceae; genus Capsicum; species Capsicum pubescens. The sequence continues at coordinate 139,210,998 of CM061545.1, forward strand.
CCTACCTTTGTTAGATATTTTACAGTGTATGCCCACGTACACCAAGTACTTGAGGGATGTGGTTGATAATAAGGTAAAATTGTAAAATATGGAGGCAAGAACACTCACTGAGTAGTGTAGTTCGGTAGTCACTCAACAGATGTAGAAAAAGATTAATGGACTAGGTAAGTTTACTCTTCCCATTCAGATTGGTAACAATGAGGTGGTGTAGGCACTTAGTGATTTAGGTGAAATTATCAACTTGATGCCCCTATCTTTGTTAAACACATTGGGTTTGGAGAAGCCTAGATCGAGCTTTGTACTATGCAGTTAGCAAATGGGACCATATCCTATCCCAAAGGAGTGATTGAGGTTGTGCTCATAAAGGTTGGTAAATTTATTATTCCTTTTGACTTTATTGTTTTAGATTTTCAAGTAGATGAATAGGTACTAATCATCTTGGGACATTTATTTTTAGAGATGGGTAGAGCTTTTATTGACGTAAGAGATGGCATTCTAAAAATGAGATTGGAGGATGAAAAGGGAGTATTTAAAGTCTACAAACTGCAAAACATGCTATCCCACTATAAGGATTTATGCATAATTACTGTTGTTTAAGGGGAAGAGTGTAGAGTGGTTAGCCCACCAAAGACCTCTTTTGACACCCTTATTAAGTAGTTCGAGGGTTCAATACTACTGCTTCCAAATATGATAAAGGTTGAAGTTGAGAGAGATATTGACCTTTGGAGTGCAAACTCAAATGGTTAGAAATGAATGAGAAAATGGCTCCCAAGGGGGATTAAAAAAATGAAGGAATTTGGTTGAGTTGAGTTGGGTCGTGTTGTGACACTAAATTAGGCTCTTCTTGGGAGGCAACCCAAGTTATGTAGGTATGTTTTATTTTTTGTTTTAAGTTTTTATTTCACGTGGTTTTTGTTTTGTTAAGTCACAGATTGATGGGAAGTCTGAGTACCAAAAAACTAAGCTAAGGAGCATGGCAAAGACTGAGTGTGGGTTCCACGAACTATCTTAATATTTAAAATATGTTACTTGTTAGGCCTAGAGACGTCGGTAAGTATTTTTGTCTCTTAATTTTAAGTTCACTTTGGGGAGAAAGTATATTTTGAAGTGTGGGGTGGGGAAATTCCCAATTTTCGGCTAAATTTATAAAAATTGTGTAAGATATTCTTGATTGGTGCTATATTCTTGGTTGGTGCTATTTTTTATTACAAAGTTCAAGTGTTCTAGTTGTGAAAGCATGTTGTTTGTGAGAATTTCTACTTTTGAGACTCCCATGTTACCACTGTAGATTATTCTTAATCCACTAATGCTAACTACCCTTAACTTATAGATATTTAGTAAGTTAACCCATTTTCTTGTTCAACACCATTTGTAACAAAACAAGGATGAACATCAACAATGTAACATATAATTTAGGAATAATTTCAATATTATACCATAACAACAATTTCCAACCTATTTATCCAGGTCTTATCAATTTTATCAATTAAGAAAACATGATCGAAGGCCTAAGAATGCAATCTATATCTTGCTTATGCTTTCTAATCTATGTCTAAACTACTCAGTTTACCTTGATTACCTAGACACTAAGTAGTTTCTATAGAGGTATGTATGTGAGTTTTGGCTTTGTGAAGATGATTTTTGATGTGGAATTTAGCAGAAAACCATTGTTTTTTCCTATAAATATGGAAATACCTCTTCTCTATTTCTCTGGACCAAAAAGTAATCGTAGGATGGTCTTTGAGTGAACCTTATACATTTACAAGTAAAGAAGAGAAAAAAAAATATAATAACTCGTACCTAGAGTTTATGGTTCCATTATCTACTATATCGGCCTACCATCTATATATAGATGACATCAGCCCAACTAAAATTACAAATTCTAAAATTTTAAGTTGCACATCCAACTATAATTTGAGATCATGTTTTCAAAATTTTCTGCAACTGTATCCTTAAAAAAGGTATCTTTAATTAATGATGAAATAAGTCGTTATTGTTAAGCTAACAGAATGGTAAAGCTAGAAGTAGGTTATGAATTTTTGAATTTTTTAAAACTGGACTATTTCATAAGGGAGACTACACTTATTTTTTAAAGGTAATTTGCGTCTTATAGTTGTTTTTATTCTTTTGCTAATTCTTCTTCTTCTTGTTTTTTTTGTTTGCTTCTTCTTCTTGTTTTTCATGTTTTGCTTCTTTTCCTTCATTGTAACCTCACTGATGGGAGGGACTTCTATATTTTTTTTATTTTTTGCCATTACAGTACTATTTTGTTTTTTCCTCATAGTACTATCATTTTATTAGTAGGCTATTGATTTTCCATGGTTGCATGGATCACTCGATGCTTAAAATAAGGAAATTATGTAGGAACTTACGTATTCTTGTTGGATATGATGTGTGTTTGTGTTTATTTTACAGGAAAACATGGTTTGAAACAAAGAATACCCAAAAGGGATGAAGAGATGTTAAAATAGGAACTCACTAGTCAACCAACTAATAGTGGGTAAAACCTACTAATAGTTGTAGAAATACAAATCGTGGGTAGAACTTCTAATAGTAGGTAACACCTACTAATCATGAGAAATAGTAGTAAGTTGAGATTTTAAAAGTGGTATACTGAGTCTTATTTTTACTAGTCCACACACAATTAGTAGGTACAATGTATTAATCGTGAGTTACATTAGTACATTGAGATTCTGAAGGTGATATGCTGAGTATAATTTCTACTAGTCCACCTAATATTATTAGGTACAACCTATTAAACATGAGTTTCATTAGTTAGTAAAGATTGTGATTTTTACTAGTTGAAGTCATGATTAGTTGGTTGTACTTGGTTGTACTTGGTTGTACCTATTACTCAACCCACTAATCGTGAGTAAATAATGACCAAACTTTCCTAAACTATTTAGAATAGGTTTTACTTTGTATCTATAAATACTCATTTATTGTTTTATTCTTATGTTACGAACTCTACATATGTTTTACATTATTTTAAGTTCTGAGATATGTTATTGATCGTGGAATTATTGTTCTTGATTTTTAATGTTTATAATTAATTTGAGATTTTTGGATTTCATTTTTTTTGTTGTAAGTCCATCATTATTCTTTCATCGATGAAATCTTTCTTTGTTCTTACAACAATAAGAAACTAAGCCTCATGAGTAGTATTATGGGAACCCTAATGAATTAACAAAATAGGTTAAGTGGGAAGTCATTCTAGATTGGCGTTCTTACATATATTAGGATTTCCATCATTTTAATTTCTTTATTAAAGAGTAAACATATTACGAACTCACCTATATTTTATAAATTCTCAAGAGAGAGAGATATAGATATTAGAAAAAGGAGATAACAATAATAATTTATTGCTATCAAACTTCATATAATTAACTTGAGACTAAGATGAGATACTTAATTTAAGATAATAAAAGAAGGGTTAGTAATGCAACGCCCTGAGACCTAGAGGCGATGAGTGAAATCATCCAAACCATGGTCAATAGATGGTTAGGTGATACATAATATGTTTGACGAGCACAAACAATCTGTGGTGCTATGAAATCAAGGAAACGTAATCCTAGTGCTCATCTCATATTGATCACAACCCTAATTTTCAAGTGATAGTTACTGTTACTCCAATTGTTATAAAACCCTTTTTTTTATTTTTGTAATTTCCAGTTACGTCAATAAGCTATTGAAAGTTTTTTGGCCCATTACTTATGGGATAGAACCTAACCTATTTAGGTTATATATTTGATTGATGATACTTTATACATTCATTGAGCTATAATTTGGGCGACATCAAATTTTGGTGCTAATACGATTCTGAATTGATTGATCGAGTTTGTTAATAATACTGGTTTTGTTTGTTGACTTTTGGATTTCTACCATTTCTAGGGCACATGCTTGAACAGACCTTATGATAGAATCATAAGATGGAGAGTGAAAAATATTATGATAAAGGATCTCTATAAAAAGAGTTTCATGATGAACTAGCAATATTGAATCAGCCAACTCAAAATGGTACTCAAGAAATTACAGATCAAGTCACTACTAATTTAGGGGTTGAGAAAAATATGAGGCAAGTAGTTTCCTAATGTGTAGATATAGAGAATAGTGATAGATAAGAGGAGAAAAATTATGTAGTTGTACTCGACAAGTATAAAAGTAGAAGGAATAAAGGTCAATAGCCCATTCAGCTATACTTGCTAGTGTATAATGATCTAGAAGGAGATCTGGGGTAAGTTGAACCAGTTGATATAGGAGCAATCATTCCTTTAGAATTTCCAATAGGGATAAAATTCAATATAATGAGCGCAATGATCCAGTTACTGAACTTAAGAGGTGTGTTTTCTAGTTTTCCTACTGATGATGCAAACATGTACCTTATGAGCTTTGTGAGAATTTGAACTTCGTACAATCTACCTGGGATGAGTCATGAGGTTATACGACTGAGGTTATTCAAATTTTCTCTAATAAGAGACGTGAATTTATGGTTAAGAGAGCTCCCTCATAGCTCTATTACGACTTGGAATAATTAATGATATATTTCTAGGACAAATCTTTCCTGCCATCTAAAATATTGTTGTTGAAGAATGAGATCTATAATTTTAGATAATTACATTTAGAGACATTGTATGAAATATGATTGAGGTTTAAGAAGAAGCTAATGAACATTCCAAATTATAGAATCACAAGGAGGAACTTGTTTGAGGTATTCTATAGAGCCTTGAGTGTATATACAATAGTTGTAGCTGACACTATCATAGGTGAAACTTTCATGAGTCTTCATTGGGATCAAGATTTGATAATCTTAGATCAGATCAATAAATTCAATTGAGGGCGGCATACTCGTAAGGTAGATAGATTAGTCAGTATTGGTTCTTACAGTCAGCATAGAGCATTGGATAAGATAGTGGCTTAGGTTAGAACAATTAAGAACTTAATATTGGCCTATTTATGAAGCAGCTTGCAGCAATGGGAGTATAAAAGGTAAATTCAGTAGGTACTCATGGTATGGCGTCTAGACATGAAGAATTTGATTTTGAGGAAGAAGTAATGTATTTAGATAAAGAGTAGGTGGGTTTTTAAGCCAAGGGAAAAGGCTCTAATCAAGACTCTATGAACTCAAGTTAAGGGAATCAAGGGAGGAACTACTATGAAAACATTTATAGGGATAGGAGTAGAGAGTGTGATAGTGATTAAAAGAGGAAATGCTATTATAAGGATAAGTGATATGAGACAAATGGCCATCATAGCTTTTGATGACATTATTCGAGGCCCATACATGAAGATTCAAGCTTTGGTCATATTGAAGGTATAGGGACATGCATAGAGGATTCGTTTAGAGCTTACAATGGAGCAAAACCATGTTTGGAAGATTTTTTGGGACTTGTGTTAATGTCTACCAAAGGGTTCCAAGAGGTTTCACATTTTGAAGATTGAAGAAGAAGAAGGGACCCACAGAGCATTAAAGGGATGACCTTGGAGTATAAACACTCATTAAGGGTATTTTAGTTTTTTATGCCTTTTTCTATACCCCATAGGAGCTCCTTTTCATTAAGGGTATTTAGGTATTTTATGTAATAATCTATAAATAGGCTTTCTAGGCTTATTTTCTCATTAGTTGATTATGGATATTTGAGAGTCATTGAAAGACTTTTTCTTCTCTCTTTGATAGTGTAGTGTAGGTCTTGGAAAGCCAAGTAGTGTAGGGCTTGGAAAAGCCATTATTTGACCCCTACTTAGAAACGGTGGTTGAAAAGCGGAGTTGATTTCCTTAGCGGTCACCGTAAGAGTTTGGTGTTTTTATTGTGGGTCTTAGGGGTCTTATCATTTGATACATTGTTTGGATCCTATTTCTTGTAATCTCGTGTGTCAAGCTATCTATCTTACTTTATTGCATTTGTTTGTTATCTTGTTTCTCTTAGTCTTTATCTCTTTTGATCATTCTTGTATCATTTGGTATCAAGAGCAAGGTTTGATTTTGTTCCAACAAAATCAATCTTGGGATTGTTATCTTGAAAATAACAAAAAAGTAAAAAGGAAGAAAAAAGAAAAAGTTATTGTTCATGTTTTTTGGGGGTTTTCAATTTTTGAGACTTGATTTTTGTGTGTTTTGTGTGTTTTGTGTGTTAGATCCTTATTCCTACCACTAGAATATGTGTCCAAAAATTTGAAAATAAAATAAAAGAGGTGTATCATGTTTTTGTGTTTGGGAAGAATTTTAGATCTTATATCTACTTTCTTTTTGTGTGTTTTGTGAGTTTCTAGTGCTAGATCCTTGTTCCCTAGCACTAATAGAGTCTAGATCTAAGATTTGTGCTAAATCGGAGGTGTTTTGAACCATCCACCATTGTTGAGCTTGTGTTTGAAGCTATTTGAGGGTGGGTCACATTTTGGGCTATTGTGTTTGTGACATATTTGGACTGATTTTGTGATATTTGTGTTTAGGTTGGCAAAGAGACCTTAGATCTTTAAGAAAATTTAAATTTGGGGGTCATTTGACTTGTGGTCAATATTGGTCAACACTTGAATGTTCTTGGTGTTCTTCCTCATCTTTATATCTTGTTGAGGAAGAATATTCAAAAGTGGATGTTTGGTCTTGAAAAAAAAGGAAAGAGAGTATTGTACTTGTTCAAGGAGATTTCCAAGGACCTTCCTAGTCATCCAAAATAAAGAAAACAGCAAAAGGGGAGGAATAATCAAGAACAAGTGTAAGTACAAGGGGGGACCAATTAAATTCAAATTCATTTGAAGCTTGAAAAGGCTCCAAAAACATTTTAATTTCCCCCAAAACCGAATATACACTCTTGGAATTGAAGATTGGCTGAAACACAAAGTGAAGAACAAAATTATTTTTTGAAATTATCGTCATCACAAGATGCCACATCATCACTTTGCACACCCATATTTTTAACTCAAATTTTTGGATTCTTAGTTTATATTCTTGTTTCTTAGTTGCATTTTTTGTTGATTCCATCACTAATTGGCAAACTAGTAACTATATACTAGGTTGTGAATTAGTTTTAAGTCATCTTCGTGTTTTCGTTCTTTGTGTGCTTTCCTCATTTTGATTCATTGAAATTCTTTGTTTCAAGTGTGTAAGTAGATTTTTCTATTTTTTATCTTAAGTCGATCAAACAAAGAATCAATTTCAGTCGCTAAGTAGAGATTAACACCTTATTGACTACCGTAGTATAACCAACTTTCAATATTTTCTGCTCCAATTATAAGGATCACAAAGAGTGTATACGAGTGTTGGTGAGAAACTTTTACTACTAATCTTATTTGTTCATTTTGTAGGTACAAGGTGATATAAGGGGAACATATCTTGATATCCTAGGATTATTGTGACTACAATATGGGAGACTAAGATTGTAGTTATGGATTTTATGGCTACGATGATGTTGTAGATTATTGGTGCTATGAATATAGCCATGATCAAGACATGGTCAGATTTGAGTGTTACGGTTTTGCGGGAGAAAATAAGGTGAGTGAAATGCCTAGTTCTTATGGTGAATATGGAGATGATGTAGGGATTTATGATGGTTCTCAAGATGAAGTCGGGGCATATGTGGAGTCTTAAACTTTCCACTCCAAACCTAGTGTTGGTGTAAGGTATAACCTCTTCCTTCGTAAAGCTTATAAGAGACATGGTGAGAGTGCACGTATGGAGCATGAAGATTCATATTCTTCACGTTGTAGTACATCTTATAAAGGTCGAAGTGGTGTGAATGGGTATACTAGCTATAGTATAGGTGGTCCCATGAGAAGAAGAGAGAATACATCTCCAAGGCCGAGGGGTACTCATGTGCGCATTGGTTGTCCTAAACTCTACAATGTTGATCCTACAAGAAGTGTTCACTCCAGAAAGGTAAGCATTTGTAGGGTACCGGGCTGCCTCCTTGTGCTAGATGATTGGCACCATGTGAACTACGTCATGCCACCCATGGTTGACTAGTTGGGGTTGTTTCGAGAACCCTTACTTGTTCTATATTCCTTGGATGGGTATATGGTTATTGAGAGAGTAAGGATTGTCTTCACCCAATTTAAACACTATGAGGAGGTATGGTGCGATACCTTTCCCTTGACACCAGGTCATGTATGCTTGGGTGCCTATTGGTTTGCACAACATAGAGTTCCAAATGTGCTAAATTGGCCTAAGGTTATAGTGGATCATTGGGGAAATTATCTCTTTACCTCAATTCTTCCCAAACCATAAAGAAATGTGATCATTTCCTCCAAGCCGAATGATTATGAGAGACAAAAGATTGAAAGAAGTAAGGGAGTTCAAGGTAGAAATCCAAGAGTAGAAAAAGGAGAGGTTTTATGGAGTGAAGTGAGGGGGTTTCCACCAAACTGTGCTAACTTTGTTTGTCCTTTAATTTCTAAGGACATTTTTGTAGGTACCAACATGGCAAGAGGAGGAGAAAAAATGTTAAAGGAGAATATTCTCTTTGACAACTTGACTAGGGGTATCCTTGAGACTGCTGAATCTTGTGGAGGACCTTCACACCAAGGTAAATAAGAATGTGCTTAAGAATTTCAAGGTAAAATAGCTAACTCTTACACTTTTGTGCATGTGAATGGTGATTGTGTGGCTATTAGACCATTAAGTGTGAATAGTAGCTTACCTATTTGTGTGTCCATTGATTCTTTGACTCTTGTTGATGATGTACACATTGTGAGTGTGGATACATTAGTTGATCCTATTGATGACCGAATTGCCTCTTCTTGTAAGAGTAATTTATGACCACCTAGTGTTGAAGTCATTATTTTATATAATAGTACATCACCTATTGATTTTTTGCCTCTTAATGATGATGTACATATTGTGAGTGTGGATACACTAGTTGATCCTATTAATGGCCGAATTGACTCTTCTTGTAAGATCAATTTATGTCCACCTAGTGTTGAAGCCATTGTATTGAAAAAAAGTACATCATCTTGTTAAAATTATGTTGATCAACTTATGTGCGGAATTTTCCACCACTTTAGGATGTGTGTGATATATTTAATAGGTCTCAAGTGAGTGATGATGTTTAAAATATTTATCAAATGAATAGGAGTGGCCCCTTTAGCACGACCTCTAGTGAATGTTCTACTTACGGTTTTGCTCATAGGGATGATTGTGTTTTTGAAACTTCTTTGGATCTGGATAATTATCCATTAGAGAGTGAACTTGCATGTTCTAAATCTTGCCTGAGGGTAGATTCTCCTCTCTTTAGGTGTAACATCTTATTCAAAGATGGTCTGATCACTCCTAATGAACCTAGTGGTGAGAATGATGTTAAAGGTATAGCTTGTCTTGAGGCTATAGCTTATATACTAACCCACTATGGTGTTACAACATTCCTTATAAAGATGGAAATCTCTTCTTAAAAGATGAGAGTACTCTTAAGGGTAAGAAATGTGTAGTGTTGGAAAGGAATGATCAATTGGGTAATGATAGCTTTGATTTACCTGAATATTTGAGAAACCCAAAAGGTGATTATTCCTTGAAAATTAATTGCGATTGTGATCCTTTGTATAATACCCCACCCATGTTTGATGACTATGATGATGAATTGTTTGCTTCTTGTGAAGACTTAAGTAGTAATCCATTTGATTCTGGTTGTGGTGTGTATGTACTTAAGGGTTCTTCCATGAAAAGAGAAAGTGTCCATTTCGTGGAAATTTCTTCTTCTACTACTTTGTGTGACCTTATTATTGAGAGTACTCTTGGTGATGATTTTGAGACTAGTAGCGAGTTCATACATAAGGACATCTTAGTTGAAGTTGACTTGATTGATACCTTTCTTTACTCTCTATTTGCTTTTGATGATGTCTATGTTATTGTAGAGAGTGTGTTTTTTAGATTGGGTGAAGATTGTGGGGGAAAAGAGTGTTGTCTAGACCCACGTCTATGGCCACTCTTTCAATTTGTCCCGGGTGCCAAATATGGATATTATGATGTTGGCATACCAAATTGTTGCTTGGTCTACATGACAAGAAAAGTGACATTCTTGAAAACTCGAGGGCAAAGGTGTCATTGTCTCCTTGGTTTAATGTTACTAAATATGCATCCTTGCTTGACACACTTGTTCTTAAGTTGCATGATTCCCAACTTGTGGATGCCAAGTTGATACATTACTTGAAAGGAAGAGGTTATATGTGCTTTAGTGCCTTAAATCCATCCTTGTGTTCTTTATGTGTTCTATCTTATGGGCCAAATTGCATTCTTATAGATGATAGCACCTTGGATGATGCCTTTACACTTGATTCTTTTCTATACTACCTCTTTGTCTACGACGACATCCATACTAGTTTTGGATTTTATTATCTAGAGGTAGGGACCTTATTGGTTGGTCCACTTGTTTGAATGACAATGCTATGTGGGTTTGGTGGACTATAAAACCAATAGTGGCACCACTTTTGATGAGGACACTTGAAGAGATAATGAAACAATTGATTCTTGTGGTTTCTATCATAAGGGTAGTCTTACCTTATGGCTTTAGCGATACCATTAAGACCTTTTTAGTTTCTTTATCTCTTGATACTTGTCATATCCATATCCATTGTGATATTTTCACTAAGCTTTTCATAACTAAAACAAAGGATTCATGGTTATATTTAAAGTGTGTACCCCATTGGCATAATGATGTTATTTGTTGTACTAACCCTAACCCTCATGCCATGAGGATGTTGTGCTTGTTTGTTCTTTCTTTGGTTTTGCCAGAAATAGATTCGATATCGAATCCTTTTCAAGAAGGGGAGGATAATACAAACCTAAGGGCCATCATATCTTTTGATGACATCATTCGAGGACCATACATGAAGATTCAAGCTTTGGTCATATTGAGGGTACAAGGACATGGATGGAGGACTCATTTTGAGCTTACAGTGAATCAAAATCATGTTTGGAAGATTTCTTGGTACTTGTGTTAATGCCCACAAAAGGGTTCCAAGAGGTTTCACATTTTGAAGCTTGAAGAAGAACGAGGGACCCACAGAGCATTGGAGGGGCAGCCTTGGAGTGCAAAAACTCATTAAGGGTGTTTTAGTCTTTTTGTTCCTTTTCTTTACACTCTATAGGAGCCCTTTTTCATTAAGGGTATTTTGGACTTTTATGTAATAAGCTATAAATAGACTCTTTAGGCTTATTTTTTCATTAGTTGATTAAGGATATTTTAGAGTCATTAAAAAGAGTTTTTCTTCTCTTTTTGAGAGTGTAGCGTAAGGCTTTGAAAAGCCAAGTAGAGTAGGGCTTAGAAAAGCCAATATTGATCTTTGCTTAGAAACGGTGATTGTAAGGTGGAGTTTATTACCTTAGTGGTCACCATAAGAGTTTGGTGTTGTTATTGCTGGTCTTAGGGGTCTTACCATGTGATACACAAATTGGTTTCTATTTCTTGTAATCTCATATGTCAATCTATCTATCTTACTTTATTGCATTTGTTTGTTATCTTTTTTCTCAAGAGATGATAACTAAGAGAAACAACATAACAAAAAAATGCAATAAAGTAAGATAGATAACTTGACATACGAGATTACAAGAAATAGGAACCAAACTGTGTATCAAACGATAAGACCCCTAAGACCCGCAATAACAACACCAAACTCTTACGGTGACTGCTAAGGGAATAAACTCCACCTTACAACCATCGTTTCTAAGCAAGGATCAATAATGGCTTTTCCAAGCCCTTCACTACGAGGCTTTTCTAAGCCCTACACTACACTTTTAAAGAGAGAAGAAAAAGTCTTTCAATGACTCTTAAATATCCATAATAAACTAATGAGAAAATAAGCATAAAGAGTCTATTTATAACTTATTACATAAAAGACCAAAATACCCTTAATGAAAAGGGGCTTCTATGGAGTGTAAAGAAAAGGCACAAAAAGACTAAAACACCCTTAATGAGTGTTTAAACTCCAAGGCCGCCCCTCAAATGCTCCGTGGGTCCCTCCTTCATCTTCAAACTTCAAAATATGAAACCTATTGGAACCCTTTAGTAGGAATTAACACAAGTCCTAAGAAATCTTCCAAACATGGTTTTGCTCCATTCTAAGCTCAAAACAAGTCCTCCATGCATGTCCTTGTACCCTCAATATGACCAAATCTTGAATCTTTATGTATGGGCCTCGAATGATGTCATCAAAAGCTATGATGACCCTTTGGCTCGTATCAATAAGAGTGACCCTTATGTTCCATTCGAGAACCGTGATGCAGAGTTTGGATATTCGAGAATATAGCTTTTTCTTGTAAAGATTTTAAAGGTTTTAGAGAACCAACAGAGTTTCCTTAAGGATATTGAGGCAAATATTTTAAGATTGAACCAGAAAGTAGAATCACATGGAACTACCATAAAGAAGATTGAGCAATAATTTACGCAGATGTCTGCCGCTTTTAATCAATGTCAACTAGGCACTCTTTTGAGCAACATGATTAAAAATCTAAAGAAAGTAATTATTGTTTAGTTATTACTACTCGAAATGATGAAGCCACTATTGATCCACCCATGCTTGTGGTTGATGATTTGAGGAATAACCTTGTGGACAATGATTAGATTGAAAAGTTGGTGATGAATGATGAGGTATTTAAGAATCCTACGATTGCAGAGAGAAAAGCTAATAATGATTAAAGGAATGGGTAAGATGGTTACACTAGTATTGAAGACCATTATCTTACTCCTCCATCTTTTCCCCAATATAGAAGAAGATATCTAAGGAATGGAAGTATAAGGAGTTTATTTCTATATTAAACGAGGTGCCTGTTATTATCATTCTTCTTAAAGCTCTAGTATAGATGTTTGTTTATGCAAAATTATGAAGAATTTAGTGACAAAGAAGAGAAGTGTCATTCATAAGGATGTTAGTATTTTACACCATTTTAGTGTGATTACATCTCGATCTCTTGTGCAAAAGAAAGGTGACCCCAGTGCCTTTTCTATTCCTTGTATGATAGGGCCATCTAGTTTTTGGATGGCTCTTTGTGAACTAGGTGCATGCATTAACTAGATACTACATGAAGTATTCAAATAATTGGGCTTGAGAACCCTTAAACAAATAATGATCCAGTTATTGATGAAAGATTGTATGATTTAAAAGCCTGTAGGTATGCCATTTAATGTTTTAGCCAAGGTGGACAACATCATATTATTGGACGAGTTTGTTATCTTTGATTTCTGAAATCGATTTTGAGATGGCCATAATTTTAGTGAGATTATTTTTAGCCACAGGTAAAGAATCGGTGAATATGGAAAGAGGTGATCTTAATTTCAGGCTGAATAATAGGGAAGACTCATTCAATATTGGCAAAACTAGTAAATAACCAATTGATATGATGGTGATTTTGATAATAAATAATTTTGATGACCCTTGAAGGCAACCTTATGGTTACCGTGATGAAGTCTATGTAATCAAGATCCCCATGTCGTGTCGCGATTTTACATTCGTCACTATTTGGGAGGAAACCCTAAGTGTCTTGTTAGTTTTGTATTTGTGATACTTTTTGTATTTTTATTTACCTTATACCTACCCACCTAAGATTCCACAAGTATGTTTCTAACTCTCTTACTTTATGGTGGACTAATGTATTAGGGATAATACATGCTTATTTGATAGGGGTAGGACTACTTGTGGATCTAGTTGTTCTCTCGGGTTTTTTTTTTCATGTCTCTTTTACAAATAGTGAGTTTGCATAGTACATCAAATATATAGTATATTGTGTTATTTTTTGTTTTCTTTGACTAGAAGAAAAATATGGAACCTTGGTGTAGTCAAATTTTTGTGTTTTTATATGTTCTAAAAAATTATACCTAACCTAAAGTATTTTGTGAACTTTGTGAGAGAAGATATGTTATGACCATTGTCTAATCTTGTTATGACATTAATATTAGGGAAAAAATAATCACAGCTTAGTATTGCATGAATCAGATAGGTAGTAGTTGATAATATAACCGTGTGTCATGTGTGTATGAAGTATTTACTTAGTGCACCTTGTGTGTTTAATCAAGAACTTTCCCGATGAGTCTTGCCTAGGTTTTTGGAGGGTTGGTTGGGACATGATCATAGGCCATGTTTCAATAAGTCCACTCTTAGCCTAAAAGACTGACCAAATGAGAATTAGTATCGTTTGATCCCTAATTTCAGATTAATGAACCTTCCCGTTTTAATTATAATGAACCTGTTTTGGACCTGGTCCCAACTTGGACATTGTCTAGCTAAACTTAGGCAAGTCACCTAAATTAAGGATGGTCATCAAAGGGGTGCATAGGTGAAGATGGGTATGAAGAAGAAGTTGAAAAAAAACAAAAAAAGGAAGGATTGAGTGTGGTAGACAAGTACGTGTGATAAAAAATAAAGGAGAGAAAAATAAAAAACAAATGAAATGACTAAATAAAACCACACCCAATCTAAAAAATAAATAATGGAAAAAGGGAGAATAAAAAAAGCATGGTAAAGTAGAGCCAAAAATATACTTGTAGGGTCAAGGCGAGCGAGTAACTATTTCCCATATTAACCATACATGCCCTCAAACCTACATTATAAGCAATGAAAATCCCTATAGTGATCCAAAACCAACATCCCGAAAAGATAAGGCATAGAAAATAATGTCAAGCTTATGGTATTTCATGTACATTGTTGGAAATTTTTTATGGGTGTAAGCGTTTTGATGTAGTCCCTCAATTTATATTGGTTATGATTCTATGAGAGTTGGGACTTCCTTGTTGTAAGAGTACATGGGTTGTGTTTTTAACTATATATTTTTTCCGGTAATGACAATTACTTGCATGCGTGGTTATTTATTGCTAATTTGATGCCATCATATGATTTCTTTAGTGTCATGATATTGTGATATATATATATACACACAATAGTTTTAAAAATTATTCAAAGGAGTGGGTGGAAGTAGGAACTAAACTGAGTTGACTATAGAAGGTAACTTAGCTTTCTTTTAGTTAAGCATAGTGTTTTTTATAGTGTGTTTGTTGACTGAGGACATGCTAACATTCTAAGTTGAGGTTTTTGATGTGCCATGGTTTCATGTCACTAAAGATGCTTAAAATAAGGAAATTGTGTAGGAACTTAGATATTTCTTGTTTGATATGATATGAGTTTTTGTAGATTATTTTGGAAAACAGTGTTTGATGAAAAGAATGAGAAAAAGGGATGAAGAGTTGCTGAAATAAGAACACACTAGTCAACCAACTAATAGAGGGTTGAATGTACTAATTGTTGGTAGAACCTACTAATAAGATATATAACCTACTAATCATGAGTATAGATAGTAAGTTAAGATTCTAAAGTTGTTATGTTGAGTATGATTTCTTCTAGTCCATCTATGATTAGTCTGTACAACCTACTAATCGTGAATTGCATTAGCTAGTTAAGATTCTGAAGGTGGTGTATTGAGTCTGATTTAAACTAGTCCACTTACAATTAGTAAGTAAAACCTACTAATCGCAAGTTCCATAAGTGATTTGAAATTCTTATTTCTACTAGTTAAAGTCACAATTAATGGGTTTTACCTAGTATTCTATCCACTAATCATGTGTTGATGTCAATCTACCTTTCCTACACTATTTAGGATAGGTTTTATTTTCTATTTGTAAATACTCCTTTAATGTTTTGTTGTTATGTTCATGGTCTATATACTTTTTACATTATTTTGAGTACTGAGATACATTATTTAGCTTAGAGTTATTATTCTTGGTTTTTAGGGTTTATAATTAATTTGAGATTTCTTGTTTTCATTCTTATTCTTTGTAAGTTTATCATTATGCTTTCATCTATGAAATATTTATTTTTTCTTACAATCATGAGTAGTTAAATCCCATAACTAGGGTTGTGAGAAACCTGATGAATTAACAAATTAGGTTAAGAGCGAAGTCATTCTAGATTGGTGTTCTTGCATATATTGGGATTTCCTTTCTTTTGATTGCTTTCTTAAGGGGTGTACACATTAGGAACCCACCTTTACTTGATAATTGTTTGAGATAGAGGTAGAGATTGGGAAAAAGAGATAGCAACAGTAATTTAAAGCTATCAACCTTCATCTAATTAACTTTAGACCTAGAGGAGATAGTTAATCTAATATCATAAAATAAGGGATAGTAATGCGACACTTAGAGATCGAAAGGAGATAATTGAATTTCACCCAAAATAAGGTCCAAAAATAGTTAAGTAATACATAATTTATTAAATTTTGCATGCAAGGCATCAAGATAGTTTGACATGCATGAAAAGTGTGTGGAGTTATGAAGTCAGGGAAACACAATCTTAGTGATCTTCTCACACTGATCACAACCCTATTATTGCCCAGCAATCATTATTGTTACTCTAATTGTTATAGAACCCTATTTTTATTTCCTCAATTTCCAATTACATCAGTAAGATCTATATAGATTTTTGGCCTATTTCTCAAAGGATCGACCCCAACCAGCTGGGTTTGATATTTGACTGATGACCTCTTTATACTTTATTGGAGGTTTAATTTTGGCAACATCAACTATCTTCTAGGATAAGACAGTAAAAATCTCTTTTCCTGACTTTCAAATTTTATTTTTGTTCAAAATTTTCTTGTTCTATTGAGGTATATTTTCCATTTTATTTTATTTTCGTGATCTGTATGTCTACAAAAGATTCATATTAGAATTCTTTTAAATATAGAAAGTTGCACAATCAATGGGGAGTAGTTGAAATTGAGGAATATTACATATAAATATTTTAAACTATTTCATCAAAGTTTTAAATTAACCTAACTACCGTATAAACAATTTATCTATTTGTTTATTTTGATGATGTAGTTGAAGGTTAATGACCAGAGGTTATATTTCTCTTGGATTGAACTCATAAATCTCCATAGAGCTTCCGGCACAGTAATTCACCATGCATCTTATAAGTTTCAAATTTCATCAACGACTTTTTCTCCATCATATGATTCAATATAAATAGTGAACCTATCATGTCCTTTATATATGTACATGTAGAGATACTTTATTTCTTTAACCACCACACAAGACACAATATTGATGTGACAATTTTTTCTAGTTAGTAAATAAGGATTTTATGGAACAACCTATTGATTGTTTATTGTCATGTATCAGACTTTTTCTTTCGTTTGATTAGTTTGACTCTTTTAAATAAGATACCAATCTTTTTTTAATTGATTTATTACAAAATGGTTAGAAATAAAGACTCTTTACACTAACAATCCCTCATGTATGAATTTACTGGATAATTTTTTCCACACAGACCATATATCATAAGCTTGAAAACCGAGCCATGCAATACTGAAAACTCTTCTTCATCTAGAAGTTACAGTTGAATTTAACATGTATTTATCTTATGATGTTATCTAGTTTCCTTATTGTTGTATTAACAAATGGTGTATGTGTGGAAGTCTTTTTTTAAAAAATTTAACCACATAAATATGTGTTGTAATAGGACAATTTTTTTTCTTGAAGATATGATCTTTTAAATCATATAACCTTGCTAAAAAAACTCTAGTCACCAAGTCAAATCTATCTCGAGCAAGTTGTACTCCTACCAAATTTTTTGGGATCTCTATCCAATTGGAATTACATTTCACTGTGATAAATAGATTGCATCCATATATCTATTGTACATGTCCCTAGGGCTTCGAAAGATAATTCAAGAAGTATTACCCTTTGGCCAACTTTAGCGCTTTTACTTTCTCCAGCTATGATGCTATCAACTAAGCCTTGCAATATTTCCATTATAAAATTTTATTATTGAAACCTTAAATATTTTAGTCGAGTTATTTCCATCTTAATTTACATGTGAACAACAAATTATTGGAAAATTCTTCCATATAACAGTAGTATCGTATTTTCTACATTGCATATTTATAACTTGAAGTAGTAGTACTCTCTACAAAAATTAATTTTTAGCTACAAGACGTACCCCTACAGAAATTTAAAATAAATTGATATAAATTTATAATTACCTAATAATAGAAATTATTCTTAAAACATCACCTGGATCCTTATTGTCAAATAATATTAGGGGACGCAAATGTCGGGATATTCTAGTTGGCGCCTGCAACTTTATTTCCATTCTTGCCTTTTTTGTATTCTTTGGATCGACCTGTTTCACCAATTGGAAAAATCAAAGGATACTGGATTGGTTCATAACAACCATTTTAATGTTTAACTATATACATATTTCCTAAATGCTCATGAATAATAATCTCTTGATCAAATAGTAAAATAGAGTCATTATCGTCTATTATGATTGCACAACTTGATCTACAAATGTTTTGATATAGACATGTTGATCTGATTTGACAGTGAAAGTAATTCTATTTTGTAAATCCAAAAAAACTTTGACCCTTTAGCTAGCAAAACAAATATCATAAGGATTGCAATCTATTATCTGTCTAATTATGTAATGTCCCGAGTTTTCATGTTGTAAACCTCTCATCTTTTTCCTCACGAAATCAGATCCAGTCTAAAGAAATTGCTACCCTTAAGTTGAATCACTCATTTCGATCTCATCCATATAGTTATTTTCATGAAATTTCATGCACTCACAAATCAGTTCAGTAGCCCACTACGTTAAGATTCAGTCACAAAGTTTATTTTAGTTGTGCATGATAGCTTATAGCCTCAGATTCCTTAATAATTTCAGTCTAATTAGCCATATTCGAGGATCAATGTTCCCAAGGGGGAGATATTATAATACCCCATACTTTTCCTAGCTTAACTTTGTCTCTAGAATGTTAAGAATTTGCTTCAAAGATGAATACCATTTATTTCATGTAGTATTTTCAAGATTTCAACCTTTTATTGGGTCGGAAATTGAATAAGCTTTCCAAAGAGACCAAATTCTCCCAATTCCCACACTCTGTGAAGAAGTTAGAGCATTTTTAGTAAAATAGTGTGCCACCAAGACTCTCAGCGCGTCACTGAGAAGGAAAAATCCATAATTGTCAAATTTTAGTGGCCCTCCGCGATATCCCTATCTCGCGGAGATGCTCATTTTCCCAATTGTCCCATTCTAGTAAGACTCTGTGATTCTAGCGCATCGTATCAAGGGCCAAAATTGAAATCCAAGGGGCACCGCGATTGTGGGCCGTTGCGGTGAGCGCCCAATTACCATTTGACCTTTTCCACTAAGCCACTGCGATTGTGGTGCGTCACGGTGGCTAACCAAATCGGGAAAAATATTGTATTTTTCAGTTCTGAATGGAAGTTTAAAAAAGGCTCTTTGGTCTTTTCCAAGCCCCAGGTCGTTAATAACAAAGAATTTAACCCATTAAAAGCTCATCATATTCACTTTTCACCTATTTAGTCTTAAAAGAAAATCCTAAAGCTCAAACTTTCTCTCCAAGAAATCCAAATTCCTCCCTTAATTCTCCAAGGAAACTCAAGATTAAGAATTTCAAATACAAGAACTCCATGAATTATCATTCAAGAGCACAACTAGGATCTCAAAAGTAAGCTTGTTCATCTAGTTCATCATCCAAGGTATGTGGGGTTTGAACAAGGATAATTCATTCATCCTTGTGTCCAAACCCTTATTTTAACTACAAATTTACTGCAATTTATGAGATTTCCCACGAAATTAAAGTTAGGGTTTATGCCCATTATCATTATTTTCAAGATTATGAGATTTCCCATGATTTAGAAGTTGAATTACATGACTATATTCATATTTCTATGCATTATACAGAAATTTCCAGATTTTATGATGAATTATGAGTGTTTATATTATCAAGCATGAATTTTAAGATGTTTTAACATGATCTTGATGGGTCATTCAGCCCCAATTTAAGATTGTTATTTTGAGATTATTTGTTCCATGAGCACCCTCAGATAAGATTATTCACAGATTTTGATAAAGATTTGACCTTTTGGTACTAAGCTATGATATGAATCCACTTTGTTCATATAACTTGAGATTTAAAGAAAGAAAAGCATAATTGGTTTTCATGTAAATCTTTATGCTAGTTTGAAGTGGATTTCTTAAGATTTGGAGCATAAGAATGGGATTAGTATTTAGCATCGAGTTGGGTATGATTCCAAGGTTTCATACCCCAAAACTACGTGCCACCGTAGGATTCAGATTATTCCTACTTCTATGTGGATGAATCAGATTGTGATCACTTAAGAAAGAAGTTCTATTCCGATGACAAAGGTAGAACATCCCTACCTAATGGGGGACAGATGTAGGACTCCATTGATCTCACATGGAGTATGTCAGTTAGAAGAACCTCCCAAAATATGTCCCCTACTTTTAAAGCAGTCTATTGGCTTAAATCCTTAAGATAAAAGCATATGTTTTGAAAGCTATGGTTTTAAGATTCTTAAAGTCATGAGATGAAGTATTTCCTTTTTCAGAACAATTTTTAAAGAGTTTCCTTTCAAACTATAGATCTTAGAACAAAGAGAGTAATAGAAAAGTTTTTATAAAGCTAGGTGTAAAGGCTCGCAAGTTTTACTCAGATTATGTTTTAAAGAAAGATAGTAACTTCAGATTTTAGCTTTTAGAATTTAGATTTTAGAATGAGTCCTTTCTACACATAGATAGTTTGACTTAAACAGAGAATACAAGCTCAACCTTTAGAACTAAATGTTATGGATCATAGGATTTATAAAGTATGTTTTGATTCCTATTGCTATATATCTCAGTATTTCAGATATTCCATCTTATGTGAGTCATTTACATTTAGCATTCAGCATTTTACAAATTATGATGACTGATATTATGTTTTACTTATGCATTCACCCCCATATACTCAGTATATCTTCAAAGTATTGATCCCCATATATGTCTATGTGATACATTGTCTCTAATGTAGGTACGAGTTGTAGCACCATACCATATTCAGACAACTTACAAATTCCAGCCAGCAGATGGCGAGTCCTCCTACTTCATAGACTTTAGTTAGATGTTATTTATATACTTTACTTCCTTACTCTCATGTATTGATTAGTGATAGTTAGGGTTGAACCCTAGCTATCTATAGTTAGTATAGTAGAGGCTTTACAGATGTCAGTTAGAGTTAGTTATTTATTTTCAGTCCCTCTTTCATACCTTATCAGAATGTAAAAGTTGTAATAGTATTGTATTTTCACAGATTCCACCATTTTTATGTTTCCGCACTGTAAACTCAGTCATTTTATACATATTATTCAGTTACCTATGAGTTATGCTAGTAAAAGGGTTATCTTGGGATAAATTTT
Organism: Capsicum pubescens; assembly: GCA_030864215.1. Classification (NCBI taxonomy): domain Eukaryota; kingdom Viridiplantae; phylum Streptophyta; class Magnoliopsida; order Solanales; family Solanaceae; genus Capsicum; species Capsicum pubescens. The sequence continues at coordinate 139,232,186 of CM061545.1, forward strand.
GGTCCTAACCACTGTGTGACGTCCCGGGATAGATTTTTGGGGTGTTAAAAATTATTGCAACAACTTTCTCGAATAAATTTACTTCAATGCTTTTGAAATAGTATTGCATAACTTATTTTCTGTGTCAAAAAGGTACTTCTGAAAATAAGATGGAATATTATCACGAGGGCGTAATAAGGGGAGATCATGATATATTTGACCCAGTGCTCTAAAGTTATATCTCATTTTTGTGATGATGCCAAATCATTGTCAAGTTTAACACCAAAAGATGTAAATTCAAATATGTTGTTATACACCCTAATGTGTTTGAAAAATTCTTCTGCTACTTCTAATTTAGAGAAAAATAAATCATATAATTGATTTTGAACTTCAATATTTACAAGTTTGATTAATCCATTATTGTGACAAAATGTTGGTATTTCATTTAGGAACATTTTCCAACTTTTGAATACACGATATTGATGGTATGTAGTAAATTTCACAATAATTTATTGTTTAAAATGTTAGAAATCTTTTTATTTTTGTGTTAATAAAATGTGAACTATTTCCGTACTAACAAGATAAAAAATACACCTAAGAGCACCCATAATCTAGGTACGGATAGGAAGGTCCTAGATTAGTAGACCTTAATCATAACTAGTTACAAATTCTTTGAACTAATTCTATATAATAACTTTTATGCTTCACACTCGTAATTTTCTTCCTGATGAATTTCTTTGTCTTTTGTACTACAAACCTACTACTAATGACCAATTGCCTGAAAATTATATAGTTCCTAGAGAACTATGTAAAGTAAAGTACTGCTTCATAGGTAGCAACAACTTTTTACCTCCCTTTTGTCCAATGTTTATGCTTGATCATCTGAAACATCTTCTTTACTCTCGTGTAAGGTTTGTTAATGCCCAACCAATGTTGCATAGTTTTCCTTTTTTATGTGTGCCTAGAGCACTGCGAGAATAGCTGCTCAACATTCTCTAGAGTTGCACCACTACACAAACTACAATTAGTATTCCCTACTCCTAAGCGCAGTTTTTGTACAATGACTATCACAACCCAAAATCCAAGGGTCATGATGGCACTTCTCGCGACTAACCTTGAAAAGTAACTCTATCACCCAAACTAATATACAAGGGCGAAAAGACAATAATAACCCTAAGGTAAGGCTTTTACAATGAAGTTGAGCAATACAAGTATAATAAATGCGGAAAGAATATAATTAAAAATACAACTATAACTCCCAAAAGCTATTGTTAATAGTGTAAGAACATATCTAATATAACTCGAATTCGAATGAAATAGATAAGAAAACAAAATACAAGAGGAACTCTATCTCTAAAATGAAAGTAAATACATAGTCTATAAAAAAGGTGGTAGAAGACATTCGAATGCCTAAAAAATTACCCATTACCTTGAAAGCTACAAATACCGCCTGAATAAAGAAACGTGGGGCACACCCGGACCATAATCTGCACTAAAAGTGTATAATAAGACTGAGTACGGTCCTCTTATACTCAGTAGGTATCATAAACTGACCGATAAAATTAGAAAATAAGATATATAAAATACACACTAATGGCACATCACTTGCAATTAGAAAATATACCGCAACGGAAGCCCACATCATTTGCACTAATAGTTCTATAATATCAAATATATTGCAACAAACCAGAAAGGATCATAAGTATATGATATAACACATACAAGTAGAATAATGAAGGACAATATATAAACACAAGATCATCCAGTGCAAGTATATGAAGATAGAACAATTAGATAAGTAACAAGTCATAATCGAAATACAATCGCATCACAAGCATAATGAATTAAATACAATATGAATGATGATTATAATGATGCATGAGGTTGTCGCACAACCTCCGAAACCTTTGCAAAACCTCCGTGTACACCTACGGAGCTAAAGCTTCCCATCGTAATACCCATAAGGGATTTATCAACCTATGTACAATCCGTATATCAAAATATCCTTCCTGGCACATCCCTCGAGGAGGGTTATAAAAAGGTGTTGCTAGTGATTCTCAAGTGTTGCCACGGTGGTGCCAATGTTTCATGAATGAAGATAATATGAGGATGTAATGATCACAACCAATAACAATGAGTGCCAGCCAACCACATGATGTATTACCATAACCAACAACAATGATATATTTCCACAACTTGAGCCAATATCCACTCATTATTTCCAACCAAACACAAATTTCCACATGTTTCATATGCCAATAAAGTATGTATACATCACAATAATGATATGGTACCAAAACACATTTTTTTTATCAACAAGATACATTTATTCACATGTGTACAACACTATCAACATCAAAAAATGCCCCACACGGTCACACAAATCACATAATTTCTCAAAACCAAAATTATATCACATATACGCCCCTACACGGGCTCAACACATTAAGATATACAAAGTCATGATTAGTTCCCATCCCTTAAACATGTATTTCATATCAAAATTAGCTACCCAGCTCGGTCTGAAAGAGTTAATCCACAACCTATCTCGAATGCCAAAACTAGTCTACTACACTTCAATCCCAAAGCATTATACCTCACAAACCGAACAAAAATCAACTAAAACATCAAAATATAGAATCTACGTGTCAAAAGAAAGCAAACAACACCCATATTGCCTAGTTTCAAATTACGGTAAAAACAGACCCCAAAATGAATTTTCAAAAAAGAAGGGCAAAATCATAACTTTGTTTCAAGAATATATTTCCCATGTTTATAGGAGTCTATATCTGAAACCCCAAGCAAAAATGATTTAAAATACGGTCAAAATAAATAAAACATTTTTAAATTTAATCGGGTAAAATCTTTGAAATCCATATAAAAATCTAGAATTGAAGTTTTTTTAAAGATAAAATTGAGGAAAAGCCAGTAATTACAGGATTAGGAACAATTCAAGTGAAAATAAGTAGAAATTGGGGCTTAATTTGAAGAAATACAATTTTGGGGTCTCGAGGCCAAAATCCCTAATTCCCACTTTAAAATTTGAATTAAAACAAAAATCTAATGTGAAAGATGAAATAAATTAGGTCAAATGGGTGTAATGGTGCTTACCCAAGATTAGAAATGGAGAAAGTTCCTCAAAACCATGAAACCCTATGCTCTAAATCTCACAAATAATGAAAAATGATGAAACCAGGTGTGTAAATACTCAGGTTCTGTGATTCCAGACCTCAGGTTGCGATCACAATACTCTAACAGACGGAGGTGTCACGATCACATACAAGGGTCGCGATCACAACACTTAGTTTGTGATCGCGGGTGTACCAGAAAATGGGAGCACTAGCTGGGGTATTAGTTCAATCCAAGTCCCTGCAAGCCCTTCAGGATTTATTCGAAATTACGTGAATATAAAAGAACTATGCAACCCTATAAAATTCAATGCTCCATACTCAATGGTGATATCAGGATTTTGAAAAAATGTCTTTCAAAAAGTTGACCACCAAAATGCAAAACCACAGCTTTCTAAATCGAGGACAGAATTGAGATTTAAAGTCATAAAACCACACCAAACATGTTACCAGCCTAAATTCGGCATTTTGGATCTGTTGGCGTAGTTTGTTCAACCATCCATTATAAGAATAAAAAGATAACCACAAAAGTTAATAATAAGGCTCTCAAAGCCACCAAAAACAATAATATCACACAAATGACATCAAAATGCATTAGGAACCATGCCATTAACCCCACACCCCAAAAATACCACAATCCAACTATAGGAAGGGGCAAAATTGTCAAATCATGCAAAAACTCATTTTTCACATATAACATCAAAAATTAAGGTTGTTACATCATCCACCACTACAAATCTAGTTTGACCTCGAACTAAGGTAAAGAAATACCTGAACCAACAAAGAGGTGGGAATAACAACTATGCATGTCGGACTCGACCTCCCAAGTAGCCTCATCTATAGGTCGATGTCTCCACTGAACCTTAACTACGGGGATAACACTAGAGCGTAATCTCCTAACATCCTTAGCAAAAATGGAGACCGAATCTTCAACAAAAGACAACCTCTCATCTAACCGAATCGACTCCCAATGAATGACATGATTCATCAGAAATTTAATGGTAAAGCATAAAAACATGAAAAACTTGATGAATAACTGTTAAAACTAGGGGAAAATCTAACTCATAAGCCACATCACCAACAGTTTGAAGAATATTAAATGGACCAATATACTGGAGATAAGCTTGCCCCTCCTCCCAAACCTCATCACACCCTTTAAGGGTGAAACTCAAAGAAAAACACGATCGCCAACACCAAATATCGAGGCACAAAGTCTATAATCTTCATAGCATTTCTGACTACTCTGGGTTGCACGAAGCCTATCCTGAATGATCAGGACACTGTAAATAATTTACAAAGCAAGTTTGTACCTCAAGGTCTAACCTCAGAAACATCAAACCAACCAACTGGAGAGCGACAACGCCTAATAGACAAGTCTTGAAAAGGATCCATATCGATACTGGAATGGTAGCTATTATTATATGCAAACTCTTCTAAAGCTAAATGTTGCTCCCACTGGCCACAAAAATCCATCACACACGGGCGGAGCATATCCTCTAAAACCTTGATAGTCCACTCTGGATGACCATTGGTATGTTGGTGAATGTAGTGCTAAGGTTAACCTGCATACCTAACTTATCCTAAAATGTGTTCCAAAAGAGAGAAGTGAATATAGAGCCTTAATTTGATATGATAGATACTGACACACCATAAAGTCGAAAAATCTCATAAATTTAGATATGGACTAGCCTCTCAACACTGAAGGAGACCAGCACCAGAAGAAAATGTGCAGACTTGGTCAATCGATCTATATTGACCCAAACACTATCAGACCTATCGGAAGTATGAGTCAAACCAATCAAAAAATCCATAGTGATCCATCCATTCCCAATTCTACTCGGGAATGGGTAATCATTGAAGCAATTCCTCAAGCTTCAAATGCTCGACCATCACTTGTTAGAAATAAAGGCAACGTGCTACAAAATCTTCTACATCCTTCCCCATACCACCCCACTAGAAATGCTGCCTCAAATTATGATACATCTTAGTCACTCCTGGATGGATGAAATATATTAAATAATGAGCCCCTTAAAAAATTAATCTAATCCAATCACCATCTCTCAACACACAAACTCGTCCTTCAATCCTAAAAACTTGATTGGAATAAAGTATGGCTTTCTTTGCATTACCACTCAACACCTTACCTCATATCGATCTAAATCCTAAATTATCGACCAGATCAACTTGAATCTACTTCATTAAAGAAGACCTAGCCCTCACAAATGTCAAAACACACCCAGATATGGAAATAGCAAGTCTAACCATCCTTTTTAGCTAAATACTAAACATTTAAGTCTAAAGTCCTCCCTTGGTCAAAAGATATGCCAAGCTACCCATTCTAGTCGACTTTCTGCTCAAGGCATATACAATTGCATTAGCCTTTCCTGAATAATAGAGAATTGACAAATCATAATCCTTAAGTAACTCAAGAAAATGATGATGCCTCATTTAAGATCACCCTAAAGTACCGAAGGCTACGATGATTTGAGAAATTCTCACAATAAACTCCATATAATTAGTGCCTCAACAACTTCAATGCAAAAATAACTGCATATAACTCCAAATCATGGGTAGGGTTATTTATCTCATGGGGCTTCAACTGATGAGAAACATATACAATTAACTTAAATTTTTTCATCAACACAACACCTAACCCTAAACATAAAGAATCAAAAAAGATAGTGAAACCCATGTCCTCCTTAAGCAAAGTCAAGATAGACGCTGATGTAAAAAATCCTTGAGCTTTATAGAGCTCTACTCAAAAGAACTGAACCACTAGTAAGAAATCTTCTTTTGAGTCAACTTGGTCAATGGAGCTGCAACGAATGAGAAACCCTCAATAAAACATCAATAATAACCTTCCAAGCCAATAAAACTCTAAATCTCAGTGGGTGAAATAGGTCAATCCCAATAACTTACCGCTGCGACCTTGGTTGGGTAAACCAAAATTCCTTTCTTAGTCACCACATGACCAATAAAAGAAACTGACTCTAATAAAAACTCATACTTGGAGAGCATAGGATACAACTTCTCATCCCAAAATCTATGAAACATAATCTGCAAATGCTCTTCATGCTTAGCCTTTCTCTGGGACTAAACCAAGATATCATCTATAAATACAATAACAAAAAAGTCGAGATACAGTTGAAATACCCTGTTCATCAACTCCCTGAATACAGTTGGGGCATTGGTCAGCCCAAAGGCTATGACCAAGAACTCATAATGACCATATCGAGTCCAAAAAGTTGTCTTTAGAAGATCCAAAGATCTAATGCTCAATTGTGATAACTGAATCTCAAATCAATCTTCAAAAGCACCACGACATATTGAAGTTGATCAAATTAATCATCAATATAAGGAAGAGGGTACTTATTCTTAACCTTCATATTTTTCAATTACCGATAATCAATACACAAATACAAAGACCAATCCTTGTTCAACACAAACAAGACTAGTGAACCCCAAGGTGACACAATAGGTTGGATAAATTCTTTTTCTATTAACTCCTACAAATGATGCTTCAATTTCTTCAAATCGCTTAGGTCCATCTTATAAAGAGGAATAGAAATGGTCTTGGTGCCTGGCTCAATATCAATATAAAAATTGATATCATGATTCGGAGGCATACCAGGAAAATTCGTAGAGAACATATCCATAAACTAATGACAACACGAACAAAATCTAATAAAGTATGTAAAACAATACAAGTATCATGAATATAATCCAATTAAGGTAAACATCCTCTCTCAACTTATCTATGAGCCTAATTATAAGATATAATCCTCTTAGGACCTGAATGAAGTGCACCCTTCTAAGATATGCTTGATATACCCAACGAAGCTAATGTCATAGTCTTATCATAAAAATATAAGATATCATGATAAGGACCCAACCAATCCATACCAAAGATAATATCAAAATCAACCATATCTACGACAAGTAAGTCTACCCGAGTCTCATGCCTAGAAAAAGTAACAACACAGGATCGGTACACCTGATCCACTGCTAAAGAATCTCATACTGGGGAAAATACATGAATAGGCATGTAAAGAGGCTCACTAACATTGTCAAAACCCAAAGAAAAATATGCAGATACATAGGAGAAGGTCGAACTGGGATCATATAACACATATGCAGATTTGAAACAAATGGGGATGATACCTGTAATCATAGAATCTGAAGCCTCCACTCTGGCTTGATGGGTATAGCATAACACAGACCATGATCACTAGCTGGCTGAGTAGTGCTGCAACTACCATCACGGGATCCACTACCTCTACCTCTCGCACCTTTGATAGAAACCCTAACTTTTACAACTGAAATAGGAGCAGCTCCAATAAAATTATAGGTATAGTCCTTAGCCTAATGGCCAGTATCATCACACATAAATCAACTAAATATACTGATTAAATAGGAGATGGTACCACTAGGCTTGAATGTCCATCCGAAACTGATAGACTAGAGTACTTAGACTGTAAGGCATAAATATCTATAAGAAGGCATTCTCGGACTGATCCCATATCATCTCAGGAGAATCAAGAGGTCTACAACCAACAAGTGACCTCCACTAATCTCTAACAACATCTCCTAACTGATAAGTAGTATAAGTAATCCCATGCAACTCAAATAAACCCAAATTATGCAACTCCTCTTGACAATCAAATAAGAACTCATAATCATCCTCATCCACAACACCGCTGAATCTAGGAGGACCCAAATGAGTAAATATCCTAAACCCTTTTGATTCCCAAAAGACATAACTTTACTCCTAGCAAGAGGAGTCATTGTAAATCTAACAGACTAAGATCTCATCAAGGGAGGTAACATAGATAAGGGTTGATCTCTCAATCTTGGAATACCATACTCAAATATCAGCATTGATGGAGGAATAGTAATTAGGTTTGAGGAGAACCAAAAATTAAAGTAGGTGCAACTGGAGGATCCACACTTGATACTGGAGTAATGACCAGCATAACCAAAGGAGAACCCTTTAAGCGGGTTAACAAATGCACCAACAACCCCTCTAAAACTAGGGAAGATAAAATATGAGGAACTAAAACTAAACTTGTACCCCTAATATGCTCTACCTAAGGCTTAGGGAAGTGTCACATAGCACTCCTCTAAGAAGGGGTTGATCCACAAGCCTGTCTACTCCCTCAATTCCATCCATGACTCGAGGATCTCCCTCTAGGTGAAAGTTCTACATCTCTACTCTTAAAGGACCTAGTCAACACCATTCAGGCAAAAAGAATGAAACACAACTCAGATCATAAGGTATTAAAGAAATTCATATGATAAGGGATAAAATGAGAAAAATCTCTTAAAGACATCTTATAGCCTATCAAATATAGATATGGACGTCTACGTACAAATTCTCTAGACTCTATAAGACATCCTATTCTTACATTATTGAGACCCTTGAACCTGGCTCTGATACCAATTTTTCACGACCCAAAATCCAAGGGTTATGATGGAACTTGTCATGGTGAACCTTAACAAACCCAAACTGATACACAAGGGGAAAAAGAAAATAATCACCCAAAGGGAAGGCTTTTAGAACAAAGTCAAACCATATAAGTATAATAAATGCATAAAGAATATAATTAAAATTACAACCCTAACTCCAAAAACCTGATGTCAATAGTGTAAGAACATATCTAATACAACTCAAACCCAAATGGAATACATAAGATAACCAAAACCAAGAGAAACTCAATCTTTGAAATGAATGTAAAGACAAAGTCTATATTAAAAGGTTGTAGAAGACATCTTAATGCCTGAAAATCACCTACTACCTTGAAAACTCTAAATACCGCCCAAATTAATATGGGTCATACCCAGACCTAAATCTGAACTGAAAGGATATAGTAGGAGTGCCTATGGTCCACTTATGCTCAGTAGGTATAATAGGCCGATCGAGTAAAGTAGAAAATAAGACATACAAAATACATAAGATGGAACGTCACCTATAATCAAAAAATGTCCCACAATATTAACCCATACTGCTTGCACTAACATTTCTATAATATCACATATATTGTAACAAACCAAAAAGAATCAAAATATACAATATACATACAAGTACAAAATAAAGTACAATATATAAACACAAGTTCAAGTACAAGTATAGGAAGATTTAATAATTAGATAAGTAATAACTCAGAATGGAAATACAATCATATCACAAGCATAATGAAGCAAATCCGATAAGAATTATGATGATGATGATTTATGTGGTTGTCGTACAACCTCCAAGATGGTCTCACAGTCTCTGTATAGATCTATGGAGCTAAAGCTTCCAAACATAGGACCCATGAGGGTTTTGTCAACCCATATATAATCTATATATCCATATTTATTGAATATCCCTTGAGTAGGATTTTATAAGGTGTCACGATACCTCATCTCCAGCATATCCCTCAATGAGGGTTTAAAAAAGGTGTTGTTAGTGTTTCTCAGGTATTATCGCATTAGTAGAAATATTTTATGAATGAGTATGATATGAGAATTTTATGCTCACAACCAATCACAATGAGTATTTCTACAACTAACCACATGATGTATTTCTACAATCAATCATAATGATATATTTCCACAACTACTTGAACCATTATCCATACATTTTTTCAAACCATAAATGGATTTCCACATGTTTCCCATGCCAATATAGTATGAATACATTATAATACATAAATTTTACCAAAATAGACTTTTTGATCAACAAGATACATTTATTCATATGTATTCAAGGCTATCAACATCACAAAAGACCCCACACTGACATACATATCACATAATATCACAAAACCCACTATTATATCATATATAGTCCTCCACGTAGGCTGAACACATTAAGATAGAAAACTTCCTATTTAGTTACCATCCTCATAACATGCATTTTTTATCAAAATTAACTACACAACCTAGATTGAAAATGTTAAGCCTTAAACGACCATAAATATTAAAGCCAATCCTACATACTTCAATTCCAAAGCCTTAAACCTCACAAACAGACCCAATCTCAACAAAAAAAGTTAAAATATAGAATCTATGGTTCAAAATAAAGACAACAACACCCATATTTCCTAGTTTCAAATTGGGGTCAAAATGGACCCCAGAAATAGGTTTTCAAAAAAAAGGGAAAAATTGTAACTTTATTTCAAAAGTATGTTTCCCATATTTTTTAGAGTCTACAGCTGAAAACCCAAGAAAATATGAGTTAAAAATAACGTCTAACTCTAAGATAAATCATTTTTAAACTTTACTGGATAAAATCTTTGAAATCCATTTATAAATAAAGAATAGAAGTTAATTTGAAGATGAAATTGAGGAAAAACTAGTGATTACAAGATAAGGAACATTATTCAAGTGAATACGTGTTGAGTTGGAGATTATTATGAAGAAATACAATTTTGAGACCTTATAGCCAAAATCCCCAATTTCCATTTTACAATTTGAATTAAAACTAGAATCTAATGTTAAAGATGGAAGAAATTAGTTGAAATTGGTGTAATGGAGACTACCCAAGATTAGAAATGGGGAAGGTTTCTCAAAACCACAAAACCCTAAGCTCAGAGTGTAAAAAATAGTGAAAATAATGAAACTAGGTATATATACCCAGGTTTAGCGATCGTAGAGCTTGAGTCGCGATCGAGTACCCTAACAGATCGAGGTGTCACAATTATAGACAAAGGTCATCATTGCAACATCACCTCTATGGTCCTAGTCACTATCGTGACACTTTGTTTGCGATCACGAGTGCACTAGAAAATAGGTGCACCAGCTGGGAATTTGGTTCAATCTAATTCCTCGCGGTCCCTTCAGAAATTATTTAAAACCTCATGAATGCAAATGAAGCATGCCACTCTATCAAATTCCGTTCTCTAGACCAATGTTGATATTTGAATTTGAAAAAATATCGTTTTAACAAAATTGACCAACGAAATCCAAAATCACAACTTTTCAAATCAAGGGTTGAAATAAGATTTTAAAGCCATAAAATAACATCCAACATGTCAACACCCTAAAATCGATGTTCCAAATCTGTTGACACAGTTTGTTCTGCCATTAGTCACACAGATCAAAAGTTAACTACAGAAGTTCATAATAAAACTCCAGAATCAACCAAAACCCATAATACTGCACGCATGGTTTCAAAATCCATTAGGAACAATGCCAATCAACCCCACACCCCAGAAAAACTACAATACAAATATAGGGAGAGGAAAAATAGTCAAATCATACAAAAACTCATTTTTCACATATAACATCAGACATTCAGGTCATTTCACTAGCTTGAGTAAGTTATAAACAATAAATCTAGAGCATATATAATACAAGTAACTGTAATTAATAAATTAGTACTACATTACCTCTATTTTTATAGTTTTGAGAGAGTCTTTAGGAACCTATGTATTTTACGTCTCTTTTGTTGGTTATTTCTAATATTTTTTACTGTATCCTCTTGCTAGCTTTAAAAAGAAATAAACACTACATGTTTCAATTTGTTTATTTCAATGTCAAAAAAAGATACCGATACACTTAAGTTTGATAATGCAGATAAAAATAGTGATGTAAAGATAGATCAAGAGGAGTGGAAGGAGTTTATTTCAATGAATCAGATTTTCTTCAAATGCTAGGATATGCTCAAGCATCTATTCCACAAATTTTTTCTGGTATATTTTACTAGAAGATGGTAACTATATGACATGTAAAGTCTTTTTGTACCTAATTAAAGAACTACTGGAGATATACATCGTAAGTGCAATAGCTCTACAGTTGTCTTTGTGTCAAGATGTAATGACCCTCGAACATAAATTTTAAAATTTCTATATTTTAACCATTTTAACCTTCATCTTGATGTATGTATCTTTTTTATGAGTTTTGGGAATGGTTGGCATAATTTTTAAAGCATTGGGAAGTGTTTAAAATGAAGTTGGGATTTTGATCATTCTTAATAGAGGTTAATTTTACTTTGGTTAAGTTTTAGTGATTCAAGCATTGAATGATGATTTTGATAGTTTCATTAGATCCAAAATATCAATTTTTTGTTAGTAGTATGGTTAGTTAGGGTTTTGAGCCCTTGTTTGGCATTTTGACAATTTTATTTAAAAACTAGTTAAATTTTGATAAGAAATCCCAAGGGTTAATTTGCTGAAAATGATACATTTTTTGAAAATCCAACATAGCCATTGAGTCAAAAACATTAAAATTATTGTACTAACATTATTGGTTTATTTCTATAGGATCCCGATTGAATCTTGAGGGTTTATTTAGAGAGTTTTTGAACTATGTTTGTTGTTGATACTATTGTTTCAGTGTAGCCAATATTTTTTCGCATTAACAAGCCCCTGGTTGTATTCAAGGATAAGGAACACATTGGTCATTAAAAATGTGATGTTGGGTCTAAATTTACAAAGGGTACCTTAATTGGTCATTGTCATTGTGGTGTTCAGACCGTTTTTATGAAGGGTTAAGTATGGTTGGTTCGGGTCAGCCATATCGCATTTGCTAAGGCTTGAACATGAATACAATACTCAAGTTGAGTTGACCATCACTTTCACATATTCTACATAGAATTTGCAAAGGAAAATTTCTTATATGGATAGATTTAAGTTTCCTTCTCAACCTAAAATCCCATTTTCACTATATTTCACCTTGTAGAGCTCAATGTTTTACCATTTCAAAGGTGTTACAGGGATTTCATCAGTGGATAAGTTGATAAACCTATATTCTATCACTTTTCATTAATTTAATCTTCAAAAAAACTTTATCCTTGATATAAATAATTTTGGGGGTTTTTACTCGATAAAGTGTAAAATTATTTTCCTTTAATCTGAGGTCTAATTTTACTTAATTTCGTATAGGATTTCAGCTATAAATTTCTAATAACATGGGGAACATTATTCTAAAATATAATCTCAGTTTTACCATTGTATTATTGTAAATGATTTTCAAAGTGGATTTTGGATCTTGAATAATATTGTTGATATGGGTATCAATGGACTCCTTTTGATTTGTAGATGTCATATGAGAGAGTTGAGTTTTCAGTTGAGTCTTTGGATTGTGTTTTGGATTATTAATCTTTTTATTGGTAAGTTAAGATGTACCTTGACTTTTTCCATAGTATTTATATATTGTATGCTTGTCTGTTGTATTTTGTGTAACGCTTAAGATTAGGGTCCCTCATAGGTGAAATGACGAGTATCTTCATGGGTACTAGAATCTTTTGATAGGTCTTAGTTATTTAGTTGATTTTCTTAGTTAGTCTTGATACTTATGAATATACTTATAATTAGACTGTAAATAGTAATATCATTGATCATGAATAATATTGATAGTGTAGACCTAATATGGAGCATGAATCACGTTCAGTAGACTTGTAGGTGAGAATTGAGGTTATAGTGACTTTTTTGGATTGATGATGTTATTATCGTTATTTGATAGATGATTAAGCTTTAGAGGATACTTAAAGTATGAATAGACTGGTAATTGTTGATGAGACTTAATGAATGGACCAAGTTAGGTTTTTATAGTCCGCGATTTACTGTTATCAAGATTATTAATAAATTTTTGTTTCTCTTATAGGGATTATGAGAACTTTATTAGGGACTTTAGTAATTATTTATGATCATGTGACTGAGTAGGGGCAGATATGCATATTCTTTTTTATTGAAGATAATCTATTATTGTGATGTCTGAGTGGGGGCTTGACTTGATGTTATTGGTCATGTTTGTGCATTAAATGTCTTATCTATTATTGCTTAGGGGCTTGAGGAAACATCGTGGGTTCCTAGCCCTTGGAAAATTTCCTAGATTTTTAGACTTTTGATAGGATACAAATAGGCGAAATGACTCATATACTGGGATACGAGTGGTATGTGTTAGCAGTATACTAACTAGTGTTCGTTGGTGGATTGGATTTGGTTTTAAGATTGGATATGACTTGGGAGGTATGATTCATGTCGGTAGATATGGGTTATTTGGTTACATAACTTAGTCTTAGGCTTGGTAACTTAAGTTGGATCTTAGTAAGAGTGGCTCACCATGAGCTATAAGACAGGGTAAGAGTCGTACCATAGAGTCGTATGGTTGTTAGTGTTCAATCCTCTTGGGATTCTATTCTACGAGTGGTACTAATCAGGAGTACTAGTCGTGTACTTGTATACGACATGGTTTGGGGTTAGTCGTACCTTGGACAATATTAGGTCAAAGAAAAAAGTCCTTGGGTATGAATGGTGGGTACTACTCCTATTGGAGGGTACCACTAGTATGGATATTCGTACCCACCTGTCAGGATTTCTGGGAGTTTAAGTGAGGGCAATCTAAATATTTCCCCACTTAATCTTTTATGGCCTCACGAATTATATTTCTATTGGGAGGTTATTTTCCCTACTATTTTATTCTTAAACACTTTGAAAAATACTCTTAACTCCTCTCTATTATTCTTGGGAAAAGAAAGATAGGGTTTCATCTTAAGAAGTAAATTACGGATCGTCTTGGTGATTTCTCTCCATCATTATCTTGGTTTAAGGCATGTTCTCTTCCCTCATTGTAAGTTCCTACTAAAGGTATGGTTTGGTACAATATTTCCATGGTTTGGTTATTCTATGGTGTTGGATTTTCAAATATAATTTGGGGGTTTTGGTTATAAATGACTGGTTATTGTTTTCCAATGTTTTAATTATGCATTTATATTCTTTAATGGTTTTTTTAGATAATTGGTTGCATGGGAATGGTTATTTGTTAATATTCTTTGGTTTTGGGAATACTATGCCCTCAATATGATTGGTAACATGCCAATGGGAATATTTTCACTACATTGTTGGATTTTAATGGAACTATTGCATTGTTTAAACCTGGTAATGGAACCCTAAAAGGATAAATGATTTGGAATGGTTTTAAATGGAATGGTTAGGTGGTCAGAGTTCAAGTTAAATGAAATCCTTGTGGGGTAAAATGGAATCCCTCAAGTAAACATAAGAATGGAACACTTGTGCGGTACATGGGACTCCCGTAAGTTAACTTTATAAATGGGTACATGGAAATTGCTTTACCTTAAAAGGTTTTGCTAAGGACAATAATTACTAGTTATGGTCAGTATGATGATACCACTACTCATAGCCTTGGTAAATAATATTTAGAATAATGGATTGGTTGGAAATGGTTTTAATTGAAAAATAATGGTGGGGTATGATAGCTAACCATGAAGGTGGGAGTTCAATGAATGAACACTAGATGCCCATATTTTTTTACATGAAGGTAAGGTCATGGCGACCCTTTTTTTGGAGGGTTAGGGTACTTGGGAATCCCTTACTATTATGGTATCTCTGGATTATGCGGCTATGCGCATCGATGCCCGTTCAGAAGGTTACACTGGACTCATATAGCACGTGGGTGGTTAACGATTGTTAAGATTCACATACTTAAGTTAATGGTTTTAAGTACATGCTAAACCTAGTTCCCTTTCCCGGTATGGTTATATATATATGTATGGTTTGTATTCATATGGTTGGAATTATTTTATCCTTATCCTGAGTTCATGCAAGAATTCTCCTACCACCTCATCTTCAGGCAGCTGTATCGTAAATGATATAGGAACCAATTATTTTACTTCTCCTGGTTAGCTATAGAACATTCAAGATCAGATACTGGATTGAAGTAGCGACCTTCCATCTTTCCGAATGGCTCTATTTTATAGATGTTATTTTATACATTGGTTTAGTTATGGATATTGGTTTTTTCTATGGTTGGGGGCATATTACAACTAGTTTTTGGTATTCTTTTTGTTAGTGGATTTTGTTGAACTACTATGGGTTGGTATGGGAGGGATCACTATTGGTGTTAGCCTTAGCAGTGGTATTGGTATTGAGGCGGATATCAAAGGACTAAATTTCTCACTATTCCATCCTCTTTTATTTTTTGATTTATACAATTATTATGGAACTCGTATGGTTATGGTTTGGTCGGTTTTGCTATTAGTTTTGTTCGGACGGTTGGACTTAGTTGGATTTATCTTTGTAATATACATATCCCAGAGTTTGTGAATTCGATAGTTATGCTATCTTGTTATATGCTTGGAATTTAGCCAACTCAGGGAAGTTGGATGGAGGTTTTTTTGGGTAACAAGGGTGGTTTTCAGTCCCTGTCGGACTTGGGACACCCAATACAACAAGGACCTTTGTCGGGTTGGGTCAAGTTGGTATAGAGATTTAGGTTCATGGTCAATTTTGGAGTCCACAAAAACATTTTTAGTAGAGTCTATTTTAGGGGTGTGTAACATACCATACTCATAAGAGAAAGTCTATAGGACATTTTGGAATGTTTCACTTTAATGGTATTCTATTTTCAAGATTGGGAATCTATGTCCTGGAATTTCCTCTAATCCTTGTTTGTTCATTTTTAAGATCATGCCTCGACGATCTGGAACACAAGTAAATCTATCTTTCCCATTTGGAGGTGATATTTATATTGTACGCACTACACCTGGAGTTCGCACTCGATCTCAGGGTCATATCCCTAATTGTTCTGGAGTTCCCACAGTTTCCGCTAGTCCTTCTCCAGGTGAGGTGCCTAATATGAAATTTCATCAATTGATTCATACTATATCCAAGTGGTTGTTTCCCAGGCTGAGCGAGCTGCATTTGGTCTTCTATCTACTGAGGCCACAAGGGTGATAGTTCTTAAAAATTAATCCTCCTACTTTTACTAATATGAAGGTGGAGGAGGATCCTTAGGTTTTGTTGGATGAAATAGAGAAGATATTTAGAGCAACGCAGACCACTAATATGGAAAGGGTAAATTTTGTAGCTTCTCAACTCAAAGATGTTTCATACCAATGTTACAAGAAGTGGTATAGGGATATAGGTTATGTTGAGAAGTTGCCTTTGTAGGAGTCTTTTTCTAATTCATTCTTGGATCACTTCTTTCCTAAGGAGTTGAGGGAAGTGGAGATGGAGGAGTTTATGAATCTTATGCAGGGCAAATATCTGTCAAGGAATATGCTTTGAATTTTTATCCACTGTCAAGGTAATGCTCTAAATTTTGTAGCTGATATGAGGGTAAGGATAAAAAAGTTCATATCTAGGATATCTCGGGATTTGATCCTTGGAAGAATGACTACTTTACTGATTAAGGATATAAAATTATGAGGTTAGTAGTCCATATAAAATAGGTGGAGGATAAAAAGAGAAAAATTGCAGAGTTTAGAGAAAGAAAGGTAAGATAAGCAGGTTCTCTGAGCAAGGTGGTGCTCAACATCAGAGTGGTTGGGATGGCGGCAAATGGCCGAAGAAGAAGTGGGTGATTTCTATTTCTTTCTCTACTACTAGCACTCCTTACCTGAAGAAGTCAGGTGATAGGTGTCAATAAGGTGGTGATAATTTTTGGGCACAAGGTGCCCAATCTCAGATGAGTAGAGGTCAGTCAGCTTCTTCATAACCTCCCTGCTAGTTTTGTGGTCGTCTTTATCGGGGCTATTGTGATGAAGGTTAGGAGAAGTATTTTAAATGTTTCTAGCTAGTCAATATACTCAGAAATTATTCGTTCAAAAATGGTGCATCAAAAGCGGTCAAATTTTTAGTTCCTTTATCTTCTCCTCCTACACCTAGTGGCACGTCTATGATATCTGCTAATGCTTTTAGTACCATCATAAGGCAAAATAGGTTGTATGCTCTTGTATCATAACAAGAATCTGAGGCATCAACTGACATCATTATTAGTACGTTACAACTTTTTGTCCAGACGTGTATTGTCTTCTTAATCTGGGGTCCACTCTTTCTTATGTGACCCCATTTGTGGTTGTATGTAATTGTTTTGATCAAGAGATTGTCTATGACCCTTTTTCTATTTCTACCCTGGTAGGTTACTCTGTTATTGCTAAAAAGGTCTATAGGGGGTGTGTGGTATCTATTAGTAGCAAGCCGACCTTGGTAGATCTGTTTGAACTAGATATGTTGTATTTTAATGTTATTCTAGGGATAGATTGGTTACATTCTTGTTATGCGTCCTTGGATTGTTGGACCCATAAGGTTATCTTTAGGTTCCTTTGTGAGCTGATTATAGAGTGAAAGGGTGGTTCCCTTGCTCCTACCAGGGGGAGGGGAAGGGAGGGGGAGGGGGGTTTATTTCTTATCTTAGAGCTCAAAGGTTAATCTCTAAAGGTTGTCTTTATCATTAGGTCCGGGTTAAATATTCTAACTCAGAAGGTCCTTCTGTACATTTAGTTCCAGTAGTAAATGAATTTCTTAAGGTCTTTTTGGATGATCTTCCTGGTATTCATACGGATAAGGAAATAGATTTTGGGATTGATTTGGTTCTGAACACTCGTTTGATATCTATTCCTCTTTATGGAATGTCTCCGACTGAGTTGAGGGAAGTCAAGAATAAACTTAAGGATATTCTAGATAAGGAGTTTATTCATCCTAGTATATCCCTATGGGGTGCACCATTGTTGTTCGTGCAAAAGAAGGATTGTTCCCTTTGGATGTGTATTGAATATTGGCAGTTGAATAAGGTGAAGATCAAGAACAAGTATCCTTTCTTAAGGATAGATGACTTGTTTGATCAGCTGCATGGTGCCAAGTTCTTTTCTAAGATAGTCCTTCAGTCTGGGTAAAATCATCTTAACATTAGTGAGGAGGATATCTCTAATACGGCTTTTCGTAATCATAATGTGCACTTTAAATTCTTGGTTATGTCATTTGGCATGACTAATGCCCCAACGACATTTATGGATTTGATGGACATAGTTTTCAGGCAGTTTTTGGATCTCTTTGTCATTGTTTTTATTGATGACATTCTGGTTTATTCCAAGAGTGAAGTGGATCATTCTAACCACCTCCATGTGTTATTGTAGACCTTGAAGGAACAAAAGTTGTATGCCATGTTCTCTAAGTTTGAGTTTTGGTTGAACATTGTAACTTTTCTTTGTCATATTATTTATAGTGAGGGGATAATGGTAGACCCTCAAAAGGTGGCGGTTGTTAAATGGTGTCCAAGACCCACGACTCCAACCGACATTAGGAGCTTCTTGGGGTAGGCTAGGTATTATTGGCGGTTTGTGTAAAGCTTTTCAGCTATAGCTTCTCCTTTGACTAGGTTGACTCAGAAAAAAGGCAAAGTTTTCTAAGTCGGATGCTTGTAAGGGAAGTTTTGAGAAGTTGAAAGATAAGTTAACTTCAACTCTGATTTTGACATTGCCTGAGGGTATTAAGGGTTTTGTGGTTTATTGTGATGCATCTAGGGTAAGACTTAGTTGTGTTTTGATGCATCATGGGAAGGTGATTGCCTATTCTTCCAGGCAGTTAAAGGTGCATGAGAGAAATTATCCTACTCATGATTTGGAGCTATTAGCAGTGATTTTTGCTTTGAAAATTAGGCGGCATTATTTTTATGGATTGCATGTAGACATCTTTTCTGATCATAGGACTCTGCAGTATGTGTTCAGTCAGAAGGAGCTAAATCTCAGGCACAGGAGATGGTTGGATCTTCTCAAGGATTATGATGAGTCATCACTATCATCCAAGTAAGGCTAATATTATTGTTGATGCTCTTAGCAGGTTATCCATGGGGAATTTAGCTCATGTGGATAAGGAGAAACGAGAATTGGTGAAGCATATTCACCATTTTTCTAATCTCGGAGATCGTCTCTTAGACTCAGATGATGGTATTATGATGGTACATAAAGTGGTTCAGTCGTTGATTGGTGTAAATATTAAGGAGAAGAAAGTGCTAGATCTTATCTGGATGAAAATCAAGAGCAATGTCGGTATGCAAAAGGTAATAGTGTCCAAGATATGTGGTAACGGTAATTTACGATTCCAAGAGAGGTTGTGTGTTCCTGAAGTAAACGATTTGTGGCAATATATCTTCACCAAGCCAAACAAATCTTATTTCATTGTACATCCCAACTCGACAAAGATGTATCATGATCTCAAGGAGATGTATTGGTGGAATGGTATGAAAAGGGACGTGGTTGATTTTGTAGCGAAGTGCATAGTGTGTCAACAAGCTAAAGTTGAGCACATAAGGCATGCATAGTTGTATCAAGATATCGATTTGCCCAAGTGGAAATGGGAGATGGTCAATATGGATTTTGTTACCGGTCATCCTTGGTCGCAAAACCAATTCGATTCGATTTGGGTCATTATGGATAGGATGATGAAGTTTGATCACTTCTTCCCAGTGAGAACTACCTTTTCGGTGGAGGATTATGCAAAGTTGTATCTTCAGTAGATTGTAAAGCTACATGGGGTACCTATTTATTTCACGACCAGACCGGGGGCCTTGTCATATTGGGTGTCCCAAGTCTGACCGGGCCAGAGACCACCCCCGTTACCCAACCCAACCTCCAGACTCCTGGCCTGATTTGACTGAATTTCAAGCATATAAAAAGATAGTGTAAGAACTCAGATGAAGTCTCTAGGATAGAATTACAATCGTGACCGACCCAACTGAGTCCAACCATCCCATACAAAACATTTAATAAAACAAGGACCATAGACCACACAATAACCAAATAAGTTCCACAACATAATATGATTAATCCCAAAATGAAATACGATTGAAAAACAAATAGTCGTATTAACCGGTATCAGCCCTAATACCAATGTCAATGCAAAGGTTGACACCAATACTAATCCCGCCCACTCCAACCCAGAGCACTACTATAAAGTCTCTAACCAAAAGAGTAAGAATATATGATTGGGACATGCCCCCAACCATAGTCAAAACCAACATCCATAAATAAATCAAAATGCCTAAAAATATCCATAACTTAAAATGGAATCTTCCAGAAAGAAGGAAGGTCACCACTTCAATCCAATAGATGTCCCTGAGTTAATCACTTTGTCGGAAGAGTAGAACGGCTGGTTCCTACATAGCGTGGTTATACAACCGCCTGGAGATGGGTTAGTGAGTAATCTCTAGCATGAACTCAGTATAAACATAAAATAAAATCATTTATAAAACCAAACAAAACCATTCATGCATACACAACCATACATATATATCTACAACCATGCCGGGAAAGGGAACCGGGTTTAACATGACATTGAAACCCTTACCTAGGCTGTGTAGCTTTCCCTTCATAAACCACCCACGAGCTATATAGGTTCATCTCCCCCTGCTGAAAGGACCTCAGTGTGTGCAGCCGCATGGCAAGGAAGAAAACCTGGGATGACTAGTAAATCTCCCAAAATATAGTGTTATATCATTCACACGGCCATTGGGAACAAACCTTACATCAGCAACTATGAGTTTCCAGTTAAGATCTCCCCAAGACCACCACCTTACACGGTTTTTCTACACCTCCCTCCTTTAATCCCAATTAAAACCATTTTCCATCCAAACCATTATTCCATTATTATTAACCGAGGCTATTAATAGTGGTATCCTTATACCAGCAATAACTTGCAAGTATTATACTTAGCCAAACCTTAGGGGATTCCATGTATCCCACATGATTTCCAATTAACCAAGACCATGGATACCAATACCTTGCCAATCCATTTAAAACCATTTAAATCATTCATACCATTTAGGGTTCCATTACTAAGTTTAAACCATGCGTAAGTTCCATTGAAAAACCAATATTATAATGAAAACATTGTTACAAGAATCTTATTAAACACATTGGGGGCATAGTATTTCCAAAACCAAAATCCATTACCAAAGAAACATACACATGCAACCAATTATCCAAAGACACCATTAATGCCTATAAAAGAATATATAAATCATGGAAAAACCATAACCAAGAATTATAACCAAAAACCATCAAAACATACTGGAAAACCTAAATTCAAATAACATTTAAGTCATGAAAACATTGTATAAAACCATGTCTTTAGATGGAACTAAAATTAGAGAAGAGAACATACCTTAATTGACAAAGTAGACGGAGAGAAACCCCCAACAAGATCCCCAAATTATCCTCTAGTTAAAACCCTAGCTTTGTTGCCCAAAAGCTCTTGAGAGAATTATAGAGTATTTAAGAAGAGTTTCTAAGTGTTAATGAATAAAATAATAGGGTAAATAACCTCTCAATAGGATTATGAGTCGTGGGATTTAATTAGGATAAGTGGGGAAATGTCCAAATTGCTCTCATTTAAGTTGCACCAAAATCCCATCATAGGGATACAACTGACCCTTACAAGTCATATTCTCTCTGTATGAGTGGTACCTACCACACGTACCCTTGGCCTCCCTCTTGTACCCATTACCATCCAAGGTGCCACTCATCCAACTCAAGTCGTATCCAAATATATGATTCGTACTTCAACCGTATTCCTAGCAGAACTGAATCCTAAGAGGATTGAATACGATCCACTATACACATCCCTGGTACAATTCATACCATTACTTATGGCTCACAGTGATCCACTCGTACTTAGATCCAAGTCTAAGGTTAAGTGAAGAAACCATACGAACTGTATCTGACCTACAACTCATACTATACAAGTTGTACCTATTCCAATGACCAAAATCCATCCCAACAACCAACACTTGTCGACATATGACTAGACCATACCGTTCGTACCCCAACATATGGCTCATACACATAAGTTGTATTGGGTCTAGAGACCAGAATTCCAGGAAATTTTCTAAGGTCCAGAAACAAAGGTATTTCAATTTCCCCTACAAGGAAAATTCATCCCCAAATGATGTATAAGGTTGGGGTAACCACATGCAAGATTCATTTACATTATCAAACATATTTCTGATCTTTATCAAAGTTTAAAAACAAAGAGGAAAAAATATTAATCTTTCCTTTAAAAAACTCAAAAAATAAAGATGTGTTGAAGACACATGCCTTCCGTACGAATCCCAGGAGCAGAAAATAGATGTGGATACTTGGACTTCATGTTCTTCTCCTCTTTGCATGTAGCTTCTCCCACCTTATGATTACACCACAAAACCTTAACCTAAGACACATCCTTCGATCGTAACCGACGAACCTTCCTATCCTGTATCTTAACCATGACCTCTTCATGAGATAGAGATTCTGAGATACCCAACCCCTTCAAAGGAACAATTGAAGAAGGATCACAAAGACACTTACTCAACATAGAGACATGAAATACCAGATAAATGGAGTTCAAACTAGAAGGCAACTCTAATTTGTAAGCAACATTTCCAACCCTCCACAAAACTACATAAGGACCAATATACTAGGGACTGAGCTTTCCCTATTTGTCAAACCACATTACTCTTTTCATGGGAGATACCTTAAGGATTACCTTATCCCTAACCTCAAACTCCAAGTCTCTATGCCTTACATCTATATAGGACTTTTGGTGACTTTGGGCAACCTTAGGACTATCTCGAATAACCTTCACCTTTTCCATAGCCTAATAGAACAAATTTGAACCGAACATATCCACCTCACAAAACTCGAACCAACCAATAAGAGATCTATACATCCTACTATATAATGCCTCAAAAGGGGCCATGCCAATGCTAGAATCATAGCTATTGTTGTAAGAAAACTTCACTAAAGGTAGATGCATAACCTAACTGCCACTATAATCAACCACACATGCCCGAAGCATATCCTCTAATTTTGAATAGTTCTTTCTACTTGCCCATCCATCTAAGGATGAAAAGAAGTACTCAAATTCACCTTAGTACCAATCCCTTCTGAAAAGACAACCAAAAAAGGGATGAGATCTGTATACTATGATTAGAGATAATCGAAACAGGTACTCCATGCATCTTCACAATCTCCTAAAGATTTAACTTCGCATAATCCTCCATGGAGAAAGTAGTCCTTAATGGCAAGTAGTGAGAAAACTTTGTTATCCAATTCATGGCCACCCAAATCAAATCACATTAATTCTGAGATTGAGGAAGACCGATAATGAAGTCCATATTAATTACCTCCTATTTTCATCCAGGAAAACAATCTCTTGATACAACCCACCAGGCCTTAAGTGATCAACTTTAACTTGTTCACATACCAAGCACTTAGCCACAAAATCAGGCATGTCCTTTTTTATACCATTCCACCAATACATCTCTTTGAGACCATGATACATCATTGTCAAGCCGGGATGTACAATGTAGTGCAATTCATATGCGTCAGCCAAAATCCTTTGTTGCAAACCATCAACATCTAGAACACATAACCTTCTTTCGTACCATAAAGTACTGTCACCATTGATCTCAATACCATTACCTTTTGCATACCCACATTACATTTGATTTTCATCAAGATAGGATCTAGCACTTGCTTCTCCTTAATATCTACACCAAGATACTACTGAACCACTTCCTATACCATCACCCTACAACCCTCAGAATCTAAAAAATAAACTCTGAGATTTGCTAAGCAGTGAATATCTTTCACCAATTCCCTCTTTTATTCCTCTACATGAGCCAAACTCTGCATGGATAACCTTCTAAGAGCACCAGCAACAACATTATCCTTACTTGGATGATAGTCAAGACTCATTTCATAGTCTTTGAGAAGCTTCAGGTATTTCCTTTGCCTGACATTTAGCTCTTTCTGGGTGAATAGATACTGTAGACTTTTATGATTAGAAAAAATGACTACGTATACTCCATAAAGATAATGCCATCATATTATCAAGGAAAAAACCACTGCCAACAGCTTTAAATCATGAGTTGAACAATTCCTCTATATACCTTCAACTACCTAGAAGCATAGGTAATCACCTTCCCATGAAGAATTAAAATATAACCAAGTTCGACCCTTGATGCACCATAATAAACCACAAACCCCTCATAGCCCTTAGGCAATGTTAAGATCAAAGACGAAGTTAGATTATCTTTCAACTTCTTAAAACTCCCCTCACAAGTATTCGACTAAGAAACCTTCACCATTTTTACTATCAACTTAGTCAAAGGTGCAGCTATAGTTGAAAACCTCTCTATAAACCGTCGATAGTACCTAGCCAAAGCTAACAAGCTTCAAACGTCTATTTAAGTCATGGTTCTAGGCCACCCTTTAACCATAACCACCTTTTGCAGATCCACCATGATCCTCTCACTAAAAATAATATGACCAAGAGAAGTCATAGCGTTCAACCAAAACTCACACTTGGAGAACTTGGCATAAAATTATTGTTCCTTCAAGGTTTGCAATACCACACGAAGGATATTAGCATGATCCATATAAATTTAGGAATAAACTTGAATGTCATCAATAAACACAATGATGAAGAGATCCAAGAATCTCCTAAGAACCTTGTTTATCAAGTCCATAAATGTCGTCGAGGCATTAGTCAATCAAAATGACATCACCAAGAATTCAAAGAGCCCATACCAAGTATGAAAAGACATCTTAGAGATATGATCCTCCTGAATTTTAAGCTGATGATACCCAGACTGAAGATCTATCTTGGAAAAAAATTTGGCACCTTGCAACCAATTAAACAAGTCATCTATCCTTAGAAGGGGGCACTTGTTCATAATTGTTACCTTATTCAACTGCCAATAGTCAATTCACATCCTAAAGGAACCATCCTTCTTTCGCATGAACAACACCAGTGCACCACACAAAGATACACTAGGACCAATAAACCCCTTATCCAGAAGATACTTAAGTTGCTTCTTGAGTTTCCTTAATTCAGCCCGTGATATTCTATGAGGAGGAATAGATATTGGACGAGTGTACAAAACCAAGTCAATACAAAAATCTATTTTCCTGTATAGATTTACACTAGGAAGATCATCCAAAAAGACCTCAGGGAACTCATTTACTACAGGAACCAAATGAAAAGATAAACCATTTGAGTTAAATTATTAACCCAAACAAAGTGATAAAGACAACCTTTAGAGATTAACCTCCAAACTCTAAGATAAGAAATAAACCTCCCCCAAGGAGCTAGGGAACCACCCTCCCACTCTATGATCAGTTCACCAGGGAACCTAAAGAAAAACTTATAGCTCCGATAATCCAAGAATGCGTAATAAGAGGGTAACCAATCCATCCCCAGAATAACATCAAAATCCACCATATAAAGTTCAAACAAATCCACCAAAGTCTTCCTACCACCAACAAATACCATACATCCCCTATAGACTCTCTTAGAAATAATCAAGTAACCTACCAGGGTAAAAATAGAAAAAGGATCCAAAATATTTTGGGAAGATAGAATATGATGAATAATTCTAGGTTTTGAGTCTTTTTATCAAAATTGGGATCAACCACGTGCATTTCCAGATTTGACCTTTGGTTGAACTCTTCCGCTAAGCCGCGATCTCCTAGCTTGGCTGAGACTGCAGCTTTCGCGATCGTAGCTTCCGCGACCGCGATAGACTTATGTGACCGCAGTTGAGTGACCCTACTTGATAGTCACGATCGCAGTCAGCAGACTGCGATTGTGGTAGCTGAGGCCAGTACCTGCTCCAGGTCTTTAGTTGCACTCTCTTACTCCCTTTATGATCATTTTAAGCTCCAATCAACATCATTCTATATTTTCAACTCTATGCCTGCAAAGAGCAGATATTAGTGTATTTACTCACTACTATGTCTTGTTTATTAATTCAAAACAAGGTAATGTATATGAATTATGAGTGCAAATAAGTGGTAAAATCACCACTAATCAACATCCCCAACTTAAAGCTATTGTTTGTCCTCAAGTAACACTATCTCTTACTCTGAGACATAATTATCTATGCCAAAACTTTAAGCCTTAAAGATCACAATGACCTCAACCTTAGTCACTACCACAAGTAGCTCCTTGCACATGGGCTAAGATATTTTCCACTACTACTATCATCATAAGATGCACTATCAAAGAATAAACAAGACTACAAAGGGTAATCAAGCAGTAATGACTAATGCTCTAGAAGTGACTCACTTTTTGACCAAAATTAAATTATACTCCATTTACCTCATTGCTCAAAAAGTGACAAAATAACCTACCTCAACTTGTTCCCATGCTAACCTCACAAGAAAATGAATTCCATACATCACACTAACAATTATGCAACAAAAAATTTTAAGTGCAAAGAAGCTCTCTCCCTCACAAAAGAAATCTCTATGCAACAAGTGTCATACCATAGGCTTGCCCCTATTTTTAGATTCCACTACAATAAAAGTAGATGGTCGGAGATCTCAAAGGACCTTTTAAGCGTGTAACATAGGTTTGGGTTAGGGTGGGATATCATTTAGGACAATATGGTTACACCCTTTCCATTACATTATTAATCTTCCTTTTTGACTATGGGCCACTCCTCTTCATTTTCTCACTTTTCTTATGCTTCATTTTCGCTTCCTTGTTTACCCAAATTCTTTCCATTCTTTTTCTTTCAACTTTTGTGCAATTCACTCCTTTGTCGGATCCTCTCTTTTTCTATTCATTCATTTTCAAAGCTTGGGTACATTAGGCATTTCGCTGAAATCTTCGTAGCCCCAACTTAGACTTTTAGCCTCAAGTTGCACTTTCAAGTTCAAGGAGGGTATGTTTCACAAGAAGGATAAAATAATTGTTCACGGCTTATAATGTGTTGTCCAAAGAAAGGTCCAAAGGCCTAAAGTGGGTAACTAGGGATTACATTCATGCTTGGGTAGGATTTTTAGGGTAAAGTGGTTTCAAAAATTACAAAGATGGCCTAAGATGATTTCACCAACCAAATACAATCAAAATTAGCTTTAAAAGACTAATGGGGCAAGTTCAAGATAACACAAGTATATAAGAGATGAATAAAAATAGGTCACCACACATGGCATGCAAAAACTCACCAAGGGGGCTCAATTGTCCCTCCCGCAGGAGACAAAATTAGAGTATATAACATTATTTACAAATCAAGAACTTATGGAGTCACATAAAAGAGAAGAAGTTTTGTTATAAAGTTGCACATATCCATGCCCTTGATTTTCAAAAAAAATTGGACGGAGGGGATTGTTCATTTTAAATTAGGACCACACAAAATTTAAAAACTATGGATACAACCAAAGCCTTAGTCTCACATTTTGGCTCAAATCAGGCAAACTAACAATATGGCTGCTCAGACTTTGCCAATGGTGTAGAATATGATCCCAAATTTGCACTTTTCAATGCTACAAGTACCCAAACTTCCCTTGCATTCATGATATATATGCTACAGGTACTTAGAACTCCCCTACACCTATGCCTCAAAACCCAAACATGATGCTTTACCCTTAAAAATGTCGTCACTTAATATATCATAGGGAAAAGCTTGTCATGGATCATCAAAATTAAAATACAAGTAAAAGAAAAACTAAAACTAAAAACCACATGATAATCCATAAAACGTAGGTACCATCAGAGTGCACAAAGATGTAGAACCCATAACAAAAAAAAGTAATATCTAGAATGTCATCCCAAAACAACAACATAAAAAGAAATATCCAGCAATACAATATCAAAAACACTACTAATATGGGGGCACCCCAACTAAAGAAAATGTAGTTTCCTCACTGCATGTGCAATAAAGCAAGAGTAAGAAGGGTCTCCTTGAATCTATATCAAGAGCAGCTCTCTCCTACTGACTTTGTACCATCGCCACCAATATCATTAGCCAACAAATCAGTAGGGGCCTCATCTTCACTGTCCAACCTCGATGAAGATAGTTGCTTTTTGGGTTTGAGAACCTTAAAGATACCCTTCACCTCTTTCTACAACTTCTTAAAGAATTTAACTCTTTTCTTCTTTCTCTTCACCATCTTCTTATGTGACTCCTTGAGGTTCCTGTATGATCCCACTAAGGCTTAGTTGGCTCTCTCTAAACTGGAAGTAGTAGCTCCCTACTTATTCCTCTTCTCATAGTATATATCATAATATGATTGAGTCACATATGAGTGGTAAGTGGTGGATGTCTCTCCTGGTCCCTGTGGTAATCTGGAAACTAGCTCCCTAACCTTTCTCATTTGACCTGCGATATCATCGAGGGAGTTGGGTAATTAAGGTCTATAAGAATTTATGTCCTGCTGGGATGATTTTCCAGAGTGCATCTTCCTTTTCTTACTCTAACCTGTGGCACCCTCACCCCTAAATTTATGTGCCACCCATGTGTCTTCAGCATACTTCTCTACCTGTGCTCTCTTACATAGCTCTATAATAAGGGATGGGAAGAGAAGATGCATTCCTCTCTGGTTCTTGAAATACCATCACTCTGAGATCATAATCTCACCCAGATTCAGAGTGATGCCAGACAGGATACAAGCCATCATCCGAGCTCGCATATTTGTGACAATGGTCATGTGAGTGCATGGCGAGACTCTACTGTAGATGATATAAATCCATAGCCTAGCTTTAGATGTGAAGTCATTCATCAAAATATCTCTCTTATTGATGGCCTAGAATACTTCTCTTCTCAGATATAGTATGTAAGCTATCTATGTTCCTGGATCATATCTTTTTGCTATGAATTTCCCCATGTCAGCATTCGATAGCCTATATAACTCATTAATCCTCTCTTCTTTGAATTTCACTTATTGTCCATTAATTATCATCATTGGGTTTATGAGAGAAACTAAACTAAGGTTCACGTAGAACTCATATGCCCCCTACTCATTTTCATAGCAGGGTTCTGGCGTAAAGAACATCCACTCGGTAGCATTGAGTCTGGCATGGAATGCTGGTAGCTTTTCCTCCATTTTTTCAAGGAAGATACCCCTTTCAGAGAGTAATTTAGTCCTATGAAAATCTTCATAGTAGTGGTGTTAAATTTATGAGGCCATGAACCTGTTGTCATCAAAATCTCAGATTTTTTAGGTTTAGAACATATAAACGATGTAACTCAAGCCAACATTAGTATTATCGTACAAAAAACATGTTATATCAAACAAATAAATGCATGGAGTGGTGTTATAGAAGGCTTTAGGGGAAGAAATACATGTGTAGAAATTTTTGGTTCCTGCAGACACTGCCCTCAGGTATGATCATCACAGTGAAGTTACCGTAATCGTGATGTCGCTATCGTGATCTCGGTACCTAAGATTGTAATCTGTAGTTCTACAATTCAGTCTGAACACATAATTTTATCCCCACATTCATGTTCTACTAGGCATGTAAGATTTAAGACTAAGTAACTTAATCCTAGTTATCATCATTATACCCCCAAACACAATGAATTTAACATGGAATTCAAAGAGGCATTGAATCAAACAGATGGTGTACACAATCATTTCAACCATTTGGACCTTAAATTTTGGTACTCAAGTCTTCCCCATTATTTTGTACGCAAACTACAACATCTAACCACCAAAATTGTAACAAATAAGCATGCATTTAGTGATGAAAACATTATTTTAGGCCTCTCCTAAACTACAAGTTCTATGCATATAATTATCCAAATCAAGGGAGTTAAGATAACTTACCAAATTAGATGATGCAATTGGGATGAAAAGACACTTGGATATGCAATGCAAAGCCACAAACTTGAGAGAATTTTGAGAGAAATTGAGAGATAAGAGTGGGAGGAAATCCAATTTGAATGGTCACTTAAACTGATTTGACCGGGATCGCGATCCTAGTTATGGGATCGCGGTCACGCGTCCTCCGTGGCCGCGGTGGTCTGGACTGCTGTCTCCCTAACTGAGACCAAACAATTGGGTTTTCTGCACTTTCTTGTTCAGCCTGAATTGTCAATTTCACACGCTCCCTTTTTAAATTCAACCAAAATTCCTCATAGCATCAATATTTCATGGATTGTGCATGCATAAACAAAAACAAAATCTACTCTATCATCTTTAAATAAAAAGGATATGGGAAAATTTTCATAGCGTGATGGGTTGACTTCCATCTAATACTTAGTTTAACATCATAGCACGACGCCTTCACCACTTCTTCTTATATTTCCACATAAAAGATTTAAATCTCTATCCCAACTTTTGTTCAATATGTATTGAGTGGCAGAGGGACATAAAATTCAAATTTTTCAAGATGAAATTTTGAAAATGTGAGGAAATGGCGAGAAGGCTTCGATCTCGTCATTTTGAAGACTCGAACCTTTTACCCAATTTGATATCAAATTTATGAATTGGTTCTTTGGGAAAAGGTAAGGACATCAATAGGCTAATTGTTGCGCATCGGGAATTATGTTCCTTGGCCTTTTATGGATAGGGTTCTATATGCTCCTTTGGAATATCAAATTCCAAAATATAGGGATGGTCCTTCATTTCCACATAATCCATTATTTTCCTAGATAGATGGCTTCTCATCACATCCTCCAAGCACAATGTTTACAAGTGGTTTAAATAAGGTCCAACCTCTAATTTTGGAATAGCCTCGTCTAAAGCATCTTCACTCTGAAATGAGCTAGATTCATCATAAGAGATTTGATTTTATTCTTCTTTTGACTCTAGTATCCTTTTATTTAATCGGGCTTCTTCTTCCTCATACGACTCGGTAGATTGGGAAGTTACCGAGGAGTCTTCACTACCAAGATCATCATGATATCTTGGTTTCTTTTCTTGATGAACCTCCTATTGGAGAATGGGCATGGTTGTGATGTTTGCAAGAATTATTTCCTTTCGCAATTCCTTTACCTTGATATTTGCCCTTTTGAACACCTCGTAGGATTTATGCAAGCCTTGCATATTATTCCCTTTTGCCGTTACTCGATCCAAAATAGTTTAAAGCATTGCTTTAAGACTAGCGGATTCGGTTTGTTGTTCCTCTTTCTTCCCATCATAAAGCCTATCAATCTCATAAGAAGACCTAGCAATTTGGTTAGTATAATAGGGGGAGGGGGCATTTGGATAATTATCCCAATGTCCATCTAAACTACCACATGAGGTACAACCATACACCCCATAGGATCAAGACGGTGATTCCATCTCTTTTCGGGGAGCATAGATACAACCTCTCCTAAAGTGTGGTCCATCACAATATAGACATAGGCCATCAATATAGGCATTCCAACTACTAAAATCATATTTGTCGGAAGATGCCATAGAAAAAAATAAAAATAAAATAGAATCTACCTAAAAGAAAATTACAAACAAATATATACAAGCTTGACTTGAATCAAGAAAGCTAAAATTCCAGACTAACTTAATACGCTAAAGTGTTCCCTAGCAACAGTGCCATTTTGTGATAACGCTTAACTTACACATCAATTAAAGTGAAAGGTGGTCATTGTCAATATATTTACTCAACATTGGAGTCAGGGTTTAATCCATGAGGAACAATTTGAGTGGAAATCAAGTTAATTCAAAATAATAGATACAAGTTAAATTCATACCAATAGTAAAAAAAGATAAAAATGAGGGAGATAGAAGTCTACACTAGTGTTTCTTTAGGGGATATGAATAATTAGAGTTTTAACAATTATGCACGGATCTTAGGATTATGAATTACTAACGGTATGACATGTGGGTATTACTCATCAACATCAATTTAGTAACAAAAGTATGGGTAGGTTTGGTTATAGATTTTGATGCTAGTCTTTCAATAAAACACAAAACTTTCACACATTGATTCTTTCAAATACCTAACGAGTGTGTTCAACAATTGGTAACCAAACCTCAATCTAGGCATCCCTATTTCTAGGATAATACCCATGGTATAGTTAACTTCACAATCACTGTTATGTCTAAGATAGAAAAATTTTTGCAAACTACACACATAATTGTCTATCATTGCTTTGGTCTCCACATCCCCCTTTCAACGAAGATATGGATTCCTAAAGTTCACCCAAAACCCTTCTTTCGAAGATGGCCTTGAGCTTTCTAGAATTTGGAGCTTTCACTCATCAAACCCATGTGGGTATTTGTGGCTTTCACCCACAAATCCCAACCAAGTTAGCATGATAATGATAAAAACCATAAATATGTACTACCAAAGAGAGTCTAACAAAACAACCCACACACACTTTAACCCATATTCACATATAACCCTAAGAGGGAGATCTAGCTACACATAAGATAAATAACATAGAAATACCCAAATTTTCCATTGAAATGACTTGTTGAAGCTTAAGTGAATGTTAATTCAAACTTGGCCCTCCCAAAAATATACAATTAAAGTAAGCTAATTCTCCACTTAGACAGACTCTAATCCATTCTTCACCCAAAACTTATACAATATTTTCTTCCCCAAGTATGGAGGCTATGAACTCAAGAGCTAAACCTAAAAATTGAGGAATATTGAATATGATGAATAATTCAAGGGTTTGAGTATTTTTGTCAAAATTAAGATCAACCACGTGCACTTCAGTTTTTCCCTAAGGCTAAACTCTTCCATTAAGCTGCGATCGCACCAGCTTGATCGTAACCACAGCTTCCGTGACTGTGATAGACTAATGTGACCGGGGTTGATTGACCCTTCTTTACTGCCGCGATCGCGATCAGCAGACCGCGAACATAGTAACTAAGGCCAGTTCCTGCTCCAGGTCTTCAGCTACACTGTCTTGCTCCCTTTTTAGTATTTTAAGCTCCAATCCACATCTTTCTATATTTTTAACTCTATGCCTACAAAGAGTGGATATTACTGCATTTACGTACAAATATGTCCTATTTATTCATTCCAATCAAGGTAATATACATGAATGTTGAGTTTGAATGAGTGATAAAATTACCACTCATCAAACATACCAGTAACGACATCAGGCGATGCCTCAGATTCCCATCAAGATGCAAGAGCATACAACCTATTCCCATCGAGATGCAAGACCACCCTTGTTACAGAACCCAACGTCCAAACATTTGCCCTAATTTGGATGAATTTAGAGCATATAACAAGATAGTGTAAGAGCTCAAATGAAGTCTCTAGGATAGGATCACAACCGTGACCGACCCAACCGTGTCTAACCATCGCATACAAAACTAATACCAAAACAAAGGCCATAAAATAGGAAATAACTAAATAAGTTTCACAACATATCATGATTAATCCCAAAATAAAATACAATGGAAGAACCAACAATTTTGTCAACCGATATCAACCTCAATACGAATGTCAATGCTAAGGCTAACACCATATTGATCCTGCCCATTCAAACCCATTGTAGTGCTACAAAGTCTCTAACAAAAAGAGTAAGAATATATGCTTGGGACATGACCACAACCATAGACAAAACCAACATCCATAAATAAATTAAAATGTCTAAAATTATCCATAACATGAAATAGATCCTTCCAAAAAAATGGAAGGTCATCGCTTTAATCCAATAGTTGTCCTTGAGTCAATCACTATGTAGGAGTATTAGAATTACTAGATCCTATATAGAGTGGGTATACAACCAGCCAAAGATGGGTCATCAAGTGATCGCTAGCATAAACTTACAATAAGGATAAAATAATGCCATCCATAAAACCAAGTAAAACCATCCATATGCACACTAATATATATATATATATATATAACCATGATGAGAAAGGTAACTAGTTTATAATGTCATTAAAATAATTACCTAGGTTGTGTAGCTTTGTTGTCCTAAACCACCCACGGGCTATATGGTTTCCGCTTTTCCTGGTGAAAGGGCCCCAGTTATTAAAGTCGACAGACCAAGGAAGATAACCTGGGATGACTAGTGCATCTCCAGAATATATTATGACATCATGCACATGGTCACTCAGACCACCACCTTACATGACTTTGCTACCCCTTCCTTCTTTAAGCCTAATTATAACCATTTTCTATCCAAACCATTACTCCAACATTATTAATGGACGATATTAGTAGTGGTATCATCATTCCAATAATAAATTACAAGTATTATTCTTTGCCAAACCCTAGGGGATTCCATGCAACCCGCATGATTTCTAATTGACCAAAACCATTGGCACTAAGGCCTTTCCAATCTATTTAAAACCATTTAAACCATTCTTACCATTTAGGGTTCCATTACCAAGTTTAAACCATGCATAAGTTCCATTGAAAACCCAATATTATAAACATTGTTAAAGGTATTTTATCAAACCCATTGGGGGCATAGTATTTCCAAACCAAAGTTACCAAAGAACCATTCCTAGCAACCAGTTATCCAAAACCATAATTAATGCATATAAAAGCATAATTAAAATATTGTAAAACAATAACCAAGCATTTATAACTGAAAACCCCTAAAATATATTGGAAAACCCCAAATCATACAATATTCAAGACATGAAAACATTGTATAAAACCATACCTTTAGTTGGAACTAATAATTAGGGAAGATAACATGCCTTAATTTACAAACTCAACTGAGAAAAACCACCAACAAGATCCCCAAATTATTCATCTAGTTGATACCCTACCTTTCTTGCCCAAAAGCTCTTAAGAAAATATTAGAGTGTTTAGGAATAATTTCTAAGTGTTAATGAATATAATAAAAGGGTAAAATAACCACCTAATAGGAAAATGAGTCATGATACTTCATTATTATAAGTGGGGAAATGTCCAGATTACCCTTACTTAAGTTGCACAAAAATCCCACCATAGGGATATGACTGACCCTTATGAGTCATATCCTCCCTGTACGAGTGGTACCCACCACTCGTACCCTCGGCCTCTCTCTTGTAACCAGTACTATCTAGGATATGACTCATCCCACTCAAGTTGTATCCAAATATACGATCTGTAACCTTCACCCGTATCCCTAGAAGAATTGAATTCTAAGAGAATTAAATACGATCCAACATACAAGTTGCTAGTATGATTCATACTCTGACTTATGGCTCATGGTGAGACACTCTTACTCATATCCCACCTATTTTACCAAGTATAAGGTTAATTTAAGAAAACAAATGATCCGTATATGACCATATGACTCATAGCATACAAGTTTTACCTATTCTAGAGACCAAAATCTATCTCACCAACCAATACTGTTCAACATACGACTAGACCATACCATTCATACCCAAACATAAAGCTCATAATCATAAGTCATATCAGGTCCAGAGACTAGATTTCCAGGAAATTTTTTAAGGTTCAGAAACTACAGTGTTTCAGTTTTGCATATCTATAATCATGGTAAAGAGTTTTTATCTTATTTTTGTGGTCTTTTAACAAGGGATTAGGTACTTAGATTAGTATTAGTACTGATTTTCATCCTCAGATGGATAGGCAACTAGAGATTACTATTCAAACATTAGAGGATATGCGTTGGGCATGTGTGATTGACAATAGTGGTAGTTGGGTTGAGCATCTACCTTTGGTAGTGTTTTCATACAACAATAACTATCATTATAGTATTGGCATTGCCCCTTTTGAGGAATTATATGGTAGGAGGTTTAGATATCCTATTGTGTAGTTTGATCTTGGTGAAGCTTATATGTTCCATCTGAATTTTGTCTATCAGGCTATGGAAAAAGGGAAGGTGATCCAGGATAGGCTTAAGGCTGCCCAAAGTCACCAAAAATCCTTTACAGATTTAAGGCGTAGATACTTGGAGTTTGAGGCTGGGGATAGGGTGTTCTTAAAGGTATCTCCCTAGAAGGGAGTAATGCAGTTTGGTAAAATAGGGAAACTTAGTCTCTAATATATTGGACCTTATGTAAATTTTTGGAGGGTTGGTAATGTGGCTAATAAATTAGAGATACATTCTAGTTTGAGTTGTTCTCATTTGATATTTCATGTTTCCATGTTAATAAAGTGCGTTGGTGATCCTTCTTTAATTAATTCTTTAGAGGGGTTCGATATCTCAGACTCTTTATCTTAAGAAGAGGTCCCGATTGAGATCTTGGATAGGTAGGTTCATTGGATATGGATCAAAGATGTGTCTTTGGTTAAGGTTCTTTTGCAAAACCATAAGGTAGAAGAAGCTACATGGGAAGTGGAGGAGGACATGAAGTCAAAGTATCCATATTTGTTTTTTACTCTTAGGATTCATGCAAAAGGTATGTGTTCTTGAACATATCTTAATTTTTAGAGATCGCTAATGAAAAGATTAATATCTTTCCATCTATGTTTCTTAACTTTGTTAAAGGTTGGATTGATATTTAATAATGCAAATAGATTATGCTTGAGGTTACCCTACCTTGTCCATTATTTGGGGATGAATATTCCAAGTGGGGGAGATTGAAACACCTTGTGTTCCTAGCCCTTAGAAAATTTCCTAGATTTCTGGTCTCTAGATAGGGTACGACTAGAGTAAATGACTTGTACACTGGGATACGAGTGGTATGGGTTAGTCGTATGCTAACAAGTGTTGGTTGGTGGATTATATTTGGCTTCTAGATTGGATACGACTTGGATTGCATGAGTTGTGTTAGTGGATGTGGGTTGTTTTGTTACTTTGCTTAGTCTTAGGCATTGTAACTTTTGTTTGATATTTATACAACTGGCTCACCATGAGATGTATGCCTGGGTACGATTCGTACCATGGACTCATATGGTTGTCAGTATTCAATCCTCTTGGGATTTTATTTTACCTGGGGTACGGATCAGGGGTACTAGTCATCTACATGGATAAGACATAGTTTAAGGTGAGTCATACCTTGGACGGTGTTGGGTTCAAGGGATATGGCCTCGGGTACGAGTGATACGAATGGTGGGTACCACTGGTGTAATAGGGTATAATAGGTGCGGATAGTCGTACCCACCTGACAGATTTCAGGGAGTTTAACTGACGGAAATCTGGATATTTCCCCACTTAACCTTATAAGGACACATGACTTATATTCCTATTGGAAGGTTATTTTCACTACTATTCAATCTTAAACATATAGAAAATGCTCTTAAATCCTCTCTAGTGTTCTTTGGCAAAGGAAGCTAGGGTTTTATCTTAAGGTGTAAATTGGGGCTCGTCTTAGTGATTTCTCTCCATCATCATCTTGGTTTAAGGTATGTTCTCTTTCCATATTATTTCCAAAAAATGGCATGGTTTTATACAATGTTTTCATGGTTTGATTATTATATGGTTTAGGATTTTCAAATATAATTTAGGGGTTTTTGTTATAAATGCTTGGTTATTCTTTTCCCAAGGTTTAATTATACTTTTATATACTTTAATGGTTGTTTTTGATAATTGGTTGTATTGGAATGGTTATTTGGTAATATTCTTTGGATTTAGGAATATTATGCCCCCAATATGTTTGATAAAATGCCTATGGTAATTTTTTTCAATTCATTGTTGGATTTTAATAGAACTATTGCATTGTTTGTACTTGGTAATGGAACCCTAAATGGATAAATAGTTGTGAATGGTTTTAAATAGAATGGTTTAATGGTCATGGTTATGGTTAATTTAACTCCTTGTAGGGTATAATGGAATCCCTCAAGTAAACATGATAATGGAACACTTGAGGGGTACATAGGACTCCCCATAGTAATTTGGTAAATGGGTACACGGGAATCCCTTTACCTTAAAAGTTTTTGCTAAGGACAATACTTGGTTATAGTCAGTATGATGATAACACTACTCATGGACTTGGTAAATAATAATTGGAATAATGGATTGGTTGGTTGGAAATGGTTTTAATTAGAAAATAATGGTGGGGTGTGATAGCTAACCATAAAAGTGGGAGTTCAATGAATGAACACTGGAAACTCATGTTTGTCGACATGAAGGGTAGGCATGGAGACCCTTTAATGATACTATGAGGTACGTGGGAATCCTCTAAGTAATTTGTACATATATATCATTGAAGGTGAGGGTAATTGGGAATCCCTTACTCTCATGGTATCTCTGGTTCGTGCGGCTACACACATCGGGGCCCGTTCAGAGAGTTATACTGAACCCATATAGGTTGTGGGTGGTTAAGGATGAGTAAGCTTCACAAAATGAGGTTAATTGTTTTAAATGCATGCTAAACCCATCTCCCTTTTTTGGCAAGATTATGTATATATGTATGCATATGGTTGGTTTTACTTGGTCTTATTGGTTGACATTAT
Source organism: Capsicum pubescens (assembly GCA_030864215.1). NCBI lineage: Eukaryota > Viridiplantae > Streptophyta > Magnoliopsida > Solanales > Solanaceae > Capsicum > Capsicum pubescens. The sequence goes on from CM061545.1 coordinate 139,271,052, forward strand.
TTTATCCTTATCCTATGTTAATGCTAGCATTAGCTTGCTAACCCATATTTGGGTGGCTATATCCCCACGTGATGCAGTTATAGGCTGTTCAACTCCTCATGCTTAGTTATCGGACGTTCTGGATCAGTTATTGTATTGAAATGGCGACCTTCAATCATTCCAGAAGGCTCCATTACATGGATGTTATTTTATACTTTGGTTTATTTATGGATATTGGTTTTGTCTATGGTTGGGGGAATGAACCAACTAGATTTTTTTATTCTTTTTGTTAGAGGCTTTTGTGGAATTACAATGGGATGGTATGGGTAGGATCGGTATTGTTGTCAGCCTTAGCATTGGTATGGGTATTGGGGATGATACCGTTGGACTAAATTCTCACTATTCCATCCTTTTTTATTTTGGAATTTTACATAATTACTACGGAGCTCATATGGTTATGGTTTAGTTTGTTTGCTTATTGGATGGGTTCAGACGTTTAACTCGGTTGGATCAGTCTTGGTAATAGACCTATCCCTGAGTTTGTAAATTTAATAGTTATGCTATCTTGTTATATGCTCAAAATTTAGCCAACTCAGGGTAGACGACTTGAGGTTAAGTTGTTTAATGGGAGTGGTCTTCAGTCCCAGTCAGACTTAGGATGACCATTATGATAAGGCCCCTGGTTGGGTCTTTTCACTTGACTTGTCATCATAGGCCTTATATATACATTAGAATGTTCCATCTATTATTGTGTCACCCGAGTGTGAATTGTATTGACATTGTAGACCTCATTTGATCTTTTAATTTCATATTCATTATAGTAATGACCAAGTTAGGGATTGGAAATGATAATATTTCTAACAACCTGACTATTTATTCTTGTGGTGCCATGTTGAAATTGATATCATGAATTTTTGATATATGGGTTTTGTTCTGAACTCACTTATATATATATTGAATGAACTTTTATCTTTATACTGATTAGTTGTGAGCATTCAATTCATGTTCATGAGACATTGGTAGCACTGAGATAGTCTAATTTTGCATGAAAATAATATAACTTATAAAATAACTATATAGAATGATATGCTGGTAAGGTTGATTTTGAGTCATAAGATTGAGATTATAAGAGTATATGGGATATGAACCCCTTATGGGTCCTATCTTGGGAGAGCTGATGATAGGTAGGTGTATATATATAGTCATGTTATGATTTTCAATCATTCATTATCATTATCAAATTGCATTACATCACTTGCATTGAATGTCTTTTCCTTATATAGTTTTATAATGTCGTTGAGTTCTTACTTTTATAGTTAATTATGATGTTTGAACCTTTTTGGTGATATTGTATATTGAGCATTTATTTCACTTAGTTACATCAACTTTTTCTACTTATTGATTTATTTTAGGAGTTGAGGTAGACATGTGACATATGGCATGCCTATGGATAGCTATGATTATTGTCACGACCCAATTCTCGAGTGATGACGGCACCTACTTTATCCTACCAGCAATTAAACCAAACCGTAGCCTAGAGCTATAAGCAATGGGCTAACTTGGTGGAAAATAGACTAAAATCTGGAAATCAAAATTTAAAGGATTATAATAACAATAAAATTGTTAAAATAATCTAATGGATAAATAAAAGATCAATAATCATCCCACAACCTAGTAGTGTCAGTGCAAGAGCTACTACAAATGGAACATAAGTACTGAAATAGACAAATGCAATTTGTCTAGGATACAAAAGACTAGACATACACAATAGAAGGAAAAAAGGGAAACTCCAACTTCAAGAGCTCACCCTATCTCCTAAATCCAACTCGGCACAATCATCACATAAGCGGTGGCTACTAGTACTTAGATCTGCACCACAAAGGTACAAAAGTATAGTATGAGTACCAAAACCATAGGTACTTAGTAGGTATCATCGACAAACTTATCTAAATATAAATACGATAGGATACAAGATAAAATAAATTAAGTCAAGGTAATAAGGTAAACCTAGAAATAAATTCCAACACTACTATGCATAAATACATAAGTAAATCTAGAAATGTAGCATAAATATAGAAAAACTATAACTACTAAATAGGCCCCCATAATCCAATAAGTGCGGAAAAATAAATAACCCAATGTGGGCCCCCGTAAGCCCTGAGGGTGCAATCAAGGAAAAATAAATAACCAAAGATCCATAACCTTATCGAATATCACCAATAACCATCATTCCACCAATACCATATCATATCATAACTAACTCGAATACAAGACTTGAACTGGAAGTCATATCATCATCATCATAACATCGTCAACATAATCAACATCATAACCTCTTCTGTCCGACAAAAACAAAAACAAATACTATAAATATCATCATAACATCTTCAATAGTGTCAACATCGTTACATTATTTGCCTGACTTGAATTGAAACTCATATTATCAATAGCATCATCAATTGTCGGACTTGAGCTGTCACTCGTATCTATAAATTGTATCAACGAACCATACGAATAAACCATATCAATAAATGATGTCAAATAACTATGTCAATAAACCATACAAATAACCTTTTCAATTAATTGTATCAAATAGCTATGTCAATAAATCATACTAATAACCATATCTATACAATGTACCAATAACCGTATCCATAAGCAATACCAATGACCACATCCATAAACCATACTGATTACCATATCAATTACCCAACCAATAATCATACATATAAATCTTACCAATCATCATATCTCTAAATCATACAAATAGTCATATCTATAAACCATTAAGTTTTACTCAAAATTAGCACCAACTCCTAAATACAAAAGTAGCATAAGCATTACGTATTTAATCTTCTCATAATACCAAAATAATTACTACTAAGGGTGTAACATGTGTACTAAAAGTTCTACAAAAGCTAACACAAGTCTTGGATTAAGGTGGGTTGGAGGGCCCCACTTTTAATCCTCGAAATCCATTTTTTAGTAATTCTTCCCTCGGCTAGGCTAAGGTATCTAAATTCATTTCTAGATGTTAAGCAAGCCATAAATAAACCAAAGATCGCACTTCTTCCTCAAACATGAGTAACCAAGTCAATTCTATCTAATATAAGAACAACTACATCAATTCCACTTAAACATGAGCAACTAAGGCAATTTCACCTAAACATGAGCAACTAAGGCAGTTTTACCTATATTATGGTTCCAAGATAGCTAAATAGTCCAAATAAGGCTAATATTGCCAATCATATTTCCAATACCTAAATCCGATCCCATATATATCATAATATCAGAATTATACTATGAATTAGCTCAATTTATGAAGAGGGTTAACCTAGCCTACCTGGTTGCCAAAGGAAATCAAGAAGAATTACTAAACCATCTATTTCCTCTTTCAATAAGCTTCTGCAAGGTGCCACTCTATCAAGATCATAATCTTTATATCAATACGATAACAATGAAACCCATATTTCACTGTTATGCTTTCGGTCAAAAATTATGTAAAAGCTTTATGTGAGCCCATTTGTGGAATCATACTTTCAAAATAGGAAAAACGTCCCTCTATGACCAAGGAATATTTACCCTCAAAAATTGGAATTCCGAACTCTAATGGTGCAACAATCAAGCCACCAATATTTTTGACATTTTATAAAAAAGATGGAGAATTAAACCAAGAAATTGATAGAAAGTTACAATATATTTGAAGTAAAAGCTTGTAAATTAATTTCACCAAAGCTCCAAAATCACCCAACAATGATTCTCCTAAGTTTTCCCACCTTTTAGGATTCCAGACACTTGAATATGGAAGAAAAATTGAACAAAATAGGCTATGTTGGGTTTTTATAACCCTGTCAGGTATGCGGGTGTCACTTAAGTGACCTAGAGTCGCTTAAGAGACAACTGGCATCTGCACGAGTAATGCTTAAGAAGCTCCTTGCCGCTTTAGCAGCTATTACTTAAGTGGTAGGGGTTTCACTTCAGCAGACCTCCGCTGGGATGACCCAATCTCTTAAGTAATGGGTTGACCGATTTAGCATCCCATTATATTAAGCGGGCCAAAAGGGTGCTTAAGTGATTCACCAACAACAACTAAGACTTGAAATTTTTTAAAGTCTCCGCCAACCCCTCGAGATTAATCCAAAATTCCTAAGATGCAAACCTACTATGCTACCCTATCAAATTTGACGTTCCAAATCCAATGATGCAATAAAAATTTCCATCCGAGGTTGTTTCAGTGAAAAGTGGGTCCCATACCCATAAGCCATTTTTCTTAACTTCTGGGTAATAGCCCAAAATGAGTCTAGAAATCACTAGACCCAAACCAGGGGTCAACCCAACCTATAATCGATGTTCTGAAGCTATTAGAACTGTCAGAATTGGCATATGAGGTCATTAGGCTGAAGTTTTTTCTCGGTAGTCAATTCTAATACAAAGACTTTGAAATAGTGAATTTGCTCTAAAAAACAAAAGAATTACCCGATAACCAATCAGTCAGTTCCAGAAAGTCGTAAATGACTTGAGAAAGGTATTGGAAAGATCTAAAAGGTGAAAATGAGCAGAAATATAGAAAATGATCTAGAAAGTCATTACAATACATATCACTAAAAGAACTTACATCTGTGAAAGTAAAGGATTAAGATGTATCTAAAGCCTCACACAAGTGAGGTTACTGGGTCTGTATCTTACTATCAATCTCCTAAGTAGCATCCTCTACTAGGTGGTACCTGCACTGAACCTTAACTATTGGAATCTCTCTAGTGCATAATAGTTTGTCATCACTAGTTAATTTGTGCATAGACTCCTCTACGAAGGTCAACCACTCATCCAACATAATTGATTCCCATCTAAGAACATGAAAAGGGTCAGGAATGCATTATCGCAACATAGATATATGGAAAACCAAAAGGAAAACATGAAAATCTAGGGGTAAGGCTATCTCATTATCCACCTCACCAACTTTATGAAGAATTTCAAAGGGTTAATATATCTAGGGATGAGCTTGCCTTTCCTCCTAAACCTCATCACACCCTTCATGGGCAATACTCAAGGAAATACCTAATCACCAACTCTAAATCTCCAGGAACAGAGTCTATGATCTACACAAGCCTTCTGACTATTGTGAGCTTCCCTCAACCTATCTTGAATCACCCTAACTCTATTCAATGAATCCTAAAACAAGTCAGTGTAACATGATCTAATCCAAAAATCTCAAACCATCCAATAAGAGAACGACATTGTCCACCATACACTGCCTCAAAAGGCATTATCTAAATACTCTAATCATAGATTATTATATCCAAACTCTTTCAAAGATTAGTGTTGCTCCCACTAATCTATATAATCCATAACACAAGCTTAGAACATATCCTTGAGAACTTGAATAGTTTGCTCCAACTGTCTGTTTGTCTAAGCATGAAAGGTTGTACTAAAATCTACTTGAGTACCCAATCCTTCTAAAAAGCTCTCCAAAATGTAGAAGTGAATACCGATACCAAGGTTGAAATGATGGATATTGGCATACCATAAAAACATACTATCTCACTATTATATATACGAGCCAACTTCTCGATACTGAAGGATATCAAAATAGAAATGAAATATGCCCACTTGGTCAACCAATATATAATGAACCAAATATCATTAGAACCATAGGAAGCATGAGGCAAACCATTAATAAGACATGGTAATCTGTTCCTATTTCCACTCAAGAATAAGCAATCTTTGAATCAAGCCACTAGGTCTCTGATGCTCAGCCTTCACCTACAGACAACATACAAACCAAGCTACAAAGTCTGCCATATTACTATTCATGCCTCACTATCATTAATGTTTCCTCAAATCTCTATATATCTTAGTTTTACCTGGGTGAATAGAATATTTGGAGTTGTGAGCCTTGCGCAAAACAACCTGAATTAAGTTTTCAACCTGCGAAACACAAATGCAATTATCGAATCTCAAAATACCCTTAGAATCTATGGTAGCCTCTTGAACTCACCACTCAACACCTAATTACGAATGATGAAAAGTCATAGATCCTAAAACTGACGACTCTGAATCTGTTCAAATCACAAAGGCCTCATACCAACACTAGAAAAAATCCTCCTAGGGTCTTAAATATTAAGTCGAACTATCAAGTTGGCTTAGGATTGAATTTACCATGCCAAAACCTCTAAGAAATGAAATACAAGACAAGCTACCTATACTCACCGTATTCTAACTCAAGGCATCAACTACCATGTGTGCCTTACCCAAAAATACAGGATAGAAATGTCATAATCCTTAAGAAATTCTATCCATCTATGCTATCTAGAATTAAGATCTCTATGGGTGATAAAATACTAAAGACTATTATGATCTGTGAAGATCTCACAATGCATGTCATATAGATAATATCTCTAAATCTTATTCCTGAAAACTACAATAGCCAAATCTAAATTATATGTGTGGTAGTTGCACTCATGGATCCTTAACTACCTTCATGCATAAGCAATTACTCGACCCTGTTGCACCAATAAACAACCCAAAAAAATACCAGAAACATCACAATACATAGTGAATACCTTTCTTCAATAGGAAAATATAATAGGATCTAAAGTGAGATATCCCTTGAGCTTTCCAAAGCTCAAATCAAACACCTTGGACTATTGGAAAAGAACCTCCTTTTGAGTTAATTTGGTTATTGGCGCGATAATGGTAGAAAAACTCTCAATGAACCATCTATAGTAATCAGCCTGACATGCTCTAAAATTGGGCTATATTGTAGAGGTACCTCAAGTCCACATGAATCGAAGGTCGCCCCAAAAACCCATCATAATCATCACAATAATCACATAGGTCGGGTAAATCTCGACCATATAATGAGATAGTAGAAATCATACTATAAGTCATAACTTAAACAAGTCTAAACACTTCATTATATTCATCAACTAACCAATATACCTAAGTCCACAGTCATCCACAATACCTCTAAACAAACCAAAGTCTAGAAATGTGCATGTCGGGAGAAGCCCCTAATAATAGCAAAACCATGACAAAATTACTAAGTCTAAAGATAGGAGACCAAGGATGACTTTCTTGTGAAGAAAGGAAGCTTACCACACCAAATTCAATGCACAAACTACTTCTATCATCTTCTTACTGGGTAGAAAGAGAAGATGCTACAGCCCTTATGACATGTGGAGACACAGCGTTCGAAGATGGTTAGTGTTTGGAACACTAGGATATAACTCAACGATAAGAATAAAATAGCATCATCATTCAACAACAAATAATATATCGTATTCATTCACATTCATGACCTAATCTATATATATATAGACATATCACATGTTGTTCAAGGGGATAAGATTTATCAACACTTTGGAAGCGCTTATTCATCATACATGCAATGGAGGACTTCGACCCTCTACACATATAGATTCAAGCATTTCTCATTAGGCATATGACTTTAAACTATATTCACATATCTTCAAGTAAGGGAATCTAACCACATTCACATAATTTAAGTGAGGTACTCTAACCACACACATATCCCTTCAAGTGAAGGACCTAACCACACACACATTTATATAAATGAGGGACTCTAACCACTTACACATATTCATTCAAGCAAGGGACTCTAACCACATGCTCACACCTTTGGCAAGGGACTCCAACCATATTTCATATTTGATAAGGGACTCTTACCCCTAGTAAATTCATTTGGCGAGGACTTCGACCACATGAGATCTCATTATGCAAGGGACTTTAACCCTAAGCAATTTCGATAAGCAAAGGACATCAACCTCAAGCCATCACAACTATCATTATTCAATATTGGGACTCTAACCCTCTGTTCATGCATCCACATACATTCAATTCCACACATAAGGACTTTAACCCATTTAGACAATTCAACATCATAAATGACCACATGGTCCTCATGGGATTCGTCATTGCTCAACCATGTCAATAGGCCAATGCTTTAATTTAGCTCATCATATAATACAAACTATCATCCTCATGACCCTTACAAGACATTCATAATTTATTAGCAATTTTACATCATAATTTATTCTTACACACAATTCATTTTCATTTTCATGTTAGGTACTTTAACCCCTTCTTATTCATCAAGCAATTAAGGTTATCAATTACACAATGCATCACTTATTTTACCTTCACAATACCTTTTATCAATCATTCATGCATATTATACCATTTCCATATGTCAAAGCATCATTAACATGTAACTAGACATCTCACTTAGAATTTTTCATAAACACATTATGTACGTGCCATTACAAAGGCCAATTTCATTATAGAAATAATCAAGATTAGGGTAAATCAAGACCCACATGTTAGATGATATTCAAAAATCATTTACATGTGCAAACTACCATCAATAACATGTATAAACATAAGTCTAAGCAAGAATCATCATTAGGCAACAAAATACTTTTTATTTGATTTCAAAACCACCATGTACACTTACTAATCCAAGTGTGAAATAAATGGGTTTAGAGTTATTTAGAAAAGGGAAGTGGTAAATGCCTTAAACAAAATGAATCATCAAAAATATTGACTCCCCTTTGCCTCTTAAAGACCACTCTTGAAACCCTAGCCTTCAATCCTTCAAAGATGAGATTGAAAGCATATTTAAGGTCTTTGATACATTAAAATGGATCTTTAGGAGGATACAGAAATTTATATATTGAGAGGGCTTTTCACTACCCGATAAGATCCTAGCTTAATTCATCTCACCATAGTATGTTAAAGGGGTCAAAGAGTTAAAAAATTTCACTAAGTGCTAAGACTTAGTCATGTCGAAAGCTCCTAGACTTTGATGACTTTATTTTAAACCTTGCCAATGGTAGAACATTAAATTTTAAGTTGATTCATGATTGGGGTTTTTGATAGTACATCTGGTTACGTTTGGAATTTTTTGACGAGCATAAGAGCACGTTTGGAGGCGCAAAATAGAAGATCACCCGAAATAGGCCAGCAAAATGGGGCTTGGTCCTCTTCTATGGGTACCCATGGAATGGGGCTTAGACCATTGTACACATATTATTCTATGAATACTCATGCACTGGGACTTAGATTATTCTAGGGAAACATGGGGTGTTACAATATCTCCCCCTTGGGATCATTCGTCCTCGAATGAAACTGGTTAAGATGGGGAAAAATTGATGGACAGAGCGTACACACTGAACATGCAAATCTGATACAGGGAATACATAACTGAACTAATTTATAAATGTACAGTTGACATAAATATGATGTGCAACTGAAATTGAGTATCATAGAGAAAAATATTAAGAAGATTGGTACTTTATCCTAAATCTGAATTCACAAAGAAAAGATAAGGGCACTTGGTTCTCATATCTACTTCTGCTTCCCAAGTGGCTCCCTCAACAGACAGATTCTGCCAAAGAACTTTGACCAATGGAACTTTTTTTTCCTTAGTCTATGAACTTGATGACCAAGAATTTCGACTGGAACTTTCTTAAAGGAATGACTATTCTGAATATCTATATTTTCTAAGGGAACAACTACAGTCGGATCACCAATACGCTTTTTAAAAAATGAGACATGGAACACTGGGTGTACTGAGGCTAATTCTAAAGTCAACTCAAGCTTGTAAGCTATCTTTCTGAACGACTAAGAATTTTGAAGGTACCAATATATCGGGGAATGAGTTTCCCTTTCTTGCCGAATCTCTTCACTCCTTTCATGGGAGAGATTTTTATGTACAAAAAATCACCGACTTGAAACTAGAGATACTTCCTTCTTATATCTACGTATGATTTTTGTCAGCTTTGGGCATCCCTAAGCCTTTCTATATCAACTAAAACTTCTCTAACGGATCAAATACCAAGTCAGACCCTACTACTGTGGTCTCACCTACTTCAAACCAACCAATTGGAGATCTACATCGCCTACTATAGAGAGCCTCAAATGGAGCCATACGGATACTAGAATGATAGTTTTTATTGCATAAAAATTCAATCAATGGAAAATGGTCATCCCAACTACCTTTAAAATCATATATGTATTCTCTCAATATATCTTCTAAAGTTTGAATGATCCTTTTTGCTTGACCATCTGTCTGAGGGTGGAAAGTTGTACTGAAATGGACTTGGGTACCAAGACCCTTTTGGAATGCTTTCCAGAAGTGAGAGGTATACTGGGTACCTCTATCTGAGATGATAGATAAGGGAACACCTTGCAACCTAACCAACTCTCTGAGATACTATTTGGAATAGTCCTCGTCTAAAGAAGAGGTATGGACTAGAAAAAAATGAGTTGATTTTGTCATCCTATCTATGATAACCCAAATACAATCATGCTGATGATGAGTATGGGGCAAACCCATTACAAAGTCCATTGTTAACTTCCTCCCATTTCCAAGTGGGATTATTGAACTCCTGCATTGACCCACTAAGCTTTATGTGTTCAATCTTAACTTGTTGGCATGTAGAGCACTTAGCCACAAACTGTACAATATCCCTCTTCATCCCACTTCACCAATAGATCTCCTGCAAATCGCGGTACATCTTAGTTTTACCTGGATGAATAGAGTAACGCACACCATGTGACTTTACAAAAATTCTTTTCCTCAATTCATCTACACCAGGCATACATAATCTACCCTGACAACGCAATACACCATATCCCCCTTGGGAGAAAACCTTAACCTTATCTGATGTAGATTTAAATCTTTTTGGGAGAACATATGCTACAGGATTTTGTGATCTGTGAACACACCTACATGCACCCCATACAAGTAATGCCTCAAAATCTTTAAGGCAAACACTACAACTGATAACTCAAGATCATGAGTAGAGCAATTCTTCTCATGGGGTTTAAGTTGTCTCTGCATGGGGACATAACCCAAACCTAGTTTGGATGCATCATATTACATAACAAAACTATCTAAACTATCTGGTAAAGTCAAGACTGGGGTTAAGGTGAGTCGAGTCTTCAACTCCTGAAAACTCTTCTCGCATGAGTCTGACCACTGAAACTTAACTTTCTTTTGAGTCAATCTGGACATGGGGGATGCAACAGAAGAAAATCTTTCAACAAACCAATGGTAATAGCTAGCTAAACATAAGAAACTCTTAATATCTGATGGAGAGATGGGTCTAGGCTAATTATTCACTGCTTCAGTCTTTTGAGGATCAACTCGAATTCTATTACCGAAAATAATATGGACAAGGAAATCGATCTTAGTGAGAATTCACACTTACAAAATTTAGAGAATAACTGGTGAGCTCTAAGAGTTTGTAACACTATTCTTATATGGTGTGCATGATCAGTTTCGTTGTGGGAGTAAACAAGAATGTCATTAATGAAGACTATGACGAACATGTCCAAGTACTGTTTTAACACTTGGTTCATCAAGTCCATGAAGGTTTTTGGGTCATTCGTAAGACCAAAGGACATGACTAAAAATTCAAAGTGACCATACCGAGTTCAGTAAGTTATTTTCGAAATGTCACATTCCCTCACCCTGAGCTGATGATAGCCTGATCTGAGTCTGTCTTGGAAAAGTAACTAGAACCTTGAAGTTGGTAAAAAAAGTCATCTATTCTAAGAAGTGGATATTTATTCTTTACTGTGACCTTGTTTAACTGGCGGTAGTCTATACGCATTTTGAGAAAATCGTATTTCTTACATATGAATAGAACAGGTTCGTCCTATGGGGAGATACATAGTCTGATGAGTCCCTTATCTAGGGGATCCTTTAAATATTCTTTTAACTCCTTGAGTTCAACCATTCTGTATGATGGAATAGATATGGGTTGAGTATCTGGAAAAAGGTCTATCTCGAAGTCGATTTCCCTTTTGGGAGGGACTCCAGGAAGATCTTCAGGAAATACATCTGAGAATTCATTTACTACTAGAACTGAGTAAAGAGTTAAAGTTTCTGAGTTAGAATTTTTGACTCGCATAAGATGGTACATACACCCCTTGGATAATTGCAAAAAATATCTGATAATGCCATAAAGTTTTATTACTAAATTAATACTAAAATATGAATCTATAGAAAAATTAACTGAATTTGATTAAATACTAATAAACTGACATGTCAACTGAAAATACGAATAATGAATAACTAACTCTAATGTTTGAAAATCCTTTAAAACTGACTGACTGAATATGAGTTGATGGGACAGGACCCCAACTAACACTGCTAACAACTTAAAAAGATATATAAAGTAAAAAATCTTTCCTCGAATAATAAGGACTTGCCACTGCTACTGTACTGCTGATAGCCTGAGAAGTAAAGTCTAAGCGTGGTCTGATAACTGAGCGTCAACACCTATGATATAATACATCATAGCATAAAACAAAGATATGTGATTAGTGCTTTTATGTACTGGTATGGTAAATGAGGTAGACTAATTTGCATGGTTTCATGAACAGAACAAATAATTAACTGAATATGCATGTAAAACTTGGAGTACAGAGTAGAGAACATGTATTCTATAGATACTGAAAATATAAAGAATCTATAAATATTGAGTATGCATAACATTCTGTAAATACTGAAGATACGTGAATATCTATAGACACTGAGAATGCATGACCAAGCATATAACATGGACTTATTAAAATTTGTAAACCAAAATACTAAAAAAGAAATATTGATATCTGTTTGCTTTGGTCAAACAACTCTAAGACTGCATAACAGAATTGAGAATATGTAACGACCCAATTTTCTGGAACTGGAACGTCACACAGTGCTCATGATCCCGGAGGACCACAAGGCAACCCTCTATTGATACTATACCTGAACACTGCATAATATAGATAATTAATGTAGAAACTGGCCATAAGGTTCAAAATATTTAAAAATACTCAAAATTTAAAACTGAATACTAATACATATGTCCAAAAAGCCTCTAAATTGTCTGAAGTGTGGAGTTGATAGGACTTGTCCCAAACTAACTCCTTCTACTAAAATTAAACCAAATTTAATACAATAATGATAAAAATAAGGACCATCCTCGACTGAAAAGGACCCACTGCTATGCCTACTGCTGCTGACTAGGATTAGGCTGCTAAGGGTACTTTGGATCTCATGCCTCTAAACCTATGGTGTCAAATAAAACACCATAGCGCAAATGTGTCAGTACGGGAATATACCGAGTATGAAAATGAGGTAAGGCTAAATGCAAGGGCTTATGCATGAACAATTACTTAACTGAATAATCATTAGAGAACTGAATGAGACCACATGCATAAATGCACAAACCATATCTAAAACCATCACTACTCTGAATACTGAAACTCGGATACTGCATTACTGTCATTTGAACTCACTACTAATACTGATATACTGAACAACTAAATCATCTGATATCAATAATTGAGTAATAAGGTGAGATCAGTCTTATCTAGCGAGTGATCTAAAAAACTGAGGATACTGAAACTAATTAACTAAATCTACTCATATCAATGACTGAATTCTGAGTTTTCTACTCTCAATTGACTGCATCGGAGATCAAACCTCTCTAACGGATGATTCCAGAATCTACTATCAATGATAAGAAATGATTATGTCCGAATCTGACAACAATAATACCCAAAAGAATCTGAGACTGAGATCCAGCCTATCTAACAGGTGATCTTGGGATCTAATAATGAGATTACTCAACTGAATCTGAGACTGAGATCAAGCCTATCTGACGGGTGATCTCGGGATCTGATAATAAGATTACTCAACTTAATCTGAGACTGAGATCAAGCCTATTTGATGGGTGATCTAGGGGTCTAATAATGATATTACTCAACTGAATCTGAGACTGAGATTAAGCCTATCTGACGGATGATCTCAGGATCTGATAATGAGATTACTCAACGGAATCTGAGCTGACATCAACCCTATCTGATAGATGATCTCTAGATCTGACACTGAATAACTTTATATGGGACCAAGCCTATCTGTTGGGTGGTCCATGAATCAATGGAACTATTTGAGTTCCTCACTGAGATAGATGACTGTATCTGACAGTTCAGATTTTGGGAAGTTGATACTGAAACTGCAACTGTTGGAAGTAGTCACTTAATTGATATGCCCTGAATCTCAACTGGTGGGGTCCAACCTACAACCCCAGATGGAAGGGTGTCAATACCATACCATAGGTAAAAACCTCTCTGGTCAAGACTATTTAATGGGTGACCCTCGCAGAAAGTCAAACCTAAGGCAATATAATAGTCAAGCCTATCTGATGGGTTACTAGCCTTTCCTAACGGATGACTACTACATCTTGCGTTGGCTATGCAGTTCTGGAGTTCAGGGATTGCTCCTAATGACTCTGCCTCTCTGACAGGGAGCCACCATCCCTTCCCTCACTCGGTGCTAGCTCCTACTCCCAACTAAAAGACTCTGAACTGATTCTTAACTGAACACAAAGTAAGTTGAATCTAATACTGATCATGATTCTCAAATGATCTGATGGAGTTAAATTTAATTCACTTGGTTTTGTATCTGAAGGAATACTACTTAATCTCGTTATCTAACTAAATGACACTAAGCTCGGGATAGATTACACAAATACTACTGAGGATTGAACTTAACACTTGAATACTACTAGATCTGAGCTGAGTATAGAATTAACGCTAGATTACTAGTGATACTAAGATAATAGAGATTACTTAAGTTCTGTAACTGTTTGAGAGTATAGAGATCTATAACTCACTGAGTTCTGATAATCGTCGCTTGACTTAGATTATCATGAAAACTGACATGGGCTCTAGACTGTAGCTAAATTGTTGATTTTAAATACCCTCAGGACTCGATAACATAAAAGTAAAATATAACCATTCTTGAATAATCAATACCATGGATAATCATTCACCATCACAATCACTAATGTATCACATCAAACATTTAGGAATCATAAGCATGTGATAGTATAGGGAGACATGCTATTGTATCATACTCCATTCAACTAGGCCTTGCATCAAGAACTTCTCACATATTTAAGTCTTGGCATGTACCGGAGAACAAAATTGGGGAACTTCATGCTATCATGTTACAATTCATTCATCAAACACTTAGAATGTATTATAGTTTTATAATGTATCAAAGAGCACAAAATTAAGTAATTTCATGCTATTATGCCACATTTCATTCATCAAACACTTAGCATGTATTAAAGTCGTAGCATGTATCAAAGAGCACATAATTAGGGAATCTCATGCTATCATGCCACAATTCATTCACTAAGGTTTTTCAACAAACACTTGGCATGCATGGTCTTACACATAATTGAGGATTTCTAATCAACATGCTAGAATGGATCTAATTCCATCACATAAGCATTTTATCAAATATAGGGGGAGCATGCTTTGCTTATTCAACAATTTCTAAACCTAATTGACATGAATACATCACTTAACAAGAAACTTGAAGAGGGTTTATCATGAACATCACATGAATATCACATACTAAGGTCAAAGCTTAAAAACCTTGTAAACAACATGAATCACAACTCAATAATAGCATGAACATCAATTTCAACTCACATGAATCATGAAAACTCATAAACATAAAATCTTTGAAATTTAGAAAAGGGTTCTTGAGCTTCTTGGATGAAAGGGACCCAAGAATCAACATCTGCATACCTTAGAGAAACTCTTTCTTGAAAGCCCTTGGAGAGATTCTTGATTTCTTGATTTCTCTTAAAGAAGAAGGAAGGGTTTTGGTTTTTTGTAGAAACCCTAGCTCTTATTCTTGAACAACTTTGAGAGAAAATAATGATATTTTTGGTGGAATGAGGCCAAATCCCGTGTTAAGGAGTCTATATAGCGGTTGGGAAAAGACCCTTTTTGTCCTTGGAATTATAGTGAAAAATCTTGATTTTACATGTTGGCGTGATGCGCCATAATCGTGCCAGCTCACTGGAATTCGGACAATCGGGAAACTGCTTGATCGCGCGACGCGGTGGAATCGCATTGCCACCTTGGTTGCAAACTGGAAAGGCACTACGATGCGGTGGAATCGCGTTGGTGCACTAGAAATTGACTATTCTTAAATTAAGCATTGGCACGACGCGCCAAAATTATGGAGGATCACTGGATTTTGATAATTTTCATTTTGGATGGCTCCGCGGCGCGCTAAAGTGACAGGTGGCACACTTTCTCACTAAAATGGCTCTAAATCTTTGGTCAAGTGTCGGATTTGGATGAATATGGTATCGACGGAAAGCTTATTCAATTCTCTACATGACAAAAAGTCAATATTGGGGAAATTCTACATGTTTCAAAATACTTTTCACTTAGGAAGACACTTCTCAACCTTTTAGGGTCGGATTAATATTTCACTGAACACGCTCTAAGGCTCAGACTATGAGACAATTTTGCGGAGTCTTACAATATATCCCCCTTGGAAACATTTGTCCTCGAATATCACTTGATAGGCTAAGAATACTGATATACTAAACTTACTCAAGGAACGGGAGCATCTGAAACATGACTATGTAACTGGAACTACTGATACTTTGAGTTCTCATACTGCACATGCATACCTTACACATGGAATACTAGACTAAAGCTACTCATAAACTGAATTCTCATAATTGACATGCATATCTGATGCATAGACACATAACAGAGTTGATCTCATGAATGTATGACTGAATACACTGAAAATTGAACTCTTTCTACTAAACATGCATATCTAATGCATGATTGTCTGACTGAACTGACTCTCGAAAGCACGAATGTCTATGCAATAATAACTAATGTTAACTTCATAAGGAGAGTCTGAACATGCAAATGAATGAGTCTAAGGACATGAAAGAATAACAGTATCATGGGGTATCTCCCCCTTGGGACTCTACGTCCCTCTAAACACACCTCGCTGAAAATACTACGGCGGTGCATGGGGTACCTATGAACTGGGTCATAATTGACTGACTGAGGTCTTAAAATTCATGAATAACTCATGCTGACATATAATCTCAAAATAGAAGAAAAGGATCTAGCAATGCATATCACAAAGATGAAGGACTCATAACATACCCAAATCTATTTCAAGGAACCTTTCCTGATCATGGAGAGCCTAAAACGCATAGAGACTGTTCTGACGCTCACCACTATTGGCACCATAAGGGGTACCCTTCCGGTAAAACTCTCTACCCCTCTGAGCTAGCACTCTATATTCTCGCATTCTCTGACCTGGACTACCACACCCAAAGCACACATCGCTGCTAGCTCTACACATGCCTAGGTGGCTCTTGCCATACTCTCCACAAAGTGGATAGGTACGAACACCACTAGTACTACTCTGGGCTTTGGGGTCTAGAGCCCCATTATGACTGACATCCCCAAACTTTAGTGTGGGTACACTAGATGAGGATTGAGCTGGGACTGGAAATCTCTGACTATGCTGAAAATGGCTACCACCCTGGGACCCTGCCTAAGAGAAACCTTGACTACTTGTTCTGGCTTATCTGCCTCAAAGGAGTGCATACATCATCATCCTAGAAAGGTACATATCTCTATGAAGCATAGCAGTTCTACACTCTTTCAACACTAACCCAAACACACCAGTCACAAACTTAGTCATATTTGCTCTAGGGTCAGAGATTACTTAAGTTTTGTATCTTCCTGAGAGTACAGAGATCTATAACTCACCAAGTTCTCAGAATCGTGGCTTGACTAAGATTATCGTGAAAACTGAAACGGGCTCAAAACTGTAGCTAAATTGTCGGGTATAAATACCCCTAGGACGCGATAACATAAAAGTAAAACATAACCATTCTTGAATAATCAAGACCATGTAAAATAATTCACCATCACAATCACTAAGGCATCACTTCAAGTATTTAGGAATCATAAACATGTGATAGTATAAGGATACATGCTATTGGATCATACTCCATTCAACAAGGTATTGCATCAAGCACTTTGCACATATTTAAGTCTTGGCATGTACCGGAGAACACATAATTGGGGAACTTCATGCTATCATGTTAAAATTCATTCATCAAACACTTAGAATGTATTAATGTCTTAGCATGTATCAAAGAGCACAAAATTAGGGACTTTTATGCTATCATGCCACAATTAATTCATCAAACACTTAGAATGTATTAAAGTCTTAGCATGTATCAAAGAGCACATAATTGGGGAATCTCATGCTATCATGCCACAATTCATTCACTAAGGTTTCTCAACAAACACTTGGCATGCATGGCCTTACACACAATTTGGGATTTCTAATCAACATGCTACAGTGGCTCTAATTCCTTCACATAAGCATTTTATCAAACATAGGGGGAGCATCCTTTGCTTATTCACAAATTTGTACACCTAATTGACATTAATAAATCACTTAACAAGAAACTTGAAGAGGTTTTATCATGAAAATCACATGAATATCACATACTAAGGTCAAATCTTGAAAACCTTGTAAACAAACATGAATCATAACTCAATAATAGCATGACCATCACTTTAAACTCACATGAATCATGAAACTCATAAACATAAAAGCTGTGAAATTTAGAAAAGGATTCTTGAGCTTCTTGGATGAAAGTAACCCAAGAATCAACATCTGCATACCTTAGAGAAACTCTTTCTTGAAAGCCCTTGGAGATATTCTTGATTTCTTGATTTCTGTTGAAAAAGAATAAAGTGTTTTGATTTTTGTAAAAACCCTAGCTCTTGATCTTGAACAACTTTGAGAGAAAAAAAGATATTTTGGGTGAAATGAGGCCAAATCCCATGTTAAGAAGTATATATAGAGGTTAGGAAAAGACCCTTTTCACCCTTGGAATTAAACTAAAAAATCCTGATTTTACATGCTGGCATGATGCGCCATAATTGCATCAGCTAACTGGAAATTGGACAATCGGGAAACTGCTTGTTGGTGTGATGCGGTGGAATCACGTTGCCACCTTAGTTGCAAACTGGAGAGGCACTGCAATGCGGTGGAATCGTGTAGGTGCACTGGAAATTGACAATTCTAAAATTAAGCCTTGGCGCGATGCGCCAAAATCGCAGAGGCTTAATGGATTTTGATGATTGCCATTCTGGCTGGCTCCGCGATGCGCTTAAGTGCCAGGTGGCACACTGTCTCACTAAAATGGCTCTAACTCTTGGTATCGAGTGTCGGATTTGGTATCGACAAAAAGTTTATTCAATTCTCTAAATGACAAAAATTCGATATTGTGGAAAATCTATACGGTTCAAAATGCTTCTCACTTGGGAAGAAACTTCTCAACCTTTTAGGGCCGGATTAACACTTCACTGAACATACTATAAGGCTCAGACTATGAGACAATTTTACAGGGTCTTATAGACTATAACTGAGACTGTATTTGAGACTATGGGAGGTATCATCTAACTGATATTTCCCAATTTGAGCTAATCGGGCTCCAACATGTAACCCCACTTTAAAGGGTTTTAATACCATGCCACAAGTACTAACACTGGATATGTGGATCCACTAAATTGATATAATGTCCAAAGGACTAAGGGTGTCAAGCCTGACTGATGGGTGACCCCTACGAGATAGTGAAGCCTCTTCTGATGGGTGACTTCTCATGTCCTACGCTGGCTACATAATTCTTGATTATAGGGACTGCTACTAACATCTCATCCTATCTGACGGGTAAGGCACCATCCCAAAACTCGCTCGGTGCTAAATCCTACTCCCAACTGAAATACACTGAAATACTAGAATATATTGAGTTTAACTGACTATTAACTGACTATTCTTATATTGCTTAAAGTATATTCTGAGGACTATTCTGTATTGTACTAATACTAGACTAAATAAATAGCTATGGTTTTTGAGTATTCAATACCCCCAGGACTCAAAATAACAATAGTAAAATGACACTAAAGCTTGGTGGAAAAAGCATGCAGGCTTTTATTAAATCAATCACTCTTGTAGGCATTTTATCAAACACTTGTAGTTCATGGTTTAAAACAATTATAGGAATGACATGGAACTTAAAGAAATAGCATGAATTCGATATAATAGTCTTAAATCATGGTTTAATTAAATAATTAATAATATTAAAACATGGAGGATTGAATAACAACTATAATTTCATTGAATCATGGTATAAAATCAATAGTACATGGAGATTCATCAAAGAAATCACAATTTAAAATCAATTAACTTAAAAGATCACAATTTTGTAATTTAAATAGGATATTTGGAATCCATGGAAGAAAGGGATCCATGGATGAACATCTAACATACCTTGGATAATGAATTTCTTGATGTTTCGGGTGTGTTCTTGAGGATTGGCCTTGAATTTGAGATCTAGGGTTTCTTGTTCTTAAAAATAAGATCTTTGATTGTGTGAGGAATTGGAATAATGAAGACTACTTATGGTGTTTAGGGGTTCAATTTCATGTTTTATGTTAATTAGGTTCGTGGAAAAAGACCCAAATACCCCTGAACAAATTTAAAACCTGAAGATCTCGATTTTTGGCTTTGGCGTGATGCACCACTATCTTGCCAAACAACTGGAAAAGGGACAATTAGGACCTCTAAAAACACCGAGATGCATAGCTATTGCGGTAAGACTTTAGAATGCCAATTTGGCTACCTCCGCGACGCGCCAACATTGCGAAGGCACACTGGAAATTGCCAAAAAAAAATTGGCATGTTACGCAATGCGCCATGATCGTGGAGTCATACTGTAAATTGAAAATTTTCATTTGGAATTTCTCCGTGATACGGTAAGGGTTAAAATTATGGGATCTAATGACTGAAACATAAAATCGCCATAAATTCTTACCCGGTTATCGAATTTGGATGTATTTTATATCATTGGTAAGCTAATTGAATTTCCTATTCAATGGAAGGATCTAAAATAAAAAATAATGAGTCATTTGAATTTTTTAGATGCAAATACTCATGCACTAGGACTTAGATTATTGTAGGGAAACAAGGGGTGTTACAGCTCCCGTCCTTTTAGTGCGCAAGAAAGACTGTTCTCTTAAAATACGCATCGATTATCATCAGTTGCACAAAGTTAGAATAAAGAATAAGTATCCACTTCCAAGAATTGATGACTTGTTTGACCAACTTCAGGATGCCAGTTACTTCTCTAAGATAGACCTCAGGTACGACTATCATCAAGTCAATGTCAGAGAATGTGACATTCCAAAAATAACTTTTAGGACCCGATATGGTCACTTAAAATTACTAGTTATGTCCTTTGGTCTAACAAATTCTCCAGAAGCTTACATCGACTTGATGAACTGAGTGTTCAAACAATACTTGGATATGTTTGTTATAGGCTTGATTGATGATATTCTTATCTATTCCCATAGTGAAAATAATTATGCAGACTATCTCAAGATAGTATTGCAGACTCTTAGAGCCCATTAACTATTCACTAAATTTAGTAAGTTTAAGTTTTGTCTAAGATCAGTAGCTTTCCTTGGCCATATTGTATCCTATGATGGAATTAGAGTTAATCCTTAAAAGACCAAAACAGTGAGAAACTTGCCCAGACTCATTTCTCCATCATAGATCAGGAGCATCTTTAGTTTGGCTAACTATTTAGAGGGTTTATTGAATGTTTTTCATCTTTAGCGCTCCCCATGTCTATATTGACTTAGAAAAAGGTCAAGTTTCAGTGGTCAGATTCTAGTGAGAAGAGTTTTTAGCAGTTGATGACTCGACTCACCTCGTCCTCAATTTTGACTTTGCTAGATAGTTTAGAGAGATTCATTGTGTGTTGTGATGCTTTTAGACTTGGTCTTTTTTATGTGTTGATATAGCGAGGTAAGGTTATAGCCTATGCCTCTAGAAATCTTAAACCCCATGAAAATAATTACCTTTCCCATGATCTTAAGTTAGCAGTTCTTTTGTTTCCCTTAAAAATTTAGAGACATTATCTTTATGTGGTGCATGTTGATGTGTTCACAGACCACAAAATCTTGCAGTATGTATTTTCGCAGAAGGATCTGAATCTTCGTCAGAGAAGGTGGTTGGAATTTTTTAATGACTATGATATGAGTGTTTTGTATAACTGGGAAAGGATAATGTAGTAAAAGATGTTCTTAGTAGATTTTCATTGCGTAGATTTTCTTATGTTGAGGATGATAAGAAGTTAGTCAGGAATTTTCATCAACTTGCTAGACTAGGTGTTCAATTGGTTGATTTAGCTGAGGATAGTGTATGAGGTCAGGATAGCTCAGCATCTATATTGGTTGCCGAAGTTAAGGAGAAGAGGGATAGGGATTCCAGTTTGGTTAAGTTGATAGAGTCAGTCAGATATCAAAAAGTAGAGTTTTTGTCCCAAGGGTAAGATGGTCTGTCTCTACATCAAGGTAGGATATGTGTGCCTTGTGATGATGATTTGAGATAGTGGATTCTAGTTGAAGCATATACTGGGCATTACTCTATTCATCTAGGAGCCACTAAGATGTACCGTGATTTGCGGAAAATCTATTAGTGGAGTGGTATGAAGAGGGACATTGCAGAGTTTGTAGCTAAGTGCTCTAACTGTCAGCAGGTTAAGGTTGAGAACTAAAGGCCTAGTGTCACTATGTAGGAGTTCAGCATTCTGACTTAGAAGTGGGAAGAGGTGAACATGAATTTTGTAATAGTGTTACCCCGTTCGCATCGTCAGCATGATTCGATATGGGTTATTGTAGACAAAATTACTAGATCAACCCATTTAATGTCAGCTTATACTTCTTTTTCAGTAGAGGATTATGCAAAACTCTCTATTAGAGAGTTGGTTAGGTTGCATAGAGTCTCGTTGTCTATAATTTCAGATAGAGGTACTCAGGTTACCTCTCACTTTTGGAAAGCTTTTCAGAATGGTCCTGGCACCCAAGTTCATCTCTATACAGCCTTTTACCCTTAGATAGATGTTCAGGTAGAGAGGACCATTTAGACCTTAGAGGATATGTTGATAGCATGTGTCATTGACTTTAAGGGTAGTTGGGATGATTATTTACCATTGATAGAGTTTTTCTACAATAACAGTTATCACCCCAGTATTCAGATGGCTCTGTTTAAGGCTCTCTATAAGAGGAGATGTAGATCTCCTATTAGTTGGTTTGTGGTAGGTCAGACTGTGTTTATAAGTCCTGATTTAGTGTTTGATGCATTAGAGAAAGTTTTGTTAATTTGGGAGAGGTTTAAGACTACCCAAAGCCATCAGAAATCTTATACAGATGTGTGTAGGAGAGATCTCGAGTTAGCAGTTGGAGATTTGGTTAATTTGAAAATATCTCCCATGAAGGGATTGGAGATATTTAGCAAGAAGGGGAAACTCAGTGCCTTATACGTTGGTCCTTACAAAATCATGAGTAGTTTTAGGAAAATAGCACATAAGCTTAAGTTTCCTGAAGATTTGGCATCCATTTATCCAGTGTTTCATGTTTCTCTATTAAAGAAATATATTGGCTATCCAGCTGTAGTTGTTCTTTTAGAAAGCACAGACTTTTAGGATAGCCTTCCATATGATGAAATCCCAGTCGAGATCTGAGATCATCAAATTCACAAACTAAGGGAAAAAAAGTTCCCTTAGTCAAATTTCTCTGGTGGAATCAGTCCATTGAGGGAGTCACATAGAAAGAAGAAGATAATATACGAACCAAATACCCTCATATTTTCTCCATGAACTCAGAATCAACTTAAGGTAATAATTTTACCCAGATTGACTCATTTCAGTTCTCAGTTTTGGCTAAGTAATCCATTTCATGTCATTGGATGCATTCACAAATCAGTTCAGTCATTCATCATGTTTCAGACTCTATCATGCCATCACGTTCTCAGTGTGATCTTAGTTTCTCAATTTTCTCAGCTTAATCAGTCTCATTCAAGGACGAATGTTCCAATGGGGAGATATTGTAAGACCCCATATGATCCTAGCTCAATTCAGCTCACCAAAGTATGTTAAAGGGGTCAAAGAGTGAGAAAATTTCACTAAATGTTAGGACTTAGTCATTTCTAATGATCCTAGACTTTGATGAATTTATTTTCAACTTTCCCGATGTCGGACCATTAAATTTTATGTTGATTCATGATCGAGGTTGTCGATAGTACATCTTGGGTAAGTTTTGAAATTTTTGAACGAGAGTAAGGGAACATTTGGTGACGCAAAATATTAGGAACCCTATAATGGGCCCACGATGCGGGGCTTGGTCCACTTCAGGGGGTGCCCGTGGCGTGGGGCTTAGACTATCGGTCAATAGCCCACGGCACCCAGCTCATCGCTCGACCCTATTTTTCAAGCTTTAGATTTTGTTTTTCCAAGGGAAATTGGGTCTTTTCCCTTAACCTAATTGATCCATAACATGGGATTGAGGGTCCAAAAAGTATTATTTTCCATCTTTTACATTAAATTACCTCAAGAGAAAGCAATCCTCTCTCAATAACAAACTTTAGCCTCTTCAAAATTAAAGCTCAAAATTTAAGAAATCACTAAGAACCTTTACGAATTCTCCAATTAAGGTATGTGTGGTGTTCATTCATGGGTCCTTTTCACCCATGGAGCCCAAGAATCTATTTTAAAGTTTGAAGTTATGATTTTTACATGTTATTATGAATTATATACTTGAGGCTATTATGAACTTTGATTACAAACTATGTTTCCATGTGTTTTCATTGGAATTAGTCGTAGTCACATTTGAAGGATGATCTATGCATGATTAATCTTTAACCAGTGATTTTTGTGTTTTAATTATATTAGTTAGTATCATATGTTTTAACTATTCCCATGCTCAATTCTAGGAATATCAAGTGTTTCATAAAATGCTTAAATAATTGTGTTTTTGAATAATGATCCCTTATTATGTTTTTTTGAAGCTTTAGGATGTGGCCCTATTGTTATTGTTATCGAGTCCTGGGGGTTAAGAATACCCGAAACATAGTTGTTTTACTTAGTCTAAATTTTTTCAAAATGTTTTCAGATACGTATAAGCATTATCAGTTTAGTCAGTTATCATAATTAGTTAATTTAAGATCAGTTCAATTATTCGAGTCAGTTCAGTTAGGAGTAGGATATAACCTTGAGCAAACCCAACGATGGGAGCTTACCTCTAAGTTAAGGGTGCGACTCCTAGTAGAAATCCTCATATTCCAGTACTAAGTAGCCATCATAGGATTGAGATGCTAACCTGCCAGTTGAGGGTTGACACATATCTCACCATGGAACCTTCCGGTAGAGGGTGACTCTTTAGTCCTTTAGGACCTTATTATAGTGGATCCATACAGATATTTTTAGTACTCGTGGTACGGTACTGACACCCTTCAAACTGAGGTCATAGGTTGGACCCCAATTAGCTCTTTGGGACATGTGGTTAGATGATAGCTCCAACAGTCTCAGTCTAGTATTTAGATTAGAACTCAGTTCAGTTTTATTTTACCATAGCATACATTTATCAGTTATTCAATTATCAGTATTTCAATTTATAAACTAATTCAGAATCAGGTTATATCCTTGGGCATGCATTCTGTGATTTTAGAGTTTTTATGCATTTGAACTTAGCCATCTCATGTTAATCATTAAGTCATTATTTCATGCAAATAAGGCGATGCATTTCATCGTAACCTTATCTTGCATACCAGTACATTCAAAGTACTGATCACATTTTTTTTCTCTTTGCACTTTGATATCTTATATCATAGGTTTGGACACTTAGTTCCCTGACCGTGCTTAGCTAGATCAGTCTATCAGCAGCCGTGGTGATTCCTAATATATCGACGACCATTTATTCTTATTCCAGTACATTGGTATTTAGTTTCAGCAGTTATTTGGAGTTAGTGCCTGTCCTATCATGTCTTTGTTATTCAGTAAGTCCTAGAGGCTTTTATACATTCAATTAGATTCTCGGTTTTTATTAGTTTTCAGACAGTATTTTCAGACTTATGATTTAGAAATGTTCCCTGTATTTAAAACCTTATGGCATTTTTAAGTTAATTTCTGCACATGTTCTTTTGTTATCAATTTTATGTAGTGCTCACAGTAGGTACCAGCCCATGGGCTAGCTTGGGGTCACTTGTGACCGTTAGCATCGTGTGGCATCCAGGGTGTATTTCCAAGGAGTTACAAGTTTAGGGTTTTAGGCATGGGAAATGACCACAAAGCCCTTAGTAAATGTTGGAATATGAACAGGTCCAGGGGTAAAACTCACCATACAACTCACTTAAGTAGGTACCCTTACTCGTACCCTAGACCTCTCCTAGGTGACACACATGTTATGGGTACGACCATGCACCCTTGAGTCGTATCCAAGGGGTATGACTCACCCCTAATCGTATGCTCCACCTGTAACAAACCAGTCCACTCCATGCCAAGATCTCACTCCATACGACTCACCTAGGAATGAATTGTATCCTTAGGGTACGATTGAGGAGCGGTCACTCAAAGAGAAAACAGAATGCTACCTTTTATAGTCTACTCAGGGTATGAGAGGGAGATGTGTGAGGATACGACTCCTATCCATTGGGTGTGACTCAATCCACTATTTGTACCCACCTAGTGACACCGAAAAATGAAGTTTTTCAATGGTTCTAAGTGGAGTTTCAATTCTCCCCTACATTGATCATTTGTCCTTGAATGAGGGGTAAGGCAAGCAATACACATAAGCCAACATGTCATCACACATCAAAAAAACCTTCAAGAAAGTTAGAGCAAGCATACAATAGGGATATAACACATATCATGCTAATTTTCAATCAATCATTCAAATCAATGTCTTTGGGACTCAAACCCATTATTTATCAAAACAATTGTTCATTTCAAAGATTAGGTACTTAAACCCTTTCTTATCAACATTACTCATTTCGAAACTTAGGGACTTAAACCGATCAACTTATTAAGGATATTTACTTAATTCAAGGATTAGGGACTCGAACCCATCACTTACCAAAGACATGAATCAATTCAAGATACTAGGGAATTAAACCCATCACAACAAGGACACATAGTTTCAAAGTATTAGGGACTTGAACCCATGGTCTAACACAAATCACTCAACACATTGAGGACTTTAACCCATTCTCTATCAAAGACATAAATTAGAGCAAGGAGATTAACATATACGTCCATCCTAAGTTTGCGGATTAGAAAACAAGTGCAGATACTTGGACTTTGTGTCCTCTTCCACTTCCTACGTGGCTTCGTCAGACTTTTCATTCCTCTATAGAATCTTTATTGAAACCACCTTTTGTGTTTGCAACTGGTGTATTTGCCGATCCAAGAATCTCATCGGGATCTCCTCATAGGAAAAAGAGTATGGAATACCGATATCAATCAAAGGAACAACCAATGAAGGATCCCCCACACATTTATGCAACATAGAGACTTGGAAAATTGCGTAAATAGAGTTCATACTATAAGGAAACTCCAACTCATACTCAACATTGCCAACCCTCTTCCCAATCAAGTAAGGACCAACATACTGGTGACTAAGCTTCCCCTTCTTACCAAACTACATTACTCCCTTCATGGGAGATAGTTTTAAGAATACCCAATTGCAATACTAAACTCTATGTCCTACGTCTCACATCCGCATAGGACTTTTGGCGTCTTTGAGCGTCTTTTAATTTATCACAAATCACCTTCACATTCTCCAAGGCTAGGTGTAATAAGTCAGGGCTAAGCAATTTACCCTCGCCAACCTCGTACCACCCAATGGGAAATCGACATCTCCTACCATACAATGCTTCAAAATGGGCCATGCCAATACCACAGTAGTAACTATTATTATAAGTGCACTCAATAAAAGGCAAATGGTCATACAAACTAC
This sequence comes from Capsicum pubescens, assembly GCA_030864215.1. Taxonomy (NCBI): domain Eukaryota; kingdom Viridiplantae; phylum Streptophyta; class Magnoliopsida; order Solanales; family Solanaceae; genus Capsicum; species Capsicum pubescens. The sequence continues at coordinate 139,298,769 of CM061545.1, forward strand.
TACCATAATCAATCACTCAAGCCCGCAATATGTCCTCCAATATTTGGAGGTCCTTTCTATTTGCCCATCTATTTGAGGGTGGAAAGCGGTACTAAAGGGTGAAAGTGGTACTAAGGCACACTCTAGTACCCAATCCCTTTTGGAATAACTTCCAAAAGTAGGACCACGATCCAAAATAATAGAGACCAGAGAACCGTTCAACTTCATGATTTCCGCAAGATACAATTTAGCATAATTTTTTGCCGAGAAATTAGTTCTCACAAGAAAAAAGTGGTAGACTAGGTCATTCTATAAATAATGACCCAAATGGAATCACATTGATGCTGGGATCTAGGAAAACCGGTAACAAAATCCATATTAATTGCCTCCCACTTCTATTCGGGTAATGGGATCTCTTGATATAAGCCCCCAGGACTAATGTGCTAAACCATCACTTATGGAGACACCATACACTTGGTCACATACTATCCACATCACGCTTCATATTACCCCACCAATTAAACTTTCTAAAATTAAGATTCATCTTGGTGTCACCAGGATGAATCACATAATGGGATCCATGAGCCTCAGCCATGACCCTTTCCCTCAATCCATCGACATCAGGAACACATAGCCTACCTTGGTATATCAAGATTTCATCACCACCAATCACAAAGTCCAAAATATTGTGTTGGCCCACATTACTCTTGATCTTCATCAAGCCGGTGTCTAATGCTTGCTTTTACTTTATCTTAACAATGAGAGACGACTGAGATACCGAAAGCTCATATACATACCATTCTCAGAGTTTGCAAGTCGAACACCAAAATTAGCCAAACGGTGAATGTATTTCACCAATTCTTGATTATCCTCATCTACATAGGCCAAACTATAACACTTCATGTTTCTCCTAGCTTAAAATTCATTACTAGAATGTTAAAAGTGTTCTTCAAAAATAAATAACCTTTATTTCATATGAAATTTTCTAGATTTAGACCTTTCATTGTGGGGAAAATTTAATAAACTTTCCATCGATATCAAATTGACTCAAATCTGATACTCGGTGAAGAAGTTAGTGTATTGTTAGTAATGCAGTGTTCCACCTGGGCACTCACCGTGTTGCGGTGGATTCAAAAATGGCAATCGTCACATTCCAGTAGACCTCTGCGATATTGGTGCATCGTGGAGAGGTACAAATTCCTAATTGTCAATTTCTAGTGGTGCAACATGATAGCACCGCATCACTCCAGAGTGCAAATTCTCACTCGTCCTTTTCCAGTAGCTTAACACGATTTCAACACGTCACGGTGAAGGTGTAATTGTCATACTCTTGATCCATAATTGTAATTCTTGTATGTAAAGTCCTTCTTAGGTAAATTTTTCATGACTTTAATCCTAAGTATGTGAAGTCCTTATTAAGTGAATAATGTTCATAGAAGTCACTTAGAGACAAGTGGAGCTAAGAATATTAGATTCGATCAAAATTTTGCATTCAATCCTACAAGGGTCTACTTTAAACATATATAACATTTTTATATATGAAGAATTTTCCATACAAAAATCCACAAAATTGTAAATAATTGAATTAGCTTTCTAACGATATAAATTTCACAAAAATCTGATACCCGATCGAAAAGTTATAGCCATTCTAGTGTGAGGCAGTAAGATGCCACGATTGTAGCGCATCGCGCTAAAGGGAAAAATTGGGATGCGGGTTAGGAATTTATTCTTTAAAGTAATGAGAGGAAATGGGTTCTTTTCTCACCTCAACACAGGTCATAAAAACACTATCTAAGGCTTTAAATGTGGCATTATTTTCCCCCATTCTCTAATTTTTCCCTCAAGAACAACCCTAATTAATTCCCTTAAGAATCATCAATTCCATCTTCCTCTCTTCAAAAAAAAAGATCAAGAATTTAGGGTTTCTAATCCAAGAACTTCAAGAATGATATCAAGATCATCTCCAAGGTATTCAAAGTTCAAGATTTTACATTCAAGTTCAGCATCCAAGCTCCAAGATTCAAACTTTCTTCATCAAATCAAGTCAATTAAGGTATGTGGGGTTTCAACAAGGACAATCCTTTCGTCCTTGTGCCCAAAACTTATTTTAAGTTATGAATTTTTAAATTTAAATATGATTTACATGAAAGTTAAGTTAGGGTTTATACCCAATTTATATTGTTTGAAGATTATGAGTTTAAAAGTGATTGAATATTGAATTGCATGACTATTTTCATGTATTTATGCGCATAACACAATTTTTCCAGATTTTTGAAAGTGAGTTTAAGTATGATATTGAGATTCTTGATCTTATTATTTTTATGGTGTTGAAGAATTTTCAAGAAGCATATTGAGTTGGATGTTTTTCTATGATTTCGAATGTTTATATTTGAGATCTAAATTAGGATTCATACACGTTATCACAATTTACAAGATTTTGAGTTTTTTAGAGTTGTTGAAGATAAATTTCATGATTTTGTTTATATTTTCATGAGCATTGTTGAAGTTTCTAGATTTTAATATGATTTAGGAATGTTTATGTTATAAAGCATAAATTTTGAGATGTTTTGACATGAGTTTGAAGCATGAGCTTTAACCCCCAAGATTAAGTTTTGATATTTCAAGAAGCTTATATTTTTAGCAATCTTTTATAAGAAAGATTTTATCTTTTGATCCTAAGATAAAATAAGGAATCCAAATTATTCATATAGTTCATGATTTATAGAAAAGAGAAGCGTAACTGGTTTTTATTATAAGCCCTTATGATATTTTAAGGTAGATTTCCTAAAAGTTCTGAGCCTAAGTATGGGAGTAGTATTTAGTACTGCGTTGGGTATGATTTGAAGGTCTCATGCCCCAGAACTAAGTGCCACCCTAGGATTGAGATTTATGGGTCTGAGGCTGAGATAGTGATCACCAAAGTTAAGGTTCTATTTCGATGGAAAGGGAAGAACATCTCTCCCCAATGTGGGTAAGACGTTAGACTCTATGTCTGCTCACATGGTTTATGTCGGTTAGAAGAACCTTTCAAAGAATACCCCTACTCTTTAAATAGTTTATAGATTTAAAGTCTTAGTATATATTTTGAAAGTTATTATTTTTAGATTTCATCCAGTTGACAAGATTTGAGAACAAGAAGAGATACAAATTTTAGAGTAAGATGTAATGACTCACGAGATTTGTATTACATGCATCCTTATTCATGTTTTATGAGATTTATATTTCAATTTTTGCTCAAGCTATGTGCGTCATTTATATTAGCGTGCATGATTTGTATAAAGACTGATGATATTATTTAACTATTGCATACACCTCCTTATACTCAATACATCCTCAAAGTACTGATCCATATATATGTCGATGTGCGACATTTTCTCATAATATAGGTACAAGTTGTAGAGCATATACCATATTCAGTCAGTCCGTAGTTTCCAATCAGCAGGTGATGACTCCTTTTGATTCAAGGGCTCGAGTCAGTTGTATAGCTTGAGAAATGTTGTATTTTCTTCATTCAAATTTATTGAGTTGGGATAGTTGGGAGTCATGACCCTGCTACCTATAGTCAGTACTAGTAGAGGCTTCATAGACAGTCAGTAGTGTTAATGTATTTTATTTTAGTTCTAAGATAAGATAAGAAATCCACATACTCATATAGTTCATGATTGATAGCAAAGAGAAGCGTAATTGTTTTTTATTATAAACCCTTATGCTATTTTAAGGTGGATTTCTTAAAATTTATGAGCCTAAGTATGGGAGTAGTATTTAACACCGCATTGGGTATGATTTTCAGGTCTCGTGTCCAAGAACTACGTGCCATCGTAGAATTGAGATTTATGGGCCCGAGGTCGAGATAGTGATCACTAAAGTTAAGGTTCTATTCAGATGGAAAGGGTAGAATAGCTCTCCCTATCATGGGTAATACATTGGACTCCATGTCAGCTCACATGGTTTATGTCAGTTAGAAGAACCTCTCAAAGAAGACCCCTACTTTTTAAATAGTTTATAGATTTAAAGTCTTAGTATATATTTTGAAAGTTATTCTTTTAAGATTTCATCTAGTTGACAAGATTTGAGAACAAGAATAGATATAGATTTTAGAGTAAGGTGTAATGACTCACGATATTTATATTACATTGTAACACCCCAACATCTTCTTAGCTAAATTCCATCTATGAAAAGTCTAAGCATTAGCTTCTAGAATGATCTAAATTAATTTTCATATGGAATTTAATACATTTCAACCTTTCATTATGTAGATGACTGAATTAGCTTTCAAACGATATAATATTCATCCAAAACAGACCCTCGGTGAAGAAGTTATGAATAATTTATAGTTCTAGTCGTAAACATCATCATTTTGGTGTCTAGCGCATCGCAGAGAGGGTCAAATTGACAATCATCAAATTCCAGTAGGGCTCCATGATGGTGGCGCATCGTGGAGGCAGCCAATTTCCCACTCGTCAAATTCTAGTAGACCACCGCGATTGTGGCGCGTCGCGGTCGCACCCGAAACCGGGTTTGTAAGTTAAAATTTTTAGTTCAATTTATGAGTCATTAAGGGTAATTTTGACTTTTCCCTAACCTTTAAAACCGTCCAAACAAAGAATGTAGGGTATGTTTGAGCAACTCAATCCTATTTTCATCAAAATCATCAAGAATCCTCTCTAGGGTTTCAAAATAAAAACCCAACTAGTTCAAGATTCCACTGTAGGTTTCGAAGTTGATCACATATTTGGAATCCCCAGTTCGTAGGCTTCAATAAGCACCTATTGTCTTCCTAATTCGAAGTACGTGGGGGTTTTCCTAAAATCTCATGGGCATAGAAATCATGTTTTAAGAATAGGGTTTTGAAGTTTATGAATATAATCATGTTTCGGAAGTTTTGACGGTATTGTTTTGGTCTTTAGGCCTTTCCCCCAAATCTATTTGAAATTATGTATATATTTACGTATGTGTTCAAGAATGGTTAGTCAATTGAGAGCATGAATTATAATGAATCCCTATCTTGTTATGAGTTTTCTCATCTTCGTATGATATAAATTATTTTGAATGCGTTTTGAAGAGCATGATATGAAATACTTTGGCTTTTGCTATTTTTTTGAATATGATTTTTGAATACAAAAGAGAGGGTTGTGAATGTTGAATATACATATAATGAAAGAGTGCATGTTTTTTCCAAAAGAACATGACCACCATATGTTTGATGAGAGTTTTTGCATGGTTTTGACTTGAGTTTTTGGAACATGAAATCTTTTATGCAAATTACATGTTTTGGGTGGTCTGAAACTACATTTTCATGAAAGATCATGCTTATTGCATAATGGCTCAGAAATAGAACTTGCAAGTCTTGGTGTGACGACACCAACTCAAAAAATGCCATGATAAATTCAGAACAGAAGAGAATGCATGTTTGAAATCAGATTTACAGATTTTGTGATTAGAAAGTTGCATGATTAGAAATGGTTAAAAATTGGGCAGAAAGAGATTTTAGGTGGTTCCTCGAAGAAGGCATGAGTCCAGATACTCATTTCCCAAAATTGTGATTTGCCGATCTGGGTATATTTTATATTACGTTAGCCTAGTCCCGTGTGGCACATCAGAATCACAGACTCCAACCCTTACGGCACACTTGGGTTGGAGGCTTCCCCGCTAAGTCAATGGTGGATTCCATATAGCCCGTCGAATATAAAAAAATGTAGAGGAGTGCCACCTAACTCAGAAGTAATACAAAGATCAGAAACTGTTTTGACAAAAATATTTTATGATTACTCGAATGATGCCCATGTGTTTCCAAAAACTATTATATGCATGATGTTTAATCAAAAATTACTCTCATCTATTTTATATATATGTTCAAGTACTCTATTTTGGATTGCTTTGTGTGCCAATACTTTTGTGTTGACCCCACCCCCTCCTTCTAGGTTCTGAGGCACAGTCTAGGGGTCCAAATTAACAATAAATATTTCAGATTGCAGATCAGATTATGCAGTGGTGAGCCTTCTATGATCCAGAAGGTATGGTTATTTCAGATAATTATATTTAGTTTTATTTTGGTCTACTGGGGACCTTGTCCCAGTTTTCAGACAGAGTCAGACGTTATTATTCAGATATATCTTGGATTTTAGTTTTCAGTGTTATGATCACATTCAGGTTGACTATGTTTTCGTCGTATTGTGAATCTTCCGTATTTATTTTATAATATGAATTATGTGCATGATTACAAGATAGATAGGGGTGTTTCGGGCCTTCATGGTATAGAATGCTCATCACGGCCAGGGTCCCGGTTCTGGTCATGACAAACTTGGTATCAAAGCACGGTTCATGGTCCTAGGGTGTCTGCAAAATCGTGTTGGGTAGAGTCTTTTTTATGGGTGTGTAGCTCGCCACTCTTATAAGCAGGAGTCTACTAAGCATTTAGGAAATGTTTCCCTTCTTTGTGATTTAGTTCGTGCTTCAGTGTCAAGTCTGCTCCTAATCAGTGATCTTTTGTCTTACAGAAATAACAGTCATGCCTCCTCGTCGCAATACTAATCATAGTGCTTAGAATGATGAAGTCCATCCCACTCTTGGGATGAGGACACGTAACAAAGCTCTAACCCCAGACCCTGTCCCTACTCCAGAAGTCCCTCTAGTCCCGACCAATCCACCTCGGGCTCCATGGACTAATGTGAATCGTCACTCGACTGCTTAGAGGGATATTTTAAATGGTAAATTCAGACAGTCTACTCATATGCTAGGAAAGAGGCTACTAGGGTGGGACAGTTCATGAGAATGAACCCACCCAAGTTTACTGTCACCAAGGTAGAAGAAGATCTGCAAGAATTTGTTGATGAAATGGAAAAAGTTTTCAAAGTGATGCATGTGGATCATATTGAAGGTGTTGAGTTGGAAGCCTACCAGCTGAAGGATGTAGCAAACCAATGGTACAATGAGTAGGAGGATGCAAAGGGTGACAGTGTTGAGCCCATAGTTTGGGATGAGTTTGTATAAGCTTTCCTTGACAGGTTCTTTCCTCTGGAGCTGAGGGAAGCTAATGTAGAAGAGTTCATGAACCTCAAGAAGGGTAAGATGAGCGTGCAGGAGTACACTTTAAAATTTAATCATCTGGACCGTTATGCTCCCGAGATGACGAGCAGTATGAGGGCCCAAATAAGGAAGTTTTCTTCTAGCCTTTCAGATGATTTGGTGCTTGAGTGTTAGGGAACTATGCTGAACAAGGAGTTGGACTTTTCTAGGATGATAGTTTACATACAATAGATAAAGGAGAAGAAAAAGAAGATTTCTGAAGCTAGGGAGAAAGAAAGAAAGGAAAAAAAAGCCAGATCTGTCGACTAGGGTTACAGTCAGTCTAAAAGTGGTAAGTCGGGAAATAAATAGCAGAAGAAGAAGAATTGGGGTAATGCACAGTCTGCTGCCAGTGCCCAAGCGCCCAGACCACCAGCAGATAGATGATCTTAAAGTTTTAAGACTCATCATGGATCCAGAGCACCGGATACTCAGTCGCAGGGTAGTGTGGCTCAGCAGCATCATACTTTTCTGCGGTGTGATAATTATGGATGAAATCATCCAGGGATATGTCAGTTGGGCATATTTGTATGTTATTCATGTGGTCAACTGGGTCATATTCAGAGGGACTATCCTTCTTCTAGGAAGAATTTTGGTGGTTCAAAGTCGCAGGAAAATTCTTCGGCACCACCCCGCCTGAATAGGGTACCACACCAATTGCTGAAAGTAGTCGCAACTGGTTATATGCTTTGACCAACTGCCAGGAGGCAAAACTTTCCCCAGACATTGTCATCGGTATGTTAAAAATCTTTTCTCGTGATGTTTATGTGTTACTTGACCCCGGGTCTACTCTATCCTATGTAACCCCTTATGTGGCTGTTGGTTTCGGGTTTGAGCCCGATATGATTTCTGAACCTTTCTCTATTTCCACTCCTGTGGGTGATTCTATTGGGGCTAGGAGGCTGTATAAAAATTGTGTGATATCTATTCTTAGAGTGGATACTGTTGTAGACCTCATAGAACTGATATGGTTGCTTTTGATGCTATCTTAGGGAAGTATTGGCTCTATTCGTGCTATGCCATATTAAATTATAGGACTCAAAGAGTCACTTTTTCTTTTCCAAATGAGCCAGTGATAGAATTGGAGGGACATTCTTTAGAACCTAAAGGGCACTTTATATCCTATCTCAGGGCCCAGAGACTCATTTCTAAAGGCTATTTGTATCACCTTATCTGGGTTAAGGACTCTAATGCTGAGGGTATTCATCTTCAGTCTGTCTCTGTAGTAAATAAATTTCCAGAAGTCTTTCCAGATGATCTCCCAAGAATACCACCTGATAGGGAGATAGAGTTTGGTATTGATGTGTTGCCAGATACCCGCCCCATCTCTATTCTGCCATATAGAATGTCTCCTGTAGAACTAAAAGAGTTAAAGGAACAACTAGCAGATCTTCTAGATAAAGGTTTTATATTCCCCAGTGTGTCACCTTGGGGTGCGCCTGTACTCTTCGTTTGAAAGAAAGACGGTTCCCTTCGTATGTGCATAGACTACCATCAACTGAATAAGGTCACGATTAAAAATAAGTATCCTCTTTCTTGAATTGATGATCTTTTTTACCATCTTCAGGGTGCTAGATGTTTTTCAAAGATAGACCTTCGTTCGGGATACCATCAGTTAAAGGTTAGAGAGTCTGATATTGCCAAAATAACTTTTCGAACTAGATACGGTTATTTTAAATTCTTAGTCATATGCTTCGGATTGACTAATGCCCCTGCATCTTTCATGGACCTAATAAATAGGGTTTTCCGTCAGTTCCTGGATCTGTTTGTGATAGTATTCATTGATGACATCTTGATTTATTCCAAAATTAAGGAGGATCATGCCACTCACCTCCGAATTATTCTTCAAACACTTAAATATCATATCTTGTATGTGAAATTCTCCAAGTGTGAATTCTAGCTTAATGCCATTGCATTCTTGGGTCATATTGTGTCTAGTGATGGTATTAGAGTGGATCCCCAAAAAGTTGAAGCGTTAAGAAAATGGCCCAGACCCGCGACTCCAACCGACATTCGGAGCTTCTTTGGTCTGGCGGGTTATTACAGAAGGTTTGTAGAGAGTTTTTCCTCCATAGATGCTCCGCTCACTAAATTGACTCAGAAAAATGTGGAGTTTGTATGGTCTGACTTGTATGAAAATAGTTTTGAGAAGTTGAAGGATAAGACGACTACTGCTCCTATTTTAACTCTTCCCGAGGGGGTAGATAGTTTGGTGGTATACTGTGATGTGTCCCGTGTGGGACTTGGCTGTGTTCTGATACAACATGGTAAGGTGGTAGATTATGCATCTAGGTAGTTAAAGATGAATGAGCAAAACTACCCTACTCATGACTTGGAGTTAGCAGCCGTGGTGTTTGCACTTAGAATCTGGAGGCATTATCTCTATGGAGTGCATGTTGATATTTATACTACCCACAAAATTTTAAAGTATGTTTTCTCGTAGAAAGAATTGAACCTTAGGCAGAGGTGTTGGATGAAGCTTTTGAAAGACTATGAGATTAGCCTGCATTACCATCCGGGCAAGGCAAACGTTATAGCCGACGCTCTCAGCAGGTGGTCTATAGGCAACCTTTCTCATGTTGAAGAGGGGAGTAGAGAGATAGTGAAGGATATTCACTGCCTTGCAAATCTGGGAGTACGACTCTTAGATTCCGAAGATGGAGGGGTGGTTGTTCATGAGATAGCTAAATCATCCCTTTGTATCGAAGTTAAAGAAAAGTAGGCCGAAGATCCCATCTTGATATAGATTAAGAGAGATGTGGGTCAACAGAAATTATTGTCATTTGAGATTTGTGGCGATGGTATTTTGAGTTATCAGGGTAGATTGTGATATAGACGGGTTGTGGGAAAGAATCCTTAGTGAGGCTCACACGTCAAGGTATATTGTTCACCCAGGCTCTAAAAAAATGTATCATGATTTGAAAACCATTTATTGGTGGAATAATACGAAGCGTGATATGGCTACGTATGTTGCCAAGTGTTTGAATTGACAGCAAGTCAAGGTGGACCACATGAGGCCAGGTGGTACTTCTCAATAGATAGAATTGCCTTTATGGAAGTGGAAGATTATCAATATGGACTTCATTACAGGACTTCCGAAGTCCTGAAACCAGTATGATTCTATATGGGTAATTGTAGATAGGCTGACCAAGTCAGCGCACTTTCTGCCTGTCAGGACTAACTATTTGGGAGAGGATTATGCTAAGTTGTTCATCGCAAAAATAGTTTGTTTGCATGGGGCACCTATGTCTATCATATCTGACCGAGGTACGCAGTTTTCTTTTCAGTTTTGGAAATCTTTTAAGATAGGCTTAGGTACCCAAGTGAACCGAAGTACAGCATTCCACCCTCAGACTGATGGGCAAGCTAAGCGCAGACCCTTGAGGATATGTTGAGTTCCTGTGTGGTTGATTTTAAAGGTAGTTAGGTGGAGCACTTTCCATTGATAGAGTTCACATATAATAAAAGTTTCCATTCGAATATTAAGATGGCGCCATTTAAGGAATTGTATGAGAGAAGATGTAGGTCACCAATATGGTGGTATGAAGTGGGTGAGATGCAGATGTTTGGGCCTGGTCTTGTTCATCAGGCAATGGAAGATGTGAAGCTTATTAGAGAATGACTTAAAATATCTCAGGTTCATCAAAAATCTTATGCCTATATTAGGAGGAGAGAGTTAGAGTTTAAGGTTGGAGATTGGGTATTTCTTAAGGTTTCTCCCATGAAAGAAGTTATGCAATTTGGGAAGAAGAGTAAGCTGAGTCCTCGCTGCATAGGACCATACCAGATTGTGAGAAGAAAAGATGGAGCTGCGTATGAATTAGAGTTTCCAACAAGTTTGAGTTCTGTCCATCCGGTATTTCATATATCGATGCTGAAGAAGTGCATTGGAGATCATTTGTTAGTAGTACCCATAAAAGAAATCAAGGTGACGACTCCTTGTCCTATGAAGAAGAGTCGGTAGAAATTTTGGATCGCCAAGTTAGAAAGTGGAGAAGCAAAGAGATTGTTTCGATTAAAGTGTTATGGAAAAATCAGAAAGTCAAAGAAGCAACTTGGGAATTAGATGATATGAGAGATAGATACCCAAATTTATTTGATCTGGTAAATGAAGTGATGGACGGTACAATCTTTGTCCTTTTCTTTCCATGCCTTTGTTTGCTTGAAATCGTGCTTGTCTATTTTCTGCATCATCATTAGGGGACGAATGATCCCAAAGGGGGGATATTGTAACACCCCGACGTCTTCTTAGATAAATTTCGTCCATAGAAACTCTAAGCATTAGCTTATAGAATGATCTAAATTAATTTTCATGCGTAATTTCATACATTTCAATCTTTCATTACGTAGATGACTGAATTAGCTTTCCAACGATATAAGATTCATCCAAAACGGACCTTCGGTGAAGAAGTTATATATAATTTATAATTCCAGTCAAAAACATTATCATTTTGGTGTCTAGTGCATCGCAGAGAGGGTCAAATTGACTATCGTCAAATACCAGTAGGGCTCCGTAATGGTGGCGCATTGCGGAGGCACCTAATTTCCCACTCGTCAAATTCCAGTGGACCACCGCGATTGTGGGGCGTCGCGGTGGCACCCGAAATTGGGTTTGTAAGTTCAAATTTTCCGTTCCGTTAAGGAGTCATTAAGGGTAATTTGGACTTTTCCCTAACCTTTAAAACCTTCCAAACAAAGGATGTAGGGTATGTTTGAGTAACTTAACCCAATTTTCATCAAAATCATCAAGAATCCTCTCTAGGGTTTCAAAATAAAAACTCAACTAGTTAAAGATTCAACCGTAGGTTTTGAAGTTGATCGCATATTTGGAATCCCCAGGTCGTAGGCTTCAATAAGAACCTATTGTCTTCCTAATTCGAAGTACGTGGGGGTTTTCCTAAAATCTCATGGGCATAGAAATCATGTTTTAAGAATAGCGTTTTGAAGTTTATGAATATAATCATGTTTTAGAAGTTTTGATGGTATTGTTTTGGTATTTAGGCCTTTCCCCAAATCTATTTGAAATTATGTATATATTTACGTATGTGTTCAAGAATGGTTATTCAATTGAGAGCATGAATTATAATGAATCCCTCTCTTGTTATGAGTTTTCTCATCTTCGTATGATATAAATTGTTTTGAATGTGTTTTGAAAAGCATGATATGAAATACTTTGGCTTTTGCTATTTTTTTGAATATGATTTTTGAATACAAAAGAGAGGGTTGTGAATGTTGAATATACATATAATAAAAGAGTGGATGGTTTTGACAAAACAACATGACCACCATATGTTTGATAAGAGTTTTTTGCATGGTTTTGATTTGAGTTTTCGGAACATGAAATATTTTAGGCAAATTACATGTTTTGGGTGGTCTGAAACTACATTTTTATGAAAGATCATGCTTATTGCATTATGGCTCAGAAATAGAACTTGTAAATCTTGGTGTGACAACACCAACTCATAAAATACCATGATAAATTCAAAACAGAATAGAATGCATGTTTGAAATCAGATTTATAGATTTTTTTATTAGAATGTTGCATGATTAGAAATGGTTAAAAATTGGGCAGAAAGAGATATTAGGTGGTTCCCCAAAGAAGGCATGAGTCCAGATACACATTTATCGAAACCGTGATTTGCCGATCCAGGTATATCTTATATTATGCTGTCCTAGTGCCATGTGGCGTATTAGAATCAGAGACTCCAACCCTTGCGGCACACTCGGGTTGGAGGCTTCCCCGTCGAGTCAATGGAGGATTCCATATAGCCTGTGGAATATCAGAAAATGTGGGGGAATGCCACCTAACTCAAAAGTTATACAAAAATTAGAAACTCTTTTGAAAAGAATGATTTATGATTACTCGAATGATGCCCATGTGTTTCCAAAAACTATTTTATGCATGACGTTTAATGAAAAATTGTTTTCATCTATTTTATATATATGTTCAAGTACTCTATTTTGGATAGCTTCACGTGCCAGTACTTTTGTGCTGACCCCCCCCCCCCCCTCCCTTCCACACCTCTCTCTAGGTTCTGAGGCATAGTCTAGGGGTCCAGATAAACATTAGATATTTCAGATTGCAGTTCAGATTATGCAGTGGTGAGCCTTCTATAATCCAGAAGGCCTGGTTATTTCAAATAATTATCTTTAGTTCTTTTTTGGCCTACTGGGGGCCTTGTCCCAATTTTTAGACAGTTTGTTTAGTCCATAGTAGAGATTTCGCAGACTGAGTCAGACATTATTATTCAGTTATATCTTGGATTTCTGTTTTTAGTGTTATGATCACATTCAGGTTGACCATGTTTCCGTAGTATTGTGAATCTTCCGCATTTATTTTATCATATGAATTATGTGCATGATTACCAGATAGATAGGGGTGCTTCGACCCTTCATGATTCGGAATGCTCGACATGGCCAGGGCCCCGGTTCGGGTCGTGACATACATACTTCCTTATTCATGATTTATGAAATATAGATTTTAGTTTTTGCTCAAGATATGTTAGTTATTTATATTAGCATGCATGATTTCTATGCAGATTTATGATATTATTTAACTATTTCATACACCCCTTATACTCAGGACATCCTCAATGTACTGATCCATATACATGTCTATGTGCTACATTTTCTCATAATGTAGGTACAAGTTGTAGCGCATATACCATATTCAGTTAGTCTGTAACTTCCAGTCAGCAGGTGATAAGTCCTTTTGATTCAAGGGCTCGAGTTAGTTATACAGCTTGAGAATTATTGTATTTTCTTTATTCAGTCATATTAAGTTGGGAAAGTTGGGAGTCATGATCCAGCTACCTATAGTCAGTTTTAGTAGAGGCTTCATAGACAGTCAATAGTGTTAATATATTTTATTTCAGTTTTGTTGTCAAAAGCAGAGTTGTAATCTTGTAAATTAGATTTGTATTGATCGAGTTCAGAGATGTTTTATGTTTCCGCTGATTTTGTTTAGATTTCTGTATTTTTTTCAGTTGCTTGCAAGTATGTCAGTAGAAGGGTTAGCTTAGGATCACTTGTGACCCTAAGCACCATGTGATGTCTCGGGACCCGTTTTCGAGACGTTACACAAACTCCTCATGGACAATCTACTAAGAGCATCAACGACCATGTTCGCCTTACTGGGATGGAAAAAAGACTCATATCATAGTTTTTCAACAACTTGAGCCATCTTCTTTTCCAGAGATTTAACTTTTTTTGGGTAAACATATATTAGAGGCTCTTTTGATTAGAAAATATATCAACATGAACACCATATAGGCAATCTCTCCAAATCTTTAACGCAAAGACCATGACTAACAATTCTAAGTCATGAGTAGGGTGGTCCTTCTCATGAACTTTGAATTTCCTTGAATCATAGGCTACCACCCTACCATGTTGTATCAACACAAAACCATGATCGACATAAGAAGCATCAAAATAAGCCACAATACCATCAATACCTTCGAGCATGGTCAAAACCAAATTCGAAGTCACTTTATCTTTCAATTTCTTAAAGCTACCCTCACATGCATCGGACCATAAGAACTTGACTATCTTTTGGGTCAATTTGGTCCATGGGTCAGCTATAGTAGAAAAACTCTCCACAAACCTTCTATAGCATTTGGCTAGACCTAAGAAGCTGCGAATATCCATTGGAGTCCTAGTTCTACCACCGCAATCTTTTGCGGATCTACTATGATCTATTCACTAGCGATAACATAACTAAGAAATACTACGACTTTCAACTAAAACTTACACTTGGAGAACTTGGCATACAAATGATGATCCTTAAAAGTTTGTAACACATCATAGAGGTGATCTACATGATCCGACTTACTCTTAGAATACACTAAAATATCATCAATGAAGACAATGACAAACATCTCTAAGAATGAATGGAAGACCCTATTCATCATGTCCATGAATGCTATTGGGGCATTGGTTAACCCAAAACACATGACAAGAAACTTAGAGTTACCATATCGGGTTATAAAGGAAGTCTTAGGGATATTCTCATCCCTAATCTTATATTGATGATAGCCCGATCTAAGATCAATCTTAGCGAAATACTTCGTACCTTGAAGTTAATAAAACAAATCATTGATCCTAGGAAGAGGATATTTGTTCTTTACGATCACTTTGTTCGACTGACGATAATCAATGTAAATATGAAGGGAACCATCCTTCTTACGCATGAACAATACCAGAGCACCCCATAGAGATATACTAGGTAGGATATAACCTTTATCTAAGAGGTCTTTCAAATGCTTCTTAAGTTTTTTTACCTTTGCCGAAGACATTCTATAAGGAGTGATATAAATCGAACGAGTGTCCGTAAAAAGATTATTACCAGAATCAATTTCCCTATCTGGAAGAACACCAGAAAGAACATCGGGAAACTCCTCAGGAAACTGAATAACCATGGTAATGGATTCTTGACAAGGCTCTTCCGAGTTACAATCTTTAACTCGGACTAAATAATACAAACACCCCTTTTAAAATCAACGTTTGGGCCTTTAGATAAGAAATGAACGTTTCCTTAGGAACTAGGGAACCACCTTCCCATATAATGTTAGGTTCACTAGGGAATTGGAACATGACCCTACGGGTCTAAAAATCTAAGAAAGCATAGCAAGAGTGCAACCAATCCATCCCTATAATGATATTAAAATCAACCATGTCCAACTCTATCATGTCTACAAGAGTATCCCTACCACTAACTGATATCAAATACCCTTTCTAGACCCTTCTAACAACCATAGGGTTTTAAACCGGGGTAGAAATTAAAAAGGGAACCAATAGACTCTCGGGACCATAACCAAGATGCACAGGTACATATGGGGTCACATAAGAAAGCGTAGACCCTGGATCAAGCAAAAAATACATATCATGGGAGAAAGTCTCAACATCCCCACGATAACATTTGGAGACACCTCAGAGTCCTGGTGAGTAACAAGTGCATACAAGCAGCTCAAAACATCATGGGTACCAGAAATAATGGAAGAAATAGCACCCTTCGGTGCGGAAATGAGATGGAGTGGCAATAGGGGCCCTGTTGGCCCAAAGAGCTGGTAGGAAAGGGAAATCATGTTTCATATTCCCAAGCTGACCACAATGGAAACATTTTTTTCTCCTCTTCTTACACTTACCATGATGACTTTGACTATAGAATCTACAAAGAGGGCGAGGTAGAGCTGACTAGGAACCACTATCCTAGAATTTGGCACCCAGTGCCCGGGACTCACCACTAAACTGAGTTCCACGATCACCCAAAAAGTTTAGGTAAGGAGAGTTAACACTAACCAAGGAGAAAGAACATGAACTCCCTCACTTCTTCTGTGGCCACTTTCCACCATCAACACCACTATGCTTAGAAGGCCTAAATTTCATTCTTTGTTCTTCACTAAGCTCAAATTGCTTGTTTTTCTCTTCTTCCACCTATTACAAAAACACAATAAATCGATAAATATACATGTTCTCAATCAACAAGGCCGACATACTCTCAAGGACTAACTCACGAGATAATCGTGAGAAAAACTTATGCATTCTATCCCTTATGCTAGATACCATCTCGGGAACATACGTTGACAATTGATGGAATTTCAAGGCATACTCTTGAACAGACATCCTCCCCTGCTTCAAGTTACAAACTCTTCTACCTTTGCCTTCCTCAACTCTTGAGGAAAGAACCAATCTAATAAAGCCTCAGAGAAGTCCTCCCATATGGCGGGACTAGTATCATCACTCCTAGACAACTCCCACCCCCGTACCATTGGTACACTATATCCTTCAACTGGTAAAAATAAAACTCAATGGCCTTGATCTCTGAGGCATGCATGATTTGGAAGATCTTCTCCATTTCATCAATGAAGCCTTGAGGATCCTCATCAACCTTCATACAGTAGAACATAAGAGGGCTCAACCTCATATATTGTCCAAATCTTGTGGCCTCATAAGAAATAGTAGCCAAAGCACCACTCTCAGATTGATAAGCTAACAATTAAGTCAAGAGGTGGATAAAGAGACAAAACTCAATATTAGTAGCATCCCTTTGAGGTAACAGAATAGGAGGGTCACTCACATAGTCGATATTGGTGGGGACAGATGGAACCCTACGAAGATAGTTTGATGCCACAGCCCTAGCCAGAGTTTGATCTTCAAAAGTCGGAAATATTTCAGTGAAACATTTCCTAAAATGTCTCATAGCTCATAGCTCTACATTTCCTAGAAATCCAAGACCTTATACTCTACAACTTGAGATGGAAACACAAAAAAGGGAAACATTTCCTAAAATGTCTCATAGCTCATCTTTTAAGAGTGTGGCGTGCTTCACACCCATAAAGAGACTCTACTCGACATGGTATTATGGATACCCAACTAACCATCAATCTAGGCTCTAAATCCAACTTGTCATGCCCTGAAATTGGGCCATTTCATAGGGGCACCTTAAGGCCACATAAACAAGAGGTCTCCCCGAGAACCCATCATAATCATCACAACAATCACATGAGTTGGATGACTCTCAACCATATAATGAGATAGTGAAAATCATACTACAAGTACTTAAACAAGTATAAGCACTTCATTAGATTCATCAACAAACCAATATTCCCAACTCCAAAGTCATCCACAATACCTCAATATAAATAAAAGTCTAGAAATATACATGTCAGGACAAGCCCCCGACAATAGCCAAACCATGAAAAAATGACTAAGTCTAAACATAGGAGACAAAATATAAATGCCTTCTGACGAAAAGAAAATCACCAATCAAAAGTAAATGCATGAACCTCTTTGATCATCTAATCACTGGGTAGGAAGAGAAGACTATGCTATGGTCCCAATGTCGTGTGGGGACATAGTGTCTGGAGACAATTAGTGATTGGAATGCTTGCATGTAACTCAAGGATAAGGATAAAATAGAATCATCATTCAACAACAAGCAATATATTATATTCATTCACATTAATAACCTTATCCATATATATAAACTTATCACATGCTAATCAAAGGGACAAGATTTATCAACACTTTTGAAGCACTCATTAATCATACATACAATGGAGGAATTTAACCCTCCACACTTATAGATTCAAGTATTTCTTATTAGGCATAGTATTTTAGCCATATTAACATATCATCAAGTAAGGGACTCTAACCACATACACATCCATTTAAGTGAGGGACTCTAACCACACACATATCCATTCAAGTGAGGGACTTTAACTACTCACACACATTCATATAAGTGAGGGACTCTAACCACTCACACACATTTCAACCAAGGGACTCTAACCACATTCTTACATATTTTGCAAGGAACTCTAACCACATGTCATATTAGATAGGGGACTTAAATCCTAAGCTAATTCATTTGACGAGGCACTTCAATCTTATGATGTCTTATTATACAAGGGACTTTAACCACAAGATATTTCATTAGGCAAGGGACTTTAACCTCAAGACATCATGACTATCATTAGTCGACATTGGGACTTTAACCCTTTGTCCCTGCATACACATAAATTCAATTCCATACATAAGGATTTTAACCCCTTTAGCTAATTCAACATCATACATAACCACATGGTCCTCCTGGGATCCTTCATTGCTCAACTATATTAATAGGACAATGCCATAATTCAACTCATCATACAATTAAAAGTATGGTATTCATGACCCTTAAAAGCCATTCATAATTCATTACCAATTATATACCATAATTTAGTGCCACACATAATTCACGTTCATTTTATGTTAGGGAATTTAGCCTCCTCCTTATTGATAAAGCCAAAGCCATTAAGGTCATTAATTACACAATACATGGCTTATTTTACCTTCATAATACCATTATCAAGAATTCATACATATTGGATGATTATCCTAGTTCAAAGCATTATCAACATGTAACTAGACATCTTACTTAAACATTTTTACGAACATATTGTGTACATGCCATTACCAAGGCCAATTTTATGATAGAAATCATCTAGAGTAGGGAAATTCAAAAACCACATGTTCGACCACATAAAATAAGAATTCAAATATGCAAACTACCATTAATAACATGTATAAATGTAAGTCTAAGTAAGAATCATCATTATTCATTATTCAGCAATAAAATCCTTTTCAGTTGATTTCAAAACCACCATGTACATTTACTAATCCAAGTGTGAAATACATGGGTTTTGAGTTATTTATAAAGGGGGAGAGGTACATGTCTTAAACAAGATGAATCACCAAGAATATTGACTCTTCTTTGCCTTGTAAAGACCACTCTTGAAACCCTAGCCTCCAATTCTTCAAAGATGATCTTGAAAGAGTAATTAGGGTGTTTGATCCAACAAAGTGGATGCTTAGGAGGATACACACACTTATATAGTGAGAGGATTTAGGGTTTTAGGAATGGGAAATGACCACAAGGACCTTAGTTAAAATCTAGTAAATGAATCCGTTCAGGGGTATGACTTATCTTACGACTCCATTAAGTAGTCATACCCGAGGGTACGAGTGGTAACCTAACTCGTACCCTAGTCCTCTCTTAGGTGATATACATTGTTAGGGGTATGCCCATGCATCATTGATTCATAACCAAGGGGTACAACTTACCTCCTAGTCATATGCTTCACTTGTACAAAAACAAGTCCACTCCAAGAAAAGACCTCACTCTATATGACTCACCTAGGTATGAATCGTATCCTTAGGGTAAGATTGAGGAGGGATCAATCATAGAGAAAACATAATTCTACCTTTCCTAGGTTGCTCAGGGTATGAGAGAGGAGGTAAGGGTGGATATGACTCATATCTATTGGGTATGACTCAAGAACCTAGTTGTAAGAACCCTAGAGACACTAAAAGATGAAGTTTTTCAATGGTTCTAAATCTAGGTCTTTCACAACCAATCTAGTGAAATTATGAACCTCAGTTAGAAATGTAGCCCTGTCCCAATCATGAATAGCCTTAATTATCACTTGGTCTACAATAATATCATCCTTAGATACCACATGTACAAGGAACACTATTGACTCAAGACAAAACTCACACTTAGAAAATTTGGCAAAAATATATGATCTCTCAAAGTCTATTACACAATCCTCAAATGTTGCATATGCTCCTCCCTACTCCTCGAATACATAAGGATGTCATTGTTGAACACATTCATAGAAGAATCCAAATAAGTCTTAAACATATAGTTCATCAAATCCATAGACATGGATAGGGAGCTAGTCAACCAGAAAGACTTCAATAGAAACTTAATGACAATAGCGAGTTCTAAAGGATATATTTTTGATATCCTTACCCAAAATTCTCAACCGATGGTTTCCACATTGAATCCATAGACATGGATAGGGAGCTAGTCTTAGAATGTAGGTTTCCACATTGAATCTTGTGTTCTTTATATTTCCTGCACTGTGATGAGTTCCTAGTTTGTTTAATGTGTTGTTACCTATGACTAATTTTAAGGAACCTTGTACCTCACCATGTGGCGCAACCCTAAAGGTTTGAAAAATTTCTATCAAAGCTAGAACACTCTAAAAGGTTCACAACTAGAGTGATTTGGTTAGCATAGCTTCTCCACTTAACTTGGAAGAAAGAAAATTTACTACTAGGTCACCTAGATTTAATGGGCAGTACTATGGGTGGTGTAAAACCAGGACGTTTGACTTTAATATTAATGAGGATAGTGAGAATTATTTATGGTCTTTATGTTTATGTTATAGAGGTCAAAGAAAGAGAAGTTACAAAAATAGTTGTCAAAAATAGAAGGGAGTTAAATAATGAAAATAGAAACAAAGTTGAAAAGAACTATAAGGAAAAAAAACTATTAGTGTCTGGTGTTGGACCTGATGAATATAACAGGATCTCAGAATATGAAAATGCCAAGGAGATCTGGGATTACTTAAGGACAGCTCATGAAGGTACTACTGATGTTAAGGAGTCTAAAATAAATGTGCTAACTACTCAGTATGAAAACTTTACCATAAAAGAAGGATAAGCACTCCAAGAAATGAATACAACATTCACTTCTATTACAAATAAGCTTTACTTATTGGGAGAAGTGATTCCATTATATAAACAAGTGAGAAAGATTCTTGGTGTTCTTCCTAAGTCCTGGGAAAGAAAAGTGGATGTTATAACTGAGGCAAGAAACTTAAGGCTTCATTTGGAAATCAGCATGGGATGGAGAAGAATAAAGTAAAGGGGGAAAAATCCCTAGCATTGAAGGCTTCCAAACATGATTTAGAAAAAGTGAAAATTGATGTTGCCTATTTGGAAAAACGTATTGTTAAAGGCATGAGGAAGAGTAGTTAGTTCCAAAGAAGAAAAAGCGGTAGCAAAGGAGGAAGCAATGTTGAAGTGTGTCACAAATGTGGAAGTCCTGAGTATTTCATCAAGGATTTTCCAATGCACAAATTGTATTATCAAGAGTATCTCAATACTGGAGGTGATAGGTGAAAGAATAGGGACCAAGTCCTGAAAATTCACGAAGAAAGGCAACAGTTGAGTATTCAGTAAAGAAAACTCTGGTAGCATAGGGAGATTCCTCAAGTGAATCAGATAAAGATGAAAAGTCTAGTGATGTTTCTATGCTAACCGTGGAAGATAGTCTGGTTATCTATGATTTCTTATTTGCATCCATGGAAAACACAAAAGATGAAGAAAAACATGAGGTAACTCTCTCTAATATTAAGAAAAAACTAGATAACTAAACTGTTGGGACGATAAAAAAACTTGCAAGTGTGTTGATAGACTCTGTATGTGAACAAACTACTGACAAGAATTCCTTAGAGGATAAAGTAGAGAATAAAGAACTTGAATTGATTGATCTAACTCTCCAATTATCTGAAACTAAAGAAAATGTTCACTAAAGTAAAATATGAAAATTAGAGTTGCATGAGTCAGCTGGAGAAGTTAAATGATTTATATGGTAAATAAAAAAAGGAAGCTTACAGCATTTTGACAGATCTTGAAGAGAAATTGAAGGATTCTCCAAAACTCCTTATATCTGCCCTCCAGTAGAATGAAGAGTTAGAAAGGGACCTGGTCCATTTGAGAGAAGAGCTCAACAAATCTCTTAAGTGGACTACTTTTTCACAAATTATTTCTAATTTTACTATTAAGGGTGTTAATAATGGCAAAGGGTTAGTCTATGAAAGAGAATTCCAACCTACTAGGTCTCGAGGGAAAACTGTCAGTTATGTTAGAAACAAAGAGCACAAATTTCTATACACTTATTGTGAAAAAGATGGATAATCCAAGGAAAATTGAAAAAGCTGGATGAGAGCAAGAATGAATGGTTTCAGATATTTTAAGCAGCAGTATACACAGCCTAAGGGCTTCAAGTCTGAAAAATATAAAAAAGAACTTTCTTTCTAGATGGGTAAAGTAGGTTTTGATCATACCATTGTCCTTAAAGTAGGAAATCTAGCTCAAGTGGATTCCTAAATACAACAACTGATCATGGTTCCATGTATGAGAAAGAGGATTTCTCTCAGGAATGGGCAATTGATTGTATGTGCTCAAAGCTTAATGATGTAAGGTCGACTATATTCTCCCTCTCAAGGAACTTCAAGTGGAGGTGTCTTATTTTAAAATAGTTGATTTTAAAGAATGTTGCCCACTGCAAAACATAGTTGAAATTTTTTTAGAAAAGAAGAACTCATTGGAGCAAAGATAAAGGGTTGGTGATGCTAAAGATGACGGGGAAAAGGCTAAAAGATGCAGATTAGAATTGTGATGATTCAGAACTCTAGTAACTTATCCCAACTGAAGTAGAAGATCAATAAGAAAGGTTCATGATTCTTAGGGACCTGGTCCCTAAGAAACTTATCTCAGAAGGATAAGTTTTAGAAGTTAGAATAAAATTAAGATAGGGACTTGGTCTATTCCTCAGACCTACTTTAGGAACAAGAACAGTGATAAAATGGGTGTGCAGAGGCTAAAGCATAATATTGACCTGACCTAATATGTGAATTAATGTCTCTTCACAAAATTTGATATGATCAGGAGATAGGTATCCTTGATAATATAGGTGTATATTAGTCTAACTCTGCACCATACCCTTATAGGTACACACCCATGGAAATAGATTTGGAAGTGGACAAATGTGTCTTGCACAAATTTAAATATTCACTAAAAAGGAAAAGGGTCTTGGTCTCATCTCTCAGGTTTGTATCAATAAAGGATACTTTAATAATCATAAAATGTTTTCTAAGAAGCCATGTCTTTTTCTTTCTCCAAATAAAAGTCGTCAACTCTTTTGCAAAAAAAGAAGAGTCTGATGTGCTATAGAAATAAGCACTTTTGATGCTTAAAATAAGAAAAATAATCAAGTTTCTGAGTTTATTTTGTTAGATATGATGCTTTTTGGGTATGTTTTTCGGGAAATCATATTTTTGATGAAAAGTTTGTGAGAAAGGTGAAAAAGGTGTTTTGGGCTACTTTTTAGAGAAATTATTGATATTTGAGACTCTTTCCTGCTTGATCGAGATCAAAGCATGTTTGAGAATTGAAGAAGATCTTAAAAGATTACTCTCTATACTTACTAAGTCAATATGTGGGCCACAAGTAGGACCTACGGATCGTAGGTAGGCAAAATAAGTGCAAGAATTCCAAAATCTCAAGAGTTGAACATTCCAGAATTTTTTATCCACTACCTACGCCCTATACCTTCACCCATGTTTTGGATCGCAGGTAATACCTATGCAGGGTCAGAGTGCAGGTATAGACCACATATGGCCACCAACCCAATTTTCTCATATTTCGTGCAGTCTTTGGTTTTCGGGTTCCATCATGTACTATAAATACCCTTTATGTGTTTTTAAAGAGTTATGCATTTTTTATACTCACAAATATATTTTGTTCCCAAGATTCAATTAGAATTATCTTTCATTAACTTCAGTTAATTAATTCAGTTATGGTTGTGGGTTTCTACACTTTTTATCATTGTCATTTCATCTATTATTTCAATTATGAATGTTATTGATATCTTCACAAGCATGAGCGGCTTAAACCTATAGCTAGTGTTGTGAAAACCATGGTAGATTGACAAAGTAGGGGAAGTGTTGTTCTTCTTCTAAACCGACACCCATGCATGCATTGCTTTATATTCATTATAATAGTTTTCTTAATGGGTGCACACATTTAGATCTCGCCTGGATATTGCAACTTACTCCAAACGAGGAGTGTTGGCTTGGAAAAGATAGAGACAATAGTAATTTAGAGTTTAGTTGTCGATCCACGCTTCTAGGTTCTATCTTAGTAAGATTGATAGATTTTATCTAATAACTAAAGACTAAAAAGCTAATAGTTAATTGGGATCATGATAAGGGTTAGTAAGGAAACATCGTGAGACTCAAAAGGTAAAGGACAAAATCCTTTTGCTCATTAATAAGACTGTAGAAGGTACATAACTTATTGATTTTGCATGCAAAATATCGAATTGGTTCAACAAAGCATGATACGCCTACGGAGTTGAGAATCCAGGGGAACGTAATCTTAGTGTTCTCCTACACTGATTACAACCAAATTTGATTTAGTTACTAGCTCTAGATTACTACACAACCCCTCACCACCATTTATTTTTATTTTTTCTACCCATCAACTACAACTACTGAGATTCATGATTCCACGTGTTCTTTGGGACTCAACCCAGACCTTTGTTGGGTTACTATATTTTTATAGTGAATGTATCATCATCTAAGAGGAGGTGTTGTTTGGACGTCATCAAATTTAGCTGCCATTGATGGGGAATACGGTGTTGAGTTTTGAATTAAAGTTTTTGTAGTTTTGGGGTCTTTTTGTTTTTGTTCTTAGATGGGTGTACAACAGTGTATGAATAACATATGGAGTAGAGGCAATCCCTTACTCCCAGTGAATCCAAATCTAGAGAGGATCCTATAAACATATAGTAGGATGGTGGAATAGAGATAAAATGATATTCCTAAAGGGGTTCATGATGATATGCCTCCCCCTCCTCTTGAAGGATTTTAGGATATTATTGACTAGTAGATTAAGGTTTTGTTAGAATAGCTGCTAACCATGGAGGGAAGAAAAATCTCAGTCCTTATATCGAGAGGCAGAACTAGTTGTGTATTAACCTGAAGCAAACCACCGAGCAGTAATCAGTGGAAATTAAAATAGAGTTTGAGGTGGTTGAGCCTACGTGATCCTAGTATACCTATATTTGCAACCATATTAGGATGATGAAGAGAATCTAGGGTATCTTTAGCCAACAGAGATTGGTTCCATTATTCCTCTTATTGTACCCCTAGGCATTAAGTTTAATATAATAAGTGCTATGATCTAACTATTATACATGAAAGGTGTGTTTGCAAGGTTTTTTGCAGATGATGCAAACATGCATCTAGAAAATTTTACTAGAATTTGCACTTTATATACATATTGAGTGATGAATCGGGAGGAACTTATATTGAGGTTGTTCCCTTTATCTCTTATAGGAGAAGCATCTTTATGGTTAGGGGAACTACAAATAGGATATATCACTGCATAGAATTAGTTGCTCAGGAAATTGATGAATTAATTCTTTTTCTCTATCCAGGATGATGTAGATTAAGGATGAGATATATAATTTTAGGTAGTTGAAGTCTTAGTCCATGTATGAGTCTTTGTTCAGGTTCAAGAAAAAGTTGAGTATGGTGCCCAACTATTGGATTTCAGGGATAAACTTATTGGAGTTATTCTATAGAACCACGACCATCAGTTCCAGAATTATGGTTTACACTATCTCTAGAGAAAATTTTATGAGATTATGCTAGGAGGTAGATTCTGATATTCTAGAACAAATATCTCTCACTAACCGAGGGTGGAAACTAGACAGGCAGAGTGAGGTTCTGACACTTATGTTATTAGATCTATTGGTAACCAGAGAGTAGCTGATGATTTTGTAGAGCAAGTGATTGCGCTATTGATGATTGATACTGATGTATTGGAAAAAAAGTTTGCGCCATAAATTTTTAGAAAGTGTATACAGTATGAACACAGGGTGCAATATCTCGAGCTTGTAAGTCTGCATTAGAAGATAAAGCTAGGTATTTGGATCATCAGTTGGAGGGTTTTTAAGCCCAAGGGAAGGGAAACCAAGGTCGGAACTACTATGATGAAAAATATAAAGACCACAGTAGGGACAGATATGGTGACTGGAGACTGAGGGATGATTACAAAGAGAAGAGAGATAGGTACATTTCACTTGAAAGATGACATACATAATCAATAATGGAAGAAATGCTGACCAAATTTGTGAAGGGTCAATAAAATCAAGATAACAACCTTATGGAGATTAAGACTAACATTTCAGGGTTGACCCAAAAGGTGGAGTTTCATGCCACTACTATAAAGAAGTTGGAGCACCAGTTCTGGAAAATGTTTGCTATGATAAAATAGAGATAGCCTGTTACTCTTTTGAGTGAAAATTTTTTTAGTCCACTAGCTATAACTCATTATCTATCTATCACCACTATTGTGGTGCCACTACTGATGATCACCACGTATCTACTATTTAGGATTTGAAGATTGATAACACTAGGAAGTCGACATAGGTTGATGATGATTTTAAGTATGATAGTCCACCAGTTATAACTTATTGTCTAGCTATCACCACTAATTGTGGTGCCACTACTGATGATCCCCATGTACCCTTATAGTGTGAGTCCTTCCTTAACATTAGTAGAAAAGGAGGAGGACCCCGGAGTAGTCATCATTTCATGTTCTATTATTCCTTACATTGTCAAGCAGGCTTTATGTGACCTGGGATCAGCAGTAAATATGATGCCACTATCTATGTACCAGCTATTGAGGATGGGGAAACTCAAACCCTCATCCATAAAACTGTGGATGGTTGACTTATCTGTAAAGAAACCGATAGGTATTTTGTGTGATGTAGAAGTAAGGGTTTTATCCATTATGCGCACCATTGATTTCATGGTTCTTAATTATGAGGTGAATTTGCAAGTTCCCATTAAATTTGGTACACCATTCCTATCCACTTGTAGGGTATTGATTAATATGGACTTGGGGGAGATCACTTTCAATCTGAATGATGAGAATGTAGTGTTTGATATATGTATGAAAATGTAATAGGCAGAGGATATATGAGTGGTGTCTGTAACAGACACTATTCATGAGGATGTTGCTTAAGAGGGCAGTGTACCAAATGCACCAGATGTCTATGAGAGTTATGTAGCAAAACAATTTGAAGAAATTGATATCTTGGATCTAGGACATATGAAAGAGGAGGTAGATATCTTACGAGAAGAGGTGTTCTCTCTCACTGAGAGCTACATATTAGCCATCCCTCCAATTCTATCCCTAGTAATTCATTCATCCCCTACGCATAGTCCCAGACACTTTGATTTATTCATGAAGGATATTGTGGTTGTCTTCATAGTTGGGATGAAGAGAGGTCAAGTGGGGGAATTATAGAATACAGATATTCCCTATGAGCAAGCCCTGAAAAAGGCTACCTATGATTCGATGGATATTATATTTCTTCAAAGGTAGAGGCATACCGAGATAGTTCCAGTTGAATCTTCTTATAGTGCATCAACACCACAATGGCCTTGGCCTATCGATATGCCCCCATCTAGGGATGCTCATGATTTGGGCACCTAGTGTGTCAAGGAATGTTCTTACTTCCCTCTGTATTACTTTGTATGAGTGTATTGAGGACAATTTTTAATTTTTATTTGAGGGTAGGAATACCATGATGCCAGGGGTTTTTAATTTTGTGCTTATTTTCTTTTCAATCATGTTATGGTAATTGAATCGGCATGTCTAGGATAATTTTGTATCCTATTGTGTTTTTCTTTTTATTGTGTTTTTTTGTGTATAATTAGGAGATTTTTAAGTATTTAGGGTACTAGTCATGTTTTGATTGATTTTTGATACCACTCTAAAATTTTATGTTTGAGAACTATGTGAATGTATATATATGTGAACATTGTAGATCTTGTTATGGCATTATAATTATGGACATGATAATCACTTGCTAACAATTGCATGAAATGGATAGGTATTAGTTAGTAATAGACTCTGTGTCGTATATGTGTCTGATGCTACTTAGTTCCCTTTGTGTGTTGAATTCAGAACTTTCCTAGTTAGCCTTGCCTAGGTTGATAGATAATCGATTATGAAAGGATCATAGGCCATTTTTTATATTAGTCCACTTTTAGCCTATATGACCTTTCATGTGTGAAATATATCCATTGATTCCTATTTTAAGCCTTACAACCTATTTTTCTTATTTTACTTATTCACCATCTCATTTATATTACAATGGACCTAGTTGGCCCCGATCCTTCTTGAGCATTATGAACCTCAACTCAGGAAAAATGCCTAAGTTGAGGGTGGCTATCATTGGGGTGCATAGTGAAAAGTCGATATGTAGAAAGATAAAATAAGAGAAAGAGTTAGTAGGACCGGGTGTGGTAGAAAAGGAAAAAAGAAAATTGTGAAAAGGAGAAAAAGAATGAATAAAAGACCACACCCAACCTGAATATGCAATAAAGAATAAAAATGGAGAAATAAGGGTAGAATAAAATAAAATAGGCTAGTAAGTGAGACCCCAAGGTTAGTGTATTTCCAAGGAGGCTTATTCACTTGATATATCTATATGTATCATACCAGCCCCAAAGCCTACATTACAATCCAAGAAAAGTCCTATAGTGGTCCTAACTTTATTATTTGAAAGCTAAGGTAAAGAAAATAAGGGAAAGCCTATGGTATTTGACATATATTGCTTGGAACTTCTCTTATGAGTATGAGTGTCTCTTGACCGTCCATGAATTGATATGCATTATTCATATGAGTGAGTAGACATCCTTGTTATGAGAGGACTTCAGTCATATTGCTAGCTTTTTGCTTGTTTCGGGGAGTGTAAATTCTTTATATGAGCGGTTGTCAGTTACTAATGTAATTTCCATACCTTAATCCCATTGTGTCACATTATTGTACTTTACGTTCATACACAATTTTGTTTTGAAAAATAAGATTTAGGGGGGAGGGGTGTTTTCTAAGCTTTAAGTGTTGACTTACTGCCTTGAATAACATAGATTCTCCTAGTTAAGCATCATTTTTGTTTTGTTTTGTTTTGTTTCCTGAGAACATACAAACATTCTTAGTTGAGTGTGTTGATGAGTTATAGAAATAAAGCACTTTCGACGCTTAAAATGAGGAAAATATGCAAGTTTTTGAGGTTATTTTGTTAGATATGATACATTTTGGAAATATTTTGCTGGAAATTATATTTTTGATGATAATTTCTTGAAAAAGGTTTAAAAAGGTGTTTATGCTACTTTTGGAGCAATTATGGATGTTCGGGACACTTTCCGCCTTAATCGTGATCAAAGCATGTTTGAGAATCAAAGAACTGAAAAGATGACTTTCGATACTTACTATGTAAATATATTGATCATAAGTAGGACCCACGAACAACAGGTAGGCAAAGCAAGTGCTAGAATTCCAAAATTCCTAGAGCCGAACTTACAAAAAAATTTCATTCGCTACTTGCACCCAGGGTTAGGACCGTAGGTACTACCTGCGCCCTGGGTAAGTGTGCATGTATAGACCACATATGGACACCAACCGTATTTTCTCCTATATTATTTGGGATTTGGTTTTAGGGTTTCTTCATGTACTATAAAGACCCTTTATGTGTTTCTAAGAATTACGCACTTTTGATACTCACGAACATATTTTGATTCCAAGATTCGATTTTGATCTTGGAATTCTCTTGTATTAACTTCAGTTGATTAATTCAGTTACGGTTGTGGGTTTTTACATTTCTTATCATTGTTATTTTATCTATTCTTTCGACTATGAATGCTATTGATTTCTTCCCAAGCATGAGAAGCTAAAACCTATAGCTAGGGTTGTGAAAACCCTGGTGGATTGACAAAGTAGGGGAAGTGATGTTGTTGTTCTAATCCGATAAACATGCTTGTGTAGATTTATACTTATTATAATAGTTTTCTTAATGGATTCACACTTTACGATCCCACCTAGATATTTCTACTTACTCCAAAAGAGTAGTGACTAGGAAAAGATAAGAACAATAGTAATTTGGAGTTTAGTTATCGATCCATGCTTCTTGGTTCTATCTTAGTCAGATGGTTGGAATTCATCTAATAACTATAGACTCAAAAGGTAATAGTTAATTGGGATCAATATAAGTTTTAGTAAGGCGACATCCTAAAACTCAAAAGGTAAAGGGTGAAATCCTTCTGCTCGTCCAAAAGACTGTAGAAGGTACATAACTTATCGATTCTTCATGCAGAGTATCGGGTTGGTTCAACAAAGCGCAATTAGACTTCAGACTTAAGAATCTAGTCGAAACACAATCCTAATTTCACCTACACTGATTACAACCAAAGTTGATATAATTACTGTCTTGAGATTACCACACACACCCCCCTCATTTTCTTTTCTTATTTTTCCCATTGACTACAACTGCTGAGATTCGCAATTCCATGTGTTCCTTTGGGATTTGACCCTAACCTTTGTTAGGTTACTATATTTTGATAGCGATCGTATAATCATCCGAGTAGAGATATTGTTTGGACGTCATCAAAGTTGCACTTACTAGGATCAGATATGTCATTTCAAAAGGAACATCTCTTAATGACAACGGTCCTCTTCAAATTTCTAAATCGGGCTATTTCCCATTCTTAGACTCAACTCATCACTCTAAATTGGGGGGGTATTGGGTTTGTTTAGTTTTATTTTTTAATATTGGTACAGTTTTTCTATTTTTGGATTGACAAAAATGACAACCATAATCAAATCAAAATAAATTTTGGTTCAATTTCTACAAATTTGGTTCGGTTATTTGGGGTTTTTATTTTGGTTATGAATATTAAAGTAGTGACCCTTCCTTTGTCATTATTGGACAGTTAAAATTGGTGATTTGTTTAGAAAAAATATTTTTTTGAAGCCTATCTTTCCTTCCAAAATATAAATAACTCAATATGGAAGAAATGAAATAAAATAACCAAAAAACATTATTTCTACAGAGTATATACAATTAAATATATAT
Source organism: Capsicum pubescens (assembly GCA_030864215.1). NCBI lineage: Eukaryota > Viridiplantae > Streptophyta > Magnoliopsida > Solanales > Solanaceae > Capsicum > Capsicum pubescens. The sequence continues at coordinate 139,329,859 of CM061545.1, forward strand.
ATAACATAAAATATAAATATTACTTATATAATTTTTATTTTTTGATATAACAAAATTCTTCTTAAAAAAAAACTGAAAACCAACCCGTTTAACAAAAATTCTAAACTTTGAAACCAAAACTGATCCGAAAAATCAAAAAACCAAAATTAAAATTAAATTTTAGCTTGGTTTTTGGGTTTTTTCGGTTTGAACCAATATATGCCCAGCTCTACTCTTAATCAATTGCCTTATCTACACCAAACTAGTCCCTCTCACTCTCTTTTACTCACAAAACCAAATCATTGTTCTTTACACATTCTCAAACCCAGTTCAAAATTCTGAAGTAGATAAAACTCCAGATGATCAAACTGAACATACCCAAATTGAACATTTTAATTCTACAGAAATCAAAACAATGGAAACCATTAATTTTACTCCCCAACAACAACCTAAGTTAGTTCTTCTAACTGAATCCTTCTTAAAATTTCCAGAACCGACAAATAAGTCAGTCCCTATTAAACCCTTCTTAACCTTAGAAATTTATACTCAGCCAATCATGATGAGAATCCAAACCAAGGGTTTGGGCCACCAATAGAACAAGAAATTTCTCAACCTGAAACTCCCTCTTCTCCAGGAAATTTACTACTACCTGAAAATTTCCAATTCCCTAGTTAATCTGAAAAATGTAAAAAGTTGATCCCTCTGAAACAATATAAGCACCTGATTCTCCTACTTCTTCAAATTCAAACCCTATTTTTGTGCAATTATTTGTTAAAGAAATTTTGAGAAAAAAGGTTGATCTTTCCTATAATAAGAACCGGGTAGCTAAATATCTGGTTTTTCTTGCATACAATACAAAAGAAATCTCAGTTAATGGAGAAAAACAGGAAGTAGGTGATAAAAATAAAGTGAACAAGAAAAAATTTATGATGTTACCTCCAAATGAGGAGTATGAGGATGAATTTCCTCTGAGATGGTCTATGAAGTAACGAAGGGGAGTATAGGTAAGGAGAAAATGGTGGACTCTGAGGTGTAGTGATTAGATCCTATACTACAAGAGGATCTGAAAAGAAAATGTTGGAAGATTCCATAAAGTCTAACAAGACTTCAACCATGAAAATAATAAGGCTCAAGAAAACTATTGCAGTAGAAGAGCAAAAAGATATTGAAGTTGTGAAGGTTGAAGGGGGGAGGACATAAATTCAGGATTTGTTGTTGCTATCGAAAAAAACAGAAAAGAAGTTAATGTTGTAGAGGGGACAATGTCCTTTAAGTTGATGACTTGTTTCCCTGCTGGAATGAGGAAGAAACACATAGATGTCAAGAAAAGAGGACTCTGAGGGACCTAGTCCTTAGAAGAGAATAGTTGTGGTTAAAAAATTTTGTAGTAGTCCAAAGAGAAGTAGAAAAGAAAAAAAGAAAAAGGATGTGTCTAGAGAAGAAAGGAATAAACTACGAATAACATAGAAGACCCTAACAGGAAGAAAATTTGATCCCATTATATATGAGAATCTGGAATAATAGAGCTGGTTAAGTATGTCAGACACCAAGATTGGCTGCACTTATTTGATAAATCAACTCTCATAGGTTTTAAGAATAAGATCAGAGAATCTTATTACACCATGGATTTCTCGGAAGATGGGCTAAGGTTGAATGCCCAAGTGTAAGGAAAGCCTATCAAACTGGATGAAGATATATTAGATAGGATCTTGGATATACCTATTGTAGGTATAAGAACTATGGTAAAGCAACAGCCTACAATTGAGTTTATGATTAATATCTCAAAGTTGGGATGGACCTCAACAATTGTAGTGAAAATGAAGTTTTTAATTAGTGAGTTTTAGTTGGTATTTAAGTTCATTAACAAGGTTCTATTACCTAGATCTGAGAAAAGAACCATAGCATCAGTTGTTGACCTATTTTTTGATTGAATGCTTGAGCGAATTGGAACTATTAAGTCTTCTTTCTCTAATTATAGAGCATATGTACAAGGTGGTTTAAGAAAAACAAGGGAGACATGGGATCCCTTATGGTTATTTCTGGAATAAGTGTTTGAGCATTTTAGTATGTTTGGAACTAAGGGAACACCAGGAACAGTCAAGCAAATGTTAAGTATGACAACTCTAAAGGAAATGAGTATGTTAAAGGCAAGGCCAGAATAGTGTCTTGAGTGTTTAAGTTGCTGGATGTTCAAGAAAAACTTTGCAGAGAAATGGAGGAATTAAGAATTAAGTTAGCTGCAAAAGATGTTGAAATACTTTACTTGGAGCTAATGAATCAAAGGTTATCTTGTGAAGGACCATGTTCCACTGAGTAACTTGTATCTAATAATGCAAAGATCCAAGCCTAAGTGGTAGAACTGACTGGTGAAGTTCAAGGATTCAATTTTGAAGTTAATGTCCTCACAAAATAGGTGTTGGATGCTCACAATGTTTAAAATGCAAGAATAGAGATAATGCTTAAGTCCCTTTTCCCCCAATCCTCCCTCTACATGAACCTCATTGTCCATGTTCCCTCATCAACCTTGTGTCAGTTTCATATCCTAGTTCTCGTGATGGCTTTTAAAGATAGTTGATTTTATGTTGATTATTTTAGGTTGTTGTACTGGTACTGACTTTCATGAATGAATGAATCTTTTTTATTTTTTACATTTTTTCTTTTATTTAGCAAATTGTTCTTCATGTTAGTATTGCCCAATGGCTATGAGTTAACTAACCTATGCTTATTTTTACTCTTAGTTTACTATTTTCACTTTTTAAATGATGCCAAAAGGGGTACTATTGACTTCATGTGTTAATGACTAGGTGTATATGTTTAAGGAATGTACGGATAATGTTAGGGACCATGTACCAAGTTCAAATGTATGACTATATGTTTGAGGAAAAGATCTTAAGGCATAATGGTAGGGGGGAATATGTAAAATACACTAAGTGAATAATGGTTAATTATGACATGGGGAAGTAATTAAAGGTTGATAGAAATTAACAACAAGGAAGCATGGTGCTGCATGATTGAGTGGATATTCATATTCAGTAGTGGTAATCAGACTGATTAAATGTGATGAATGAGCAAGAGCATTGATGCTCATAACTCTCTTTTTGGTTTGTCATCATAAAAAATAGAGAAAATTATTGTATCTTGTTTTGATAACGAGAAGCTAATTTCAAGGGACAGTTTTGTAGATGTTCAAGGCTACAGTACATCTAGAAGGCATCTGAACAATTTTTTCCTCTTGAGTAACAATCTACGCAGGTGTTTTTTGTACTATTTAGGACACCTGGCAATGGCATTTCAACCTTAATCATCACTTATCTATAAAAAGAAAAGGATGTTTCTCTATCAAGTAGCTTTTGCGAAGACAAAAAGTTGAAGAATTAAAGAAGGTAAAAACTTAATTTCAAAATTTCTCTAGTTTTTTATTTCTTGTGTGCTAAAATTGCAAATGTTCTTAAGTCTAGTTTAAGTCTCTAAATGAATTACTCATTCTTTAAGAGTAATGATCTTTTATTTTTCTTTTGAGAGTGCCTTAGGTAGAGTTTCCTAATCTTAAAAATAGTTAGAGTTAACCAATTTTGAAGAGTCTTTGAAGAGTTTTCAAGTTGAGGTTGTATTAGAGTTAGTACAAGTAAAAGGAGACTAGAGTTAGGTTCAAGTTTGAGTCTATAATCAAGAGGTTTATTAAAGTGAACTTTTGAGGTTCTTATGAGGGCAAGCCATGGTTTTTCCTCCCTTGAGTAAGGAGGTTTGCCAGTTAAATATTGTGTTTCTTACATATCCTACATTGTGTTGTGTTCATGGTTGGTCCCTCACTGTGTGATGCAACCCTCAAGGTTTCAACATTTAGTTTTGAGATAGATTGTATTGCCTATTCTAGATACTTGGCTTATATTTATAGTTTCTCTTATACTAACTCTACCAAGTCATGGGATAGTATCTATGTACTGACTATCTTTTATCTATTTCTAATAAACTATTTTATTTACGAGTTGCACTTGTTGGTTTTTTCCTTGTTGGGCATTTTCCACAAAGTTAACTCATTGAATTTAGCTTTGGGGTATGGTTCGGCTTACCTACTATTGGAATTTAGTAGGTTCCATCTTGACTTATGAATTGGGCCATGACAAATTTGTATCAGATCCTAGGTTTCATCGGTATTATTAGTATAAGGGCATGTTTCTAGTAAAGTCCTACAAATCAAAAAGATAATGTTTGTTTCCTATCTTTGGGAAGTTATGGGACATTCATAGGAGTTCTTCACTTCTTTTACTCATTTCTTGCTAAGAGTCTGAGTTGGTTTATAAGAATTCCTTTGACTTTACTTTTTTGCAGATGGCTAGCACATGTTCTATTGCTACACGAAATGACGGTCCTAAGATTGATCCTAGGGACCCTACACCTATTAATGGATGACCCATAGGTCACGAAAAGCTTTGAGATGTTTCCCCACCTAAGGGCTAGGATAGGGAACCTTTAGTATTTCCTATTCCTTCTCTTGAGTTAGAGATTGTTCAAACCCCACAAATACTGAGCCAGGGACCAACTCAGACTCCTCCTAGGTTTATTTCTTCTTCATTACTCAAAGATTCTTTGGTTCATCTTTTGGAGTTAGTTAGTGGTGCACCGTCTGATGGTACATAGTCTATGGATCGAAGTGGTACTGAGGTGATAGTTCAACCTATAACTGCGGCTCCCAGAGTTTTGGTTTATCCTGCATCGGTGGTTTCTCAATTGGTAGTTCCTCAACCAGTGGTTGCCCAGTATATTATGTCTATTGAGGAGTAGAAGATGTTGGGTAGATTCTTGGTATTTCCTCTACCTAGATTTTTAGGTACACTGGTTGAGGATGCATATGAGTTTTAGATTGCTTGTAAGGATAGGTTCCAAAATTTGAGCCTAGTAAAGACTCATTGTATGGATTACATACCTTTTTGTTGGACTTGAAAGATCGACATTGGTGAAGAGGTTATTATGATTCCAAACTAGATAGATCTTCTCTTTTGTCATGGACTTAGTTCTTTGAGATATCCTTAGAGAAGCACACACCTCACACCTTAGGGATCATTTGAGGGATTCGTTCTCTAGATTTGAGCAGGGCTCTATGAATATTGTGGATATGATGCTCATTTTTAAGAGTTGGCTAGGCATGATACTTCTATTTAGGATACTGAGTATGAGAGGGTCCGTTGCTTTGTTAAAGGGTGGTGACTTCCCCTTTTTATGTCTACTTTGAGTTTAGTTGATAAGGGTAGGTATTTGGGTTCATTGCTTATTAAAAACGTCAAGACTTCCCTTTTGTATGTCTACTTAGAGTTTAGTTGATGCGGGTAGGTCTTTTCCTGCAGTGTCACACCATGCTCAGGTGATAGAGGAGATGCATAGTGAGACCCAAAGTGGCAGCAATAAGAGACCGAGGTATCAAGGTGGTTTCAGTGGGAGACGTAGTAGTTTCTGATTTAGAAGTTGTATTTCTCATTGTAGATATATTTTGCGTCCATCCTATTAGCCTTAGAGTCAAACTGTTCGACCTATTTAGGTAGTGCTTCAGATTACTAACAGAGGTCAGCCTAGTGACAGTAATCGCCCTAGTCAAGGTGGTAGTCTATTTTGAAGGGGTTCGTCTTCTGGTTATTCTATGGGTGGTGTCTATTTTGGGTCGGTTGGATCTTGAGGTTTAGGTTTAACTTATGTGGCATGCTATAGTTATGGATCTCATAGTCATTATTCATGAGAGTGCCCTAGTCGTGGAACGGATGTTGCTTTGGCTCAGAGTGTTCCCCCTATTAGGATAGTTCATCCCTCATCTAGAGGTGGTTTTCATGGTCATAGGGGTAGTCCATAGGTTGCTGGAGGTGTTTCTCAAGTAGGTAGGATAGGATATTGGTTGGAAGCCTAGCCAGGTGGTGAGTGTGGTCAGTTGTATGCGGTACCTTCTAGACCCATGACTGAGTCTTCAAATGTTGTTATCATAGGTCTGATTCTGGGGTGTCGTTAGTTGGTCTTTGCTTTATTTTATATGTGATCAACCTATTATTATGTGTCTAATTATTCTCCACGGTTAGAGTTATCTTGGGATTTATTATTTGAGCCCTTGCATGTATCTACTGTCGTGGGTGATTCTTTAGTAGTGGATCGGGTATTCAGATCATGTGTTGTGATTGATAGAGATGTTGATACTCGTGCTGATCTTATTTTATTGGATATTTTTCATAACCAAATTTCTCAGGTCATGATGGCACCAACTATGATGCACAAGTAGGCAAGCCAATCCCGTAGTCCAAAACTGCTAGTAGACTACCAAAAGAATGATAGGAAGAATGCAAAATAGATGTAATAAAATACTAATATACATAAGATAATCCTAAAACCTGGTGAAATAAATACAAGAGCTTTTAACATAATAAAGATACAAAATGAGGTACTAAATGGATATACAAATACAACTATCTTTGAATACATTATAGAGACTAGTCTAGTAGATAAGAGGAAGGAAAGTAAAACTCCTAATGAAAAGAGCTCACTCTATGTCTCTGAATTATGGCTGCTCTGCAGAACCCACACAACACCAGAGATAACCCGTACTATGATCTGTAGGCTGCATAAGTGTAGTATGAGTACCAAACACATGGTACTCAGTAGGCAACTACCGACTGAGCTCCAAAGAAAATGCAAATATATACAACATATAAAAAGAAATAGAGTCTAAATCCATATGTTTAGCAACCACATAATAAAGCTAGTGAGATATTAAGGGCAAACTATCCTACTCATATCCAAGAAACTAACATAATGATACTAAGGATGTATTAAGGATTAACTATCCTATTCCATCCATACATAGGAATCTCAACTCTATACTGTATATCAATGACCAATATACGAATAAAGTACAAAAGAAGGATATATAATAGTATACAAAGCCAAGGAATAAATATACCATCTAAATAAATGAAAGAAGGGAGGGACATATGGTAATACCATAGATACATATAAATAGGTATGTATATATGTAAAAACAAGGTCAACTCAAGGTACAACTTAAGTGTTCAATCTAGCATCTTGAGACCTCATAATCACAATAGGAACTAGTACTAGGATATTTAGGGTTTCTAATCCACACATCTAATAATAAGTTAATAATGCATGATAATATAATCGTAAGATGAAAGAGATAGAATCATACCTCAAATCTCAGTATTGGATCGTTAACAAAGCTACCACAAACTAATCATAACAATGATCATAACAATAATAATAACAATAGCAACGACAACGCGAGAACTGGCAAGTCCATACAAATAATACCAAACCAAGCCTTTTATGAACCCCCACAACCCCAGGCCCAGATGGTTCAGTCAACATAAAACATACAACAATCCATACTCATCACCTATACCTTGCTCCTTAATTTCCTCGTTCTAATCTACGATTCTCCTCCTGGATTCACATAGAAATATAAATTTATTCTAATGGAGGCCAAGCATTAAAATAGTAAGCTCAAGAAATTAAGAACAACCCAGATGATAATCCAAAATGAAACTACTATAAAGAATATCAAAGAGTAATCATGTTCTTGGCCTCCACCCCAGAATAAGGGTATTTAGCCACTCATGTTTGAATTAAACATCAAAAATAAGTAATTAATCATACCCATAATTAGTATTGAGTTAAAGAAGTTCAACAAAAATAATAAGAATCCTAAAATAAGGAATTATATGCTTTTCCACTGTTGCTATGCTTGCAACAAAAGTCCCTGGAATTGTGCTCACGTGTTCCTTTTATACCTGGGAAAATTTCTCCAGATCTGAAGCTTTGATGCGATGCGATGCTAATCACGTTGATCCATCCAACACATCACATCAACATATAAACTGTAGTTTGTCTTTAAAAATCAGAGTAATTCAAGTTCTTCACCGCACGATGTGACGCATCGACATTGCATCGTGTCACTGGAATTTTCTCCTCAAAATATGACTAAGTCTCAAAGCTTTTTGCGTTGACATCGCATTGATGTACTGGAAGTTACTCTTGAAATTTCAGTCAAGGCACAAAACTTACGCATCAATGCGATGCATTGACATTGCATCGATGCACTGGAAGTTTATCATGAAATCTGGCTGAGGCACCAAATTTACCAGTCGATGCGACACGTCGAGATAGCATTGTTTCACTGGAATCTTTCTCCTGTTCCTTTCTTAATTCTTGTATTTCCTTATCTCTTTTATTTTATCCTTGCTCGTGTGCATCTACACATGTTTTTTACTTTGATCAACATGATCTTTTGCATCTTCAAGATATGTATCCAATTTTCTTTTGAATCCATGGGAAATTTACAATGTATCTCTAATCATATCGGTTAGCCATGAAATACAATTTAGCATACAATTTAATTTAATTAACACAATTTTTATTCCCAAAACAAGTTCAAATATGGGTAAATAGTGGTGTTTGGAGATATAAGTACTCCCAAGATAAAGAGCTTCCTGAACTGGCCGACTAGGCTGACACTGAGGCTGAAAATATAGACGCGGACAATATCAAATATGAGAACTACTACCTCTGACATGGGAACTGCAATGGCTCCCACTGAATCTTCCCTAAAATCTAGGCCTCTTATCACGACCCTCACTATACTCTTGGTTCATCTCCTCCATCACCCTAGCATGATCTAAAACCTCAGCAAAAGTTCTACTTGCAGTAACTAGACTCTGAGTAGCCATACGAATAGGGAGTCTCAACCTTTTAAAAAAAGCAGCAAACACTTTCATACTCAGTGTCCAAAATAGATGTCGCATGCGGCCAACTCATGAAAATGATCCATAAAATCAGCAACTGTCATGGATCCCTACTCTAATCTAGAGAACTAATCCCTCAGCCGATCTCTACAGCTACACAACATATATTTCTCTAAGAACATCTCATAGAACTAAGTCCATGGGAAGGGGAAAAAACAACTAGACTAGAGTCCATAAAACCTCTCCACCGATGATGAGCAGAAAAATCCTACTAAAATGTGGAGTAGTACACACCTCAAGTCTCAACTAGGCCTAAACTACGAAGCCTATCCTCATAAGCAGTCAGAAATGCGTATACATTCTCGCCTATAGAACCAGAAAATCTAGGCGAAGCTAACCTTAAGAATCTACCCAACATCGTTTGATCCATAGAAGATTTAAAAGGTTGGGTCACAACTGGTTAAATAGTTACCGGCTGAACAACTGCTGATGTAAGATAAACCTCAACTCTGGGAGCCATAAAAACAAATTGTAAACCTTCCTCTATAATGCTCTAATCAGTTGATAATTTTGCATCAGGCAACCCACCATCAACAATACCCAACATTTGAATCAAGGTATCTCTAAGAAATGAAGAAAGAATAAAATCTAGTAGGGCCTGGGCTGGTCACTGGCCTACTGTTGGCTGTGGAGAAGGAATCTTTAGCTCAGGTGCAGGAATAGGATCTAGGGAAGGTGCCTTATCCTGTTCCCTAGCTAGGGAAACATAACGTGCCTAAACTTGACCTCTTGTTTATACATTAATAGGAATAGAATCATCGGGCTCGATCTCGAGAACCTCATCGCGCATAGAGGTAGCACTTGTCCTGGGCATTTGTAAAAGAGTAAAGTTAAGGTTATATTCTACAAACCAACCAGACTTTTAGAATGATGTGAGTGAAATAAGTAAAGGAATCATAAGAATATCCCATATCCTCTTGAAGATTGGAAATGAATGCCAACATTCAAATCAATAAAACTATATTAGATACTTGCCCTTGAACAAACAATACCGGCGAAACCTGCTCTGATATTAATTTGTCATGACTCGATTTACAAGTCATGATAGAACCCACTATAACCCACCAGTGGATAAGCCAATATCTTAACCCCGAGAAAATGCAAAGGGTTGATTAGGTAAGAAGTGCCTAACTTGGCCAAAAATCAACGAACACCAGATCTACATAAATAGTGTTCTAATATAAATAGATAACCAAACACTGATACAAAACTTATGTCTCGGTATAATCAATACAAAAGCTTCTATTTATTATAGTAGTAGGAATACATCCCAAGAATCTTAAAGACTAAGTTAATATATCTGTCTCAAATACAAAAGACTAAATCAAAGATAGAGGGAAATGGGTGACTCGAAACTTCAAGAGCTCGCCCTATCTCTGAAATATGTACACCACATGAACTAAACTCAATGGTGTTAGCTTGTACTTAGATCTACACCAAAAAGGTTCAAAAGCATGGTATGTGTACAAAAATAATGGGTACGCAGTAGGCATCATCGACCAACTGAGCTAAGTCATGATATAAAGATGATATAGCACAAGATAAATATATTTAAGGTAAGCTACAAAATCAAACATGTATCGTCTCCATCATTAAGTGATCAATTAATAAAAATAATAACATAATGCATCACCATATACAATATTGTCCTTCATAAGAAATAAATGACTCAAAATTTTAAAACAACACAAGTATAATCACAAGGAACACAAGTACAAAGTTGACGCCTATACACAAATTAGTGCATAAAATAAAGTTACCCATCACAACGTCCCATACCACCAGAAAGTACACAAAAGAAAATAATAACAATACATTTATTTAAACAACAATGTATCCAAATCTCATCATTATTCAATCTTAATCCACAATTATAATCATTTGGATATTTTACCCAACTTTCACTAGTTACCAACATCAACCATATAATAAAGTCCATACTAATACCCTCATTGGTCACATATTATCCATATTCGCTAACTACCATATCTTAGCTAAACAAGGGTCATTAACTAGTCCACTAAATCTCTAGCCATCTAGTAATATATTTATTTAATAGACAACAGTCACCATGAAGCTTATTCTAATAGCCAATATATCTTAATCAACCCTTATTTGATACTATAATTACTCACTAGGTGAATCCTCATTTTAAAACTAGGTCCCACTTTTTAACCTATCTTGATCCATCATTAGATAAGAACCATCACAACCCCCTAATTACATTAATCATTAACTACTCATATTTATAAGTATTCATTCACTAGTGATCTATAACTGGCACCCTAAGGTCGGTATTATACTCTCAAGTCATATGTGGAGGTACACATATAAAATAATGTATATATTTTCCATACATAGGGCTTGCTGAAACTCAAACTGGTGGGTGCACTCATAGGCATATCAATAATCATCCTCTGTACTTGTCGTCTATCATCATCATATCATATATCCTCTGTTCATTGTTTTTCATCATCATCACATCAATATATCCTTCAACCTTGTCGGGCATCATCATCACATCAATATATCCTTTGGCCTTGTGGGGCATCGTCATCATATCAAAATATCCTCTGGCCTTGCTGAGCATTATCATCATATCAATATATCCTCTAAACTTGTTAGGAATCATCATCGCATCAATATATATATAAATAATAAAGGAAAAGATCCACAAAGTATAAAGTAAATGACAAGACCATGAAGGCTAAAGTGAGTAATAAGCCTCACGAGGGCTAAAGTAAATAACAAGCCCCATGATGGATAAAGTAAAAGAGAAGTAAGGAGAAGCATACCTTTATATCTCATCATTTGTCATCAAGGACAATTTACCCACAAATATATGTATATATATATATGGCATGAGTATTATGAAGCTTTGTTGGGTCCAACATGGTTAGTAGTATAGTTTCTCATGGAGTCAATAAATATACCTTCTAGAGCCCTTAGTATCATGACTCACAATATTAGAAACAAGAGCGCTTTCTAGAAAAAGAACTAGTTTGGTTACTAGATAAGAACAAAAGGTGAGTAATATCATAGCAGAAGCGTAAAATAGTAGTCTAGTCAATGATTCAAATTATAACATATTCATGGGCTTAATTAATAACATAATCCACAACTATTCATAGCATTATCGATAACTTAGTCAACAACCATATACTTCACTTATAATGCAATCACCATAATTGATTACTGGGGTTATCCAATATGCTCCCAAGGGCATTCTTTAAGAATTTAAAGAGCGTCTAAGGTATTCAAGGGAACTACATAAGTACAAGCTTAGGGTGGGTCAAGGTCCTTCTTCTAAGTCCCCAAAATACATTTCAAGTCTATCTTCTACTCGAGACTAGGATAATGTATCTAAATCAAGTCGAAGATGTTTGTCAAGCCATAATTGTCCGAAGATAAAGGTATTTCTCGTGCACTGTTCTTAACTCATCCATGGCAACTAAGGCAATTTCACCTATATATGAAACTAGGGTCAACTTATCCTTAACTTGAGTGACAAGGTCATTCCCATCTATCTAAAGAAACTAGAGCCTTCTCATGCAATCCATAAGATAATAAGTCAAATATTTAAAGGTTCTAGCCTACAAGTTAAGCATTCCAACCGATGAGTTTAAATGACCTAACTTATTCAACTAGTCCCTAAATGTTACCATATATCAATACAACACCTAGAACTCTTCCCAATTTAATAAGATATCAAAATTATACTATAACATAGCTCAATCTATCAAGAAGTAAGCCTAACCAACCTTCAAATCAAGAGAAGCTCACGAACCACTAAAACTTTATTTTTTTCTTTCGAGTAGATTCTTCAAGGTACCAAGATATCAAAAACACAATCTACATATCATTACGAGAATATCGATACTCATAATGCACCATTGTACTTCGGGTCCAAACACGATGCCAAAACCCCCAAGTAGGTCCCTACATATAGATAACACATTTCTGAGATCAACCCAATGTTCACACACCATTAAGGAATTATAAGCCTCAACAATTAGATGAGGGTTAAGCTTAATTTGTCCTAAATCAAACCTCTAAGATAATTGGTGTTTTGGTCAAAAAATCAAGTAATTAAAGCTTTAAAATAAAGGATTCTTCCCTCAAATCCATTGTTAATCATGAAAATATATGTTAAACAATATTCTAACTCACACCTAAGACTAAATTTAAAGTTAACATGTCATTATAGGGTTTATAGGTCTCAGGGAGAGGTGAAAATAGCTAAATTTATGACCAAGGGCCTATTTATAGCCCCTTTGAGTATGGAAGTACCTTGATCTCCCTTACTTAGGTTGTGATCTCCATGGAACAATTGCTATAATATGACCACGATCACCATGCTCTGGTGCCAACAAAGTCCAAAATATATTTTTGACCCTCAAAACTCATTCAGACTCTAATTTTCTCAAAAGAACTATGTAACCCCCACTTAATTTGATGTTCTAGGTGAATTGGTGATTTTTCATTCAAGGTTGTTTAGACCAATTATGGGCCCCACACCAATTATTCTAATATTTTGACTTCCCAACCAATCGGTTGAAATGGGTTTGGGTACAATGGAACCCAAATCAAAAGTCTACCTAGCCTAATATAGATATTATGGAGTTGTTGGCACATTTGAAGTTCTCATCTGAGATTGTTTTACTGAAGTTTTTTTCTTGGTGTCCATTTGGAACCAACAAAGAATTCTAAATGGGGAATTGTCTTTAAAACCTATATAAATTTCCCAATAACCAAATTATTAGTTCCAGGAAGCATAAATAACTTAGGAAAGTTATTGAAAATATCTAATAATGAAAATAAGAGGAATTATGAAAATGACCTGAAGGGTCATTACATTAATCTTGATTGTTTCTATTAACTCAAAAATAAGGTAGAGTTGGCATGAAGGGAGTAATGTAAGAATCTATATAAGTTTCTTAAAGAATATCTCTATTACACGATCTGATATATGAAAGAAGGAAAATATTTCTTAAATACCATATAGCCTCATGAATAAAAGTATAGAAGTCTCTATACCATTCCGCAAGACTCTACTAGACATGGCTTCATAGATACCCTAGGAAACTTAAACCTTTTGCTCTGATACCATGTTTGTCACAACCCGAGACTGCCCCCTAATCGTAACACGGTGCTTTAAACCACAAGTGATCCCAAAGATAACCAATGTACTAGCATAATGCTTGAGAAATTGATTTAAAACTTATATAAAAGATAAATTTGCTGAGCAAAAGCATAATCATGAGATAAGTCGGCTTAATATGTAACTAAAAGAAAAGCTTACAATACAAGAATTTGAAAGAATGGGAAACTTAAACTACATTCAATGACTCTGACTTACCATCTATGAAGTCTCTACTAATACTGACTATAGGTAGTCGGGACATGACCCCCAACTATTCTTAATCAATTCATAAGAGTAAGACAATCAAATACAAGAACTGCAACTGACTTGAGTCCTCAAAATATGAGAACTTATCACCTTTGGCTAGAATCTATGAATTGTCTGACCCTAATGTGGGGCTATATATAGCACCTACATCATGAAATAATATATCCACGGTCACATATAAGTGGTCAGGACTTCTGGAATATACTGAGTATGTAAGATATGCACTAGTCATGAAAATATGTAAAACATGCTTTAAAATTGAGCACATAAGTTATTTGTTGAATATGTCAAATCATGTCTGTACATAAAAGCTGTAAGGCATAGTGAAATTTCTAAATGTTAAGCTAAAATATTTCTATAAACCGGCAAGTTATAGAAACATGAATACTATATTAAATTTCAAGTTAAATCTTAATATGCTAAAATAATGTACTGAGGGTCATGTATGAATACTGGGTCTAAAACTGTAGGACGTGAACAGATGCAAAGACCAAGTATAAACATATGTTGTATAAAACTAAATAACTTAATATAAGGCCATGCATATCTGAAATAAAACATAAGTTGAACATGATAATCGAATGCAAGACCAAGTATAAACATGTACTGAAATAATCTAAATAACTGATATACTGAACACCTGGTCAAGCAAACCTGAACAAAACATAATCTAAATATTGAACTGGAAACTGTGGTAGATAACTACAACCAACATACCCAATCTGAGTAATGACAGGGTCAAACCTATAACCCTAGTTGGAAGGGTGTCAGTACCTTGCCAAGGGTTCTAACACTGGCTGTCGTGGATCTACTAATTTGATATCCTAAAGGACTAGGGTGTCATGCCTCTACTGTCGGGGACCTCTTATAACTTAAGGTTCCAATATAGTTCTAGAACTTAGGCACTACTACTAATGTATTATTCCTAACTGACGGGGGAGCCTCCATCCCTGCATTTACTTGGTGCTAAGTATTACTCCCAACTGAATGACACAGAATCATAAACTAGTACATGAACTGATGACAAATATGCTCAAGTCATGACATTCTGAAAATAACACTGCATGTATAATCTGAAGTATTTAAAAGTATGTAAGCTGATGTATGTAAAAATTTATAGTTATCAGGTGTTCAAAACCCACCATCTCTGACTAATGCAACTGAAGATGATAATATTAAAAATTGATCATAAAAGGGAAATTTCATGAATAAAGCCCAAAATTTCAACAACTTATCATAGTGTTTAAATTCATGATTCTTGAATATGGGAGGATTCCATTCTTACGGGAAAATATATATTCATGGTTTAATTACAAATAATATAAACAAATTTGGGAAAACTCATATAGTTTGATCATATTCTTGAAATTTAGGGTAATATCATTTAAATCATACATGGGCATGACAATAACATGAATGATATAATATGGTCCTATGAATCGATTAATAATCATTAAACATGTTGATGAGTGAAAATTATACCATGGGGTATTGAATATAAGCTTAGAATAACAATTGGGTAAACACCCTAGATTATTGAAATCATACAATTCATGAATAAAAATCATAATTTGGGAATGAGGATGAAAGGATATCCTCATTGAACACCTGCATACCTGATTACTTTTGATTTTTGAATTGAAGTTCTAGGAATTTGTACTTGGAGATGAAAACCCAAATTTCTTGGTTTAGAGAAGAGAAAATATCATGTTCTTGGAAAATTTCTTGAGTTGTGTTGTGAATAAGGGATTTGGGGTAATTTTGGATTTTTATTCATCCTTAAAATAACATAAACGACATAGCTTTTGGGTTAAAAGAGTGGAAAAAAGAAGAAAACCCCTTAGAAACCATCTAGAAGTCACCTCGAAGCAGTCCCAATGACTTAGGTCACAACTCGTAGGGTCTGGCTACAAGTCTTGACTTGATTCATGGTCAAAAACATAATTTCATACTCTACTACCAGGACTATTACTCCCTCATAATGACCCTAGTGAGACATTATGAGTCGTAGTCTGGGTAGCTTTTATAGTGCTTCAGTGTTTTGGACATAACGTTTTTCCTCTATATTTGATCAAAGAAAAATTGGAATCATTGGAAAGATAATTCAATTATCTATCTGTTAGTGGGTCTTTAAATCAAAAATCTTAGAATAACAAAAGTTATGCTCGTTTGAAGATGACTATAGCTATATTCTTCACAAGAATTTAATCACTAAGGGATGTTTTGACTTGCCTATAAGCTAGGAGATATTTGTGACCTTCATATGTAATACCCCTAATTTTTCAAGATCTATACCCCTTAAGACATAGGACATGAAGTTATCTTTCCAATACTTCAATCCTGAATCTAATGTTGTGGCAAGAAGTTATGGAAGATTTCCATTGATGGCCTGATTCACTGTTATGACTACGACTCAAGGTAACAAGTCATAGCCACTCATGATGATTCTTCACGAGCGACTCGTAGTTACTCTATTGGAACCCTCAGTTGTAGACAAGTAACTATGACTCCTCACTATGACCCATAATTTGTTTCTACGAGCCATATAGAAGTATTCGTAGTCATAACAATATGTAATCATAAAACAATTCAACCCGGTGGTTATAAGTCCAGCATACGACTCATATCCAGACTTTACGAGTCATTATAAAGACTCGTACCTTGACCATTAAAAGATTAAAGGATCAAGCCTCAGTTTTTGGTAGTTTTAAAAGTGACATAGACATATATTAAGACCCCAAATATCTCATAACTCATAGACAAGTTGAAACATCCCATAGCGATTAAATTCTTGTAAAGAATATAACTATTCTCAAATTCAAATGAGAATAAATTTTGATATATTAAGAATTTCTAAGATAAAGACTCACCAAAAGATATATAATTGAATTAGCTTTCTAACAATACAAATTTTGCCTTAATCCGTTATTAGGGTGAAAAGTTATGGCCAAAATACTACCGCACTGTCAAAGCTGCCAGTGGTTACGACTCCTGATGACGCCTCATAAGCAGACCCTACTAGTTGTAAGGAGGAGGAGTCATTATGGAATTAGGGGTAGAAATTTGGATTCCTCATGATGACTCAAGCCACGACTCATAGCCATATCTTATGAGTCGTGGCCAAATTTGTTCGAGAAGGCTTCCAGACATTTTCCATATAATTCCTAAGGGGGTTTTTGGTCCTTTGCCACTATTTTAACCCCAAAAAGATGTTGTTTCACCCTCCAAACATTAGTTATCATGCGTAAATACTACCCTAACCTATCATAACTTAGAAATCATCCATCACCGAGTAAAAAAGAGTGATTTAGTTCTCCCCAGAACCAACTAGGGTTCATTAAGTTCAAGTCTAATACCATGAAATTTATCCAAGGCTTTAACATTCAAGTATGTGGGTATTCATCAATGGGTTCATTCAACCCATTGAGGCCAAAAATTTCCTTTTTGATTAAAGTATGAGGTTTTCCCTCTTTTATGAAATTATCCATGTTAAATATGAACTTAATCCCTACTTTTCTTTGAAATTTGAATTCAAGCCATGTCAACATGTGTTTCCATGTCAATTAGATTACTTCATGCATTGAATTTCAATTAATCATATCATATTCAATTGATCCCATGTTAAATCACCAAGTTATGAACCAAACCATGAGAAATTATTATTATCCTGAGTTTAACATATCCTCATGTTCAAATTCATATTCCTCATTTATTTATTAAAATGACCTATATTTTAAGTCTCTAAACTATGACTTCATATCACTATTTTAAGAGTTTTTATCATATTTTAGTAATCATTCTATATTGGTGGGTTATAAACACCTGATACCTATGTGTTTACTCATGTTTCAGACTTTTCAAGTAATAAGTCAGTCCATTCATGATTTTATTATCATACTCAATTTGTTATGATCATGTTAAGCACTATCAATTGAGATGAATAGTTGAACTTAGTCTGAAATAGTGTCAATTTAGTTAAGAGTAGGATTTAGCATCGAGTAAATCGAGGGATATGGGTTAACTTGCCAGTAGAGGGTATGACTTTAGTAGAAATCCCTGAGTTCCAGAACTATGTAGCCAGCGTTGGTTTTGAGAGATCTTCCTTCTAGTTGAGGGTTGACATTCTCTTAGGGCACCTTCCAGTAGAGGGTGACTCCCTAGTCCTTCAGTACACCAGTTTAGTGGATCCACTTAGCTAGTGTTAGTACCCGTTTAAAGTACCGACACCCTTCCATCTGGGGTTACAAGTTTGACCCTGATTAGCTCAAATTGGGGCATGTCATTACATGATAGCTCCCACAGTTTCAGTCAATACTCAGTCTATATCAGTTCAGGTTTGATTGACCATGTGGTCAGATTTTTAGTTACTTAGTCAATAAGTTTTACATATTAAATTTAGTTCATTCCTTACTTGGTCTTGCATTCTCAGTTTTACATGTTCATGCATCCATGTTCAGTTGCAATATTTATTTTACTTTGTCCTTACATTACATACCAATACACTCAAATTACTGATCGAATACTTTTCTCTTGAACTATGTTATCTTATAACATAAGTTCAGACGCTCACTTCCCAACGATCCATACATAGTTCAGCATTACCCAGTATCAGTAGCGGTGAGTCCTCATACATTGAGGAGATGACATATTATTACCATTATTTCAACATCTCTTTTTTTTATGTTTAGTCAGTCAAAGTTTGTTGGGGTTTGTCCAATAAACACCTTATGATTTGTAGAGGCTTTTAGATAGATAGACAGTTAGTTAGTTACCAATATATTCAGTTATTTCAGATATGTTGAATTATATTTCAGTAGTACATCGTACCAATATTTTATCAAATTATCTTCCGCACATGTAATTCTATTATAAAACACCCTGGGGTTTGGCCCTTGGAAATTTCCTGAGTTTTGGACTCATTGTCTTAATAACGACTCATAATACAAGTTGTATGGCGTGGGTACGGGTCAGGGGACCCTTTTCGTTAGGATACTAGTAAAGGAAGGTTGGGTTTATATTTTGGTTATGGTTTTGTGGCACGGGTCGTTAGGAGTGGTGACAGTTCATTTGGTCGGTCCCTTAATCAAATTAACAACTTAGTGACTTGACTTGGCTCTTAGTATGAGTGGCTTACTAAGATTCCTGAGGACAGGGTGCGAGTGGTAAGGTTGAGTCATATATTGTCTTGTGTCTTATCCCTTTGTGTTCTTTCTTGGGTACGAATGGACCATACCAGTCGTGTGGTCTGGTCACGAGTGGTGGTTAGGGATTCATATGGTGGACAATGTATGGGTGTCCAACTCACTATCTTGGTGATGACTCCATGGTATGAGTCGTATCACTGTGAAATCTATGCGTTAAAAATATTTTACTTATATGTTAACTACCCATAACATATTTTACTTATATGTTAACTACCCATAACATATTTTACTTATATGTTAACTACCCCACTCAATTTAAAAATAGTTAGTTCATAACTTACCTTAAAATGGCAAAATCCTGGTTTACAATTCTTCAGCACCGATCCTTATCACTGCGAAATCTATGCGTTAAAAGAAAGCTAATGATATCTACGTTGCCTATATTCGGGTCGTGTCGAAAATAGTTTCCAAAATAAGTTATAAAATAAAAGGGGTAAAACCAAAATTTTGTTTTCAAAACATATTCCCTAAAGTTATAGTAGTCCACAAGAGAAAATCCCTTTTAAAACATGATCCAAATCAAAGAAAATCCTTTTTAATCTTTACAAATAAAAATCCTAATTTTCAATTTTCGAATCATGAATTCAAGGTGTTTTTTATGATAAAATCAATAAAAAATAATGGGAATAATGTTTTGAAGCTTACCCAGATCAAATTGTGAAGAAATCCTTGAGGATCACCCAAACCTGAAGCTCAAAGGCCAAAAATAGTGGAAAATATGAAAAAGAGGCTAATATACTTTTCATTGAATAGTGGCTCATAATAGCAAGCCCCCATCTCGTGATTTCAAGGGACAATGTTGATTAAAAATGAAGTTTGCTATCACGATCACTTAGCTGGGCCCACCGATCATGTAAGCCAGCCCAACCTGATTCACTGATAAACCCATCATGATCGTGGTACCTCTATCAGACATTTATGATGAATTAAATAATTGTGGCCCGCAATCACAACACGTGACCACGCGATCACGAAAGAGGACCTGGTCCTTTAGAAAATATTGCATCAATAGATTTTCCAAGTAGAGAAATATCTCTAAACACACTCTTTTGATTCGTTCAAACCTTGATAGATATAAACCATAAATGCTACTAGGATAATTTCTACATTCCAAACTCTGATGACATTGAATTTTAAGAAAAAGGTTATTTTCTAAAAATTAAACCCCGGACCCTCTTTTTACTATTTTCAAACCAAGTGTCAAGATGAGATAAAAAAGCTCTGAATCAAACCAACCTCTCTATTAACTAAAACTTGACATTCTTGATATGCTGGTGAAGTTCATTTTACCATCCAACACTCAAAAGTAATGAATGTTGACCGAAGTCAACTATATAAATTTTAAAGCCTCTAAATATCTCCAACTCAGATAAAGCATTCCCAATAGCATCAAGAACCATGCCAACCATCCTAAAACCATAAAATCTATAGCCATTATGGGAGTGGTAAAATGGTCAAAACATATAAAAATAGAAACTCATAATTTTAGGTCATTATAATCCAACTCAAACAAAATAATAAGAGTGCATCATTTTCCAAAAAATGGATAAGAACTACTACTAAGATCCACAATGGTCCGAAAATAAAGTGCTCACCCTTAGATCGAAGTCAACTGTCAATGCTAACGGTGAGGTCTCATCGGAGTCTCTGAAACACAACTTGCATTCTACAGAAGAAGAGCACAAGGTAGTATCTAAGCAAACCACTATGCTCAGACCATGCCGCAACCCAATTGCCCAAGTCATGGTGGAATCTACTTTATCCCACTAGCAGATAAGCCAAACCATAGCTCAAAATGTCAAGTAATGGACTAAATAGTGAAAGATAAAAAATATAGAAAATAGACATGCAATAGAAATACTAAGAAGTGATATATAGATATGATAATACTAAACAACAAAGAATAAGAGTAAAAGTACAAAGATTCCCCATGACATAGTAAGGTCGGTACAAGAGCCACAAATCAAATGAATAAAGTACTAGACAATATCGAATATACATGTAGTCACGGAATATGCAAAGACTATCCAAAATCAGTAGTAGGAGGGAGGATCTACTTCTGGTCTGAAAGATAACCCTATGTCCAAAGTAGAAGCAAGGATGAAGACAAAGTCAACAGTGGTGGCTTATAATTAGATCTACATCAGGAAAAAAGATTTAGGAGTGTTGTATGAGTACTAAAAAATGGGTACTCACTAAGCATCATAGGTTGGCCGAGCTAAATTACAATAATACTATAATAAAATATGAGAATATAAACTAAAGACATAAGTAAAGGGAGGCAAGGGGAAACAATACTCCAAACTAGGAAAATATGGTAAATTTAAAGAATAAGTAACTTTAAAGTAGCTACAGTCTAACTACAACCTAACTAGGCCCCCATAAAACTAAAAGGCACAAATAAAAGAAGAATAACCCAATCGTGCCCCCATAAGCTCGGTGGATACAAACAAGGAAGAAATATAGACAATAATAAACTCAAAGTGTGCCCACAAGTGATAGCATACCTTGAACTCCCTATGAATTATAAATTTCAGACTTGAAATAAAACTAGAAAATAGTATCCATCATAGTAAAGTGTCGCATATAGATTATACATGCCGGACTTGAACTAGAACTATTAAATAAGTTTAAATTAATGATAACCCAAGTAATAGCTTCCTTTAAGTCCAAATAATTCTAAGTCTCCATGACAGATGGTTAAATCTCTAAGTGAAGTGGGTTTCGTTCATTAAGTCTATGTATAAGGTTCTAAAGGCCTATTATTCTTCTAAACCAAGTGACAAAGCTCATCAGAATTCATTAGATGACCTAAGTTGCCTTAAGCTTCAAGGTTTAGTCTAAAGTGACCAATAAAGACCTCTCATATCTATATGGATCTAAATTAGGAATTTTACCTAAAAAGAAGGCCGACGGAGCTCGCTACTGGTCCAAAAAATCCATACCGAGGCAAGCACGTACCAAAACCTAGACTAAGGATTTATAATTCCAACCCAAGGTATTAAGTAAACAAAAACTATTACAAAGTATCATTATGAATATAATGAGGGAAAGTGGGGCCAAACCCTACGAAAAAGGCCCCCAAATTAGCTAACTTTGATCAGTAAATTACTAAACTATTATCTAAGTCATAATGCCCACCCACAACTAGGATAATACTACACTAATAGCATAATGAAGCTCAAACTATGAGAAAAGTATGACTAACATACGTGGATGATGTTGAAAGCAGTCAAATCCCACTAATCTAGAGTTCTTCATTTCCCAGAAACATCCAAATATTGCCACGCTGTCCAAATAATAATTTATGCATCAAGATGAGAATAATAGTACCCATACTGCATATAAATGCTCTGGGTCAAAATTCAAACTAAAAATCCTATGCAGGCCTTGCTTACGAAAATCACAATTTAAAATCATCAATAGGTCCATCTAAGCTTAAGAATTATTTGCCCTCAAATATAGATGGAATTCGAGCACAAATATGCCCCAAATTAGACTACAAGGTAAACTAGGGATTTAAAGTTAAATAGAGAGTTAGAAAAGAAATTTGATAGAAACATAAGGAAATAATGATGAGGGGATGACTATAATGAAGCTTTTAACTCACTCCTAACACTAAATAATTAATCTCCATGATCTTCTAAGATCCCTAAGATTTAATATTATTTTAGACTGGGAAGAAATTAATAAAAAATAGTTGAGGTGGTAGTTAATACTACCACAGGTTCCTTCATCATGAACACAGGACCCATACCGCAAACGTGGGACCTAAGTTAGACTGGCCTTTGCAAAGGCAGTTGGTTCACCACAAACGAAAAGAAGGAGCTTGAGCCGATTGGATAGTTATCCCTTCACAAATACGAAGGTCGACTAAGGAATGTGGAGGTAAAGATTTCTAAACCTTCGCAAATGCAGCCAAGGCCTTGCGAATGTGAAAGCCATTTTTGGTATACATTAGAAATTTCAGTGCTAGAGAACTTGGTGAAGTGTAAGGTTTCCAATCGAACCCTTAAAATTTGTTTGGAATCTAATGAATTCAAACAAACAATGCTACCCTAAAAAATTTGGCATTTCAAACTCAATATCAACATTAAAATTTCAATCTGAGGTCCTTTTAATTTTGGGCCCCACACCTAAAAGGACTTTTTAACTATAATCCATATAATATCCCAAAATGAGTTCAGAAGCCATAAGAGCCAAACCAAAGATCCCCTAGTGAAAAATTTGCATTCCAAATTTGATGAGACTAACAGAATTGGAATCCAAGACTATTTACCTAAACTGTAGGCCTAATTTCGTTTTCTTAAAAACAAAAGCTCCAAAATTGGGAATTGGATCTAATAAGAAAATGAATTGTTGGTAACCAAACTGACAATCCAACAAGTTATAAATGACTTGGGGTAGCTATGGAAAAGCTCAAAATTTCAAAAAGACATAGAAACACAGGAAATGATTTATGGTCATTACACTATCTACTGCTAAAAGGACATTTCTCTAAAAAAATAAATGATCAGAAAGTAGCTGAAGCATTGAACAAGTGGGGATACTGGGCATGTATCTCACTGTCAATCTTCGAGGTAGCTTTTTCAACTGAATACTTTCTTCACATAACCTTAACTACTGGAACATCTCTAGAATGCAACCATCAAACATATCCAGACAAAGGTCAACCTGTCATCAAACTTAACTCAGTCCCAATAAAGCACGTGTGACTAATATGAAATATAATATCACAACATATATACATGGAAAACCTGATAGATTACTATAAAATATGGGGGAAAGTACAACTAATAAGCTACCTCCCTAACTATTTAAAGTATCTCAAATGTACCGATATATCTAAAGTTGAGCTTGCACCTCTTACTAAACCTCATCACACTATTCATGGGTGACACTCAAAGGAAAACCCACTCACTAACTCCAAAAGTTAGAACGTGAAGTCTACAGTCTGCATAACTCTCATGCTTTCTCTAAGCTACTCATGGCCTATACTGAATCACTCAAACGCTATCCAAAGACTCATAAATAAATTTAGTTCCACAGATCCAACCTCAGAAGTCTCAAATAAACCAATCATAGATTGGTAACATGTACCATACAATGCCTCAAAGAAAGCTATTTAAATAATTAAATGGTAGCTATTATTATAAGAAATATCCATTAAGGCTAAATGATTGTCATATTGATCTCCAAATCCCATAACACATGTGCAAAGTATATTTTCGAAAACCTAAATAATCTACTCCGACTATTAATTAATCTAGAGTGAAAAGGGATGCTGAGGTCAACCAAAGTACTCAGCACCTCCTAGAAAGTCCTCTAAAAGAAAAATTGAAAACTAAGCCTCTACCTGAAATAATGGTCACGAGTACCCTATGAAGGTAAACTATCTCTTAGATATAGACAATGTCTAACCTCTCGGGACTGAAGAAAATCTGAATAGAAATAGAAAGAGCTAATTTAGTCAATCCATCTATAATGAACCAACTATTGTTGAAACCATAAGAACTGCGAGCTAATCCACTTACAAAATACATAGTAATTTTTTTCCATTTCATTTAGTAAATGCTCAACTTTTATCTACAGAGATCATAAACATCGTGCTACATAGTCTGTTACATATTTCTTCATACCACTCCACTAGTAATGCGGTCATAAAACTTTATACATCTTAGTTATCCTAGAGAGATTATAATATATGGAGCTATAAGCCTACCATATAACCAACTAAATCAAGTCTCCAACCCTCTAAACACAAGTACAACCATTGAATTTCAAAATGTCTACAAAATCTAAGGTAGCCCTCCTAGACTCACCTCGCGGCACCAGGTCTCAAAGGCTAAAAAATCTACTATCCTCAAATAGTTAGCCCTAAATTTTCTCCAGTAAGATAGTCTTGGACTCACCACTTGTGAGAATCCTCTTGGGTTTTAAATATCAAGCTGAGTTATTAGTTTAGCTAAGGACTAAATGTCAAAGACCTATGGTTTCTCCAAAACAAAAATGAAATCTAGGATACCTATATTCAATGCCTTCCGACAATCACTCAATCCAGTTATGTTATCTTTTATATTTACATTGTCCAGATGGTATAGAATAGAGATCTCATATTCCTTCAATAGCTCGATCCAATTATGTTATCTCGTGTTAATCTCTCTCTAGGTCATAATATACTGAAGACTACAATAATGTGTAAATATCTCCCAGCGAATAATGTACAACTAATACCTCTAAATCTTAAGTATAAAATCTACCACCGCCAGCTCCAAATCATGCGCGAGGTAGTTTTTCTCGTGGACCTTCAATTTTCCTGATGCATATGTAATAACTCAGACCAGTTATATCTGAGCATACTTTAAAATAATACCAGAAGCATTATACAAACTAGTTATGTTACCCTCAATGTGTAGATTTAATAGTAGACTTGAACTGAGAAAGTTTTTGAGCTTCAAAATGCTCACCTTACACTTATAGGACAACTGAAATAGAACCTCTTTCCTAGTCAATATGTTCATAGTCATTGAACTAGTAGCAAATCTCTCTATGAACCACATGTAGTAGCCTGCCAAACCAAAAAAGTATGAACTTTGACTGGAGATGTAGGTCTTGCCCAATCACGAATAACCTCAATCTTTCTCAGATCCACCATATTCCCATCCTTAGAAACTACGTGTCCTAGCAATGTCATATAATAGATCCAAAACTCACACTTTAATAATTTGGCAAAATTTCTATGTCTCTAAAAGTGTAGAGAACACTCCTCAAATATTGCTCGTGCTCCTCCCTACCCCTCGAATATATAAGAATATCATCAATGAATGAAATTTAAATAAATCCTAAAAACGTTGTTCGTCAAGTCCATGAGCATTGTCAACCCAAAAGATATCAACAAGAACTCATAATAGTCATAGCGTATTTTAAAGGATGTCTGAGGGATGTGCTCATCCTAAATTCTATATTGATGTTAACCAGATCTTAAGTCAATATTAGGAAACACTGCCATTACTTGAAACTAGGAAAATAAATCTTCGATATGAGTCATATAATACTTATTCTTTATTGTCATATTATTTAGATACATGTAGTTGATACACATATGTATAAAACTATTCTTTTTCATTACTAAATGACAAGAGCACCCTAAGTGATACACTCGGCAAAATAAAACACTTTTCCTAAAGATCTGAAGCTGATAATTTAGCTCTTTTAGCTTAGCAAGGGACATACGATAAGATACCATGGACTTGGGACCACCCATATAACCTAGTACACAACCTCTTGTTGAATAAATAACTGACTTAGACTGGGCATCATAAATATGACCGATTTATTGTAAATACAAAAAATGAACTTAGGTCAATCAGTCAGCTAACCCATTGCAAATTCAAAGTCTACCTTACGAATGTGGATGCCAAGGTATATTGACCTTAACCAATTCATCCAAGGCCTATCAAATGAAAAGGTTATTTTTTTCTATAACAGAAGATTCAGCACCAACAAACTTGGCTATATTTCAAGTTTTTGATTAGACCCTCGAGATTCATTTCAAATCCGGTAACTATATTGCCCTAACAAATTTGGAACTTTTGACACAATGCAGGAAATGACTTGGAGGATCATTACAGACCCATAAATACACATAAATTAAATGATAAGTAAACAAGACATTCAGTACATAACAAGTAATTCACTATAAAATTAATATGTGCGTTCATACTAGGCCAATAAATATATATACATCAAGCCAAACAATGTCCAAAACTAAGTGAAACAACTATCTAGAATATCAAATTATATAACAACAACAACCATAAGTACTATATTCGTATTACAGCGGGGATCAAAGTACATTATAATCTCACAAGTATATAATCAACAACACCACTATCAATAAAATGTTAATCTCAAAAGAATAGTATCAATTTTACATCAATGATCACTACATACTAAATAATTCACATATTAATCACTAACCTCATATTTTTCTCACGCACTAAGGGGACTTATTTATGCTTAATAGTCATGACATGTACGGGACCATCCTCATCCATGTACTGTACCACTGTGGTACCTAATCTATCAAATATCAACAATATAATTATCCATATGGTGTGGTACCAGACACTTTAAATATGATCATAATAATAAGCATATCATTTTACTATCATTCAAGACATATCACAGTGCATTAATATTTTAAGTAAACCTACTATCATAAAATAGTTAGACCATTTCATTGTTCTTTAGCTCATTCAATTAAGCAATAAAAACTAAAACCATAAAACATAAGAATGTCCTATGATCAATCCACAAACATTAAATTATGGACTTGGGATGAAATCTTAAATCATGTCTAGCTCTAATTAAAATCATAATCTACATCAATCAAATAATTCAAAAGTAAGATAAACCGAAAAAGCCATTCCCTTCTCCAAATCTTCATATCACTCATGGTCTAAAAAATAATGAGAGAGTAATTAGTTACTTATTATTCAATTATAGGACATACGAATCAAAACCCATTAAGTTTACCCTTTTTCATAACCTAAGTCAAACTTTACCAGGTTTTGAACCATAATTTTTTCCCAAATCAATACAATCCACATTAAATGGGAGTAATTCTTTATTAAGGACTATGTCTAACATCCTAAAATTATAATAGGAAAACTTAAGCACTATCCATAGGTAATTCTTACTAATTAATGAACTAGAATCATTATTAGGAAAATTAAGGGATATCCATATGTATTTCTTACCCATTCATGAACTTAGGGCCTAAAA
Source organism: Capsicum pubescens (assembly GCA_030864215.1). NCBI lineage: Eukaryota > Viridiplantae > Streptophyta > Magnoliopsida > Solanales > Solanaceae > Capsicum > Capsicum pubescens. The sequence continues at coordinate 139,358,031 of CM061545.1, forward strand.
CTCTGAGTTCCATCATAATTTCTCTTCTAATGATTCTATGAATTCAATAGATTATATGATATTATAAGGTGGTAATAATATTACCTTAACATTGAAAATCTCCCAATTTAATGAATAAATTATCCCACACAATCCTAAGCACAAACTTTTGGATTTTGGGAAAATAAGGTCTGATTTTTGGCAGTCGACCATTAATTCTACCTAATGTCCATTGAAATAGTCACTTGAACACTAATATAGTCACCTTATGGTATATAAATAATCTCCACAGATGTACTTAACAATTCCAGACCGTCTGCTATAGTAATCAACTAACTACTAGGGTGGTACCACAATAATGGTGGTAGGACAATTTCCATGGTCTTTAGAAAGTAATGCAGGGGATGTTTTAAAGTTCCCATATTTCATAACACAATATCTTATCAACTCTTATTTTGGAGAAAACTCTAGCTAAGTAGTATGCCCTAACAATGTTATAATAACAGAGTGGGTCATTATAGGTATTATAACTTGTTGATATGAATTATAATTTTTTTGTATCTATTACATATAAAAGATAGAGATAAGTCATGGATGAGAAAAAGGCAATAGAGAATAATAATTTGGAGTTACCAACTCTTATAAGGGGTTATCAAACAATTGATGTGAAGTTAACATAGAAGGCAAAAAAAATATTTACGAAGAGGTGGAGAGATAAGAGGAAAGACTTGTAACTAAAGGCTCAAACAAAATCAAGTCTTAATAATAAGAAAGGATACATAGTTGTTTCCCTCATAAAGATTATTTTCTCACCAATATCTTTGTCGACACAAGTGAAATTAAAAATTCATCCGCTCAATATCAGGTAGCATTATTAAATGACTATCTTGAAAAAGAAGTCTAACATGTTCAATCATTAGGACTTTTTGTTAAAACTCGGGAAGATAAGATATTGAATTTGAATAAATCTTTATATAAATTAAAGTAATCGCTACAAGAGTAGAATTATCATATGCACAAGTATTTTTAATATAATGGATTTACTCATTGCCTCCTTGAATATGCTCTTTCTATTTAATTTCATACTAATAGAGATATTTTACTTGTTTGCATATATGTTGATTGTCTTATTTACATTAATAATAATCATACTTTATTTTAATCTTTCAAGAAAATTATGTCCTTTTAGTTTGAGATGTTTGATATAGGGCTTATGTCACATATTACTTTGCTTGAAAGTGAAGCAACTGGAGGATGGGATTTTTCTCTCTCAAGAAACCTAACTAAAAAATATCTTAAAAATGTTTAGCATGTTTGATTGTTTCCCCGTGAAATACATCAATGGAGGGTAAAAGCAAATTATCAAAGTTTGATGATTGATAAAATCTGGACTTCACTCTGTTCAAAAGTCTCATAAAAAGTTTGAGGTTATTTATAATGATTTAATTTTAGTGATTTTTATGAAATATTCATTTCTATGTGATTTGACTATTTTACCCATTCATGTGGTTTCTTTGTGGTATTTCTAGTGTATTGGATGATTAGCAGGGTTCTTGGTGTTTTTCGGTGTCAGTTGTGCAAGATTGTGATTTTTGGTGGTTTAAAAGGCTTATTAGTTGACATTGATCAACTTTTTTTGATTTTGTATTAGATGGAAAAATGGACTGTGCTAGCAGATTTGAACTATCAATTTTAGGTTGGTAACATAGTTGGTGTTGTTTTATGGATTTTTTATCTCATTTTGATCCTCCATTCAAAATATTGAAAAATTGAGTTTCGGGGGTCAATTTTGTGAAAATGATGTTTTTTTAAATTTAATATAACCATTATGTGTGGGGCATTGAATTTAGAGGGATAGCAAAGTTCATTTGCATACTCAAGATTCTTGCTGAATCCCATGGGGTCCTCGGAGACTTAGAATTCTCTAAGTCTTCAGCTGGTGCATCACTCAGCTGGTGTACTCTCTTAGGCAATCATTGGTTGCTTAAGGAAAATGTCCTAATAGCCAAACTATTGCCTAAGTGACACCAGGATTTCTTAAGCAATACTCGCTTAAGCGATGGCCTGGTCAATTAAGAAACATAAGGATGCCAGACACTTGTCGCTTAAGTTACAACCAAGTTGCGTACGTGATGAGGTGGGCGTCACTTAAGGGATGCTTTGTCTCTTAAGAGATATCCACCTAAGCAACTTGGTAGTCTCTTAGGTGGTTTCTGGGTGATTTATTCTCCCATTTTTTATATTTTACACAATTTTTGAGACTTGGATCTTGGGGTTTGGGTTTTTGAGCTTTTTCATTCATTATATATATGCCAGGGTAAACTCCCAATCCCTGTTGGAATTACTATTCTTAAATCTTATCATTTAAATTTTGTTTAAACTCAGATTTAAAGGTAGAATTTGAGGATTTTCACTCGGAAGGCCAAAATTATCATTTCTTTGATTCAAACCCCTAATTTCATATAGGTTTTCTCCTATGAGTTCCTCTATTCTTGGAAAAAATATTTGTGGATGAAAATTCTAGTTTTACCCTTCATTTTTTTATATTATTTAGTTGGTCCATTTTCAGCCCAATTCGAAAGTGGGAAATATGGGTATCATTTGTTTTTATGCATAGATTCAATATTTATGTGTATAATTGATTTTTGGTCCTTGTGTGAGGTGAAAGCTCAGTGAAAAAGGCTTATTAGTTTTAGTTTTGACATTTGAGGTAAGTTATGGCTTAACTTTCTTTAGACTATGTTGGGTAGTTAATAATGATGTAAAAGAATGCTATGAGTATGGGTTGTATCATGGAAAATGTGTTTAGGTGATTTATGTGCCTTTTCAGGGTTCTATGTCAATAATACTTGGTAATTAAGAGACATTATTTGCTATGAGTGACCGTGTGGTGTCTTATATGATATTAAATCCTGGTATTTGATGTTTGTATGTTTGTTTCCATTTTTTTGGTGTTAAAGGCCTAAATTTTAGGATTTATGTGGTATCAATGATATTTTACTTGCATGTTTCACTTTATGGTTGCTGGATTATATTGTATTGGGGATGGTTGGATGAATTAAGTGGATTCTTGGTTCACATGGTTGGTATATTTGTTGGATATTAGATATTCTCATTTTGGTTGCTCGCGAGAATTATGTTCTTATATCATATGTATTCATGAAATATTGGTACCACCATGTAAATATTAGAAATTCTAGCTTTTTTATCAAAAAACATGACATTTTTATCAAAAAACATGACATTTTTATAAACCCTCTATCGATGTATGTGTCGAAAAGGAGTTATGGATATTGGTATTTGATATTAGTTGTATATGGGTTACCAAACCCCTCATGGGTCCTACCTTTAGATCATAACTTTGTGGTGTATATAAAGGTTATGCAAAGACTTCGTACATCACATCATCATCTTGGTGGTATATATAGAGGTTATCCAATGACCTAGTACATCACATCATCATCATCATCATCATCATCATCATTATCATTAACATTATCATCTTCATTGCATTCCATCTATTATGCTTATTATGTGATTGTATTCTATCCTTTACTTGATATCTATCCATTTGTTCTATCTTCTTATACTAAAATGCGGTGTATGTGTATATTTGTGCTTCCTTTCCCTACCTTTATTTTTTATATGTGTAAAGGGTAGAACTATTAGTGGAGACAATATGGGCTACCATTTGGGACATTTTTTTTATTGAAAGTGACATGCCCATAGTTTGTGTTTATATGCTTTATTTTATACTTTACTCAATCAACCTATGATTCCTACTAAGTACAAGTGGACCGTACTAATCTATTATGACCCAAACCGGTCTATGGCCATGAAGGGTATCTCAAGTTTCACGTGGATCTGAGATCACCCCCTGCACCTAACCAAACCAAACACAACATCCTCATGGTCGAATGAATTTCGAACATATAACAAGATAGCATGCAACAAGCTTAAGAAAATTCAAAACATGTCTATAACTTAAGACCGGTGACCTTCCAAATAACCGACCAGCATTACCCAATATCCACAGTAATCCAAACAAAGCCTTCTCACACAAAAACCAAAAGCAATCTTGGTAGGGACATGTCCTTTGACTCTGACAGATGAAATTGAGAATGAAAATAATAAAGTTAACAATAATGAAAGTAACTATCAACTCAAATCTAAGAATAAAATCTAGTGAAATGTGTAAGCCTTTTGAGAGATGAAAGCTCACCACTTTACCATAATATAACAAACTGACAAACCAAGCCAACCCACCTTACTCTGAGCAGAAAAGGTTGAAATTTCTCTAGTGCTTGTATAGAATAGGGATACAACATTTAATGATGGTTAGTGGGGTGAACAATAGCATGTAACTCAAGGATAAGGATAATATAATTCCATGATCAATAGTTCAAAAAAATTAAAAACCAATGCAGATAATCAAAGGCATATATATATCATATGCCGAGATAGGGAACAAGGATTAAAATGCTCTTTAAAATGTTTAGCCTGGATTGTGTAGATTAACCATCATAACATAAAAAGTAACCCACAAGCTATATGGTCCCATCTCTCCCGAGCTTGTAAGGCCCCAGTATGTGTAACCACACAAACCATAGGGTAAACATATGTACTATGGGGGATTCAAACCTCCTAATCAAATGATATTAATAAGAGGGACTTAAACCACCCGGTCATATAGAACCCCGCGTCGGCAACCGTGGTTTCCAGTCTTGGTCTCTTGGTACTACGACTTTCACGACTCAGCTACACATCTCTCATTAAAGCCTAATTAAAAACATTTATTACATTATCTCTTTCATTGAACAAAAATACACAGTTAGGCATACATTATTAGTATCGTCATACCAACTACACTTGTAAGGTAACATCAACATGCCATATGACTTATCTTAACTTAGGGGAATTCACAAAATTCTTGGTTCAATTTTACATTCTCTTGGGGAATTACAACCCCATAAGGTTCAATTCAAAATCAGAATGCAATATTTCAAGAGTAGTTCAAATTCCTACATTTCTCATAATTAAAAACCAATTTCACAATATGGGGTTGGGGTCATAACAATTTCAAAAGTCACAAGTTTAGGAAAATCACAATTCCCTAGTTCATTCACCTTACCCATGCACCCATAAGTTCAAAACCATAATTAAAGCTTGAATAATCATATGTAAACAATGGGAAAACATTATTTTGCAACAAGCACTCAAAACCCTCAACCCTTGATTTCAAACCAATATAAATATCTCATGAACAAAAATTTGAAGCATATGCTTTTAACAGTTAAAAATGAGGGAAGAGTAACATGCCTTAAATACCAAGTTTCGTGAAAAGAATTTAACCCTTGAGCCCTTGTATGGCCTACTTCTTGTAAACCCTAAGTATGGATACTTGAGAGAATTTTAGAGAGAGTTTGAAGTGTTTGAGTACTTTAAGAAAGAAATATAACCCCCTTAAGTTCTTTATGGATGTGGGGTTTTAATTAATTGAGAAGGAAATTATCCAAAGTGCCCTCAATTTAAAAATTAATATTTAGTCGTCAATGACTTCTAGTCACCAAACAACTCATAAGGATACATCACAACTCATTACAAGTAGTCATAGTTAATATAGAACTACCAAGGACCTTACTAGTCTGGCTAAGATTCATACCACCGACTCATAACCACATGTAATAACTCGTAACCACTTCTCATACTTAAGACAACAACAAATTAGGATGACACACTGGTCTCCCTATGATTGGTACATAAAGAATCCTTATGAGTCTTTATGACTTGTGGCCTCAAGTCGTAATAAAGACAGTTTCTTGGGACAAACTTTTTGGACACCTTACGGTTTATTTCTTATAACCCATAGACTTGATGACTAGTTGAGATCTATTCATACTCAGAGTAGAACACTAAGCCACTTGTTCTGATTAAGTTGCGACTAATTCCCTATGACATGTTAAGATTCCCTATGACTCATCAAGGGAGTCGTAGTCAGGAAAGTAAGGATAAAATTTAAAAAATTTCAAGGACCAAGAACCTGGGGTGTTACATCATCCCTGCTGTATTATTTTAGTGTAGATATGAATGCACCACATAGATAGCTGATTTAGGCAACATTTGGAGTCTATTTAAGGTAGTGATTGATCTATGCATGTGGAGTTGGCCATTATATTTTCTTCATTAGACTATGCCTTATTGTATTCAGACATAGAGTTTGTTCCCTTTTAGATCTCCTATTTTTATTCTGACATCGAGTTGTATTAGTGGTTCTTATACTATGATGTCAGGTTTTGGGATTTGGTTTTGTATCATTGGTTATATTTTTTTCTAGTACCATATTGTGTGTCTTGGCTTCTCTTTAGAAACCTTGTCTTGATTTTGGTATTGATTTCTCTTATTTTATTAATTTGGGTGATAGCCTTACGTATCTAAGATTATTACAACGTGTGCCATCATGAACCTTAAATTTTGAATCAACACAAATTAGTATTAGAGCAACCAAGTTTACTGGTTTCAATAGTGTAAGAATGGGATATCTAATAGAGTCTTATACATCGATACATAGATGTTAGTATCTATTTTTGAGAGGCTGTAAGATGATTTTAGGAAACTTTCTTTATTTCATTCTATGTCATGTGAATGTTTCATACCTTGTGTTCTAAGTCATATTTTACTCTTTTATACACAGATGGAGAGGACTAGATCCAGTGAGGCTAGAGATTTGGATCTATTATCTAAGAAGAGAGCCTAGTCTAGAGGGTGATTTTTGAGTTATGGTCTAGCTCAATATGGAGAGTGAGTGTAACAATCTGCACCATCAAAAGATAGAACTAAGGGACTCTTCCTTGTGCCTAAGTTTAAGAATGTCAGAGTTATGAGGCCTACTCTTATCCCACAGAGTTCTTCTATCCCAGTTTTGGAGAGGTTGTTGATTTGCTTATTGACCTATTTGGAGGGTGTTCTTTTAAGTACACCTAATATTCCTCCATTTTCGTGTATTATACCTCTATTTACACCAGAGTCTTCTTATGGTGTTCCTTATGTTTTAAGTATGGATCCTCCTATTTTCATAACGTCTGCTTATGGTACTCCACATATTCCAAGTGTGATTCCTCCTTTATTGCCAATATTTTAGTATAGTATTTTGAGGTTAGGAGTCTAGCCTTTTTTATGCTAACTCCTCAAATGGGTTTTTATCTATCCATAGTTACTATGCCACCTATGTTGCAAGTATGGTTATGTTTTTTTAGGATCTTAAGAGGTTTATGAGATTTACTCATTTGGGTGTTCCTAGGTTAAGTGGTGTTGTAGAAGAGGATGTCTCTGAGTTCTTTATGGATTATCATGAGAAGTTTTATAACTGTGGTTTGCTTGAGTCGCATAGGATTGCTTATACTACTTACCAGTTGAGATATACAAGAAAATATTGGTAGAGGTCACTTATTAGTTATCGTCCTCTTGGTTTACCAGAGATGACTTAGGTTTAGTTTACAAAGGACTTTTAGAAATGTTTGTGCCTTTCTATTAGAGGGATCAGATGATAGATGAAATTAATCACTTAGAGCAGGGCTCTATAACTGTTGCCGACTATGAGGCACAATCCAATGCATTGTGTAGATATTCGTATTCCAATATTGCCGCCGATTTTAGAAGATTTAGAAGTTTATAAAGGGTTGGATGTTTCTCTTCAATATGTTATGACTCAGATTATAGTATAAAAAGCATTATTTTATAGTATTATGGATCATGATAAGATGACTCAGGCTATTCTTCGAGCATCCATGGGAGGCGCCAAGAAGGTGTAGTATTAAGGTGAGTTCAGAGGTCACACTCTTAAGGTAGAGATTCTAGAGGATTTCATAGGTATCATGGTTGACCAATACATGCATCCTTGAAGAGTTTAGGTAATAGGGATTTTGGTTCAGCAACTTTGGGTGGAGATCCTAGTTCAGTCGTACCTCTTTCTATTGATATAGGCTACAGGGTTTGCTATGTGTGTGATATTATCCATTTGGCTAAGGACTGACCTCGTTATATTTCTAGAGATACTTCTATATTGACTGTGAGAGGTAAAAGCTCTACTAAGGGTGTTAGAGGCAAATATAGTGATACATGAGGTGGTGGTCAAGGGACTACCCAGTAAGGTGAGATGTGGTCAGTGCTATGCTATAACTACTAGGACAGAGGCAAAGGCCTTTGATATTTTCATCATAGGTATTATCCTTGTTTGTTTCAGATCTACCTCTATTTTATTTAATCTGGGATTGACTTTCTCCTATGTGTTTGCATATTTTGTTTTTAGTTTTGATTCCATATGTGAGCCTGTTGATGTTCTTATTAGTGTACCTACCCCGTAGGAGACTCTTTAGAGGTAGATCAAGTGTACTGCTATGTTTTGATAGTTGCTCGACATGAGATAGGGTAGATCTCATTATTTTAGATATGGTAGATTTTGGTGTCATCTTGTGTATGGTTTAGTTAGCTCCTTACCATATTGGCCAAGATTGTTATGCTAAGACTATGACCTTCGCTTTTCCATGTGTACCAAGGATAGCATGGAAGGGTATGCTTTATGTGGGTCCCATAAGAGTTATACCTTTTCTTTAGGCTCATCTCTTAGTTGAGAGGGGGTATTTTTCTTATTTGGGTCATATTCTAGATACTAGTGTTTCTTTACATCCTTCTTTGGATTTTGTTTATGTTGTCTATGAGTTTGGTATATTTTCTCTGTAAATTTCCTTGGTATGCCTCCAGATTGTGATATCAATTTTTCCATTTATGTTCAATCAGACACCAAGCCCATTTCTATTTCTCCTTATAGGATAGCCCTAATAGAGTTAAAGAAATTAAATGATTAGTTGCAAGAGTTACTATATAAGGGATTTATCTAACCTAGTGTATCACCTTTGTGTGCTTCTATTTATGAAGAAAAAAGATGGTTCGATATGTATATCTATTTATTATAGGTAGTTAAACAAGGTACGGTTAAGAATAAGTTTCCTCTTTCTCATATTGATCAGCTTTAGGGTAATTCGGTGTTTTCCAAGATTGATTTAAGGTTCGGGTATTACAAGTTGAGGATTAGAGCTTTTGATATTCTAAAGATAGCCTTTCAGACCCGAGATGGTCATTATGATTTCTTGATCATGTCCTTTGGGTTGAGCAGTGCCTCATCCATATTCATGAAGTTGATAAATCGCGTATTTTGACTATATCTTAGCTCTTTTGTCATTGTATTTATAAAGTATATATTGATTTATTCCAATAGGGAGGTCGATCATGAGGAGAATTTGTGGGTTGTTCTTTAAAGATTGAAAGATGAGAAGATGTATGCAAAGTTCTCTAAGTGTAATTTTTTATTAGAGTCTTTCTCTTTCTTGGGTCATGATGTGACTAAGGATGGTATTATGGTCTATCCAACAAATATTATAGCAGTTTATGATTGGGCTAGGCCTACTTCCCCTGTCTATGCCTTTAGACTACTTAAAAACCTTGAAAATAATTATCCAACCCATGATCTTGAGTTGGTAGTTGTTATTTATTCCTTAAAGATCTAGAGGCATTACCTTTATGGGGTTCATGTTGATATGTTCACGGATCACAAGATTTTACAGTATGTGTTGGTGTAGAAAGACATGAATCTTCGTCAGAGAAGGAGACTTAAATTGTTGAAAGACTATGATATGAGTGCGTTGTATCATCCAGGAAAGGCCAATGTAGTGAAAGATGCCCTTATTAGATTGTTTATGGGTAGTGTTGCTCATGTTGAGTATGATAAGAAGGAGTTAGTGCATGAGTTTCATTAGCTTTCTAGGTTAGGAGTTCGGTTGGTTTATTCAGCCAAAGGTAGTATATGGGTTCAAAATGGTTCAAAATCTTTATTGGTTGCCAAGGTAAAAGAAAAGCAAGATAGGGATCCTAGTTTGATCAAGTTAAAGGAGGCAGTTAGAGATCAGAAATTGAAGTTTTGTCCTAATGGGGATATGTTGTGCTTTATTGTTAGGCAGACTATGTGTTTTGTGTGTTGATGGTCTGAGACAGTAAGTACTAGTTGAAGCGCATGGTGCAGGGTATTCAACTCACCCAGGGTCCACTAAAATGTACCATTATTGGTGGGAGATCTATTGGTGGAGCGGTATGAAGAAGGATATTAATAGTTTGTGGCTAAGTGTTGAAATTGTGAGTAGGTTAAGGTTGATCACCAAAGTCCTAGTGGTACACTTCAGGAGAAAAACATCCCCACTTTGAAGTGGGAGGTGGTCAACATGGATTTTGTGATAGGTTTTCCTTATACGTGTCATCAGCATGATATGATATGGGTCATTAGAGATAGAATGACCGGATCATATGTTAGCTTGAGGTCACTTGTATCCTTAAGCATCGTGTTGCGACTAGGGGCAGCCTCAGGCTGTGACAAAACTTGGTATTAGAGGTAGGTTCTAAAGAGTCCTAGGGTGTCTGAAAGTTTAGTTGAGTAGAGTCTTGTGCATGGGTGTGAAATGTGCCACACATATGGACAAAAGGCTACAAGATATTTTTAGGAAAGTTTCCCTTCTTTCAGTATTCATGTCGTACGAAAGAGCATGAGCTCTATTGAATTCCTTTATCAAACTCATCCTTCATTGTATTTGCCGATAATGCCTCCCAGAAGAAATAACAGAAGAAGGAATGGGGATCATCCCATACCACCACCGGCTTAGGAAGATACAATAAATGACCATGTTTCTCACTCTAAGTTCAGGGGATCTTTTATAGCCTTGGTACATTCTGTAACTGCTCAGAACAATTAGAAGTCTATTTTCCCAGCTAATTCGGTGATGAATACAGCTACAGCTAGGATCCGAGACCTAATCCAAATGAATTCCCTTTTGTTTTTCGGATCCAAGTATGATAAGGATCCGCAGAAGTTTTTGGATGGATTGAAAAAGTGACAAACATCATGGGTGTTGAGTGAGAGTGTAGACTTAGATTCTTAACAACTATAGGGAGTAGCTCACAACTAATTCAAGCAGTGGAAGGAGGAAAAGGTGTTGAGACAGGGCCTATAGAATGGAGGAGCTTGCAACGGCTTTCTTAGACAAGTTCTTCCTACTAGAGTTAAGGGAAGCTAAAGTTTAGGAGTTTATAAAATTGAAGAAAGGTAGCATGAGATTGATGGATTACTCACTCAAGTTTACTCATATAGTGAGGTATGCTTCGACTATGGTGGCTGACTCTAGGTCCTAGATGAGTAAGTTTGTGTCTGGTGTATCAGACAGTGTAGTCAAGGGGTGTAGGACAACAAAGCTGATTTAGGAAATGGACCTTTCTAGACTGATGGTTCTTGCTCAGCCGATTAAAAAGGAGAAGCTCGAAGAGAAGGAAAGAGAGAATAAGAGGGCTAGAATAGGTAGTTTCAACTTTTCACAACCAAGGTTTGATCACTTACACTACCCAAAATATCTGACTGCATTTTCTAATTGAAATGAAATATTACTACCGAAATTAAATTGTACATCCAGGATAGTTTTGTCTTGGAACCTTGTAGGGTTAGGAGTAAAGCATCCTGAGGTTGGCGCATTTGTTAAGAATTTAATGTCTCAAAGTGATAGTATCACTAATGAGTTTTAAATGTGATGTTGTGATCTTGGGAAGAGACAGGTGATATTTTAGTTGGTAAAATAGATCGACAGGTGACCTGTTCTTTCTCATCTATTTCCGAGGCTATCAAATCCTTTAATAAGAAAGGCAGTAACCTCCAATGTAGTAGCGGATACCTTATTAGATTGTCTATGGGTAGTGCTATTCATATTAAAGATGATAAGAAGGATTTAGTCTATGAGGTTCAGTAACTTTCTAGGTTAGGAGTTCGGTTGGTTTATTCAGCCGAAGGTAGTAAATATGTTCAAAATGGTTCAGAATCTTCATTGGTTGCCAAGGTAAAAGAAAAGCAAGATAGGGATCCTAGTTTGGTCAAGTTAAAGGAGGCAGTTAGAGATCAGAAATTGAAGTTTTGTCCTAATGGGGATACGTTGTGCTTCGTTGTTAGGCAGACAATGTGTTTTGTGTGTTGATGGTCTGAGATAATAAGTACTAGTTGAAGCGCATGGTGCAGGGTATTCAACTCACCCAGGGTCCACTAAGATGTACCATTATTGGTGGGAGATCTATTGGTGGAGCGGTATGAAGAAGGATATTTCATAGTTTGTGGCTAAGTGTTGAAATTGTGAGTAGGTTAAGGTTGAGCACCAAAGGCCTAGTGGTACACTTGAGGAGAACAGCATCCCCACTTTGAAGTAGGAGGTGGTCAACATGGATTTTGTGATAGGTTTTCCTTATACGTGTCATCAACATGATTTGATATGGGTTATTATAGATAGAATGACCAGATCATATGTTAGCTTAAGGTCACTTGTATCCTTAAGCATCGTGTTGCTACTAGGGGTAGCCTCAGGCTATGACAAAACTTGGTATTAGAGGCAGGTTCTAAAGTATCCTAGGGTGTCTGAAAGTTGAGTTGAGTAGAGTCTTGTGCATGGATGTGAAATGTGCCACACATATGGACAAAAGGCTACAAGATATTTTTAGGAAAGTTTCCCTTCTTTCAGTATTCATGTCATGCGAAAGAGCATGATCTCTATTGAATTCCTTTTTCTAACTCATCCTTTATTGTATTTGTCGATAATGCCTCCTAGAAGAAATAACAGAAGAAGGAATGGGGATCATCCCATACAACCATCGGCTTAGGAAGATCCACTGAATGACCATATTTCTCACGCTAAGTTCAGGGGATCTTTCATAGCCTTGGCATATTCTTTAACTGCTCAGAACAATTAGAAGTCTATTTCCCCAGCTAATTCGGTGATGAATACAGCTGCAGCTAGGATCTGAGACATCACCAGAATGAATTGCCCTTTGTTTTTCGGATCCAAGTCTGAGAAGGATCCGCAGAAGTTTTTGGATAGATTGAAAAAGTGACAAACATCATGGGTGTTGAGTGAGAGTGTAGACTTAGATTCTTATCAACTATAAGGAGTAGCTCACAACCAATTCAAGTAGTGGAAGGAGGACAAAGGTGTTGAGACAGGGCATATAGAATGGAGGAGCTCGCAACGGCTTTCTTAGATAAGTTCTTCCTACTAGAGTTGAGGAAAGCTAAAGTTCAGGAGTTTATAAAATTGAAGAAAGGTAGCATGAGATTAATGGATTACTCACTCAAGTTTACTTAGTTGGTGAGGTATGCTTCGACTATGGTGGTTGACTCTAGGTCCTAGATGAGTAAGTTTGTGTCTGGTGTATTAGACAGTGTAGTCAAGGGGTGTAGGACAACCAAGATAATTTAGGAGATGGACCTTTCTAGACTGATGTTTCTTGCTCAGCCGATTAAGGAGGAGAAGCTCGAATAGAAGGAAAGAGAGAATAAGAGGGCTAGAATAGGTAGTTTCGACTTTTCACAACCAAGGTTTGATCACTTACACTACCCAAAATATCTGACTGTATTTTCTAATTGAAATGAAATATTACTACCAAAATTAAATTGTACATCCTGGATAGTTTTGTCTCGGAACCTTGTAGGGTTAGGAGTAAAGCATCCTGAGGTTGGCGTATTTGTTGAGAATTTAATATCTCAAAGTGATAGTATCACTAATGAGTTTGAAATGTGATGTTGTGATCTTGGGAAGAGATGGGTGATATTTTAGTTGGTAAAACAGATCGATAGGTGATTTGTTCTTTCTCCTCTATTTCCTAGGCTATCGAATCCTTTAATAAAAAAGGCGGTAACCTCCAATGTAGTAGAGGATGCCTTATTAGATTGTCTATGGGTAGTGTTATTCATATTTAAGATGATAAGAAGGATTTAGTCTATGAGGTTCAGTAGCTTTCTAGGTTAGGAGTTTGGTTGGTTGATTCGGCTGAAGGTAGTATATTGGTTTTGAATGGTTTGGAATCTTGATTGGTTGCCAAGGTAAAAAAAACAAGATAGGGATCCTAGTTTGGTCAAGTTGATGGAGGAATTTATAGAATAGAAGGTGGAGGTTTTCTCCCAAGAGGGAGATGATATGCTTCATTGTCAAGGAAAACTATATATTCTGTATGTTAATGGTCTTAGACAATGAGTACTAGCTGAAGTGCATGCTACATGGTATTCTATTCACCCATGGGCTACTAAGATATACTGTGATTTATGAGAGATCTATTGGTGGAGTGGTATAAAGAAGGATATAGCAGAGTTTATGGCTAAGTATTCAAATTGTCATCGGGTCAAGGTTGAGCACCAATGGCCTAGTGGTACACTTCAAGATCTTAGCATCACCACCTAGAAGTGGGAGGTATTGAACATGGATTTTGTGATAGGGTTACCTCTTATGCGTCCTCATCATGATTTGATATGGGTGATTATAGGTAGAATGACAAAGTTAGCTCATTTATTATTTGTTCATATTTTGTTTTTAGTTAAGGATTATGCTAGAAAGTAGCTTAGGGAGTTGGTAAAGTTGAATGGAGTTCCATCGACCATCATTTCAGATAGAAGCACTCAGTTTTCCTCTCACTTTTGGAAGGTGTTTTAGAAAGGCCTAGGTACTTAAATAACTCTCAGTATAGCTTTTCATCCTCAGAAAGATGGTTAGGAAGAATGGACCATTCATACTTTAGAGGACATATTGAGGTCTTGTGTTATTGACTTTAAGGGAAGTTGGAAAGACCACTTACCTTTGATTGAGTTTCCCTGCAGCAATAGGTATCACTCCGGTATATATATGGCTCTGTTTAAGGATCTCTATGGAAGGAGATATGGATATCCTATTAGTTAGTTTGAAGTAGGTGAGGCTTCTTTGATAGGTGATACGAGTGCAATCACGTAGATGGACTCTTGTGGGTGTGTATTGAAGTCTTCCAAGTGTGTGTGCAAGAGAATCTTAATTAAGGGCCAAAATACACACCAAAAATGGTATACTACAAACACTAAAGGGGGAAGCCCACTCTTGAAGGGCTATTATGGACATTTCACACTATTTTTGTAATATCTATAAATATAACCTTTTAGGGTTTCATTCATTAGTTTTTGATGAATATGAATATTGTATAACATAAAAAGATAAAGTCCTCTTTCCTTGAGGCAAATCTGAAACTTGGAACTAGGTAACAACAAGAGAGTGGAATCACTTTTGTTGTTTGTTTGCTTGGAAACTTACGTCTTGAGGTTCATGTTTCCCTCTTGGTCCAAGTAAGAACTTGATGTTTCTATTCATTTGTCTTAGGGTCCTTTCTCATTGTTAGGGTTCTTAGATTTGTGAATATTGTATGTCAAGTTACTATCCTTTACTTTCTTGCAAATTGTATATGTGTTGAGTAGTGGACTGTTTTGGGCCCTTCATTGAATCCAAAACTTGTATTATTGTTGTTCATCTTGTTCATCACGTTTTGTAGCTGTTTTGGTGTTAAAATACACTCTTGTATCTTGTATTCTTTTTGTATTTGTTGAATCCGAGAGTTGGTCTTCAAAAGGGTCCTCGGATCTTTGATCTTGTGGATTGATTTTGAAGTGTGTTTCGTGTTTTCCTTGTAATTCTCGTATCATTTGGTATCATATCATGGCTTGATCTTGTTCCTACAAGATCAATCTTGGGCTTACTTGTTAGAAAATTAAAAAAAAATTGTTGAAAAGCTGAAAATTTCAGAAAAATTGCAATCTGTCCATTGTTGTTGTCTTGGCCGAAATTTTGTTCTTGTGGTATTCTTGTCCTAGATTTGTTCTTGAGTCTAGTTCTAGGAGTCTTTTACCTGTCTTGTGTATTTGTAGTGTTAGTTTTTGTTCCTCACTAACACTTTGAGTCGATCCAAACTTGAGCTTGAATTGTTAATATTGTTGTTGTGAACAAAGTGTAGCCGATTGGATGTTGTTGTTGTTCTAGCCTTGACCGAGTTGAAGGCCTTTTGTTGTGGTGGTGTTATATATATTGAAAGATTGTTGTTGTATTCTTGTTGTTCATCACACCCTTCACCTTTTGTAAAATCGAAAACACAACACAAAGGGGACTTAGTCGATTGTTGTTGCTACCCTTGTGGTCTTAGCCGTGAGATTGTTGACCTTTTTTTGGTGGACTTGTTTTTTTTATTGGGAGATTGTTGTTGGTTGTTATTGTTGTGGTTGTTGTGTTCTTGAAGTTCTTCACCATATTCATCACATTGTTAATATTAAAGTGAACTTAGATCTTGAAAAGGTGAAAGACAAGGTGTAGTATTTGTTGAATCTTGAAAGACCCCCCAACCACCAAAAAGACTTTACATCACATCTCAACCTTTTCCATAAAATAAGGGTCCATGTTTTAAGGAGAAATACAAGTCTAGTCAAATACTTTTAAGTCTTGAAATTTGAATTTAAAAAGGAGCTCCAAAGACTAGTTTGTATTTCCCTCCATTGAACAATTTCCACCAAAGTCCAAATTGTGAAATTAAAATTTGTCAAGAACCGAACCACTAGTGGACTTCCATGTGGACTGCCACATCACCATATACACTATTCACGCAATAATTTTGGCTCAAATTTTAGATTTCTTAGTTTCATTTTTATTGTCTCTTAGTTCGTTTGTTGGTTCGAATACTAAGTGACAACCTAGTAATCTCCTACTAGCTTGTAAGTTAGTTTTGTGTCCATTTGTTTGTGTTTATGTTTGTTGTGTACTTTTATCTTTTTGAATTCGATGTTAGTTCTTGACTCAAGTCCTGCAAGATTTCGTTTGAGTTTCAAACAAAAATCCATTCTGGGACAAGAGTAGACTCGACACTCAATCACTCAAGAAGTACAAGCCGGGTTTCAACACTTGTGAAACCAAATGTGAGGTAAAAATTGAGAGTGAGGGTTTGGTGAGACATTTTTGATCTAACAAGTTTGTTTCTTTTTTTGTTTGTTGTGTCTTTTGTTAGGTACAATGGCTTCCCATAATTTCAATGCCACATGTGATCATATCAATGACAATATTGAAGATATGAAATGGCACATTGAAATTATACGCCAATTGCTACCCAAACTCTACCCACAAAATCCAATTGTCCAAGCACTTTGCGTTGAGAGCTTCCCGGAGGAAGTTTCTGCCCAACTTTTGAGTAAAACTTGCCCACCACTTGAGTATATGTGTGATGTGATTAATGAGTCTCAAGTGAGTGAAGAATTTGAAAATATTGGTCAAAAAAAAAGAGTGAACCCGTGAGCCTATATTGTTGTAAGGATTCTAATGTTTGTTTGGCTCATAGGGTTAATCGTGTGCTTGACATATCTTTGGAACTTGATAATGATTCCTTAGAGAGTGAACATTCCAAATCTGTCTGCAGGTTAGATCATTCACTCTTTAGGTACAATGTCTTGTTTGAAGATAGTTTAAACACTCCTAATAGACCTAGTGGTGAAAATGATGGTATAGCTTTCCTTGGAAGCTATAGCATATATGCTAACCCACTATGGTGTGACAACATTCCTCCTAAGGATGGAAATATCTTCTTGTAAGATGAGAGTACTCTTAAGGGTAAGGAATGTATGGTCTTGGAAACTACTTCTTCTTCTACTTTGTGTGGCTTTTTTTAGGACACCATAGTACAAGAAAAAGTAGAATTGAGTGTCATCTTTCTCTACTCTCTCTTTACTTATGATGATATGTATGTCAATATAGAGAGTAGGTTGTGTGGTTGTGGTAAAGACTACGGGAAATGGGTGTGTTGTTTACACCCGTATCTATGGACACTCTTCACATTTGATCCTGGTGCCATGTTAGGATGGGGAAGATTTTATCTCGGCTTAGGTGCGTTTCTTTTGGGTGCTTATCATAGCCAAGTCCTTGGTGAATTTTTCGATGTCTTCATAATGTTTAACACTAAGAAACTCTTGGTTATAGGTCAAATATGAACCACCTTGGCATGTCAAGATTTGTTGTTGGCCAAGACTTGAACTCAAAGGGTCCTCGATTTCTTTTTTTTGGTGTGGGCTATTTTTATTTTTTTGAGTGCATACTATTATTGTTTATTTTTGCTAATCCTAACCCTCATGCCATGAGGAAGTGTGCTTGTTTGTCTTCTCTTTTGATTTTGTAAGGCATGGATTCGAGGTCAAATCCTTTTCAAGAAGGGGACGATGATAGGAGTGTGATCATGTAGATGGACTCCTGTGGGTGTGTATTTAAGTCGTCCAAGTGTGTGTGCAAGAGAAGCGTAATTAAGGGCCCAAATACACACCAAAAACGGCCCACTACAAACACTAAAGGGGGCAGCCCACTCTTGAAGGGTTATTATGGATATTTCACACTATTTTTGTAATATCTATAAATAGAACCTTTTAGGGTTCATTCATTAGTTTTTGATGAATATGAATATTGTATAACATAGAAAGATAAAGTCCTCTTTCCTTGAGGAAAATCTGAAACTTGTAACTAGGTAACAACAAGAGGGTGGAATCACTTTTGTTGTTTGTTTGCTTGGAAACTTAGGTCTTGAGGTTCATGAGTCCCTCTTGGTCCAAGTAACAACTTGATGTTTCTATTCTTTTGTCTTAGGGTCCTTTCTCATTGTTAGGGTTCTTAGATTTATGATTATTGTATGTCAAGTTACTATCCTTTACTTTCTTGCAAATCGTGTATGTGTTGTGTAGTGGACTATTTTGGGCCCTTCGTTGAATCCAAAACTTGTATTATTGTTGTTAATTTTGTTCATCACGTTTTGTAGATGTTTTGGTGTTAAAATACACTCCTGTATCTTGTATTCTTGTTGTATTTGTTGAATCCGAGAGTTGGTCTTCAAAAGGCTCGGATCTTTGATCTTGTGGACTGATTTTGAAGTGTGTTTCGTGTTGTCCTTGTAATTCTCATGTCAATAGGTCTAGATTCAGTGTTTGAGGTGGTGGATAAAGTTTAGTTAGTTTGAAAGAGGCTAAAGATAGCCCAAAGTCGTCAAATCTTATGTAGATGTGGGGAGAAGAGATCTTGAGTTTGATGTTGGTGACTTGGAAAATTTGAAAATTTTTCCTATGAAAGGAGTGAAAAGATTTGGCATGAAGGGGAAACTAAATCCCCACTATATTGGTGTATATAGAATTTTGGGTCATTTTTGGAAGGTAGCTTATGGGTTAGAGTTGAATGAAGATTTTTCATCAGTGCATCCGGTGTTTCATGTCTCTTTGTTAAAGAAATATATTTGCGATCCAGCTTTAGTCGTGACCTTAGAGAGGGTGGATATGAAAGATAGTCTCTCATACGAAGAAATCGCAGATGAAATCCTTGACCATCAGATTCGTAGGTTGAGAAATAATGAAGTCCCCTTGGTTAAGGTTCTATGGAGAAATTAGTCTATTGAGGGAGCTACTTGGGAAGGAGAAGTAGATATGTGATCCAAGTATCCCTATTTTTTCTCTAGAAATTTTGATTCAGCTTGAGGTCATTTCCCTTAATGGATTTTCACATTTTTTATATCAAATATATAATAATCCTCATGTTAATGAATGCATTCATGAATTTAGTTTAGTCCACGAATGATGTTTCAGAATCAGTTATATAATCATGATTCATGTCATGGGTATTTAGTGCATGATCTCAGCATCTCTAGTACCTCGCTCAAATAGATTCACTTGAGGATGAAGGATCCCTAAGGTATATATTGTAATACCTTAAATTTTTCAAGCACTAGACCCCTTACAAGATTAGCCATGAAGTTAGATTTCCAATGCTTCAAGCCTCATCTAAATCTAATATTGTGGCAAGAGTTTATGGAATATTTCCACAACAGGAGTAATTTACTGTTATGACTATGACTCAAGATACGAGTCATAACAACTCGTGGCAAGTCATCATGATCTTGTCGTACAAAGTCCAGTGGATCCCTCAGTTGTAGCCAAGTAACTACGACTTCTCACTATGACCCGTAAATAGTTTCTATGAGTCGTATGGAAGGATTCATTATCATAACAGAATGTAATCCATAAACAATTCAACCCAGTGGTTCTGAGTCCAACATACGACTCGTATCCCGATATTACAAGTCATTTTAAAGGCTCGTACCATACTATTAAAGGATTCAAGCATCAAGCCTCATGTTTTGGTAGTTTTACAAATTACTTAGACATATATTAAGACCCCAAATATCTCCTAACCTATAGACAAGTCGAAACATCCCATAGCGATTAAATTCTTGTAAAGAATATAACTATGGTCTTATTCAAAAGAGATTAACTATGGGTACACTACTAGTTTCTTAGATAAGGACCCATCAACATATAGATAAATGAATTATCATTCAAACGATATAAAATTTTACTTAAACCAATATCGGGGTGAAAAGTTATGGCTAAATTACTGAAGAACTATTGAAACTTCCAGTGGTTACGACTCTTAATAATGACTCGTAAGCATACCCTACGAGTTGTCAATAGGAGTTATCATCACGGAAGTAGGTGTCTAAGTATGGGTTCCTAATGATGACTATAGCCATGACTCCTAACCAGACCTCATGAGTCATGACCAAACTCATTGGGACGGCTTCCAGACATTTTCTAGATGATTCCTAAGGGTTTTTTTTTATCTTTTCCCACTAATTTAAACCCCAAACTACATCGTTTCACCCTCCAAAAATAGTTATAAAGTCTAAATACTACCCTAACCCGTAATAACTCAAAAATCATCTATGAAAAAGCAAAATGGAGTGATTTCTTTCTCCCAAAAACCAACTAGGGTTCATTAAGTTCATGTCCAATACCAAGAAATTTATCCAAGGCTTCAATATTCAGGTATGTGGGGTATTTATCAATGGGTTCCTTCCACTCATTGAGCCAAAAAAGCACTTTTTGATTAAAGAATGAAGTTTTCCCTCTTTTATGAAATTATCCATGTTAAATAAGAATTTAGTCCTTGCTTTGTGAGTAATTTGAATTCAAGCCATGTCAACATGTGTTTCCATCTAAATTTGATTACTCATACTTTGAATTTTAATTACTCATGTCATATTCAATTGATACCATGTAAAATCACCAAGTTATGAACCAAACAACGATAAATTAAAATTCTCCTATGTTTAACACATCCTCATATTCAAAATCATGTTTTTTACTTATTTATTGAAATGTCCTATGTTTTGGGTCTCTGAACTATGACTTTATAGCACTTTTTTAAAAGTTTTTATCGTATTTTAGTAATCATTCATGTTGGCAGGTTATGAACACTTGATACTAATGTGTTTACTCATATTTCATACTTTTCAAGCAATGAGTCAGTCCATTCATGATTTTATTGTCATACATAGTTTGTTATGATTAAGTTCTGCACTATCAGTTGATATGTTCAGTTGACCTTAGTCAGAAAAAGTGCCAGTTTAGTAATCAGTAGGATTTCACACCGAGTGAACCCAGGGATGAGGGATCACCTGCAAAGCGGCCTAAATTATCTTGCCGTGATAACCATCTGAACCTCTACTCGAGAAATCTCTTCCTCAGGAAGCGTTTCCATTAAAATTACCTTGAAAATGAACCTTATTGATGTCTCCTAAATATCTTGGATAATAGAATAGGTCATATTGGCATGCGTAATAATACTCGAGATAGAATCCCCAAAAACTACCATCTGAGTTTTATACAACTGATGAGTACTATCTAACCCCATCACAAACTTTTGAAGCCTCTTAGACTCAGTGGAGATACTAGCGGCTGAATACCATGATAAGGTAGGAAAACAATCCTTATACAAAGCAATAGTCATGGATCCCTATTCTGAGTGATCAAACTCACCATGCATCTGATCTCTCAAATCATATTGTACAAATATCTCCAAGAAGTCCTTAAAAAAGTGGATACAAATATTAGCAGGGGAACCAAATGGTCTACAACTAGTATTCAACCTCCACTAATTCCTAGCCATATTCTTCAACTGATAGGTAGTATAAGCAACTCCATGAGACTAAAGGGATTAAAGATTATGCAGATTTACTTAGAAATCAATAAAGAACTCCTAGGCATTTATACCAATAGCTCTACGAAACTTGGGCGGACCCAAGTGAATAAATCCCTGAAATACTTGATCATTAGAAAAAAAACTATACTTAAATCACTGAAGGAAGTAAGTTTTGCAGGCAATGAAGCCACATATAGGTGTACAATAGATGAAGGTTGTACCCTTGAACTAGGAATATTGTAATCAGGTATTAGCTAAAAGGTAGAGAACTAATTGATGTTTGAGGAATACCACAAGAAGATGGCAGTACAAATAGCGTAACAACACTCAAAGTCAGAGGAAAACCCTATACAGATGTTTGCAGTAATGATAGTACCATAGTGGGAATTAGAGGAACACCAGGTGCACTAAAGGGAATACCCTCCAAATGATTAAAGGGAAAAACCAAGAGACCTTGAAGAACTGGGTATCAACTAAATCTTATGGGACTTGAGTTGACCCTACATCCCCTAACTGATAATCACCCTTAGAATATGTAACCTCATGCTTAAGAGAGGCCTTTCTAGTATATTTTCTAGTTGGGGAAGCTTCTCGTTACTATCCTCTATCTCTGCAACATCCATGACCACTTTCTCTCAATCTAGTCTGGGCTCCATCCTTGGGTGCTTACTTTGTATTACTAGCCTCACCTGATCTAGTCCTCACCATCTAAATAGAAAATAACGGAACACAACTTAGAACACAAGGTAAGAATTACCCGCATGATTAAAAATCAATATAGATAAGATTATTCTAATGACATCTTATAGCCAATAAAAGATAGATATGAATGTCTACGTACACATCCACAAGACTCTACTAGATATCCTTCTCTTACTCTTATGAGATCATTGAACCTTCTTACTCTAGTACCAATTTTTCACATCCTACAAAGATGGGTCATGATGGTACTTATAATAGCCTAGAATAAGCCAATAACCCAAATTAATGAAGGAAACATACAAAATCTACAATAGCATTTATCAATGTATGACTTCTAGAATGAAGTCAAGCAAAACATGAAATATAGTTGAAATAGGGCTAGATTCAGTGTTTGAGGCTGTGGATAAAGTTCAGTTAGTTTGAGAGAGGCTAAAGATAGCCCAAAGTCATCAAATATTATGTAGATGTAAGAAGAAGGGATCTTGAGTTTGATGTTGGTGACTTGGATATTTTGAAAATTTTGCCTATGAATGGAGTGAAGAGATTTGGCAATAAGGGAAAAATCAATCCCCAATATATTGGCGAATATAGAATTTTGAGTCATTTTAGGAAGGTAGCTTATGGGTTAGAGTTGAATGAAGATTTTTCATCAGTGCATCTGGTGTTTCATGTCTCTTTCTTAAAGAAATATATTTGCGGCCCAGCTTTAATCGTGACCTTAGAGAGGGTGGATATGAAAGATAGTCTCTCATAAAAAGAAATCCCAGTTGAGATCCTTGACTATCAAATTTGTAGGTTGAGGAATAAAGATGTCACACCTCAACTCCTATTAGGGCGGACAGGCACCCGTAGTCGTAAAGACCCAAGAGAACCAATTCATAACCTTGTACTTCTCATGCATGTAACTATGACAACCAAAGGTTCTAACCAACATGATATTTTTTATCGATGAGAATAATTACATAGGCAAGCACAAACTTATATATACAACACTAGGCCATTGGGGCCACCACGTCTAAAGACAAACACTACCATAACTTTACATTAGTCTACAAAGCTTGTAAAAGATACATAGACTTAGTTAGGGTCGGGAAAAACCCCCGCCCTACTTTTGACTCACTGCATAATACCAAAATATATAGAACAGACTCGAAAAGCCCTGAATCAACCTGGAGCTCACCAATAGTCACTGGAAAGCCTGCGCTCCTACTAGTGAGGTGTATGAGCTGAAGTACTTATGCCTGCAGCATGAAATGTAGGTCCCCCGTAAGGGACATCAGTACAAAAATATGTACTGAATATGTAAGGCTGAAGGTAACAACACATAATACAAGAGCTCAATAGAAATCAGATACAAATGTATAAGTAGTACTAGTAGACCACCTTTATATATACTTATGGGACTACATACATTACGTTCCTTAGTTCATTTTTACCTTTCTTACATCATAATATTTGTAAGCCATATATAATGCAAATGACCAGCTGATCAATGGTAAGTAGATAAATTAGGATCGACCCATGCTAGGCTTACGCCCCTGAGATGCCACCTACATATAAAGATTGGGATCGGTCCATACTAGGCTTATGCCCCTGAGATTCCACCCATATATAAAGGTATCGAGATCATCCCATGCTAGTCTTATTCCCCTGAGCTACCACTCATTTTACAGATTTGTGTTACTTAGTTTATTTAGCCTTTGAGATTGTTACTTTGGTCGTCATCACATTACGGTGCCTTGATCCAATAATCTACTAATAAGAGGCATGTAAATGAACACTTAATGAAACAAAAATGAGGTAGGGAGCTATTGGCACACAAAATGAAGTGTTTAGAAGCTGAAAATACACATGGGTCTTATTTGAGTAAACGGAGAACTTCTGAAATTTTCTGGTGAAAATAGATGTATAGGTTTAATAATAAGAATGTATTGAGGTGTTTTAACTCATTAGAGAGTGGGAACAAGTTCATTTGCTTCATGGGATATAATACACTGCCATTATGTATCACTTGTTATAGGATAACCTTGGAAGCTTACTTGATGGACCAAATGTCTGATTTCATGCCAAAGAGTGCAAAATAGAGTATGCCTTACATACCTGGTTTTAAAACTCGAATACCAGACCTACTTGACTTCCCGCCCTTTTATATTACTTAGCTACAATAAAATATATGGAAAACTAATATTAGCAACCAACTGTCACATTTTGGCTATTTAACTTCACCAAAACAACAATTGGGCAGTAAGCCTTTACTCTATCAATCAAGGGTGTTATCTTAACCTTTTTTCTCCTCTAATTACACCCACATACCTTACAAGTTCTTATAAGATTCACAGAAACCACTTCAGCATCATTACACATTCCAAACAATACGTAAAACAGATTGTGCAGTAACAAATGCAATAATTAGTTCGGTGGTGTACCACCATACCTTTCTTCTATACTTCAATCTGAATTAGTCTCACCTTTCTCCAACATCAGCCTGGTAGGCTAGAATATATACATATAAAATAGTCCACAAAATAGTCCCAAATCCTATTTATTATAGTAATCCATTATTGAACTCATGATCTCTTGAGTTCTCAATAACAACACATCCATAATTCTCATTCAAATTCACATACTAGGAGAACAAAATGGAGAAGTCACCTTACCTCAAAGAAAAGTAAGCAGATTGCTTGTTCTATATTCTGCCATATATTTATAATTAAGCACTTCTAACATCTTTTCCTAATCTTCCATGAGATAATTAAATAAAAACTAAAGTGTTTTCACTTACCTTGGGCTGCAAAGTTTAGGGTTTCTTCAAGAACCATAGAAAGAAAAATAGGGCTTCTCCTAGTTTCTTAAAAGGAAGTACAGAGAGTTTGTGAAGTGTAACCCTTTTTTATGACTTAATAATAAGGGAAATGACCAGCAACTTCTTCTTATAAAGACTCTATCTTTGGCCATCCGCCTAGATGATTTTGGACCACAAATTTAATCAAATTGGTCCAAGTAGGTGATGCACCTACTTAAGGAGTTCAAGCAGCTCAAAATGTTAAAGTAGGTGATGCACCTACTTGCTTAATTTCTTAGTTAGGCTCAATTATATTTGGGCCTTGGCAGATTTGAGCATTGGCCCTTTTTCTATTTTTCTTCTTCTTTTACTTAATTTGGGACCAAATAAGTATTCTAATAAAGGCCCAAATCTGATTCATGGAATTGGTCCATTAACTTGGATCATATAGCTCAAGTAGGTGACTCACCTACTAGCTTAATTAAGTCAAGCAAGCACCTCAATATTTTGTTCCATTTTCAGCTCCTAACCCCTTTAATCTAACCTTAAACTTATACACAATTGGTCACTTTAAACTTCAGATTCAAATTCAAACTTACGATCCAAAGTTTAAATAGTTGTATCGACGTTAACTTGGTCGCATCACATTAAACTATACGGGAAGCATCTATAATTTCATCTACACCATTAATACTTGCATAAAAAATCTCATCCATTACCTATACCACAAGGCTATACCATGTTCCATATAACTGGAACGAGTACAAGCAAAATACGGGATGTTACAAAAAAATCCCCTTGGTTAAGGTTCTATGGAGAAATTAGTCTGTTGAGGGAGATACTTGGGAAAGAGAAGTAGATATGTGAGCCAAGTATCCCCATTTTTTCTCCATAAATTCTAATTCAGCTTGAGGTAATGGTTTTCATTAATCGATTTTCCGATTTTCTATCGCAAATATATAATAATCCTCATGTCATAGAATGCATTCATGAATTTTGTTTAATCCACGTATCATGTTTCAGAATCAGTTATATAATCATGATTAATCTCATGGGTATTTAGTACATGATCTCAGCATTCCTAGTACCTCATCTCAAATAGTTTCATTCGAGAACGAAGGATCCCTAGGGGAGATATTGTAATACCTCAATTTTTTCAAGCACTAGACCCCTTAAAAGATCAGCCATGAAGTTAGCTTTCCAATGCTTCAAGCCTCGTCTAAATCTAATATTGTGGCAACAGGTTATGGAATATTTCCCTAAAAGGAGTAATTCACTATTATGACTACGACTCAACATAACGAGTCATAACAACTCATGAAAAGTCATCACGAGTGATTCATACATAGTCTAGTGGATCCCTCAATTGTAGCCAAGTAACTACGACTTCTCACTATGACCCATAATTAGTGGCTATGAGTCATATAGAAGGATTCATTATCATAATAGTAAGTAATCCAAAAAGAATTCAACCCAGTGATTGCGAGTCCAACATACGAATCGCATCCAGATATTACGAGTCATTATAAAGACTCGTACCTGACTATTAAAGGATTCAATCATCAAGCCTCATGTTTTGGTAGTTTTACAAATGACTTAAACATATATTAAGACCCCAAATATCTCCTAACCTATAGACAAATTGAAACATCCTATAGCGATTAAATTTTTGTGAAGAATATAACTATGGTCTTATTCAAATAAGCATAACTATGGGTACACTACTAATTTCTTAGAAAAAGACCCATCAACCTATAGATAATTGAATTATCTTTCAAATGATAGGAATTTTTACGTAATCCAATATCGGTGTGAAAAGTTATGGCTAAA
The DNA here is from genome assembly GCA_030864215.1 of Capsicum pubescens. NCBI lineage: Eukaryota > Viridiplantae > Streptophyta > Magnoliopsida > Solanales > Solanaceae > Capsicum > Capsicum pubescens. Next base: position 139,385,226 of record CM061545.1, read on the forward strand.
TAATTGATGCACTATTGAAACTACTGGTGGTTACGACTCCTAATGACGACTTGTAAGTAGACCCTACGAGTTGCCAAGAGGAGTTATCAGCATGGCAGTAGTGTTCAAAGTCTCGTTTTCTAATGATGACTATAGCCATGACTCGTAACCAGACCTTATGAGTCATGGCCAAACTCATTAGGATGGCTTCCAGACATTTTCTAGATGTATCTTAAGGGGTTTTTTGGTCTTTTCCCACTAATTTAACCCTAAAACTACGTCGTTTCACCCTCCAAAAATAGTTATCAAGCATAAATACTACCCTGACCCATAATAAATCAGAAATCATCTATCACAAAGCAAAATGGGGTGATTTCTTTCTCCCCAAAACCAACTAGGGTTCATCAAGTTCAAGTCCAATACCAAGAAATTTATCCAAGGCTTCAACATTCAGGTATGTGGGGTATTTATCAATGGGTTCCTTCCACTCATTGAGCCAAAAAATCATTTTTTATTAAAGTATGAACTCCTAGGCATTCATACCAATATCTCTAGGAAACTTGTGTGGATCCAAGTGAATAAATCCTTCAAATACTTGATCATCAGAAAACATAACTATACCCAAATCACTGAAAGAAGTAAGTTTGGCAAGCAATGAAGCCATACATGGGTGTACTATAGATGAAGGTTGTACCCTTGAACTAGGAATATCGTAATTAGGTATTAGATAAAAGGTAGAGAACTAATTGATATTTGAGGAATACCACAAGTAGATGGAAGTACAGACAGCGTAACAACACTCCAAGTCAGAGGAAAACCCTATACAGACGTTTGCACTAATGATAGTACCATACTGGGAATTAGAGGAACACCAGGTGAACTAAAATGAACACCTTCCAAATGATTAAAGGGACAAACCAATAGACCCCGGAGCACTGGGTATCAACTAAATCTTATGGGATTTGAGTTGACCCTACATCCCCTAACTGATAATCACCCTTAGAATATGTAATCTCATGCTTAATAGAGGCTTTTCTAGTATATTTCTAGCTGGGGAAGCTTCTCGTTCCCATCCTCTACCTCTGGAACATCCATGACCCCTGCCTCTCTATTTAATCTGGGCTTCATCCTTAGGTGCTTACTTTGTATCACTAGACTCACATGATCTAGTCCTCACCATCTATATGGAAAAGAGTGGAACACAACTTAGAACACAAGGTAAGAATAACCCACATGATTAAAAATCAATATAGATAAGCTTTTCTTAATGACATCTTATTGACTTTAAAAGATAGATATGAATGTCTACGTACACATCCACAAGAGTCTACTAGATATCCTACTCTTACTCTTATGAGATCATTGAACCTTCCTACTCTAGTACCAATTTTCACATCCTACAATGATGGGTCATGATGGTATTTATCATAGCCTAGCCTTGATAAATAAGCCAATAACCCAAACTGATGAAGAAAACATACAAAATCTACAATATCATTCATCAATGTGTGACTTCTATAATGAAGTCAAGAAAAACATGAATTATAGTTGAAATAGAACATGAAAAAAATCCATAAATTGAATCCTAAAATCTGTTGTCATAGTGTAAGAGCATCTAATACAATATCCAAAACAGGAAATACATAGTCTGTCTCTGAAATAGGAGTAAAGAAAATTAGATTATGAAGGATTGGGGTCAACTTTGAATGTACTAGTGTGGACCAATACCTCGAGGTGTCACCAACTCTACCACATGAATTAGCCTCCATGAGTCGTAGTCATGCTAGGATCTGCATTTAAAAGGCATAGTAGGGGTGAGTATGGTCCACTTGTACTTAGTAGGTATCATAGGTTGATAGAGTAAAGAAAAAAATAATATAAGTAAAATATACTATTATCACGTCACCTATTAGTAGAAATGTCACAAATGGCAAATCATACTAACTCTACTGATAGGTCTAATATATATGATTATGAAAAAGTAGGAACAACACAAATAAATATTTGGAAAATACACTAAAACTAAGCACAAGTCAAGGAAACTAAGGATAATAAGAAAGATGCATGTGCAAATGAAATACAATGTAATATGGATTGGATGAACAATAAAAGCCATCGCATGACTTTCGATATATACATGCCGAGCTCACAACTCCCAAGTAGGATCCGTAGCGGGTTTGCAATCCACATACCATTTCTCATATCTCAATGTAAATCTCAACTCTTCTCTCAGCTCTTGTTCACAGAGAGGGTTTATATAAAAGTATCTTATTTTCTTTCAAAAATAGTATTTCTCAATTGTACCAGTATTTCATCAAAGTATATGTATGGAATGAGGATGCAATTCTCATAATCAACCCAATATAATGATATCCAATCCATCCAACACACACATATATATATAAATGAGCTTGGTATACGACTCAAAATGTCAATGATTCATGATCATCAAGTTCAACTAGGAACAACCAAAATTAATATGCATATAAGACATTATTAATACATATGAACCCCTAACTCGGGTATTTCTATCATGAAAAATGCAAGAAATTCACAATTAAGGCTTACTTGAAATATAATCCCCTGCACGAGTGTTATATCTAGAATAGAGGTATTCAATTACAATAATAAGGCCAATGATGTCAAATAAATCCCCACGCGGGCAACACACATTATCAGATATCACAAACCAACCACAATAGAATAAAATCCCATACACGAGCACACAACAGTAAGAATAATCCCAAAATAGAATCCCCATAGCTATTTTCCCCAACCCATAACATATTTTACTTATATATTAACTACCTATCTCAATCTAAAAGAGTTTAGTCCATAACCAACCTTAAAATGGAAAAATCTTAGTTTACAATTCTACAACACCGAGCCTTATCATTGTAAAATCTATGCGTTAAAAGTAAGCTAAAGATACCCACGTTGCCTATATTTGGGTCGTGTCAAAAATGGGTTCAAAAATGAGTTTGAAAATAAAAGGGGTAAAATAAGAATTTTACTTTTAAAGCATATTCCCTAAGGTTATAGGAGTCCACAAGAGAAAATCCCTTTTAAAACATGATCCATATCGAAGAATACCCTTTTTAATCTTTACCAGTAAAAATTCTAATTTTAAATTTTGGAATCAAGAATTAAAGGCGTTTTTTATGATAAAATCAATGGAAAATAATAGGAATAAGGTTTTGAAGATTACCCAAGCTCAAATGGTGAATAAATCCTCAAGGATCACCCAAACCCGAAGGTCAAAGGTCCAAAAATAGAGGAAAATATGAAAAAAAAGGCTTATATAATATTCATTGAATAGTACCTCACTATAGCAGGACCCTATCTTGTGATTACGAAAGTCAATATTGATTAAAAATAAAGTTTGTCATCGTGGTCATGTAGCAAGGCCTAGTAATCATGTAAGTCAACCCAACCTGATTCACCGATTAACCCATCGTGATCGTGGTACCTCTATCAGACGATTATGATGCATTAAATATTTAAGGGACACAATCACAATACATGACCATGCGATCATGAAAGACGACCTGGTGTACCAAAAAATATTGCATCAATGTATTTTCTCAAATAGAGAAACGTCTCCAAACACACTCTCGATATTCGTTTAAAGCCCGATAGAAATAAACTATAAATGTTACTAGGCTAATTTATACATTCCAAACTCAATGATAAGATTGAATTTTTAGAAAAAGGTTATTTTCACAAAATTAAAGCCCGGACCCTCTTTTTACTATTTTTAAACCAAGGGGAAAAATGAGAAAAAAAGCTCTCAATCTAAACCAACCCCACTATTAAATGAAATTCAACAATCTTGATCTGCAGGTGAAAATTATTTTGCCATCCGACACTCAAAACTTATGAATGTTGACCAAAGTCAACTATATTGATTTTAAAAGCTATAAATATCACAAACTCAGATAAATCATTCCCAATCACATCCAGAACCGTGCCAACCATCCCAAAACCATAAAATCTATAGCAATTATGGAGAAAGGTAAAATGATCAAAACATATAAAAATAGAAACTCACAATTTTAGGTCATTACAATCCAACACTAACAAAATGATAAGACTGTATCATTATTAGAAAAATTGATAAGAACTACAACTAAGATCCATAATAGTCAGAAAATAAAGTTCTCACCCTTAGATCGAAGTCAACTATCAATGCTAGCGGTGAGGTCTCGTCGGAGTCTCTAAAACACAACTTGTATTCTACAAAAGAAGGGCACAAGGTAGTATATATACAAACCACTCTTTATTGGTAGGTATCATCTATCAACTTAACTCAGACTATGCCACAACCTAATTTCCCAAGTTCTGATGGCATCTACTTTATCCCACAGCATATAAGACAAACCATTGCTCAAAATTTCAAGTAAAGGACTAAATAGTGAAAGATAAAAAATATAGAAATTAGACATGCAACAAAAATACTAAGAAGTGATATATAGATATGATCATACTAAAAAATAAATAATAAGAGTAAAAGTACAAAAGTATCCCCATGACATAGTAAGGACGGTACAAGAGCCACAAGATAAATGAATAAAGGACTATACAATATCTAAAATACATATAGTCACGGAATATGCGAAAGACTATCTAAAATTAGTAGTAGGAGGGAGGATCTACTCCTGCTCTAAAAGCTAACCCTATCTCTGAAGTAGAAGTAATCCTGAAGACAAAGTCAATAGTAGTTTCTCTTAGTCATATGTACATTAGGAAAAAAAATACAGGAGTCCTGTATGAGTACTAAAAAAAGGGTACTGTAATACCCCATACTTTTCTTAGCTTAACTTCACTCCTAGAATGTTCAAGGTTAGCTTCAAAATGAATAACTTTTATTCCATGTGGAATTTTCTAGATTTAGACACTCCATGGTGTGGGAAATTAAATAATCTTTCCATCGATACCAAATTTGCCTAAATTTGATACTTGGTTAATAAGTTAGGGCAATTTTAGTAAGGCAGTATGTCATCTGAACAACCACCGTGTTGTGGTAAAGGGTAAATTCCCAATCATCAAATTTTAGTGGTCCTCTACGATAGCCCCGCATCGTGGAGAAGCTTTATTTCCCATTTGTCCTTTTCTAGTGGCTCACCGCGATGGTGGTACATCGCGGTGATGGCCAAAATGACAAATAAATAGAGCATCGCGATAGCTCCGCATCGCGGAGAGATTTCAGGTCCCAATTGTCATTTTCCAGTGAGCCACCGCGATAGTGGCACGTCGTAGAGGCATGTCAATTTGTAAAAAAAAAATATTGCTTTTCCAGTTCTGATTAAGAGTTTAAAAAGGGTACCTTGGTCAATTCCCAAGCCCCCAATTCATTAAAAACATAAGATTAAGCATATCCCAAACACTTTATCCTTATTTTCATCAATTTTTCTCTCAAAGAAAAACCCTAGAGCTCCAAAGCTTCTTCTCCAAGAAATTAAATTCCTCCATTGTTTCTCCAAGAAAGCTCAAAATTGAGGATTTCCAAGACAATATAATCAAGAATTCATCTTCAAGAACTCAATAGGAATCCAGAATTCAAGATTTCTTCATCTAATCATTTATCAAGGTATGTGGGGTTTATGAACAAGGATCTTCTTCCACCATTGTTCCTAAAACTAGGTTTTAAATTACAAATTCAAATGATTTTAACGATTATACATGAGTTTTGAATTAGGGTTCATACCCAATATTGTTATTTGCACGATTTTGAGATTTCAAGTGTTTATGCAGATGAATTTCATGTTTAATTTCATATTTTCATGCCTATTGAAGTAATTTTCAGATATTGAGATGAAATTAGCATTTTTTCATTATCAAGCATAATTATTATGATGTTTTGACATGAACTTGATGCATGAGTTATTAAGCCCAAGTTTATATATTGATATTTCCAGAAAGATGATGCTTCAAGCATCTTAAGATCATATTATTTTCATATTATTCAGTAAAGCTTTGATCTTTTGATCCTCAAATAAGATTTGGAATCCACCTTATAGATTTATTAAAGATTACAGAATTCAGAACAACTTTATTTATAATTTCAATAAGATAAAACCATAATTGGTTTCATAATAATACCTTACATTAGTTTTAAAGTGGATTTCCAACAGAATGAGTGCATCTTAAAGGGAGTAGTATTTAGCAACGAGCGGGAAGTGTGGGATTAGCGTGACCTATCTTCCACATGACTACGTAGCCAACATAGGTACAGATTATCAGATTATTCCCATTTCTACATGGATGACAGTTACAGCTGTGATCACTTATCTTAGGTTATACTCCTTGGCAAGAGTATGACACCTCTCCCCATCATGAGGTTTTCCCCTTAGGGGAACAAGACATTGGACTCTATGTTAGCTCACATGGTTTATGTCGATTAGAAGACCCTCCCTTGCAGAATAGTTTTTAAAAGAATTCTCTAATAGTAATAACATTCAGAATAGTTTTTAAATTATATTCCCTTTAGATAATGTATTTCTCTCTAAAGACTACAGATAACAGAAAAGAATAACATAAAAGTTTTCAGAAAATTAAGTGTAAAATCTCATAATTTTATTCATATTATGATTTATAGAAAGATAATAGTTAGAGATTTTAGCATTTAGATTTAAGACATAGAAGTGAATCCTTTCTACACTTAGACAGTATGATTTCAAGATAAAGTATTAGTACAACTTTTAGTACTAAATATTATGACTCACTAGATTTAAAAAGTATGATTTTCTATTCATGGTTTAAGATTTTAGTATTTCAGATATTCCAGATTATGTGAGTCATTTACCTTTAGCATGCATTTTTTTACAAATTATGATGATGAGATAATGCTTTACTAATGCATTTCACCCTCATATACTCAGTACATCCAAAAAGTATAGATCTAAATATACGTTTATGTGCTACATTGTCTCATAATGTTGGTTCAGGTGCTCAGTATCAGCAGCATGAGTAGTTCGAGCATATCCATCAATATTTGATAGTTGGTGAGTCCTCATAGTTCAGGGACTTATTCATTCAGATTTTGTAGCTCATTAATTTATATAATTTAATATTTTCTTTTCAGACAGTTTGAGTTAGCTGGGTGTTTTTCCCAGACACTCTCTAGTTATTAGTAGTAGAGGCTTGTCAAACTACTAGTTTTGATTTAGATTATTCAGTATTGGGGTTTCAGACATTCTCTTCAGATATTATATTTAGATAGTTTTTCTGCATATAATATGACTCTCATGTCTATATTTCCTTTATTATGAGATTCAAACTTAGTAAAAGGAAGACAGGGTTAGCTTAAGGCTACTCATAGTCTTGAGTACCATGTTACGTCTCAGGACCGGGTTTTGGGGCATTATAAACTTGGTTTCAGAGCCTAAGGTTTATAAGAGTCTTAAGGAGTCAGATAAGCAGCATTACATAGAGTCTTGATCATGGGTGTGAAGCGCGCCATATTTATGAGCAAGAGGCTATGGAATATATTAAGGAAATTAACTCTTTCCTTCATGATCTATCATGCTTACAGTATCTCTATCTACTTTTAACTTGTGCTCTTACGTGATAGTTGAATATGCCTCCCATCGAGCTAACGCCTAGAAATGATAACCAGCTACCCTAGACCACCAATCCTCTGAATGAGAATGTATTCTATGCTGAGTTTTAAGCTGCCTTCCAGGCATTAGCCCAGGCAGTGACTGCAAATGTTCAGGCCAACCATCAGGCTCCAGTACCACTTCAGTAGAATGGGGATTTAGGAGTAGCCAAAATCAGAGATATAATGAGAATAAATCCGCCAGAGTTCTTTGGGTTGAAGGCAGGTGAGGACCCATAGCTTTATTTAGAGTAGGTGAAGAAGATAACCTATATTGTTTATGTTTTTTAGGAGGAAAGTGTAGAGTTGGCATCCTAAAGGTTGAAAGATGTAGCATATGATTGGGTGGTTATGTGGAGAATGGTAGAGGTGAGAATGCATCTCTTATGAGTTGGCAGGTATTCTGAGATGCCTTACTAGAAAAATTATTTCTACATGAAATGAGTGAAGCTAAGATAGAAAAGTTTGTGAACTTGAGGCAGGGCTTGATAACAGTGAAGGAGTACTGCCTTAAGTTCAACCAGTTTTCTATGTATGCCCCTGATACAATGGATGATCCTAGGGTAAGTATGGGTAAGTTTTTTACTAGATTATCTAGTTTGGTAGTCAAGAAGTATGGAATGTCCTGCTTAATGGAGACATGGATCTTTCTAGATTGATAATTCATGCTTGGTAAATTAAGGAAGAGAAGTTGAAGGGGAGAAAGAGAGAGAGAAAATAAGAAGGCTAGAATAGGGCAATTTAAATATGGCCAAGCTAGGTCTCAAAGGGGAAACCGTTTGCAATTTTAGAATTGTTCATCTATGCTAGCATCATCTTTAGCTAGTGGTCCCATTCCCAGATCTAGGCAGGAAAAGTGGGGTAAGGCCTCTATATCCAGATCTCAAACTAGTATGAGTAGAAGGCCTAGTTATCCTCCATGTTCTAAGTGTGGTAAGAATTACCCTGGTGAGTGTTTAGATGGACAGAAGGGTTGTTATGGTTATGGTAAGTTAGGTCATAGAATTAGAGAGTATTCGCATGCTAAGTAGGGAAACAGAGATGTTCATCACCAAACTCAGGCCACTAGTGCACCATCTCCTCCAGGTCGCCCAGTTCCTCCTCAGGGTGCATCATCCAGTACCAGTGGCGGTCAGTGCCAGAATCAATTTTATGCTTTACCATCCCATCAGAGTAGGAGGATTCACCAGATGTTATTGCTAGTATTCTTCGTGTCTTTCACTTTGATGTTTATATGTTGTTAGACCCTGGGTTGAGTTACTCTTATATGACCTCACTAGTTGTAGTGAATTTTGAAATAAGTCCTAAAAAGATCCATGAGCCCTTCATGGTTTTTACCCCAGTAGGTGAGTCAGTTATTGCCAAAAAAATCTATAGAAAGTGTCCTAGTATTGTCCTATATAAAATCATGTTAGAAAATTTAATAGAGTTAGATATGGTTGACTTTGATCTTATTCTTGGAATGTATATACTCTATTACTGTTATACATCAATAGATTGTCACACCCGAGTGGTGAAGTTTTAATTTCCAGATGAGCCAGTCTTTGAGTGGAAAGGTAATTTAGTATCTCCCAAGAGTCACTTCATATCCTATCTTAAATCCAGAAACTTGATTTACTAAAGGTGTATCTATCATCTAGTTCAAGTTAAAGACACTAAGTCTGAGACTCCAATAGTTTAGTCAGTTAGTGTAGTCAATGAGTTTCCTAATATCTTTCCTAAAGATTTGTCAGGGGTACCTCCCGATAGGGAAATAGAATTTGGGACTGACCTTCTCCCAGATACTCATCCTATTTCTATTCCTCCTTATCGTATGGCTCCATCCGAGCTTAAAGAGTTAAAAGAGAATCTTAAAGATCTCTTAGATAAGGGTTTCATAAGTCCTAGTGTTACTCCATGGGGCGCTCCCATCCTATTCGTGTGAAAGAAAGATGGTTCTTTGTGTATGTGCATTGACTATCATCAGCTGAATAAAGTTACTATCAAAAACAAATATCTTCTTCCTAAAATTGATGACTTATTTGATCAACTCCAAGGTGTAAGTTACTTCTCCAAGATAGACCTTAGATCCAGCTATCATCAGCATAAAGTAAAGGAATGTGATATTCCAAAGATATCTTACAGATCCCGTTATGGTCATTTTGAGTTTCTATTCATTTCCTTTGGACTAACAAATACCCCAGTAGCATTCATGGACTTGATGAACAGAGTGTTCGAAAAATATCTAGACATGTTTGTCATAGTCTTTACAGATGATATTCTTGTATACTCTCATAGTGAGGATGATCATGCAGACCATCTTAGAATTGTGTTGCAAACTCGTAGAGATCACCAGTTGTTTACCAAATTCAGAAAATATGAATTTTGGATAAGGTCAGTATATTTCCTTTATCATATTTTTTACAGTGAGGGTATTAGAGTTGATTCCCAAAAGATAGAAGCTGTAAGAAATTAGCCTAGACCTATCTCTCCATCAGATAATAGGAGTTACTTGGGTTTAGCTGGCTATTACAGATGTTTTGTTGAGGGTTTCTCATCTATTATATCTCTTATGTCTAGATTCACCCAAAAGAAAGTTAATTTTCAGTGGTTAGATAGTTGCAAGAAGAGTTTTCAGGAGTTGAAGACTCGACTCACTTCATCCCCATTCTTAGCACTACCTAATGGTACAAATAGTTTTGTTGGTATTGTGATGCCTCTAGAGTTGGCTTAGGTTGTGTGTTAATGCAGAGAGGTAAGGTTATAGCCTATGCCTCTAGACAGCTTAGGCCTCATGATAAAAATTACCCAACCCATGATCTTGAGTTAGCTATTGTTGTGTTTGCATTGAAAATTTAGAGGCATTATCTTTATAGGGTGCGTGCTGATATGTTTACGGATCATAAAAGTTTGCAATATGTGTTTACTCAGAGAGTGTTGAATCTTTAGCAGAGAAGGTGGTTAGAATTATTAAAAAATTATGACATGAGTGTGTTATATCATCCAGGTAAAGCCAATGTAGTGGCAGACGCCCTTAGTAGATTGTTCATGGGCAGTGTTTCTCATGTGAAAAATGATAAGAAGGAGATAGTTCGAGAAGTTCATCGGTTAGCTAGATTGGGTGTGATATTGGTTGATTCAGCTGAAGCAAATGTTTGGGTTTATAGTATTTTTGAATCTTCTCTAGTTTCAAAAGTGAAAGAGAAGCAAGATAAAGACCAAAAGGTAGAGGTTTTCTCTGAAGTAGGAGATGGTGTGTTGAGGTACCAGAGTAGATTATGTGTGCCACGTGTTGATGATTTGAGGCTGAAAATTATGGCAGAAGTGCATAGTGCGTGTTATTCCTTTCATCTAGGTGCTACCAAGATGTGTCGTGACTTGTGGGAAATCTATTGGTGGAATGGCATGAAGAAATATATAGCAGATTTTGTGGCAAAGTGTGAAACTTGTCAACAGGTTAAAGTAGAGCACCAAAGACGTGGTGGTACATTACAAGAGTTTGGTATCCCTACTTGGAAGTGGGAAGAGGTGAATATTGATTTTGTGACTGGCTTACCCCATTCACGTAGGCAGCATGATTCAATTTGGGTTTTTGTAGATAGATTGACTAAGTCATCCCATTTTTTACTAGTTCACACATCCTACACAACTGAAGATTATGCTAAGTTGTATATCAAAGAGTTAGTCAAATTGTATGGTATTCCTTTGTCCATCATCTCGGATAGGGGTATTAAGTTTTCCTCTCAGTTTTGGAAAGCCTTTCAAAAGGGTTTGGTACCCAGGGTCATCTTAGTTCAGCTTTTCATCCACATATAGATGGTCAGGCTGAGAGGACCATTTAGACTCTAGAGAATATGTTGAGGGCATGTGTTCTTGATTTCAAAGGTAGTTGGGATGACCATTTTCCATTAATTGAGTTCATTTATAATAACAATTATCATGCTAGTATTTAGATGGCTCCGTTTGAGACTCTTTATGGGTGAAGATGTAGATTACCAGTTGGTTGGTTCAAAGTGGGTGAAGCTACTTTGATTGGGACATACATGGTGTTTGAAACCATAGAGAAAGTTTAGTTGATTATAGAGAGATTGAAAGTAGCCCCGAATCATCGAAAATCTTATGCATACGTAAGAAGAAGAGATCTTGAGTTTGAGGTTGATGATCTTGTGTATTTAAAAGTTTCACCTATGAAAGGGGTGAAGAGATTTTGAAAAAAAGGAAAGCTTAGTCCCCGATATGTAGGCCCCTTATGGATTTTTCCAGATTTAGACCCTCTATGGTGTGGGAAATTGAATAATCTTTCAATTGATACCAAATTCGCCTAAATACGATACTCGGTTAAGATGTTAGGAAATTTTAGTAAGGCAGTATGCCATCTGAGCAACCACCGTGTCGCCGTGAAGGGTAAATTCCCAATCGTCAAATTCTAGTGGTCCTCCGTGATAGCCCTGCATCGTGGAGAATCCATATTTCCCATTTGTCCAATTCCTATGGCGCACCACGATGGTGGCGCATCACGGTGTTGTCCAAAATTAAAAATAGATAGAGCATCGCGATAGCTCTGAGTCATGGAGAACTTCCAGGTCCCAGTAGTCATTTTCCAGTGAGCCACCGCGATAGTGGCGCATCGCGGTGGCATGTCAATTTGGAAAAAAATATTGATTTTCCAGTTCTGATTAAAAGTTTAAAAAGGGTATCTTGGTCAATTCCCAAGCCCTCAATCCATCCAAAAAAAACATAAGATTAAGCATATCCCAAGCACCTTATGCTTATTTTCATCAATTTTTCTCTCAACGAAAAACCCTAGAGATCCAAAGCTTCTACTCCAAGAAATTAAATTCTTCCATTATTTCTCCAAGAAAGCTCAAAATTGAGGATTCCCAAGACAAGATAATCAAGAATTCATCTTCAAGAACTCAATAGGAATCCAAAATTCAAGATTTCTTCATTTAATCATCTATCAAGGTATGTGGGGTTTATAAACAAGGATCTTTTTCCATCCTAGTGCCCAAAACTAAGTTTTTAATTACAAATTCATATGATTTTGAATAATTATACATGAGTTTTGAATTAGGTTTCATACCTAATATTGTTATTTGCAAGATTATGAGATATCAAGTGTTTATGAAGATGAATTTCATGTTTAATTTCATATTTTCGTGCCTATTGCAGTAATTTCCAGATTTTGAGATCAATTAGCATTGTTTTCATTATCAAGCATGATTATTATGATATTTTGACATGAACTTGATGCATGAATTATTAAGCCCAAGTTTATATGTTGATATTTCAAGAAAGATGATGCTTCAAGCATCTTATGATCAGATTATTCAGTAAAGCTTTGATCTTTCGATCCTCAGATAAGATTTGGAATCCACTTTACAAATTTATTACAGATTACAGAATTCAAAACAACTTTATTTACAATTTTAATCAAATAAAAGCATAATTGGTTTCAAAACAAGCCCTTATGCTAGTTTTAAAGTGGATTTCCAATAAAATGGGCATAGCTTAAAGATAGTAGTATTTAGCACCGAGCGGGAAGTATGGGATTAGTGTACCTTATCTTCTACAAAACTATGCAGCCAATGTAGGTATAGATTATCAAATTATTCCCACTTCTATGTGGATGACAATTACAGATGTGATCACTTAGCTTAGGTTATACTGCTTGGCAAGAGTATGACACCTCTCCCCATCGTGAGGTTTTCCCCTTAGGGGAACGACTCCATATTAGCTAATATGGTTTATGTTGGTTAGAAGAACCTTCTTTGCTAAATAGTTTTTACAAGAATTCCCTAACAGTAAAGACTTTCAAAATAGTTTTTAAAGTATTTTCCCTTCAGATTAAGTATTTTCCCCTAAAGACTACAGATAACAGAAAGAATAATAGAAAAGTTTTCAGAAAACTAAGTGTAAAGGCTCATAAATTTATTCAAATTATACTTTGGAGAAAGATAATAGTTACAGATATCAGTTGTCAGATTTCAGACATAGAAGTGAGTCCTTTCTACCCTTAGAAAGTATGATTTAAAGACAGAGTATTAGTACAGCTTTTAGAACTAAAAGTTATGACTCACTAGATTTACAAAGTAGGATTTGCTATTCATGATTTTAGATTTCAGTATTTCAGATATTCTAGCTTATGTGAGTCATTTACATTTATCATACATTGTTTTACAAATTATGATGATGAGATAATGTTTTACTTATACATTTCACCCATGTATACTCAGTACATCCTCAAAATATTGATCCACATATACCTCTATGTGCTACATTGTCTCATAATGTAGGTTCAATGCTCATTATCAGCAGCGTGAGTAGTTCGAGCATCTCTATCTACATCTGACAATTGGCGAGTCCTTATATTTTAGGGACTTATTCATTCAGATTTTGAAGCTCATTAGTTTATATTATTTAGTATTTTCTTTTTAGATAGTTAGAGATAGCTGAGGGTTTGTCCTAGTGACTCTCTAGTTATTAGTAGTAGAGGTTTACCAAACTTCTAGTTTTGATTCATATTATTTAGCATTGATGTTTTAGACATTATCTTCAGATATTATGTTTAGACAGTTTTTTCGCATATAGTATGAATCTTATGTCTATATTTCATTTATTATGAGATTAAGACTTAGTAACAGGCAAAGTTAAGGCTACTCATAGTCTTAAGTACCGTGTGACGTCTCAGGACCAGGTTTGAAGGCGTTACGGGTACTTTAGAAGCATTATAGGTTAGTTGAGATAAATTACAATAATTCTATAATAAAATATGAGAATATAAACTAAAGACATAAGTAAAGGGCCATAAGTGGAAACAATACTCCAAACTATGAAAATCTGGTAAATTTAAAGAATAAGTAACTTTAAAGTAGCTACAGTCTAACTACAACCTAACTAGGTCCGCATAAGTTTAAAAGGCACACATAAAAGATGAATGACCCAACCGAGCCCCCATAAGCTCGATGGATACAAACAAGGAAGAAATATAGACAATAATAACTCAAAGTGTGCCCACAAGTGATAGGATACCTTGAACTCCTTAGGAATTATAAATTTTGTTCTTGAACTAAAACTAAAGAATAGTATCCTTCATAGTAAAGTGCCGTATATAAATTATTAATGTTGGACTTGAACCAATACTATTAAATATGTTTGAAGTAATAATAACAAAAGTAATAGCTTCCTTTAAGTCCAAATAATTCTAAGTCTCCATGACAGATGGTCAAATCTATATGTGAAGTGAGTTTCAGTCATTAAGTCTATGTGCAAGGTTCTAAAGGGAAATTATTCTTCTAACCTGAGTGACAAACCTAATAAGATATCATTATATGACCTAAGTTTCCCTAAGGTTCAAGGTTCAATCAAAAGTGACCAATAAAGCTCTCTCATATCTATATGGAGATAATTTCAAATATTCCAGCTTATGTGAGTTATTTACATTTAGCCTGCATTATTTTACAAATTATGAGGATGGGATGATGTTTTACTTATGCATTTCACCCTATATACTCAGTACATCCTCAAAGTACTGATCTACATATAAATCTACGTGCTACATTGTCTCATAATGTAGGTTAAGTGCTCATTATTAGTATCGTGAGTAGTTCAAGCATCTCCATCTACATTCGACAATTGGTGAGTCCTCATAGTTCGAGGACTTATTCATTCAAATTTTGCAGCTCATTAGTTTATATGATTCAGTATTTTTTTAGACAATTCAAGTTAGCTGGGGATTTGTCCCAGTGACTCTCTAGTTATTAGTAGTAGAGGCTTGTCAGACTGCTAGTTTTGATTTAGATTATTCAGTATTGAGTTTTGAGACATTATCTTTAGATATTATATTTAGACAGTTTTTCTGCATATAGTATGACTCTTATGTCTATATTTCCTTTATTATGAGATTCAGACTTAGTAACAGGCAGACATGGATAGCTTAAGGCTACTAGTAGTCTTGAGTACCATATGACATCTCGGGACCAGGTTTTGGGGCATTACAAAATTGGTATCAGAGCCTAAGGTTTATAAGAGCCCTAGGGAGTCAAATAATCTGCGTTACATAGAGTGTTGATCATGGGCGTGAAGCGCGCCACATTTATGAGAAAGAGGCAATGGGATGTTTTTAGGAAATTATCTCTTTCCTTCATGATCTATTGTGCTTACAGTATCTCTATTGTTCTTACCTCCTCGTCGAGCTAACGCTCGTAGAAATTATAACTAGCCATGCCAGCCCACCGATCCTTTGAATGAGAACGTATCCCATGCTAAGTTTTAGGATACCTTCCAAGCGTTGGCCCAGGCAGTGACTGCCAACATTCAGGACAAGCATCAGGATGCAGTCCCACTTCAGTAGAATGGGGATTTAGCAGTAGGTAGAATCAGATATTTCATAAGAATGAATCCGCCAGAGTTCTTTGGGTCGAAGGCAGGTTAGGACCCACAGCTTTATTTAGATGAGGTGAAGAACATCACCCAGATTATGCATATTTCTTTGGAGAAGAGTGTAGAGTTGGCATCATATCGGTGGAAGGATGTAGCATATGATTGGTTGGTTATGTGAAAGAATGGTAGAGGTGAGAATGCAACACCTATAAGTTGAAAGGTATTCTGAGATACCTTTCTACATAGATTCTTTCTGCATAAATTGAGTGAAGCTAAGATAGAAGAGTTTTTGAACCTGAGGCACGGCTCGATGATAATGAAGGATAACTGCCTTAAGTTTAATTAGTTGTCTAAGTATTCCCTGATATGATGGTTGATCCTACGACAAGTATGAGTAAGTTTATTACTGGAGTATCTGGTTTGGTAGTCAAGGAGTGTAGGACTGACATGCTTATTGGAGACATGGATCTTGGTAGATTGATGATTCATGCTCAGTAGATTGATACAGAGAAGTTAAAGGTGATAGAGAGAGAAAATAAGAAGGCTAGATCAGGGAAGTTTGAGTATGGCTAGGCTAGGTCTCAAGGGGGAAACCGTTTGCAGTTTTAGAATCATTTTCCTATCCTAGCACCATCTTCATCTAGATCTCCCATTACTAGATCTACACATGAGTAGAGGGATAAGTCCTCTATTCCCATATCTCAAAATAGTGTGAGTGGAAGGCCCAGTTATCCTCCATGAGCTAAGTATGGTAAGAATTACCCTGGTGAGTGTTTAGCTGGAAACAAGGGTTGTTATAGTTCTAGTAAGTTGGGTCATGGAATTAGAGAGTGTCCATATACTAAGAAGGTAAAAAGAGATGTCCATCCCCTGACTCAGGAAACTAGTGCACCAGCTCCTCTAGGTCGCCCAGTTCCTCCTCAGGGCGCATCATCTAGTATTAGTGGCATTCAGCGCGAGAATGAGTTTTATGTTTTACCATTCCATCAGGAGCATGATGATTCATCAGATATTGTTAATTGTATGCTTTGAGTCTTTCACTTTGATGTTAATGTGTTGTTAGACCCTGGGCCGAATTTCTCTTATGTGACCCCACTAGTTGCATTGAATTTTGAAATAAGTCGTGAAAAGATCCTTGAGCCCTTCTTGGTTTCTACCCTAAAATATTATTCAAGTTTTACCAAAAAATATATAGAAAGTGTCATATAACTGTGCAATGCCCCAAAATTGGTACCTGGAATGCTACACGGTGCTCATGACCCCGAAGGTCCACAAGCTGACCCATGACTGATATCTTTACCTTTAAGTTGTATATAAAAGGTAAAATACAGAAATAATAGACTGAAACATTCCATAAGGTTAAAAATGGATAAAAAATAATATCTGAGAGTACGGATTATCAATCCCAAAATATGAACTGAAATAAACTGTCTGGACATACTATAGTCTGAAAAGCCTCTAACTGGTTGAATAAGGAGTTGATGGGACATGTCCCCAACTAACTCCATCTACTGAAAGCTAAAATAAAATAATAATATCATCCACGACTGATAAAGACTCACTGCTAAATCTAGTTGCTGAAATATGGAATGCTACTGGTGCTTTGGAACTCGTACTTCTGGACCAATGGTATAAAACACCATAGCGCAAATATATCACTACGATTGAATGTACTAGTATGCATGTGAGGTAGGTTGAATGCAAGGGATTATATGCATGAACTTTGCTAACCTACTGTATAACATGAACATGAGAATACATGCATAAGAATATGATTGTAACTGAATTTGTTATGATACTGACTACTAGTTTGATTACTCATAACATGAGTTACTGATAATTAATATTGAGCGACTGTATCTGATAGTATAGGTTCTAATGGACCTAGCTGAGTTTTATACTTTTCTGAATTGACTGTATCTGACAGTCCTAAATTCTGTAGAACTATTTGAGTTCTATTACTGAGACTGAGACTGAAACTGTAACTGTGGGAAGTAGTAATCTAACCGACATGGCCCAAATAAAGTAATATAGCTGACTTGGTCTGAATCTATAACCCCAATTAAAAGGTTATCAATACCGCGCCACTAGTAAGGACAAACTGTGAGTAACCCTCAACTGGCAGGTACTTTAATAAGAATGGTGGGAACCCTCAATTGGCAGGTAAGCCACCTTATCGACCCTCAATTGGCAGGTTAGATGTCTCAACCTACGCTGGCTACGTAGTTTGGGAACACAAGGATTGCTTCTAAGAATCACACCCTCTACTAGCAGGTGAGTTCCCATCCTTGGGTTCACTCGGTGCTAAATCCTACTCCCATCTGAATAGACACTAAAACTGATTAACTGAATTGAACTGGACTGATTTAACTAAGTTTCGTTGACTGATAGATAACTACTAAGATTACCGAATTACTGAGCTTTCCTGAGTCACATGAATGACGGAGTTCTATTGATCATGGCTTAACTGAGAGTATCGTGAAAACATGACACTGGCTCTAGGCACACAGCTATCTAGGTACAAGTACTCCCAGGACTCGATAGAAGGAAATTGATAAGGCATGATGTTGTTGAATACATAAACAACATCAACAATCCACAATATAATAAGTTTGGGATTTCATGAAGCACATGGTTATCATAAACTTATACATGGTAGGAATGCATATAATAGTATCATAATTTCATACTCTAAAATCATGAGCATTCCAACAAACATCTACATTGCACATCAATAGCATGGGAATCATGTGAACATAAGGGTAAGACATGCATTTATCATATTGGTTACAATTGAGCTATAATACATAATTTCTATCTTCTTAGGCATTTTATCAAACACCTTACATGCACAAATTAGGGCATAGGTGTAATCATCAAATTACACATTATGAAAAATTCCATCATGGATTTAAACTTGCATACTAACGTGGTTTCATGAAAAACACAGAGAGATTCCACCTTTAAATCATATAATCAAAGTCTCATGAATATAATCAACCCATAACAAAATATTCATAACACATGATTTAAAACATGATTCTTGAACTTCATGGATGAAAGGAATCCATAAATCAACACTATGCATACCTTGGATGGAAGATTCTTGAAAACTAATGGTGAAATTCTTGAAATTGAATCCCCAAATTGAAAACCCTAACTTGTTCTTGAGTGTAATAGAGAGGAACCACTATAATTTGGGTGAAATAAGGCTGAATTATATGTTTGTGACTTATATAGGGATGGGAAATTGACCTTTTTTCCCTTAAGGATACGATCATCTAATAACAAAAAAACTGGGTGCCGACGCTATAAGAGGCGTGGTGCGTTGATGGCTTCGATGTGATACTCGACACATTGTTCCATGATCATGTTGAGACTCAGGAGTTTTGGCTTTGGCAGCCTGCACAAATGTTTACCACTGCAATTGGCAATGCAGCGCGCCAAGATTGTGTTGCTCCAATATTTTGGGACTCTGAACATGATCTAAACGTGTTCTCAAAATTTTGAAACTTGTCTAGGAACACCTTTTGACCTTACTAATCATGAATTAATGAAAATAAGGGCCATTAAAGGACATTAAGATGGCGAGATGATATTGCCAACTTTCGAAGGCCAAAATAGGCTAAGTCTGGGAACTTGGTTAGAATTTGCTATATCTGGGACCCCCTTGACGAGCTTAAAGGACTGAATTAAGCTTAGAAGTTTTACAGGGTCTTACAATATCTCCCTCTTGAGAACATTCATCCTCGAATGAGACTGACTGAGATGGGAGAAGTGACAAACTGACAAAAATACTGAACATGAACAACTAAAACATGATTCCATGGCTGACATGACTGATAAATGAATACACCATACTGAGCTTGCATATCTGATGCATGTGTAACTGATTCATGAATGCATGAATGAATATACAATGGTAATAGATACCGAGTTTATAATGGAATTCTGAACATGAACTGGATACCAAGTTATAACTGAGATCTGAATATGAAATTTAAAAGATTAAGAAGAACTGTTACCTTGATCTAGATCTGAGTAAGTGGAGAAGAGGTTAGGGTACTTGGTTTGCATATCTGCTTCTGCTTCCCAAGTAGCCCCCTCAACGGACTGATTCCGCCAAAGAAATTTGACTAGAGGGACTTCTTTGTTCCTCAGTCAACGAGTCTGATAGTCAAGAATTTTGACTGGAATCTCTTCATAAGAGAGGTTGTTCTGAACATCTATGCTCTGAAAAGGGACTACAATTGATGTGTCACCTATGCACTTCTTGAGAAAAGATACATGGAAGACTGGATGTATTGAGGCTATATTTGGAGGCAACTCGAGCTCATAAGCTACCTTGTTGAAACGACTGAGAAATTTGAAGGGACCAATCTATTGGGGACTGAGATTTCCCTTCTTACTAAATCTCTTCACTCCCTTCATGGGAGAGATATTTAGATAAACATAATCACTAATCTTGAAATCAATATCCTTCCTGCACATATCTGCATAAGACTTTTGTCGGCTCTGAGAATCCCGAAGTCTTTCTCTAATCAACAGGACTTTTTCTAAGGCATCGAATACTAAGTCAGGCCCTAGGACTGCGGCCTCACTAAGTTCGAATCAACCGATAGGATATCTACATATTCTACCATAGAGAGCTTCAAACGGAGCCATCTTAATAATGGAATGATAGATGTTATTGTATGTAAACTCAATCAAAGGTAAGCGGTCATCCCAACTACCCTTGAAATCAATTGCACATGCCCTTAGCATATTTTCCAAAGTTTGAATGGTCCTATTTGCTTAACCATCTTTCTGAGGATGGAAGGTTGTACTGAGATGAACTTGCATACCAAGACCCTTTTGGAATGCTTTCCAGAAATGAGAGATGAATTAGGTACCTCTGTCTGAGATAATAGATAATAGAACACCGTGTAATCTGACCAACTCCCTGATGTAGAATTTGGCTTAATCCTCAGTTGAATAAGAGGTATGGACTGGAAGGAAAATGAGTTGATTTCGTTATCCTATCTATAATGACCCAAACTGAATCATGTT
This sequence comes from Capsicum pubescens, assembly GCA_030864215.1. Classification (NCBI taxonomy): domain Eukaryota; kingdom Viridiplantae; phylum Streptophyta; class Magnoliopsida; order Solanales; family Solanaceae; genus Capsicum; species Capsicum pubescens. Next base: position 139,406,215 of record CM061545.1, read on the forward strand.
GATGACGAGTATGAGGAAAACCCATCACAAAGTCTATGTTTACTTCTTCCCATTTCTAATTGAGAATATTAAACTCCTGTATGGACCCACTAGGCTTCTGATGCTCAATATTAACTTGCTGACATATTGAGAACTTGGCCACAAACTCTGCAACATCTCTCCTTATACCAATCCACCAATAGATCTCCCACAAGTTGCAGTACATCTTTGTGGTCCCTGGATGAATAAAGTAGCGTGCACTATGTGCTTCTGTAAGAATTCACTGCCTTAAGTCATCTACACCTAGAACACACAGCTGGCCGTGACAACTCAAAACATTATCTCCCTCTTGGGAGAAAACATCAATCTTCTAATCCTTGACTTACTCTTTTAACTTGACTAGCTAGGATCTCTATCTTGCTTTTGCTTCACCTTATAAACTAGAGATGATTCCGAACTACTCTTAACCCATGTATCACCCTATTCTATATCGACTAAGAGAACACCTTGTCTGGAAAGCTGATGGACTTCCTGAGCTAGCTTCTTCTTACTGTCTTCAACATAAGCAACACTACCCATAGATAGTCTAATGAGAGTGTCGGCCACTATGTTGACCTTGCTCAAATGATAAAGTACACTCATGTCATAATCTTTCAAGTGCTATAACCACCTTCTCTGATGAAGGTTAAGATCTTTCTGAGAGAAAACATACTGAAGGCTCTTGTGATCTATGAATACATCAACATGAACTCTGTACAAGTAATGCCTTCAAATCATTAAGGTAAAAACTACGGATGCTAACTCAAGATCATAAGTCGGATAATTTTTTTCATGGGGTTTAAGCTGTAAAGAGGTGTAGGCTATTACCTTACCATGCTACATGAGAACATAACCCAAACCTACTCTGGATGCATCACAGTATACTATGAACTCATATAAACCATTTGGAAGAGCCAAAACTAGAGCTGAGATGAGTCGAGTCTTCAACTCCTGAAAACTATTCTTCCAAGGATCTGACCACTGAAACTTAACTTTCTTCTGAGTTAATCTGTATATAGGGGATACAATCGAAGCGAATTCCTCAACAAACCATCTATAATAGTTAGCCTAACCTAAGAAACTCCTAATATCTGATGGAGAGACAGGTCTAGGATAGTTTCTTACTACTTTGGTCTTTGGAGGATCAACCCTAATGCCATCACCGGAAACAAAATGAACAAGGAATGCTACTAACCTTCGCCAAAATTTACACTTACTAAATTTTGCGAACAACTGATGATCTCTGAGAGTCTGAAGCATGATTCTGAGACGGTCTGCATGATCATGCTCACTACAAGAATAGACAAAAATATTATCTATGAAGACTATGATGAACATGTCCAAGTACCACTTGAACACACGGTTCATCAAGTCCGTGAAAGATGATGGGGCATTGGTAAGACCAAAGGACATGACTAGGAATTCGAAGTGACCATACCGAGTACGGAAAGTTTTTTTTGGAATGTCACATTCTCTGACTCTGAGCTGATTATAGCTTGATCTGAGGTCTATCTTAGAGAAATAGCTGGCATCGTGAATTGGTCAAACAAATGAATGACCTGAGAAGTGGATACTTGTTCTTGACCGTGACTTTATTGAGCTTACGGTAATCAATGCACATTTTGAGAGATACATCTTTCTTTTGCCTGAATAAGACCGATACGCCCTACGAGGACACACTAGGTCTGATGTATCCCTTATCTAGGAGATCCTTCAACTGATCTTTCAATTCTTTGAGTTTTGCTGGAGCCATTTTGTATAGTAGAATAGATATAGGCTGAGTATCTAGAAGAAGATCATTGTCGAAGTCTATTTCCCTTTCGGGAGGAATTCCTAGAAGATCTTTAGGAAAGACATCTGAATATTCATTCATAACTGGGACTAAATCAAGGCTAGGAGTTTCGTAACTAGAGTCCTTAATATTAAAAAGGTGATATACACATCCCTTAGATATCATTTTCCATGCCCGAAGGTAAGAAAGAAGCTGACCTCTGAAAGCTGAAGTATTACCCCTCCAATCTAGGACGGGTTTATTCAGAAACTGAAACTGGACAATTTTTTTTGGCAGTCGACTATTGCATAATAGGAATGAAGCCAATCCATGTCGAGAATGACATCAAAATTAGTCATCTCTAATTTGACTAAATCTGCTGAGGTGACTTTCTAGAATATCATAACCAGACAGTTCTTGTATACTCATCGGGCTATGATAGTTTTACCCACTGGGGTAGAGACTAAGAAGGGTTCTACTAGAATCTCGGGACTGACTCCAAAATTAACTACTATATAAGGAGTAACAAAAGACAAGGAAGCTCCTGGATCTAATAAAGCGTAAACATAAAAGTGAAAGATCTATAACGTACCAATAACCACATCAAGAGAATTTTAATGATCTTGTCAGGACTAGAGAGCATAAATTCTATTTGGTCGATGCCCACTAGTAACACTGAAAGTGGCACCCTTCTGATTAGGGTGACCAGACTGAGCTGAGGAATGGTTCTGCTGACTCTAGGAATCTATCTGAGGACAGTCTCTGATTATGTGTCCTATCTTTCCATATCCAAAAAAAATATTGCTTCCAGCTGTGCAAATACCCTGATGGTGTTTGCCACAAGTCTGACAAAGAGGATTAGTTCGGGCATTGCTAATGCTGCCCTGAGACTTAGAGCCTAGCTCCATATCTCTATTACCATCCTTGAACTTAGAATATGGAGCACTAGATGAAGAAGGATATGGAACTAATAACTTAGGATGATACTGAGAACTGTTTCCTCCCTCTGACTTAGGCTGAGCAAAGTTGAAACTACCTGTCCTTACTCTCTTATTCTGCTTCTCCCTGGTCTTAATATTTTTCTCTTCTATCTACTCATCATGAGTCATAATCTTGGCTATGTTTATTTCACTATTCAACATCGCGGACCTGTACACATTGACCACACTATCGTTCACCTCAAAAATAAACTTACTCATCTTGGCCCTGCTATCTGTCACTATATGGGGAGCATATCTAGCTAGTTGAGTAAACTTAAGAAAATACTCTTTCACCATCATGTTTCCCTGCCTGAGGTTGATAAATTTTAACACCTTATGTTCTCTCAGCTCTTAGGGAAAGAATCTATCTAAGAATGGAGTAACAAACTTCTCTCATTCTATGGATCCTGCATCAACTAACCTCTCTAACTTCCACTGCTTGAACTAAGTGTGAGCAACATCCTATAACTAATATGCAGCTAGCTCAGCACTCTCACTAGAAGTAACCCCTATGATATCTATAACCTTTAGAACCTGGTCAAGGAATTGTTGAGGGTCCTCATCTAACTTAGACTCGAAAAAGGATAGAGGATTCATTCGGGTGAAGTCCCGAATCCTGACTACAGCCGAATTGGCCACTAGGTTAGTTGGAGCGACAGATGGTCATTTATTCTGACAAGCAACTGACTGAGAAACAGTAGTGAATGCAACTCTGAACTCTGCATAAGAGACATGTTCGCCCAAAGGATCTTCGAGATGAGAGGCTTACAAATTTCTAGTTCTCTACTTGGGAGGCAATTTCTGTAAATGGAAGAAAAAGGGATTAAACTGAGATATTAACTTGAGATTATGCTCACTAACACAACATGAATACTGAAAAATGGGAAACTGTTCCTAATATATCTTATACCCTCCTGCCCATAAATCTAGTGCGCAATACACCCATGTACAAATCTCTTCTAGATGTGGTGTCAGACTTCCTAGGACACTGTTGAAACTTAGACTCTGATACCAAGTTTTTAATGACCCAAATTTAGTACCCGGAATGCTACATGGTGCTCATGACCCTGAAGGACCACAAGCTAACCCATAACTGATATATGTACCTATATGTTGTATAACATCATGTAAAATACGTAAATAATAGACTTAAACATGCCATAAGGTTCAAAATGGATAAAACATAATATCTGAGATTATGGTATATCAATACCAAAACATGAACTAAAATAAATTGTCTGGACATACTGTAGTCTGAAAAGCCTCTAACTGACAGAATAAGGAGTTGATGGGACATGTCCCTAAGTAACTCCATCTACTGAAAGATAATCTAAAATAATGAAATAAATAATAATATCATCCTCGAATGATGAAGACTAACTACTAAATCTGGCTGCTGAAATCTGGAATGCTACTGATGCTCTGGAACTCGTGCTTCTTGACCTATGGTAGAAAACACCATAGTGCAAATATGTTAGTACGATTGAATGTACTGGTATACATGTGAGGTAGGCTAAATACAAGGGCTTATATGCATGAACTATGATAACCGACTGTATAACATGAACGTGAGAATACATGCATAAGAATTTGACTGTAACTGAATTCGTGATGATACTGACTACTGATTCTGGTTACTAATAACATTAGTTACTGATAACTGATACTGAATGATTGTATCTAATAGTTTAGGTTCTGATAGGACTAGCTGAGTTTCGTACTATTCTGAGTTGACTGTATCTGACAGTCCTGAATTCTGTAGAACTATATGAGTTCTATTACTGAGACTGAGATAGAAACTATAACTGTGGGAAGTAGTCATCTAACTAACATGCCCCAAATAAAGAAATATAGCTGAGTTAGGGTCCAATCTGTAACCCTAATTAGAAGGGTATCAGTACCACGCCACCGATAAGGACAAGCTGTGAGTGACCCTCAACTGGGAGGTACTCAAATGAGAATGATGGTAACCCTCAACTGGAAAGTAATCCACCTTATCAACCCTCAGTTGGAAAGTTAGATGTTTCAACCTATGCTAGCTACATAGTTTTGGAATGCGAGGATTGCTTTAAGAATCACACCCTCTACTGCCAGGTGAGTTCCCATCCTTAGGTTTACTTGGTGCTAAATCCTACTCCCATCTAAATAGACACTGCACATGATTAACTAAATTGACCTAAACTGAGTTAACTAAGTTCCATTGAATAACAAAATACTACTGAGATTACCGAATTACTGAGCTTTCCTGAGTCACATAATTGATTGAGTTCTATTGATCATGACTTGAATGAGAGTATCGTGAAAACATGACACTGGCTCTAGACACACAACTAAGTTGTCGAATACAAATACCCCTATGACCCGATAGAATGAAACTCACAAGGCATGGCATTCTTGAATACATAACCAACATCAATATCACGTTGGTCCACAATTTTGGGACTCCAAACATGATCTAAATATGTTCCAAAAAATTTGAAACTTTTTCAGGAACACCTATTGACCTTCCTGATCATGACTTAATGAAAATATGGGCCATTAAAGGACATTAAGATGGCTAGATTAGATTGACAACTTTCAAAGGCCAAAATAGGGTAAGTCTGGGAACTTGGTTAGAATTTTTTAAGTTTGGGACCACCTTGACAAGATTAAAGGACTGAATTAAGCTTAGAAGTTTTATGGGGTCTTACACACTGTCCTTCATAAAATCAAGTTAGCAGATTTAATACTGTTAGAAATGGTTGACTTTGATCTTATTCTTGGTATGGATTATCTCAATTCCTTTTATACATCCATAGATTGTCGCACCTGGGTGGTGAAGTTTCAGTTTCCAAATGAGCCAGTCTTTGAGTTGGAAGGTAATTCAGTATCTCCCAAGAGTCACTCCATATCCTATCTTAAAGCCAAAAAGTTGATTTCCAAAGGGTGTATCTATCATCTAGGTTGAGTCAAAGACACTAAGTCTGAGACTCTAAGAGTTTAGTCAGTCAGTGTAGTCAATGAGTTTCCTGATGTCTTACCCAAATATTTTCCAGGGGTACCCCCTGATAGGGAAATAGAATTCAGGATGACTTCTCCCAAATACTCAGCCTATTTCAATTCATCTTTATCGTATGGCTCTTGTTGAGCTTATAAATTCAAAAGAGAAACTTAAAGATCTCTTAAATATGAGTTTTATAAGGCCTAGTATTTCTCTATGGGTCACTCCCATCCTATTCGTACGAAAGAAAGATGGTTCTTTGCATATGTGCATTGACTATCATCAGTAAAATAAAGTTACAGTTAAAAATAAATATCGTCTTCCTCAAATTGATGACTTATTTGATCATCTCCAAGGTTCAAGTTACTTCTCCAAGATAGACCTTAGATCCGTCTATCATTAGCTTAAAGTAAGGGAATGTGATATTCCAAAGATAGTTTTCAGATCCCATTATGGTCATTTTAAGTTTCTAGTCATGTCCTTCGGACTAAAAAATGCCCCAGTAGCATTCATGGACTTGATGAACTAAGTGTTCAAACAGTATCTAGACATGTTTATCATAGTCCTTTTAGATGATATTCTTGTATACTCTCGTAGTAAGGATAATTATGCAGACCATCTTAGCATTGTGTTGCAAACTCTTAGAGATCACCAGTTTTTTACCAAATTCGGCTAATATGAATTTTGGCTAAGGTCAGTAGCTTTTCTTGGTCATATTATTTCAAGTGAGGGTATTAGAGTTGATCCCCAAAAGACAGAATCTATAAGAAATTGGCCTAGACATATCTCTCCATCAGACATTATGAGTTTCTTGGGTTTTGCTGGCTATTACAAATGTTTTATTGAGGGTTTCTCATCTATTACATCTCCCATGTCTAGATTGACCCAAAATAAAGTTAATTTTTAGTGGTTAGATTTTGTGAGAAGAGTTTTCAGGAGTTGAAGACTCGACTCACTTCAGCCCCAGTCTTAGTATTACCCGATTGTACAGATGCTTTTATTATGTATTGTGATGCCTCTAGAGTTGGTTTGGGTTATTTGTTGATGCAAGGAGGTAAGGTTATAGACTATGCCTCTAGACAACTTAAGCCTTATAAAAATAATTACCCAACCCATGATCTTGAAGTAGCTATTGTTGTGTTTGCATTGAAACTCTAGAGGCATTATCTTTATGGGGTGCATGTTGATATGTTTATGGATTACAAAAGTTTACAGCATATGTTTACTCTGTGAGAGTTATATATTTGGCAAAGAAGGTGATTAGAATTGTTAAAAGATTATGACATTAGTGTGCTATATCATCCGGGCAAGGTCAATGTAGCGGCAGATGACCTTAGTAGATTGTCCATGGACAGTGTTCCTCATGTAGAGAATGATAAGAAGGAGCCAGTTCGAGATGTTCATCGGTTAGATAGACTGGGTTTTAGATTAGTTGATTCATCTAAAGGAAATGTTTGGGTTCAGAGTAGCTCTGAATCTTCTCTAGTTTCAAAAGTGAAAGAGAAGCAAGATAAGGATTCTAGTTTGGTCAAACTAAAGGAGTCAGTTAAATATCAAAAAGTAGAGGTTTTCTCCTAAGGGTGAGATGGTGTGTTGAGGTACCAGAGTAGATTATGTGTGTCATGTGTTGATGATTGCAGTCAGTGGATTATGGTAGAAGTGCATGGTGTATGTTATTCCATTCATCCAGGTGCTACCAAGATGTACCGTGACTTGTGGGAAATCTATTGGTGAAGTGGCATAAAGAAAGATATAGCAGAGTTTTTGGCAAAGTGTGAAACTTTTCAATAGGTTAAGGTAAAGCACCAAAGATGTAGTGGTATGTTGCAAGAGTTTGGTATCCCTACTTTGAAGTGGGAAGAGGTAAATATGTATTATATGACTGGTTTACCATATTCGCATCAGTAACATGATTCGATTAGGGATTTTGTAGACAGATTGACTAAGTTAGGACATTTCTTACCAGTTCACACATCCTACACAGCTGAAGATTATGCTAAGTTGTATATTAGAGAGTTAGTCAAATTGCATAGAGTTTCTTTGTCCATCATCTCGGATAGGGGTACTCAGTTTAACTCTCAGATTTGTAAAGCCTTTCAGAAGGGTCTTGGTACCCAAGTTTATCATAGCTCAACTTTTTATCTGTAAATAAATGGTCAGGTAGAGAGGACCATTCAGACTCTAGAGGACATGTTAAGGGAATGTGTTCTTGATTTCAAAGGTAGTTGGGATGACCATTTACCATTGATTAAGTTTGCATCTAATAATAGTTATTATGCTAGTATTCAAATGGCCCCGTTTAAGGCTCTTTATGGGAAAATATGTAGATCACCATTTGGTTGGTTTGAAGTGGGTGAAGCCACTTTGATTGGGCCAAACATGGTATTGGAAGCGATGGAGAAAGTTCAGTTGATTTGAGAGAGATTGAAAGCAACCCAGAGTTGTCAGAAATCTTATGCAGTCATAAGAAGAAAAGATCTTGAGTTTGAGGTTGATGATCTTGTGTATTTAAAAGTTTCACCCATTAAAGGGGTGAAGAGATTTGGCGAAAAGGAAAAGCTTAGTCCCTAATATGTAGGCCCCTTATGGATTTTGAGGTATTTTGGAAAGGTGGCATGTGAGCTTGAGCTACCCGCATATTTATCCTCAGTTCATCTATTGTTCTATATGTTCTTGTTGAAGAAGTTCATGGATGATTAAGTAGTTATAGTTCCTCTAGAAAGTACAGATATTAAGAATAGCCTTTCATATGAAGAAGTTCCAGTAGATATTCTTGATCATTAGATCCGTAGACTAACGAACAATCAATTCCTTTCGTCAAAGTTCTATGGCAAAATCAGTCCGTTGAGGGTGCTACTTAGGAAGCAGAAACAGACATGCGTACCAAGTATCCTCATCTCTTCTCTACGAACTCAGATTCAGTCGAAGGTAATAGTCTTCCTTCATTCATCTCTTTTACAGTCTCAGATTCATGTATATAAGTGTCTTCATGTAAATCCATGCACTCACAGATCAGTTTAGTAGTTCATTATGCTGAGGTTCAGTCATACAGTTTGTATTAGTTGTGCATGATAGCTTATAGCCTCAAATTAATCAGTACTTTTATCTTAATTTTCCACATTCGAGGATGAATGTTCCCAAGGGGGAGATATTGTAAAACCCAGTACTTTTCCTAGCTTAACTTCGCTCCTACAATATTCGAGGTTAGCTTCAAAAATGAATAACTTTTATTCTATATGGAGTTTTCCAGATTTAGACCCTCTATGGTGTGGGAAATTAAATAAGATTTCCATCGATACCAAATTCGCCTAAATCAGATACTCGGTTAAGAAGATAGGTCAATTTTAGTAAGGTAGTATGCCATTTGAGCAACCACCACACGCAGTGAAGGGAAAATTGCCAATTGTCAAATTCTAGTGGTCCTCTACGATAGCCCCACATCGCAGAGAAGCCTTATTTCCCATTTGTCCTTTTCCAGTGGCTCTCCGTGATGGTGGCGTGTCATGGTGTTGGACAAAATGATAAATTAATAGTGAATTGCGATAGCTCCACGTCGCAGAGAACTTCCAGATCCCAGTTGTCATTATCCAGTGAGCCACAACGATAGTGGCGCATTGCAGTGGCATGTCAATTCAGAAAAAAAATGTTGTTTTTCCTGTTCCGATTAAAACTTTTAAAAGGCTTCCTTGGTCAATTCCCAATCCCTCAATCCGTCCAAAAACATGAGATTAAGCATATCCCAAGCACTTTATGCTTATTTTCATCAATTTTTCTCTCAAAGCAAAACCTTAAAGCTCCAAAGCTTCTTCTCCAAGAATTTGAATTCCTCCATTGTTTCTCCAAGAAAGCTCAAAATTGAGGATTGCCAAGACAAGATAATCAAGAATTCATCTTCAAGAACTCAATAGGAATCCAAAATTCAAGATTTCTTCATCTAATCATCTATCAAGGTATGTGGGGTTTATGAAAAATGATCTCCTTCCATCCTTGTTCTCAAAACTAAGTTTTTAATAAAAAATTCATATGATTTTGAATGATTATACATGAGTTTTGTATTAGGGTTCATACCCAATATTGTTAGTTGAAAGATTATGAGATTTCAAGTGTTTATGAAGATGAATTTCATGTTTAATTTCATTTCTTCATGCCTATTGTAGTAATTTCCAGATTTTGAGATGAATTAGCATTGTTTTCATTATCAAACATGATTATTATAATGCTTTGACATGAACTTGATGCATGAGCTATCAAGCCCAAGTTTATATGTTGATATTTCATGAAAGATAATGCTTCAAGCATCTTATGATCAGATTATTTTCAGATTATTCAGTAAAGCTTTAATCCTTTGAACCTCAGATAAGATTTGGAATCCACTATAAAAATTTATCACAGATTACATAATTCAAAATAGCTTTATTTATAATTTTAATCAAATAAAAGCATAATTGGTTTCATAATAAGCCTTTATGCTAGTTTTAAAGTGGATTTCCAATAGAATGAGCGCAGCTTAAAGGGAGTAGTATTTAGCACCGAGTGGGAAGTGTGGGACTATCATGACCTATCTTCTACAAAACTACGTAGCCAATGTAGGTACAGATTATTCCCACTTTTACATGGATAACAAGTACAGATGTGATCACTTAGCTTAGGTTATACTCCTTGGAAAGAGTATGACACCTCTCCCCATCACGAGGTTTTCACCTTAGGGGAACAAGACGTTTGACTCCATATTAGCTAACATGGTTTATGCCGGTTAGAAAAACCTTTCTTGCAGAACTATTTTTGAAAGAATTCCCGAATAGTAAACACTTTCAGATTAGTTTTTAAAGTATTTTCCCTTCAGACAAAGTATTTTTCCCTATAGTCTACAGATAACATAAAAGAATAACAAAATTATTTTTAGAAAACTAAGTGTAAAGGCTCATAACTTTATTAAGATTATGCTTTGCAGAATGATAATAGTTACAGATTTTAGCTTTTGAATTTCAGACATAGAAGTGAGTCCTTTTTGCACTTAGATAGTATGATTTAAAGACAGGGTATTAGTACAGCTTTTAGAACTAAATGTTATGACTCACTAGATTTACAAAGTATGATTTGCTATTCATGATTTTAGATTTCAATATTTCAGATATTCCAGCTTATGTGAGTCATTTACATTTAGCATGCATTTTTTAAAAATTTTGAAGATGAGATGATGTTTTACTTATGCATTTCACCCCCATATAGTCAGTACATCCTCAAAGTACTAATTCACGTATACGTTTATGCGCTACATTATCTCATAATGTAGGTTCAGGTCCTCAGTATTAGAAGCGTGAGTAGTTCAAGCATCTTCATCTACATCTGACAGTTGGTCAGTCCTCATAGTTTAGGAACTTATTCATTTAGATTTTGTAACTCATTATTTTATATGATTCAGTATTTTTTTAGACAGTTCGAGTTAGCAGGGGGTTTGTCCCAGTGACTCTCTAGTTATTAGTAGTAGAGGCTTATCAGACTACTAGTTTCGATTCAGATTATTAAGTATTGAGGTTTCAGGAATTATCTCCAGATATTGTATTCGAATAGTTTTTATGTATATAATATGACTCTTATGTCTATATTTCCTTCATTATGAGATTCAGACTTAGTAACAGGCAGACAGGGTTAGCTTAAGGCTACTCATAATCTTGAGTACCGTGTGACGTCTTGGGACCAGGTTTCAGAGTGTTACAGGTACTCAGTAAGCATCATAAATTGGCTGAGCTAAATTGCAATAATGCTACAATAAAATATGAGAATATAAACTAAAGACATAAGTAAAGGGCCATAAGTGTAAACAATACTCAAAACTAGGAAAATAAGGTGCATTTAAAGAATAAGTAACTTTAAAGTAGCTTCAGTTTAACTACTACCTAACTGGGCCCCCATAAGCCTAAAAGGCACACATAAAATATGAATAACCCAACCGAGCCCCCATAAGCTCGATGGATACAAACAAGGAAGAAATATAGACAATAATAAACTCAAAGTGTGCCCATAAGTGATAGGATACCTTGAACTCCCTATGAATAATAAATTTTGGACTTGAACTAAAACTAGAGAATAGTATCCATCATAGTAAAGTGTTGCAAATAGATTATTAATGCCGGACTTGAACCAATACTATTAAATGTGTTTGAAGTAATAATATCCAAAGTAATATCTTTCTTTAAGTCCAAATAATTCTAAGTCTCCATGATAGATGGTCAAATCTATATGTGAAGTAGGTTTCAGTCTTTAAGTCTATATACAAGGTTCTAAAGGTCAATTATTCTTCTAACCTGAGTGTCAAACCTAATCGAAATTCATTAGATGACCTAAGTTGCCATAATTTTCAAGGTTTACTGTAAAGTGACCAATAAAGATCTCTCACATCTATATGGAGCTAATTTTAGATATTCCATCTTATGTGAGTCATTAACATTTAGCATACATTGTTTTTAAAATTATTATGATGAGATGATGTTTTACTTATGTATTTCACCACCATATACGTAGTACATTCTCAAAGTACTAATCCACATATACGTCTATGTGATACATTGTCTCATAATATATGTTCAGGTGCTCAGTATTAGCTACGTGAGTAGTTCGATCCTCTCCATCTACATACGATAGTTGGTGAGTCCTCATAGTTCAGGGACTTAGTCATTCAGATTTTACAGCTCATTTGTTTATATGATTCAGTATTTTCTTTTTAGACAGTTCGATTTAGCTGAGGGTTTATCCCAGTGACTCTCTAGTTATTAGTAATAGAGGATTGTCAGACTACTAGTTTTGATTTAGATTATTCAGTATTTAGCTTTCAGACATTATATTCTGATATTATATTCAAATATTTTTTCGCATATAGTATGGCTCTTATATATATATTTTCTTTATTATGAGATTCAGACTTAGTAACAGGCAGACAGGGTTAGCTTAAGGCTACTCGTAGTTTTGAGTACCTTGTGACGTCTCAGGACCAGGTTTTGGGGCATTATAAACTTGGTATTAGATCCTAAGGTTTATAAGAGTCTTAAGGAGTCAAACAAGTAGCGTTACATAGAATCTTGATCAAGGGTGTGAAGCGCACCATATTATGAGCAAGAGGCTACGGGACCATATTTCCTTTATAATAAGATTAAGACTTAGTAACAGGAAAATAGGGTTAGCTTAAGTCTACACGTAGTCTTTAGTACCGTGTGATGTCTCGGGACTAGGTTTCAGGGTGTTACAGGTACTCTGTAAGCATCATAGGTTTGTTGAGCTAAATTACAATAATTCTATAATAAAATATGAGAATATAAACTAAAGACATAAGTAAAGGGACATAAGTGGAAACAATATTCCAAACTAGGAAAATATGGTAAATATAAAGAATAAGTAACTTTAAAGTAGCTACAGTCTAACTACAACCTAACTTGGCCCCCATAAGCCTAAAAGGCACACATAAAAGATGAATAACCCAACCGAGCCCCCATAAGATCGATATATACAAACAAGGAAGAAATATAGACAATAATAAACTCAAAGTGTGCCCACAAGTGATAGCATACCTTGAACTCCTTATGAATTATAAATTTTGGACTTGAACTAAAACGAGAGAATAGTATCCATCATAGTAAAGTGTTGCATACAGATTATTAATGCCGGAATTGAACCAATACTATTAAATATGTTTGAAGTAATAATAACCAAAGTAATAGCTTCCTTTAAGTTCAAATAATTCTAAGTCTCCTTGACAGATGGTCAAATCTATATGTTAAGTGGATTTCAGTCATTAAGTCTATGTGCAAGGTTCTAAAGGGTAATTATTCTTCTAACCTGAGTGAAAAAACTAATAAGAATTCATTAGATGACCTAAGTTGCCCTAGGGTTCAAGGTTTAGTCTAAAGTGACCAATAAAGCCCTCTCATAGCTATATGGAGCTAATTTCAGATATTCCAGCTTATGTGAGTTATTTACATTTAGCATGCATTGTTTTACAAATTATGAAGATGAGATGATGTTTTACTTATGCATTTCACCCCATATACTCATTACATCATCAAAGTACTAATCCATATATAAGTCTACGTGCTACATTATCTCATAATGTAGGTTCAGTGCTCATTATTAGCAGCGTGAGTAGTTCAAGCATCTCCATCTACATCCGACAATTGGTGAATCCTCATAGTTTGGGGACTTGTTCATTCAGATTTTGCAGCTCATTAGTTTATATGATTTAGTATTTTCTTTTTAGACAGTTTAAGTTAGCCAGGGGTTTGTCCCAGTGACTCTCTAGTTATTAGTAATAAAGGCTTGTCAGACTGCTAGTTTTGATTCAGATTATTTAGTATTGAGGATTGAGACATTATCTTCAGATATTATATTTAGATAATTTTTCCACATATAGTATGACTCTTATGTCTATATTTACTTTATTATGAGATTCAAACTTAGTAACAGGTAGACATGGTTAGCTTACATCTACTTGTAGTCTTGAGTACCGTGTGATATCTCGGGACCAGGTTTTGGGGCATTACAAAATTTGTATCTGAGCCTAAGGTTTATAAGAGCCCGAGGGAGTCAAATTATCCGCATTACATAGAGTGTTGATCATGGGTGTGAGGCACGCCACATTTATGAGAAAGAGGCTATGGGACATTTTTAGGAAATTATCGTTTTTCTTCATAATCTATTGTGCTTACAGTATCTTTATCGTGCTTACCTCCTCGTCGAGCTAACGCCCATAGAAATTGTAAACAGCCACCCCATCCCATCGATCCTTTGAATGAGAATGTATCCCATGCTAAGTTTTAGGATGCCTTCCAAGCATTGGCCCAGGCAGTGACTGCCAACATTCAGGACAACCATCAGGCTGCAGTCCCACTTCAGTAGAATGGGGATTTAGCAGCAGCCAGAATTAGAGATTTCATAAGAATGACTCCGCCAGAGTTCTTTAGGTAGAAGGTAGGATAGGACCCATAGCTTTATTTAGATGAGGTGAAGAACATCACCCAGATTATGCATATTTCTTAGGAGAAGAGTGTAGAGTTAGAATCCTATCGGTTGAAGGATGTAGCATATGATTGGTTGGTTATGTGGAAAAATGGTAGAGGTGATAATGTAACTCTTATGAGTTAGCAGGTATTCTATGATACATTTCTAGATAGATTATTTCCGCATAAATTGAGTAAAGCTAAGATTGAAGAGTTTGTAAACCTGAGGCACAACTCGATGATTGTGAAGGAGTACTACCTTTAGTTTAATCAGTTGTCTAAGTATGCCCTGATACGATGGTTGATCCTAGGGAAAGTATGAGTAAGTTTGTTGCTGGAGTATCTGGTTTGGTAGTCAAGAAGTATAGTACTTCCATGCTTATTGGAGATATGGATCTTGGTAGATTGATGATTCATGCTCAGTAGATTGATACAAAGAAGTTAAAGGGGAGAGAGAGAGAAAATAAAAAGGCTAGATCAGGGAAGTTTGAGTATGGCCAGGCTAGGTCTGAAGGGGGAAACCGTTTGCAATTTTAGAATCATTTTTCTATCTCAGCACCATCTTCAGCTAGAGCTCCTATTTCCAGATCTAGACATGAACAGTGGGATAAGTCCTCTATGCCTAGATCTTAGAATATTATGAGTGGAAGGCCCAGTTATCCTCCATGTGCTAAGTATAGTAAGAATCACCCTGGTGAGTGTTTAGCTAGACAGAAGGGCTGTTATGGTTTTGGTAAGTTGGTTCATGGAATTAGAGAGTGTACGTATGCTAAGTAGGTAAAAAGACATGTTCGTCCCCTAACTCAGGCAGTACACCAGCTCCTCTAGGTCGCTCAGTTCCTCCTCTAAGTGCATCATCCAGTACTAGTGGCAGTCAGCGCCAGAATCAATTTTATGTTTTACCCTCCCATCAGGAGCAGGATGATTCATCAGATATTGTTAATTGTATGCTTCAATTCTTTCACTTTGATGTTAATGTGTTGTTAGACCCTGGGTCGAGTTTCTCTTATGTGACCCCACTAGTTGTAGTGAATTTTGAAATAAGTCGTGAAAAGATCCTTGAGCCCTTCTTGTTTTCTACCCCAGTAGGTGAGTCAATTATTGCCAAAAAAATCTATAGAAAGTGTCTTATCACTGTGCAACGCCCTAAAATTGGTACCTGAAATGCTACACGGTGTTCATGACCCCGAAGGACCACAATCTAACCCATGATTGATATCTTTACCTTTATGTTGTATACAATATGTAAAATGCAGAAATAATAGATTGAAACATGCTATAAGGTTCAAAATGGATAAAACATAATATCTGAGAGTACGGATTATCAATCCCAAAATGTGAACTGAAATAAACTGTCTGGACATACTGTAGTCCAAAAAGCCTCTAACTGACTGAATAAGGAGTTGATGGGACATGTCCCCAAATAACTCCATCTACTAAAAGCTAAACTAAAATAATAAAATAAATAATAATATCATCCTCAAATGGTGAAGACTCACTACTAAATCTAGCTGCTGAAATATGGAATACAACTGGTGCTTTGGAACTCGTGCTTCTGGACCTATGGTATAAAACACCATAGTGAAAATGTGTCAGTATGATTGAATGTATTGGTATTCATGTGAGGTAGGGTGAATATAAGGTCTTATATGCATGAACTATGCTAACCGACTGTATAACATAAAATGAGAATACATGCATGAGAACGTGATTGTAACTGAATTTGTGATGATACTGGCTATTGAGTTTGATTACTCATAACATGAGTTACTGATAATTTATACTGATCGACTATATCTGACAGTCTATGTTCTAATGGACCTAGCAGAGTTTCGTACTATTCTAAATTAACTGTATCTGACAGTCTTAAATTCTGTAAAACTATCTGAGTTTTATTACTGAGACTGAGACTGAAACTATAACTGTGGGAAGTAGTCATCTAACTGACATGCCCCAAATAAAGTAATATAGTTGAGTTGGTGTGCAATCTGTAACCCCAATTGGAAGGGTATCAATACTGCGCCACCAGTAAGGACAAGCTGTGAGTGACCCTCAACTAGCAGGTACTCAAATAAGAATGGTGGGAACCCTCAACTGGCATGTAAACCACCTTACCAACCCTCAACTTGCAGATTAGATTTCTCAACCTACGCTGGCTACAAGTTCGAGAGCACAAGGATTACTTATAAGAATCACACCCTCTACTGGCAAGTGAGTTCCCACCCTATCTGATTAAACACTAAATATGATTAACTGAATTGAACTGGACTGAGGTAACTGAGTTTCGTTGACTCGTGGATAACTATTGAGATTACAAAATTACAGAACTTTCCTGAGTCACATGAATGACAAAGTTCTATTGATAATGGCTTAACTAAGAGTATCATGAAAACATAACACTAACTCTAGGAACACAACTATGTTGTCAGGTACAAGTACTCCCAGGACTCGATAGAAGGAAACTGACAAGGAATGACGTGGTTGAAGACGTAAACTACATCAACAATCCACAATATAATAAGCTGGGGATTTCATGAAGCACATGGTTATCATAAACTTATACATAGTAGGAATGCATATAATAGTATCATAATTTTATACTCAAAAATCATGAGCATTCCAACAAACAGCTACATTGCACATCAATAGCATGGGAGTCATGTGAACATAAGGGTAAGACATGAATTTATCATATGGGTTACAATTGAGCTATAATACATAATTTCTATCCTCTTAGGCATTTTATCAAACACCTTACATGCACAACTTAGGGCATAGGTGTAATCAACAAATTACACATTATGAAAAACTCCATTCATGGATTTCAACTTGCATACTAACATGGTTTCCTGAAAAACACCTAGAGATTCCACCTTTAAATCATAATCAAAGTCTCATGAACATAATCAACACACAATAAAATATTCATAACACATGATTTAAAGCTTGATTCTTGAACTTCATGGATGAAGGGAATCCATAAATCAACACTATGCATACCTTGGATGGAAGATTCTTAAAAAATAATGGTGAAATTCTTGAAATTGAATCTCCAAATTGAAAACCCTAACTTGTTCTTGAGAGTAATAGAGAAGAACCACTATAATTTGGGTGAAATAGGGCTGAATTACATGTTTGTGACTTATATAGGGGTGGGAAATTAACCCTTTATACCTTAAGGATACGGTCCTTTAATGACAAAAAAATTGGGTACCGACACTATAAGTGACGCGGTACGTTGATGGCTTCGATGCGATACTAGACACATCGCGCCATGATCGAGTCAATCCTCAGGAGTTTTTGCTTTGGCAGCCTGCACAAATGTTGACCACCGAGATTGGTGATGCGGAGCACCAATATTGTGTTGGTCCACTATTTTGGGACTCTAAACATGATCTAAACGTGTTCCAAAAATTTTGAAACCTGTCCAAGAACACCTTTTGACCTTCCTAATCATGAATTAATGTAAATACGGGCCATTGAAGGACATTAACATGGCGATATGAGATTGCCAACTTTCGAAGGACAAAATAGGCTAAGTCTGGGAACTTGTTTAGAATTTTCCAAGTCTGGGACCCCCTTGACGAGCTTAAAGGACTGAATTAAGCTTAGAAGTTTTGCGGGGTCTTATAATATCTCCCCCTTGAGAACATTCATCCTCAAATGAGACTGACTGAGATGGGAGAAGTGATAAACTGGCGTAAATACTAAACATGAACAACTAAAACATGATTCCATTGATGACATAACTGATAACTGAATACACCATATTGAGTATCCATATCTGATGCATATGTAACTGATTTATGAATGCATGACTGAGTGTTCTGATGAACTAAGTTTCTCACAGTGAGAATGCATATATGATGCATGATTATATGACTGAACGGATACATGTATGCATGACTGAATATGCAATGGTAATAGACACAAGGTTTATAATGAAATTCTAAACATGAACTAGATACCAAGTTGAAACTGAGATTTGAACATTAAATTTAAAAGCTTAAGAAGAACTGTTACCTCGATCTACATTTGAGTAAGTGGAGATGAGTTTAGGGTACTTGGTTCGCATATCTTCTTCTTCCCAAGTAGCCCCCTCAACGGACTGATTCCGCCAAAGAACTTTGACTAGAGGGACTTCTTTGTTCCTCAGTCAACGAGTCTGATAGTCAAGAATTTTGACTGGAATCTCTTCATAAGAGAGGTTTTTCTGAACATCAATGCTCTGAATAGGGACTACAATTGATGTGTCACCTCTGCACTTCTTGAGCAAAGAGACATGGAAGATTGGATGAATTGAGGATATATTTGGAGGAAACTCGAACTCATAAGCTACCTTGTCGAAATGACTAAGAATTTTAAAGCGACCGACCTATCGGGAACTGAGCTTTCCCTTCTTGACAAATCTCTTCACTCCCTTCATGGGAAAGATCTTTAGATAAACATAATCAACAATCTTGAACTCAAGATCCTGCATACATCTGGATAAGACTTTTTTTGGCTCTGAGAAGCCTAAAGTCTTTCTCTAATCAACGGAACTTTTTCTAAGGCATCAAATACTAAGTCAAGCCCTATGACTGTGGACTCACTAACTTCGAACCAACCGATTAGAGATCTACATATCCTACCATAAAAATCTTTGAACGGAGCCATCTTAATACTGGAATGATAGTTGTTATTGCATGAAAACTAAATCAAAGGTAAGCGGTCATCCTAACTACCCTTGAAATCAATTGCACACGCCCTTAGCATATTTTCCAAAGTCTGAATGGTCCTTTCCGCTTAACCATCTGTCTCAGGATGGAAGGTTGTACTGAGATGAATGTGGGTACCAAGACCCTTTTGGAATGCTTTCCAGAAATGAGAGGTAAACTGGGTACCTTTGTCTGAGATAATAGATAATAGAACACCGTGTAATCCAACCAACTCGCTAATGTAGAATTTGGCGTAATCCTCAGCTAAATAAGAGGTATGGACTGGAAGAAAATGAGCTGATTTGGTTATCCTATCTATAATGACCAAAATTGAATCATGTTGATGATGAGTACGAGGCAAACCCATCACAAAGTCCAAGTTCACTTCTTCCCACTTCTAAGTGGGAATATTAAATTCCTGCATGGACCCACTAGGCTTCTGATGCTTAATATTAACTTGCTGACATATTGAGAACTTGGCCATAAACTCTGCAATATCTCTCTTCATGCCACTCCACCAATAGATCTCCCCCAAGTCGCAGTACATCTTTGTGGCCCCTGGATGAATAAAGTAGTGTGCACCATATGTTTCTATAAGAATTCACTTCCTTAAGTCATCTACACCTGGAACACATAGTTGACCTTGATAACTCAAAATATTATCTCCCCCTTGGGAGAAACATCAATCTTCTGATCCTTGACTAACTCTTTTAACTTGAATAGTTGGGATTTCTATCTTGTTTTTCTTTCACCTCGGAAACTAGAGATGATTCTAAACTACTCTTAACCCATATATCACCCTCTTCTATATCGACTAAGCGAACACCTTGTCTGTCCAGCTGATGGACTTCCTGAGCTAGCTTCTTCTTATTGTCCTTAACATGAGCAACACTACCCATAGGTAGTCTACTGAGAGTGCTGGCCACTACGTTTGCCTTGCCTGGATGATAAAGGACACTCATGTCATAATCTTTCAAGTGCTCTAACCACCTTCTCTGATAGAGGTTAAGATCTTTCTGAGAGAATACGTACTAAAGGCTCTTGTGATCTATGAATACCTCTATATGAACTCCGTACAAGTAAGGTCTTCAAATTATTAAGCTAAAAACTACGGATGGTAACTCAAGATCATGAGTCGGATAATTTTTCTCATGGGGTTTAAGTTGTCTGGAGGCGTAGGCTATGACCTTACCATGCGGCATGAGGACACAATCCAAACCTACTCTGGATGCATCACAGTATACTACAAACCCATCTGAACCATCTGGAAGAACGAAAACTAAAGCTGAGATGAGTCGAGTCTTCAACTCCTGAAAACTTTTCTCACAAGGATCTGACCACTGAAACTTAACTTTTTCCTAAGTCAATTTGGACATACGGGATGCAATCAAAGCGAATCCCTCAACAAACCATCAGTAATAGCTAGCAAAACCCAAGAAACTCCTAATATCTAATGGAGAAACAGGTCTAGGCCAGTTTCTCACTACTTAGGTCTTTTGAGGACCAACCCTAATTCCATCACCAAAACCAATATGACCAAGGAATGATACTGACCTTAGCCAAAATTTGCACTTACTGAATTTGGCGAACAACTGATGATCTCTGAGAGTCTGAAGCATGATTTTGAGATGGTCTGCATAATCATACTCACTACGGGAATAGACAAGAATACCATCTATGAAGACTATGATGAATATGTCCAAGTACCTCTTGAACACACGGTTCATCAAGTCTATTAAAGTTGTTGGGGAATTGGAGAGACCAAAGGACATGACTAGGAATTTGAAGTGACCATACTAAGAATGAAAAGTTTTTTTTGGAATGTCACATTCTCTATCTCTGAGATGATTATAGCCTGATCTGAGTTCTATCTTAGAGAAATAGCTGGCACCCTGAAGTTGGTGAAACAAATGAATGACTTGGGAAGTGGATACTGGTTCTTGACCATGACTTTATTGAGTTGACGGTAATCAATGGACATTCTGAGAGATCCATCTTTCTTTTGCATGAATAAGACCGGTGCGCCTCACGGGGACATACTGGGTCTGATGAATCCCTTATCCAGTAGATCCTCCAACTGATCTTTCAATTCTTTGAGTTCTGATGGTTTTATTTTGTATAGCAAAATAGATATAGGCTGAGTATCTAGAAGAAGATCAATGCCAAAGTCTATTTCCCTTTTGGTAGGAATTCCTAGAAGATCTTTGGGAAAGACATCTGAATATTCATTCATAACTGGGACTGATTCAAGGCTTGGAGTTTTGGAACTAGAGTCCTTAACATGAACAAGGTGATATATGCATCCCTTAGATATCATTTTTTATGCTCGAAGGTAGGAAAGAAGCTAACCTATGAAAGATGAAGTATTACCCCTCCAATCTTGGATGGGTTTATTCAAAAACTAAAACTGAATAATTCTATTTCTGCAGTCGACTATGGCATAGAAGGAATGAATCCAGTCCATGTCAAGAATGGCATCAAAATCAGTCATCTCTAATTTGACTTAATTTGTTGAGGTGACTTTCTGGAATATCATAATAGGGTAGTTCCAGTATACTCGTCGGGCTATGATGGTTTTACCCATTGGGGTAGAGACTGAGAAGGGTTCTACTAGAATCTCAGGACTGACTTCAAATTCAACAACTATATAAGGAGTAACGAAAGACAAGGAAGCTCCTGGATCTAGAAAAGTATAAACATGCTAGTGAAAGATCTATAACATACTAGTAACCACATCAGAAGAATTTTCATGATCTTGTCGGGACTAGAGAGCATAAAGTCTATTTGGGCGATGCCCACTAGTAGTACTGTAAGTGGCATCCTACTGATTTGGGTGACCGAACTGAGCTGAGAAATGGTTCTGCTTACTCTGGAAATCTATTTGAGGATAGTCTCTGATTCTGTGTCCTATTTTTCCATATCCGAAACAAATATCGTTGCCAGCTCTGCAAATACCCTGATGGTGTTTGCCATAAGTTTGACAAAGAGGATTAGTTGGGTATTGTTAATATTTCCCTGAGACTTAGATCCTGGTGCCCTATCTCTATTACTATCCCTGAACTTAGAAGCTGGAGCACTAGATGAAGAAGGAGATAGAACTGATGAATTAGGAAAAAACTGAGAACGGTTTCCTCCCTCTGACTTAGGCTGAGCAAAGTTATAACTACCTGTCCTTGATCCCTTATTTTGCTTCTCCCTCGTTTTAATATTTTGCTCTTCTATCTAGTTAGCATGAGTCAAAAGCTTGGCTATGCTTATGTCACTATTCAACATCGCGGACCTGTACTCATTGACCACACTATCGTTCACCCCAGAAATAATCTTACTCATCTTGGCCCTACTATTTGCCACTACATGGGGAGCATATCTGGCTAGTTGAGTAAACTTAAGAAATTACTCTTTCACCATCATGTTTCCCTGCCTAAGGTTGATAAATTCTAATACCTTAGCTTCTTTCAGCTTTTTGGGAAAGAATTTATCTAAGAATGCGGTGACAAACTCCTCCGATTCTATGGAACCTACATCAACTGACCTCTCTAACTTCCACTACTTAAACTAAGTGTGAGCAACATCCTACAACTGATATGTAGCTAGCTCAGCACTGTCACTAAAAGTAACCCCCATGATATCAATAACCTTCTAAACTTGGTCAAAGAATTCCTGAGGGTCCTTATCTCACTTAGACTGGAAAAAGGATAAAGAATTCATTCAGGTGAAGTCCCAAATCCTAGTTGTAGCTGAATTGGCCACTGGTTTGGATGTAGCGACAACTGGTCATTTATTCTGAGAAGCAACTGACTGAGAAAGAGAAGTAAATTCAACTCTGAACTCAGCATAAAAGACATGTTCTCCCAAAAGATCTTCGGTCTAAGAGGCTGACTGATTTCTAGTTTTTTTTCTTAGAAAGCAAGTGTTGTAAATAGAAGAAAAAGGTATTAAACTGGGAGATAAACTTGAGATTATGCTCACTGACATAACATGAATACAGAAAAATGGGAAACTGTTCCTAATACATCTTATACCATCCTGGACATAAATCTAGTATGCAACACACCCATATACAAGACTCTACTTGATGCGGTGTCAGACTTCCTAGGACACTTTTGAACCTTAGGCTCTGATACCAAGTTTGTAATGTCCTATATCTGGTACCCGAAATGCTACATAGTGATCATGACCCTGAAGGACCACAACCTAACCCATGACTGAGATATTTGTACCTGTATGTTGTATAACATCATGTAAAATACGTAAATAATAGACTAAAACATGCCATAAGGTTCAAAACAGATAAAACATAATATCTGAGAGTATGGTATATCAATACCAAAACATGAACTAAAATAAACATTCTGGACATACTGTAGTCTGAAAAGCCTCTAACTGACTGAATAAGGAGTTGATGGGACATGTCCCCAAGTAACTCCATCTATTGAAAGCTAATCTAAAATAATGAAATAAATAACAATATCATCCTCAAATGATGAAGACTCGCTACTAAATCTGGTTGTTGAAATCTGGAATGCTACTGATGCTCTACAACTCGTACTTATGGACCTATGGTATAAAATACCATAGCACAAATATGTTAGTACGATTGAATGTATTGGTATACATGTGAGGTAGGCAAAATGCAAGGGCTTATTTGCATGAACTATGATAACCAACTATATAACATGAACGTGAGAATACATGTATTAGAATGTGACTGTAACTGAATTCATGATGTTACTGACAACTGATTCTGGTTACTGATAACATGAGTTACTGATAACTGATTCTGAACGACTGTATCTGACAGTTTAGGTTCTGATAGGACTAGCTGAGTTTTGTACTATTTTGAGCTGATTGTATCTGACAGCCCTAAATTCTGTAGAACTATTTGAGTTCTTTTACTGATACTGAGACTGAAACTGTAACTTTGGGAAGTAGTCATCTAACTGACATACCCCAAATAAAGAAATATGGCTGAGTTAGGGTCTAATCTGTAACCCCAATTAGAAGGGTATCAATACCGCGCCACCGATAAGGACAAGTTGTGACTGACCCTCAACTAGGAGGTACTCAAATGAAAACAATGGGAACCCTTAACTGGAAAGTAAGCCACTTCATCCACCCTCAGCTGGAAAGTTAGATGTCTCAACGTACGCTGGCTACGTAGTTCTGGAACGCAAGGATTGCTTCTAAGAATCACACCCTCTACTGGCAGGTGAGTTCCTATCCTTTGGTTTACTTGGTGCTAAATCCTACTCCTATCTAAATACACACTGAACTTGATTAACTAAATTAGACTAGACTGAGTTAACTAAGTTCATTGACTGACGGAATACTGCTGAAATTATCGAATTACTGAGCTTTCCTGAGTCACATAACTGACTGAGTTCTATTGATCATGGCTTGACTGAGAGTACCATGAAAATATGACACTGGATCTAGGCATACAGCTAAGTTTTCAGTTACAAATACCTTTATGTCCCAATAGAAGAAAACTAACAAGGCATGACGTTCTTAAATACATAACCAACATCAACAATCCATAATATAATAAGTTAGGGATTTCATGAAGCACATGGTTATCATAAACTTATACATGGTAGGAATGCATATAAAAGTATCATAATTTCATACTCTAACATCATGAACATTCCAACAAACATCTACATTGCACATCTATAGCATGGTAGTCATTTAAACATAAGGGTAAGACATGCATTTATCATATGGGTTACAATTGAGCTATAATACATAATTTTTATCCTCTTAGTCATTTTATCAAACACCTTACATGAACAACTTCGAGAATAGGTGTAATCATCAAATTACACATTATGAACAACTGCATTCATGTATTTCAACTTGCATACTAACGTAGTTTCATGAAAAACACATAGAGATTCCACCTTTAAATTATATAATCAAAGTCTCATGAACATAATCAACCCACAGTAAAATATTCACAATACATAATTTAAAACTTGATAATTGAACTTCATGGATGAAAGGAATCCATATATCAACACTATGCATACCTTGGATGGAAGATTTTTGAAAATTAACGGTGAAATTCTTGAAATTGAATCTCCAAATTGAAAACCCTAACTTATTTTTAAGAGTAATAGAGAGAAACCGCTATAATTTGGGTGAAATAGGGCTAAATTATGTGTTTTTGACTTATATAGGTGTGGAAAATTAACCTTTTTTCCCTTGAGGACGAGATTATTTAATGACAAAAAATAGGGTGCAGACACTATAAGTGACGTGGCGTGTTGATGGCTGTGACGTGATACACGATGCATCACACCAGGATTGCATTGAGCCTCAGGAGTTTTAGCTCTAGAAGCCTGCACAAATGTTGACCAAAGCAATTGGCGATGCAGCGCGCCAAGATCATATTGGTCCACTATTTTGGGACTCCAAACATGATCTAAACGTGTTCTAAAAAATTTGAAAGTTGTTCAGGAACACCTATTGACCTTCCTAATCATGAATTAATGAAAATATGGGCCATTAAAGGACATTAAGATGGTGAGATGAGATTGACAACTTTTGAAGGACAAAATAGGCTAAGTCTGGGAACTTGGTTAGAATTTTCTAAGTTTGGGACCACCTTGACATGCTTAAAGGACTGAATTAAGCTTACAAGTTTTATGGGGTCTTACACACTGTCCTTTTTAAAATAAAATTAGCAGATTTAATACTATTAGATATGGTTGACTTTGATCTTATTCTTAGTATGGATTGGCTCCATTCTTGTTATGTATCTATAGATTGTCACACCCGAGTGGGGATGTTTTAGTTTCCAAATGAGCCAGTCTTTGAGTTGAAAGGTAATTCAGTATCTCCCAAGAGTCACTTCATATCCTATCTAAAGCCAGAAATTTGATTTCTAAAGGTGTATCTATCATCTAGGTAAAGTCAAAGACACTAAGTCTGAGACTCTAACAGTTTAGTCAGTCAGTGTAGTCAATGAGTTTCCTGATGTCTTTCCCAAATATTTTCCAGGGGTACCTCCTAATAGGGAAATAGAATTCAGGACTGACTTCTCCCAAATACTCATCCTATTTAAATTCTTTTTTATCATATGGCTTCTGCCGAGCTTAAAGAGTTAAAAGGAAAACTTAAAGATCTCTTAGATATGGGTTTCATAAGGCCTAGTGTTTCTCCATGGGGTGCTCACGTCCTATTCATGCGAAAGAAAGATGGTTCTTTTCATATGTGCATTGACTATCGTCAGTAAAATAAAGTTACAGTCAAAAATAAATATCATCTTCCTAGAACTGATGACTTATTTGATCATCTCCAAGGTACAAGTTACTTCTCCAAGATAGACCTTAGATTCGGCTATCATTAGCTTAAAGTAAGGGAATGTGATATTTCAAAGATAGTTTTCAAACCCGTTATGGTCATTTTAAGTTTCTAGTCATGTCCTTCGGACTAAAAAATGCCCCAGCAGCATTCATGGACTTTATGAACAGAGTGTTCAAACAGTATCTAGATATATTTATCATAGTCCCTTTAGGTAATATTCTTGTATACTCTCGTAGTGAGGATAATTATGCAGACCATCTTAGAATAGTGTTGCAAACTCTAAGAGATCACCAGTTATTCACCAAATTTAGCTAATGTGAATTTTGGCAAAGGTTAGTAGCTTTCCTTAATCATATTATTTCCAGTGACGGTATTAGAGTTGATCCCCAAAAGACAGAAGCTATAAGAAATTAGCCTAGACATATCTCTCCATCAGATATAGCAGAGTTTTAAGTAAAGTGTGCAACTTGTCAACAAGTTAATGTAAAGCACCAAAGACCTGGTGGTATGTTGTAAGAGTTTCGTATCCCTACTTTGAAGTGGGAAGAGTTAAATATGGATTATATGACTGGTTTACCATATTCACATCAGTAGCATGATTTGATTAGGGTTTTTCTAGACAGATTGACTAAGTCATCACTTTTCTTACCAGTTCACACATCCTACACAACTGAAGATTACTCTAAATGGTATATCAGAGAGTTAGTTAAATTTCATAGAGTTTCTTTGTCCATTATCTCGGATAGGGGTTCTCAGTTTACCTCTCAGATTTGGAAAGCCTTTCAGAAGGGTTTTGGTACCCAAGTTCATCTTAGCTCAGCTTTTCATCTGTAGATAGATGGTCAGGCAGAGAGGACTATTCAGTCTCTATAGAACATGTTAAGGTCATGTGTTCTTGATTTCCAAGGTAGATAGGAGGACCATTTTTCATTGATTATGTTCTCTTAGAATAACAATTATCATGTTAGTATTCAAATGGCCCCATTTGAGGCTCTTTATGGGCAAGTATGTAGATCACCTTTTGATTGGTTTGAAGTGGGTGAAGCCGCTTTGATTGGGCCAAACATGGTGTTGGAAGCCATGGAGAAAGTTCAGTTGATTTAAGAGAGATTAAAAGTAGCCTAGAGCTGTCAGAAATCTTATCCAGTCATAAAAAAAAGAGATATTGAGTTTGAGGTTGATGATCTTGTGTATTTAAAAGTTTCACCCATTAAAGGGGTGAAGAGATTTGGCTAAATGGAAAAGCTTAGTCCCCGATATGTAGGCCCCTTATGGATTTTGAGTCATGTTGGGAAAGTGGCATATGAGCTTGAGATACCTGCACGTTAATCCTCAGTTCATCTATTGTTCCATATGTCCTTGTTGAAAAATTTCATGGATGATTAAGCGATTATAGTTCCTCTAGAAAGTGCAGATTTAAGAATAGCCTTTCATATAAAGAAGTTCCTGTAGATATTCTTGATCATCAGATCCGTAGACTAACAAACAAGGAAGTTCCCTTTGTTAAAGTTCTACGGCAAAATCAATCCATTGAGGGTGCTACTTGGGAAGCAGAAGCAGACATGCGTACAAAGTATCCTCATCTCTTCTCTATGAACTCAGATTCAGCTGAAGGTAATAATCTTCCTTCATTCAGCTCTTTTAGAGTCTCAAAGTCAGCTATATAGTTGTCTTCATGTAAATCCATGCACTCACAGATTAGTTTAGTAATTCATTATGCTGAGATTCAGGCATACAGTTTATATTAGTTTTGCATGATAGCTTATTGCCTCAAATTACTCTGTACTTTCATCTTAATTTGTCACATTCGAGGACGAATGTTCCCAAGGGCGAGATATTGTAAACCTCGTACTTTTCCTAGCTTAACTTCGCTCCTAGAATGTTCAAGGTTAGCTTCTAAAATGAATAACTTTTATTCCATGTTGAGTTTTCCAGATTTAGACCCTCCATGGTGTGGGAAATTTAATAATCTTTCCATCGATACCAAATACGCCTAAATCAGATACTTGGTTTAGAAGTTAAGGTAATTTTAGTAAGGCAGTATGCCAATTAAGCAACCACGGCATGCGGTGAAGGGAAAATTGCCAATCGTCAAATTCCAGTGGTCCTCTGCGATAGCCCCGCATCATGGATAAGTCTTATTTCCCATTTGTCCTTTTCCAGTGGCTCACCGCGATAGTGGAGTGTCATGGTGATGGCCATAATGATAAATAAATTGAGTATTGCGATAGCTCCACGTCACAGAGAACTTCCAGAAACTAGTTGTCATTTTCCAGTGAGCCACAGCGATAGTGGCGCATCGCGGTGGCATGTCAATTCAAAAAAAAATGTTGCATTTCTTGTTCTGATTAAAAGTTTAAAAAGACTACCTTGGTCAATTCCCAATCCCCCAATCCATCCAAAAACATAAGATTAAGCATATCCCAAGCACTTTATACTTATTTTCATCAATTTTTCTCTCAAATCAAAACCTTAGATCTCGAAAGCTTCTTCTTCAAGAAATTAAATTCCTCCATTGTTTCTCCAAGAAAGCATAAAATTGACAATTTCCAAGACAAGATAATCAAGAATTCATCTTCAAGAACTCAATAGGAATCGAAAATTCAAGATTTCTTCATCTAATCATCTATCAAGGTATGTGGGGTTTATGAACAAGGATCTCCTTCCATCCTTGTGCTCAAAAATATGTTTTTAATTACAAATTCATATAATTTTGAATGATTATACATGAGTTTTGAATTAGGGTTCATACCCAATATTGTTATTTGCAAGATTATGAGATGAAAAGTATTTGTGAAGATAAATTTCATGTTTAATTTCATATTTTCATGCCTATTGTAGTAATTTCTAGATTTTGAGATGAATTAGCATTGTTTTTATTGTCAAACATGATTATTATGATTTTTTGACTTGAACTTGATGCATGAGTTATTAAGACCAAGTTTATAAGTTGATATTTCTTGAGAGATGATGCTTCAAGCATCTCATGATCAGATTATTTTTAGATTATTTAGTAAAGATTTGATTTTTTGAACCTCAGATAAGATTTGGAATCCACTTTACAAATTTATTACAGATTACAGAATTCAAAATAGCTTTATTTATAATTTTAATCAGATAAAAGCATAATTGATTTCGGAATAAACCCTTATGCTAGTTTTAAAGTAAATTTCCAATAGAATGAGCGCAGCTTAAAGGGAGTAGTATTTAGTACCGAGAGGGGAGTGTGGGATTATCATGCCCTATCTTCTACATAACTACATAGACAATGTAGGTACAGATTATCAGATTATTCCCATTTCTACATGGATAACAATTACAGATGTGATCAACTTAGCTTAGGTTATACTCCTTGGAAAGAGTATGACACCTCTCCCCATCGTGAGGTTTTCACCTTAGGGGAACAAGACCTTTGAATCCATGTTATCTAACATGGTTTATGTCGGTTAGAAGAACCTTTCTTGCAGAATAATTTTTGAAAGAATTCCCTAATAGTATACACTTTCAGAATAGTTTTTAAAGTATTTTCCCTTCAGACAAAGTATTTTTCCCTACAGTGTACAGATAACATAAAAGAATAACAAATTTTTATAAGAAAACGAAGTGAAGGCTCATAATTTTATTCAGATTATGCTTTGCAGAATGATAATAGTTACAGATTTCAGCTTTCAGATTTTAGACATAGAAGTGAGTCCTTTCTGCACTTAGACAGTATGATTTAAAGAAAGGGTATTAGTACAGCTTTTAGAACTAAATGTTATGACTCACTAGATTTACAAAGTATGATTTTCTATTCATGATTTTAGATTTTAGTATTTCAGATATTCCAGCTTATGTGAGTCATTTACATTTAGCATGCATTGTTTTACAAATTTTGATGATGAGATGATGCTTTAGTTATGCATTTCACCCCTATATAGTCAGTATATCCTCAAAGTACTGATTCACATATACGTCTATACGCTACATTGTCTCATAATGTAGGTTCAGGTTCTCAGTATTAGAAGCATGAGTAGTTCGAGCATCTCCATCTATATCTGACAGTTGGTGAGTCCTCATAGTTCGGGGACTTATTCATTTAGATTTTCCAACTTAATATTTTATATGATTCAGTATTTTCT
This sequence comes from Capsicum pubescens, assembly GCA_030864215.1. Lineage (NCBI taxonomy): Eukaryota > Viridiplantae > Streptophyta > Magnoliopsida > Solanales > Solanaceae > Capsicum > Capsicum pubescens. The sequence continues at coordinate 139,437,077 of CM061545.1, forward strand.
TTTTAGGCAGTTCGAGTTAGCAGGTGGTTTGTCCTAGTGACTCTAGTTTTTAGTAGTAGAGGCATGTCAGACTACTAGTTCCAATCAGATTATTCAGTATTGAGGTTTCAGGCATTATCTCCAGATATTGTATTCGGATAGTTTTTATGCATATAGTATGACACTTATGTCTATATTTCCTTTATTATGAGATTATGACTTAGTAACAGGAAGACAGGGTTAGCTTAAGGCTACCGTAGTCTTTAGTACCATGTGACATCCTGGGACCAGGTTTTAGATTGTTACAGGTACTCAGTAAGCATCATAGATTGGCTGAGCTAAATTGCAATAATTCTATAATAAAATATGAGACTATAAACTAAAGACATAAGTAAAGGGCCATAAGTGGAAACAATACTCTAAACTAGGAAAATAAGGTAAATTTAAAGAATAAGTAACTTTAAAGTAGCTTCAGTCTAACTACTACCTTACTGGGCCCCCATAAGCCTAAAAGGCATACATAAAAGATAAATAACCCAACTGAGCCCCCATAAGCTCGGTGGATACAAACAAGGAAGAAATATAGATAATAATAAACTCAAAAGTGTTCCCACAAGTGGGACAATACCTTGAACTCCCTATGAATAATAAATTTTGGACTTGAACCAAAACTAGAGAATAGTATCTATTATAGTAAGGTGTCACATATAGATTATTAATGCCGTACTTGAACCAATATAATTAAATGTGTTTAAAGTAATAATATCCATAGTAATAGATTTCTTTATGTCCAAATAATTCTAAATCTCTATGATAGATGATCAAATCTATATATGAAGTGGGTTTCAGTCATTAAGTTTATGTACAAGGTTCTAAAGGTCAATTATTCTTCTAACCTGAGTGACAAACCTAATCAAAATTCATTAGATGACCTAAGTTGCCCTAATTTTCAAGGTTTACTATAAAGTCACCAATAAAGATCTCTCACATCTATATGAAGCTAATTTAAGATATTCCAGCCTATGTGAGTCATTTACATTTAGCATGCATTATTTTTCAAATTATTATGATGAGATGAGATTTTACTTATGCATCTCACCACCATATACTCAGTACATTCTCAATGTATTGATCCACATATACGTTTATGTGATACATTGTCTCATAATGTATGTTCCGGTGCTCAGTACTAGATACGTGAGTAGTTCGGCCATCTCTATCTATATCCAACAGTTGGTGAGTCCTATTAGTTCAGGGACTTATTCATTCAAATTTTACAGCTCATTAGTTTATATGATTCAATATTTTCTTTTTAGACAGTTCTATTTAGCTGAGGGTTTGTCCCAGTGACTCTTATTATTAGTAGTAGAGGCTTGTCAGACTACTAGTTTTGATTCAGATTATTCAGTATTTAGGTTTCAGACATTATCTTTAGATATTATATTCAAACAGTTTTTTCGCATATAGTATGACTCTTATATCTATATTTCCTTTTTTTTTATTCAGACTCAGTAACAGGCAGACAGGGTTAGCTTAAGGCTACTCATAGTTCTGAGTACCATGTGACATCTCAGGACCAGGTTTTGGGGCATTATAAACTTGGTATCAAATCCTAGGGTTTATATGAGTCTTAAGGAGTCAGACAAGCAGTGTTACATAGAGTCTTGATCATGGGTGTGAAGCGTTCCATATTTATGAGTAAGAGGCTACAGGATATTTGTAGGAAATTATCTTTTTCCTTCTTGATCTATCATGCTTACAGTTTCTCTATTTGTTTTTAACTCATGCTCTTACAGAGTAGTTGAATATGCCTGCTCGTCGAGCTTACGCTCGAAGAAATGATAACCAGCCATACCATCCCACCTATCATTTGAATGAGAATATTTCCCATGCTGAGTTTCAGGATGTCTTCCAAGCGCTGGCCTAGGCAATGATAGCCAATGTTTAGGAAACTATCAGGCTGCTATCCCATTTCAGCAGAATGAGGATTTAGCAGCAACACAAATCAGAGATTTCATGAGAATGAATCTGCTAGAGTTCCTAGGGTCGAAGGCAGGTGAGGACCCACAGCTTCATTAGATGAGGTGAAAAAGATCTCCCAAATTATTCATATTTCTGAAGAATAAAATGTAAAGTTAGCATCCAATAGGTTGAAGGATGTAACATATGATTGGGTGGTTATGTGAAAGAAAGGTAGATGTGAGAATGCAGCTCCTATAAGTTAGAAGGTATTTCAAGATGCCTTTCGAGACAGATTCTTTTTGCATGATATAAGAAAAGCTAAGAGATAAGAGTTTGTGAACCTGATGATAGTGAAGGAGTACTTCCTTAAGTTTAATCAGAGTTCTAAGTATTCCCTGATACGATGGTTGATCTTAGGCCAAGTATGAGTAAGTTTTTTACTAGAGTATCTGGTTTTGTAGTCGAGTGTAGGACTGCCATGCTTATTAGAGACATGGATCTTGCTATATTGATGATTTATGCTTAGCAAATTAAGATAGAGAAGTTGAAGGGGAGAGAGAGAGGAAATAAGAAGGCTAGAATAGGGCAGTTTGAATATGGCCAGGCTAGGTTTTATTGGGCTACCATTTGCAGTCTTAGAATCATTTTTCTATGCCAATACCATCTTCAGCTAGTGCTCCCATTCCTAGATCTAGGCAGGAGTAGTAGGGTAAGTCCTCGACGTCTAGATCTCAGAATAGTGTGATTGGAAGGCCCACTTATCCTCCAGGTGCTAAGTGTGGTAAGAATTACCCTGGTGAGTGTTTTGCTGGACAGAAGGGTTGTTATGGTTTTGGTAAGTTGGGTCATGGAATTCGAGAGTGCTCGCATGCTATGCAAGTAAACAGAGATGTTCGACCCCAGACTCGAGCCACTAATGCACCAGCTCCTCTAGGTCACCCAGTTTCTCCTCAGGGCACATCATCCAGTACCGGTGGTGGTCAATGCCAGAATTGGTTTTATGCTTTACCAACCAATCAGGAACAAGATAATTCACCAGATTTTGTTAATTGTATGATTCATGTCTTTCACTTTGATGTTAATGTGTTGTTAAACCCTGGGTCGAGTTTCTTTTATGTGACCTCACTAGTTGCAGTGAATTTTAAAATAAGTCTTGAAAATATCCTTGAGCCCTTCTTGGTTTCTACCCCAGTAGGTGAGTCAGTTGTTTCCAAACAAATCTGTAGAAAGTGTCCTATCAGTGTCCTTCATAAAATCATGTTAGCATATTTAATATAGTTAGATATGGTTGACTTTGATCTTATTCTTAGTATGGATAGGCTTCATTCCTATTATGTATCCATATATTATCGCACCTGAGTAGTGAAGTTTTAATTTCCAAATGATCCAGTCTTTGAGTTGAAAGGTAATTCAATATCTCCCAAGAGTCACTTCATATCCTATCTTAAATCCAGAAATTTGATTTCCAAAAGGTGTATCTATCATCTAGGTAGAGTAAAAGATACTAAGTCTGAGACTCCAACAGTTTTGTCAGTCAATGTAGTCAATGAGTTTCCTGATGTCTTTTCCAAATATTTTCCAGGGGTACCTCCTGATTGGGAAATAGAATTCGGTATTGACTTCTCCCAAATACTCAGCCTATTTCAATTTCTCCTTATCATATGGCTCCTGCCGAGCTTAAAGAGTTAAAATAGAAATATAAAGATCTCTTAGATATGGTTTTCATAAGGCCTAGTATTTCTCCATGGGGCACTCCCATCCTATTCATGCGAAAGAAAGATGGTTCTTTGCATATGTGCATTGACTATCGTCAGTAAAATAAAGTTACAGCCAAAAATAAATATCCTCTTCCTAGAATTGATGACTTATTTGATCATCTCCAAGGTGCAAGTTACTTCTCCAAGATAGACCTTAGATCTGGCTATCATTATCTTAAAGTAAGGGAATGTGATATTCCAAAGATAGCTTTCAGATCCCGTTATGGTCATTTTGAGTTTCTAGTCATGTCCTTCGAACTAACAAATGCCCCAGCAACATTCATGGACTTGATGAACAAAGTGTTCAAACAGTATCTAGACATGTTTATCATAGTCTTTTTAGATGATATTGTTGTATACTCTCGTAGTGATGATAATTATGCAGACCATCTTAGAATTGTGTTGCAAACTCTTAGAGATCACCAGTTATTCACCAAATTCAGCAAATGTGAATTTTGGCTAAGGTCAGTAGCTTTTCTTGGACATATTATTTCCAGTGATGGTATTAGGGTCGATCCCCAAAAGACAGAAGCCATAAGAAATTGGCCAAGAAATATCTCTCTATCAAATATTAGGATTTTCTTGGGTTTAGCTGGCTATTACAGACTTTTTTAGGGGGTTTCTCATCTATTGTATCTCCCATGTCTAGATTAACCTAAAATAATGTTACGTTTCAATGGTTATATTCCTACGAGAAGAGTTTTCAGAAATTGAAGACTTGACTCACTTCAGCCACAGTCTTAGCATTACCCCATGGTATAGATGGTTTTGTTGTGTATTGTGATGCCTCTAGAGTTGGTTTGGGTTGTGTATTGATGCTGAGAGGCAAGGTTATAGCCTATGCCTCTAGAAAGCTTAAGCCTCATGAAAAGAATTACCCAACCCATGATCTTAAGTTAGCTGTTGTTGTGTTTGCATTGAAAATCTTGAGGCATTATCTTTATAGGGTGCATGTTGATGTGTTTATGGATCACAAAAGTTTGCAGTATGTTTTTACTCAAAGGGAGTTAAATCTTCAGAAGATAAGGTGATTATAATTGTTAAATGATTATGTCATGAGTGTGCTTTATTATCCGAGCAAGGCCAATGTAGTGGCAGACACCCTTAGTAGATTGTCCATGGGAAGTGTTGCTCATGTGGATAATAATAAAAAGGATCTAGTTTGAGAAGTTCATCGGTTAACCAGATTGGGTGTGAGATTAGTTGAATTAGCTGAAGGAAATATTTGGGTTCAAAGTAGTTCCGAATCTTCTCTAGTTTTGAAAGTGAAGGAGAAGTAAGATACGGATTCTAGTTTGGTCAAACTAAAGGAGTCAGTTAAAGATAAAAAGGTAGAGGCTTTCTACCAAGGGGGAGATGGTGTGTTGAGATAGCAAAGTAGATTGTGTGTGCCATATGTTGATGATTTGAGGCAGCGGATTAAGGTAAAAGTGCATGGTGCGTGTTATTTTATTCATTCAGGTGATACCAAGATGTACCGTGACTTTCAAGGAATCTATTGGGGGAGAAGCATGAAAAAAGATATAGCAAAGTTTGTGGCAAAGTGTGCAACTTGTCAACTGGTTAAGGTAGAGCACCAAAGAACTTGTAGTACGTTGCAAGAGTTTGGTATTCCCACTTGGAAGTGCGAAGAGGTGAATATGGATTTTGTGACTGATTCATCTCCATTCGCGTCGGCAGCATAATTCGATTTTGGTTTTTGTAGACAGATTGACTAAGTCAGCACATTTATAACTAGTTCACACATCCTACACAGCTGAAGATTATGCTAAGTTGTATATCAAAGAGTTAGTCAGATTGCATGGAGTTCCTTCATCCATCATATTGGATAGGGGTACTCAGTTTACCTCTCAAATTTGGAAAGCCTTTCAAAGGGGTCTTAGTACCTAAGTTCATATTAGTTCAGTTTCTCAAATTTGGAAAACTTTTAAAAGGGTCTTGGAACCCAAGTTCATCTTATTTCAATTTTTCATCCGTAGACAGATGGTCAGGCAGAGAGGACCATTCAGACTCTAGAGGACATGTTGAGGGCATGTGTTCTTGATTTCAAAGGTATCTAGGATGACCATTTTATATTGATTGAGTTTGCTTATAGTAATAGTTATCATGATAGTATTCAAATTGCCCCATTTGAGGCTCTTTATGGGCAAAAATATAGATCGCCAGTTGGTTTGTTCATAATGGGTGAAACAGCTTTGATTTGGCCAGACATGGTGTTTGAAGCCATGAAGAAAGTTTAGTTGATTCGAGAGAGATTGAAAGCAGCCCAAAGTCTGTACAAATCTTATGCAGATGTAAGAAGAAGAAATCTTGAGTTTGAGGTTGACAATATTGTGTATTTAAATGTTTCACCCATGAAAGGGGTGAAGAGATTTGGAAAAAAGGGAATGCTTAGACCCCGATATGTAGGCCCCTTCTGAATTTTGAGTCATGTTGGGAAGGTGGCGTATGAGCTTGATCTATGCGCAGATTTATCCTAGTTCATCCAGTGCTCCATTTGTGCTTGTTAAAGAAGTGCATGGATGATTCAGTTATTATAGTTCCTCTAGAAAGTACAGATATTCAGAATAACCTTTCAAATAAAGAAGTTCCAGTCGAGATTCTTGATCATCAGATCCGTAGACTAAGGTACAAAGAAGTTCCCTTGGTCAAAGTTCTTAGGTGAAATTAGTCCGTTGAGGATTCTACTTGGGAAGCAGAAGCAAACATGTGTACCAAGTATCCTCATCTTCTCCCCATGAACTCAAATTCAGCCGAAGGTAATAGTCTTCCTTCATTCATCTCTTTTCCGATCTCAGATTCATCTATATAGTTGTCTTTATGTAAATTCATGCACTCGCAGATCAGTTCAGTAGATCATTATGTTGAGGTTCAGTTTTACAGTTTATGTCAGTTGTGCATGATATCTTATAGCCTAAGATTCTTCAGTACTTTCAGCTTAATTTGCCACATTCTAGGACGAATGTTCCCAAGGGGAGATATTGTAAAACCCCGTACTTTTCCTAGCTTAACTTCGCTCCTAAAATATTTAAGGTTAGCTTCAAAAATGAATAACTTTTATTCCATGTGGAATTTTCCAGATTTAGACCCTTCATGATGTGGGAAATTGAATAAGCTTTCCATCGATACCAAATTCGGCTAAATCAGATACTCGGTTAAGAAGTGGCATGAAAAAAAATATAGCAAAGTTTGTGGCAAAGTGTGCAACTTGTCAACAGATTAAGGTATAGCACCAAAGATCTACTAGTACGTTGGAAGAGTTTGGTATTCCTACTTGGAAGTGGGAAGAGGTGAATAGGGATTTTGTGACTTATTGATTTACCCCATTCGCGTCGGCAGCACAATTCGATTTTGGTTTTTGTAGACAGATTGACTAAGTCAGCATATTTATAACCAGTTCACACATCCTACAAAGTTGAAGATTATGCTAAGATGTATATCAGAGAGTTAGTTAGATTGCATGGAGTTTCTTTATCCATCATCTCGGATAGGGGTACTCAGTTTACCTTTCAAATATGGAAAGCCTTTCAAAGGGGTCTTGGTACCCAAGTTCATCTTAGTTTAGTTTCTTAAATTTGGAAATCCTTTTAAAAAGGTCTTGGTACCCAAGTTCATCTTTGTTCAGCTTTTCATCTGTAGACAGATGGTCAGGCAGAGAGCACCATTCAGACTCTAGAGGACATGTCGAGGGCATGTGTTCTCTGTTTCAAAGGTAGCTAGGATAACTATTTGTCGTTGATTGAGTTATCTTATAATAAGAGTTATCATGCTAGTATTCAAATGGCCCCATTTGAGTCACTTTATGGGAGAAGATGTAGATCGCCATTTGGTTTGGTCGGAGTGGGTGAAAGCGCTTTGATTTGGCTAAACATGGTGTTTGAAGCCATGGAAAAAAGTTCAATTGATTCGAGAGAGATTGATAGCATCCCAAAGTCATTAGAAATATTATGTAGTTGTAAGAAGAAGAGATCTTAAGTTTGAGGTTGATGATCTAGTGTATTTAAATGTTTCACCCATGAAAGGGGTGAAGAGATTTGGCAAAAAGGGAAAGCTTAGACCCCGATATGTAGGCCCCTTCCAAATTTTGAGTCTGGTTGGGAAGGTGGCGTATGAGCTTGAGCTACGTGCAGATTTATCCTAATTCATCCAGTTCTCTATTTGTCCTTGTTGAAGAAGTGCATGGACGATTCAGCTATTATAGTTTCTCTAGAAAGTACAAATATTCATAATAGCCTTTCATATAAAGAAGTTCCAGTTGAGATTCTTGATCATCAAATCCGTAGACTAAGGAACAAAGAAGTTCCCTTGGTCATAGTTCTTAGGTGAAATTAGTCCATTGAGGGTGATACTTGGGAAGCATAAGAAAACATGCGTACCAAGTATCCTCATCTCCTCTCCACAAACTCAAATTCAGCCGAAGGTAATAGTCTTCCTTCATTCAGCTCTTTTCCGGTCTCAGATTCACCTATATAGTTTTCTTTATGTAAATTCATGCACTTACATATTAGTTCAGTTGCTCATTATGTTGAGGTTCAGTTATACAGTTTATGTCAGTTGTGCATGATAGCTTATAGCCTAATATTCCTCAGTACTTTCAGCTTAATTTGCCACATTCGAGGATGAATGTTCCCAAGGGGAATATTGTAAAACCCCATACTTTTCCTAGCTTAACTTCGCTCCTAGAATGTTTAAGGTTAGCTTCAAAAATGAATAACTTTTATTCCATGTGGACTTTTCCAGATTTAGACCCTACATGATGTGTGAAATTGAATAAGCTTTCCATCGATATCAAATTCACCTAAATCCGATACTCGGTTAAGAAGTTAGGGCAATTTTAGTAAGGCAGTCCCGCATCGCGGTGAAGGGTAAATTCCTAATCGTCAAATTCTAGTGGTCCTCGGAAATTTCCCCGTATCACGGAGAAACCTTAATACCTATTTGTCCTTTTCCAGTGGCTCACCAAGATGGTGGCGCATCACGGTGATGGCCAAAATTACAAATCAATAGAGCATCGCGATAGCTCCGCGTCACGGAGAACTTCCAGGTTCCAGTTGTCATTTCCAATGAGCCACCGTGATAGTGGCGCATCGCGGTGGCATGTCAATTCGGAAAAAAAAATGTTGCTTTACCAGTTCCGATTAAGAGTTTAAAATGGGTACCTTTATCAATTCCCAAGCCCCCAATCCGTCCAAAAACTTGAGATTAAGAATATCACAAGCACTTTATGCTTATTTTCATCATTTTTTCTCTCAAATCAAAACCCTAGAGCTCCAAAGCTTCTACTCCAAGAAATTAAATTCCTCCATTTTTTCTCCAAGAAATCTCAAAATAGAGGATTCTCAAGACAAGATAAGAAATCTCAAAATAGAGGATTCTCAAGACAAGATAATCAAGAATTCATCTTCAAGAACTCAATAGGAATCCAAAATTCAATATTTCTTAATCTAATCTTCTATTAAGGTATGTGGGATTTATGAACAAGGATCTTCTTTCATCCTAGTGCCCAAAACTAAGTTTTTAATTACAAATTCATATGATTTTAAATGATTATTCATGAGTTTTGAATTAGGGTTCATACCCAATATTGTTATTTGCAAGATTATGAGATTTCAAGTGTTTATGAAGATGAATTTCATGTTTAATTTCATATTTTCATGCCTATTGCGGTAATTTCCAGATTTTGAGATGAATTAGCATTGTTTTCATTATCAAGCATGATTATTATGATGTTTTGACATGAACTTGATGCATGAGTTATTAAGCCCAAATTTACATGTTGATATTTCAAGAAAGGTGATGCCTCAAGCATCTTATGATCAGATTATTCAGTAAACCTTTTAGGTTTTGATCCTCAGATAAGATTTGAAATCCAGTTTACAAATCTATTACAAATTACAGAATTTAGAACAACTTTAATTACGATTTTTATCAGATAAAAGCATAATTAGTTTCAGAATAAGCCCTTATGCTAGTTTTAAAGTGGATTTCCAATAGAACGAGCGCAGCTTAAAGGGAGTAGTATTTAGCACCGAGTGGAATGTTTGGGATTAGCGTGCCTTATCTTCCACCGAACTACGTTATCAACGTAGGTATAGATTATGAGATTAGTTTCACTTCTACGTGGATGAAAATTATTGATATGATAACTTAGCTTAGGTTATACTCCTTGACAAGAGTATGACACCTCTCCCCATCATGGGGTTTTCCCATTAGGGGAACAAGATGATGGACTCCATGTTAGCTAACATGGTTTATCTCGGTTAGAAGAACTTCATTTGTAGAATAGTTTTTAAAAGAATTCCCTAATAGTAAATACTTTCAGAATAGCTTTTGAAGTATTTTCCCTTCGTATAAAGTATTTTTCCCTATAGACTACAGATAACAGAAAAGAATAACAAAAATATTTAAAGAAAACTAAGTGTAAAGGCTCATAATTTTATTCAGATTATGCTTAGCAGAAAGATAATAGTTACAGGTTTCAGTTTTCATATTTCAGACATAGAAGTGAGTCCTTTCTACACTTAGACAGTAGGATTTAAAGACAAAGTAATAGTATAGCTTTTAGAGCTAAATGTTATACCACACTAGATTTACAAAGTATGATTTGCTATTCATGATTTCAGATTTTAGTATTTCAGATATTCTAGCTTATGTGAGTCATTTACATTTAGCATGCATTGTTTTACAAATTTTGATGATGAGATGATGTTTTACTTATGTATTTCACCCCCATATAGTCAGTACATCCTCAAAGTACGAATTCACATATACGTCTATGCGCTACATTGTCTCATAATATAGGTTCAGGTGCTCGGTATCAGCAGCGTGAGTAGTTCTAGAATCTCAATCTACATCCAACAATTGGTGAGTCCTCATAGTTTAGGGACTTATTCATTAAGATTTTTTAGCTCATTAGTTTATATGATTCAGTATTTTTTTTTTAGACAGTTCGAGTTAGCTCGGGGTTTATCCCAGTGAATCTCTAGTTATTGTAGTAGAGGCTTGTCAAACTGCTAGTTTTGATTCATTTTATTTAGTATTGAGGTTTCAGACATTATCTACAAATATTATATTCATACAGTTTTTTTGCATATAGTATGACTCTTATGTCTATATTTCCCTTATTATGAGATTCAAACTTAGTAACAGATAGACAAGGTTAGCTTAAGGCTACTCGTAGTCTTGAGTACCGTGTGACGTCTCGGGAGAAGGTTTTGAGGTGTTACTGGTACTCAGTATGCATCATAGGTTGACTGAGCTAGATTACAATAATGCTATAATAAAATATAAGAATATAAACTAAAGACAAAGGGCCATAAGTGGAAAAAATACCCCAAACTAGGAAAATATGGTAAATTTAAAGAATAAGTAACTTTAAAGTAGATACGGTCTTACTACATCCTAACTGGGCCCCCATAAAACTAAAAGGCACACATAAAAGATGAATAACCCAACCGAGCCCCCATAAGCTCGGTGGATACAAACAAGGAAGAAATATAGACAATAATAAACTCAAAGTGTGCCCACAAGTGATAGGATACCTTGAACTCCCTATGAATTATAAATTTCAGACTTTATCTAAAACTAAAGAATTGTATCCGTCATGGTAAAGTGTCGCATATAGATTATTAATGTCGCACTTGAATCAGTATTATTAAATATGTCTGAAGTAATAATAACGATAGTAATAGCTTTCTTTAAGTCCAAATAATTCTAAGTCTCCATGGTTAAATCTATATGTGAAGTGGTTTTCAGCCATTATGTCTATGTACAAGGTTCTAAAGGCCAATTATTCTTCTAACCTGAGTGACAAATCTAATCAGAATTCATTAGTTGACCTAAGTTGCACTAAGGTTCAAGGTTTAGTCTAAAGTGACCAATAAAGACCTCTTATATCTATATGGAGCTAATTTAGGCATTTGACTTAAAAAGAGGGTCAACGGGACTCGCTACTGGTCCAAAAAATCCATACTGAAGTAAGCACCTACCCAAACCTAGACTAGGGCTTTATAATTCCAACCCAAGGTCTTAAATAAACCAAAACTATTATAAAGTATTATTAAAACTATTATGAGGGAAAATGGGGCCAAACGCTACGAAAAAGGCCCCACAAATCGGCTATCTTTAATCAGTAAAATACTAAACTATTAGCCAAGTCATAATACACACCCACAGCTAGCATAATACTACTCTAACATCATAATGAATCTTAAACTATGAGAAAAAATGCCTAGCCTACGTGGACGATATTGAAATCTCTCAAAGCCCACTATTCTAGAGTTTTTTATTTTTGAGAAACCTCCAAATACTGCTACGCAATCAAACTAATAATTTATACACTAAGATGAGAATAAAAGTATCCATATTGCATATAAATGCTCTGGGTCAAAAATCAAACTAAAAATCCTATGAAGGGCTTGCTTACGAAAATCACAAATTTAAAATCGTCCATAGGTCTCTCTAAGCTTAAGAATCATTTGCCCTAAAATATAGGTGGAATTCGAGCACAAATATGCCCCAAATTACCTGGCAAGCTGAACTAGGGATTTAAAGTTAAACAGAGAGTTAGAAAAGAAATCTGATGGAAACATAAGTAAATAATAATGAGGGGATCACTACAATATGCTTCTAACTCACTCCAAACACGAAATAATTGATCTCCACGATCTTCTAAGCTCCCTAAGATTTAATGCTATTTTAGACTGGGAAGAAATGGATAAAAAATAGTTGAGCCAACTGTTAATACTACTAGGGGTCCCTTCATCATGAACACTGGACCCTTACCACAAACGCGGCACTTAAGTTAAACTAGCCTTCGCAAATACAGATGGTTCACCACAAACAAAAAGAAGGAACTCAGGACGATTGGCTAGCTAGCCCTTCACAAATACAAAGGTCGGCTAAGGAATATAGAGACAAAGATTTCTAAACCTTCGCAAGTGCGGCTAAGGCCTTGCGAATGTGAAGGACATTTTTTTCCTACAGTAGTACATTCAGCGCTAGCAAACTTGGCCAAGTGTCAGGTTTCCAATCGGACCCTCAAAATTTATTTGGAATCGTATGAATGCAAACAAACAATGTTACCTTGCAAAATTTGGCATTTCAAACTCAATATTGACATTAAAATTTCAATATGAGGTCCTTTTAAAGTAGGCCCCACACCTAAAGGGTCATTTTAACTTTAATCCACCCAACATCCCAAAATGAGTTCAGAAGCTTAAGAGACAAACCAAGGCTCTCCCAAGCATAAAATTGGCATTCCAAAGTTGATGAGACTATCTGAATTGGAATCCAAGACTATTTACCTAAATTGTAGGCCTAATTCCTTTTTCTTAATAACAAAAGCTCTAAAATTGGGAATTGGCAATGAGAAAATAAATTGCTCGGTAACCAAACTGTCAATCCAACAAGTTATAAATGACTTAGGGTAGCTATGGGATAGCTCTAAATTTCAAAAAGATGTAGAAACACAAGAAATGATTTATGTTCATTACAGTATCTACTACTAAAAGGACTTTCCTTTGTAAAATTCATTGATCAAAAAGTAGTTGAAGGTTTGAACAAGTGGGGATACTTGGCCTATATCTCACTCCCAATCTTCTAGGTAGCTTTCTCAACTGGACATTTTCTTCACATAACCTTAACTACTTTAACATCTCTAGAATGCAACCATCAAACGTCTCCAGATAGTATAGAAATTCGCTCCTCTACAAAGGTCAACCTTGCATCAAACTTAACTGAGTCCCAATGAAGAACGTGCTACTAATATGAAATATAACGCCACAACATAGATACATGGAAAACTTGATAGATGACTGTAAAGTGTGGGGGCAAGTACAACTCATAAGCTACCTCCCTAACTATTTGAAGTATCTCAAATGGCACGATATATCTAGGGTTGAGCTTGCACCTCTTCCCAAACCTCATCACACTCTTCATGGGTGACCCTCAAATAAAAACCTAGTCGCTAACTCCAAAAGTCAAAGCGTGAAGTCTATAATTTGTATAACTCTCCTGCTTTCTCTAAGATTCTTATAGCCTGTCCTGAATCACTCAAACCCTATCCAAAAACTCAGAAAGAAATTTAGTAGCATGAGATCCAACTTCAGAAGTCTCAAATAAACCAATTAGAGATCGGTAATGTGTACCATACAATGCCTGAAATAGTGTTATTTCAATACTCTAATGGTAGCTATTATTATATGAAATATCCATGAAGGCTAAATGATTCTCCTATTGATCTCCAAATCCCATTACACATGTGCAAAGTATATTCTCAAAAACCTGATAGTCTACTCTGATCGTTAATTGATCGGGGGTAAAAAGGGATGCTAAGGTCAACCTGCGTACTCAGCTCTTCCTAAAAAGTCCTCTTGAAGCTAGAATTGAAAACTAAGCCTCTACCAGAAATAATAGACATGAGTACCCCATGAAGGCAAACTATCTCTCGGGTATAGACACAGTCTAACCTCTTGAGACTAAAGAAAATCTGAATAGGAATAGAAAGAGGTAATTTGGTCAATCAATCTATAATGACCCAAATATTGTCAAAACCATAAGATCTACGAGCTAAACCACTTACAAAATCCATAGTAATTTTTCCCATTTCCATTCAGTAAATGCTCAGCTTTTATCTACAGACATCATAAACATCGAGCTACAAAGTTTGCTACATATTTCTTCATACCACTCCACTAGTAATGTGGTCTCAAAACTTTATACATCTTACCTATCCTTGAGAGATTAGATTATATGGAGCTATGAGCTTACCATATAATTAACTAAATCAAGTCTCCAACCTTCGAAACACAAATAAGACCGTTGAATCTCAAACTGCCTACAGAATCTAAGGTATCCCTCCTAGACTTACCCCACGACACTATCTCTCAAAGGCCATAAAATCTACTATCCTCAAATAGTTAGCCCCAAATTTTCTCCATCAAGGTAGTCTTTGACTCACCACTAGTGAGAATCCTCTTGGTTTTGAAATATCAAGCTGAAAAATTAGGTTAGCTAAGGACTTAATGTCAAAGACCAGTGGTCGCTCCAAAACTGAAGGTAAATCCAAGATACCTATATACAATGCCTTCTGACAAGGCATCTTCTACCATATTTGCATTGCCCAAATGGTATAGAATCAAGATTCCATATTTATTCAATAACTCAATCCACTTATGTTATCTCGTGTTAAGCTCTCTCTAAGCCATAATGTACTGAAGACTACAATGATAAGTGAATATCACGCAACAAACAATGTACATCTAATGCCTCTAAATTTTAAGTATGAAATCTACCGCCACCAACTCTAAATCATATGCGGGGTAGTTAAGCTCGTGCACCTTCTGCTTTCTCGATGCATATGCAATAACTCAGACTTGTTGTATCTGAACAAACTTCAAACTGACACCAAAAGAATTACAATACAAAGTAATTATGTTTCTCTCAATTTGTAGATTTAAAATTAGCGCTGAAGTGAGCAAGTTATTGAGCTTCAAAAAACTTGCCTCTCACTTATAGGACAACTGTAATGGAACCTCTTTCCTAGTCAATATATTCATAGGACTTGTAATAATAGAAAACATCTCTATGAACCAAATGTAGTAGCCTGTCAAACCAAAAAAGTTATGAACTTCAACTAGAGATATAGGTCTTGCCCAATCACAAATAACCTCAATCTTTGTAAGATCCACCCTATTCCTATCCTTAGACACTACGTGTCCTAGGAATGCCATATAATCGAGCCAAAACTCGTAGTTTAAGAATTTGGCAAAAATTCTATGTCTCTCAAAATGTAGAGGACACTCCTCAAATATTGCTCGTGCTCCTCCCTATCCCTTGAATAGATAAGGATATCATCAATGAATACTATCATTAAAATTTTTAAACAAAGACTAAAAATATGGTTCATCAAGTCCATGAGCATTGGTCAACCCAACAGATTTCACCACGAACTCACAATAGCCATAGCGCGTTCTAAAGGATGTCTTAAGGATGTCCTATTCCTAAATCCTCAATTGACTCTAACTAGAACTCATGTTAATCATAGAAAACACTATCATAACTTTAAACTAGGAAAATAAATCTTCGATATGAGTCATATGATACTTATTCTTTGTTGTCATACTATTTAGATACCTGTAGTTGATACATATATGCATAAAACCATTCTTTTTCTTCACTAAAAGAGAAGAGCACCGTAATGATATACTTGGCTAAATAAAACCCTTCTCTAAAGATCTGAAGTTTAGAATTTAGCTCTTTTAGCTCAACAAAATCCATACAATAAGGTACCATAGAAATAGGTTGAGTGCCTGACTCAAGATCAATAATAAACTTAATTTCGCATTCAGGAGAAAGGCCAAGTAGGAAAATACGAAAAACATCAAGGAAATCACAAACTATGGGAACAAAATCAAGCAAAGAACTCTCCGAACTAACAGCATGAACATAAACAAGATATTACTAACAACCCTTAAATACCAATCTCCTAGCTCAAACATTAGAAATTATCCTAATTGGTGGAAGGGCTAAAAGAACCCTGCCACACAAATTGGCATATTCCAGGCATGGCTATGATAGCGATCTTGGCAAAATAATCCAAGATCAGATGATAAATTAATAACCAATTCATGAAAAGAATAACATCAAAAACCACCATGTCTAGAACAATTGTGTCAGCCTAAGTATCATAATCTCACTTAATCCGCTACTATGGAATTGCTCTCAAAAGTAGCTACACACAATTGCATAGATAAAGGCTCTTAAGACAATATTAATCGCGGTGAATAATAAGCCGAAATATATGACAAAGTGGATCCCAGATAAAATCTAGTAGCTAGATGATGGCATGCTATAATTATACTTGTAATAACTACCTCCAAAGAATCCACGTCTAGCCTAATAGGTATAGCATATAATTGACTCTATCTGCCTCCAGAATGGATGTCTTCACAACCACTTGTTCTACCTGACTGAGGAACTCATTTAGAAATCTAGGAACCACCCCTATGACCCTGTACACCACCTCTAGTTGAACAAATAATTAAATTGGGCTGGCATCGCAAATTCAACCGATTCATATTAAATACAAAAAATGAACTTAGGCCGACCAGTTATCTAACCCTTTGTAAATTCAAAGTCTACCTTACGAATGTGGATGCAAAGGTATCTTGAACTTCACCAATTCATATAAGGCCTCATGAATGCAAAGGTCATTTTTCTCTACAGCAGATTCAACACTAACAAACTTGGCAAAATGTCAAGATTTTTATTAGACCCTCGAGATTCATTTTGAATCCTGTAACTATGTTGCCATACCAAATGTGGCATTTTTGACACAATGCACTAATGAAATTTCAATCTGAGCTTATTTTGATTAAAATTGGGCCCCATACCCAAAAGCCTATTTTAACTAAAATCCATTCAATAACCCAAAATGAGTTTGAAAACCTTAGGATCCAAACTAAGGGTCCCCTAGCCTAAAATTGACATTTTGAACTGTTGAGACTATCATAATTGGCATCCAATATTGTTTGCTTCAAGTTTAGGAAAAATATACTTTTCTTAATAGCAAAAGCTACAAAATAGGAAATTGGCTCCAAAAACCAAACAAACTACCCGATAACCAAACTACCAGTCCCTGCAATTCATAAATGTCTTAGGGAAACTATTGAAAAGCTCTAGATATAAAAAGGGCACACAATGCAGTTAATGACTTAAAGGATCATTACAGACCCATAAATACACATAAATCAAATGATAAGTTGACAAGACATTAAGTACATGACAAGTAATTCACTACTCAATTAATATGTACATTCATACTAAGACAATAAGTATATATAAAACAAGCCAAAAAATGTCCACAACTAAGCGACACAACCATCTAGAATATCAAATTATATAACAAAAATAACCATGAGTACCATATTCGCATTACAGTAGGGATCTAAGTACATTATAATCTCACAAGTACATAATCAAAAACACCACTATCAACAAAATATTAATCTCAAAAAAGTAGTATCAATTCAACCTTAATAATCAGTAGATACTATATAATTCACATATTAATCACTAACCTCATATTTTTCTCACACACTAAGGGGACTTATTTATGCTTAATAGTCATGACATGTACGGGACCGTCTTCATCCATGTACTGTACCACTGTGGTACCTAATCTATCAAATATCAATAATATAATTATCCATATGGTGTGGTACCAAACCCTTTAAATATGATCATAATAATAAACATATCAGTTCACTATCATTCAACATATATCATAGTGCATCAATATCATAAGTAAACTTACTATCATAAAATAGTTACCATTTCATTGTTCTTTAGCTCATTCAACTAAGCATTAACAACTAAGACTATAAAACACAAGAATATACTATGATCAATCCACAAACATTCAATTATGGAGTAGGGATGAAATCTAAAATCAAGTCTAAAACTCCAATTAAAATCATAACCTATATCAATGAAATAATCCAAATGTAAGCTAAATCGCAAAAGCCATTCCCTTCTCCAAATCTTCAGATCACTCATGGTCTAAAAAATGATGAGAGAGTAATTTTCCACTTATTATTCAATTCTAGGACATACGAATCAAACCCCACAAATTTTACCCTTTTTCATAGCCTAAGTCAAACTTTACGGTTTTTTTAACCATAAATTTTCCCTAAATCCCTATAATTCATGTTAAATGGGAGTGATTCTATGTTAGGGAGTATATCTAACCACCTAGAATCATAACTAGGAAAATTAAGGACTATCCGTAGGTATTTCTTATTAATTCATGAACTATTATCATTATTAGGAAAATTATGGACTATCCGTAAGTACTTCTTACCAATTCATGAACTTGGGGCCTAAACATTTGAGTTCCACCATAAATCCTATTCTAATGGTTCTATGAATTCAATAGATTAAATGATATTATAAGGTCGTAATAAACTTACCTTAACATTGAAAATCGCCCAAGTTGATGAAAAAATTATCTCACAGAATCATAAGCACAAACTTTTGGATTTTAGGGAAACTAAGGTCTGATTTTTGGCAATCGGGCATTAATTCTTCCTAATGTCCATTGAAACAATCACTTGACCAATGAAATGGTCACCTTATGGTGAATAAATGATCGCCATAGAGGTAGTTAACTATTCTAGATTGTCTGCTATACTAGTCAACTAACTACTAGGGTGGTTCTACAACAACAGTGGTGGGACTATTTACATGGTCTTTAGACAATAATGCAGGGGATGTTTTAAATTTCCTATATTTCATAACATAAACCTTAATTTTGATAACCCAGATTAATCCTGATATGAGAACCACCATAATTGGAGTTCTACAAATCCAATTTTTATTTTGAAAGTTTCTATGAAAAATTAAGCCCCTCAACTATCATATAACAAGTTTCAAATCATCAAAAACTACACCATGAGACAAAAATTCTCTCCAAATTATACAATACCAGATTTTTGTTAGAGACCACCCTAGCTCAAGATTTTATCAACTCTCATTCTGGAGAAAACTCTAACCAGGTAGTATCACCTAAAAATGTTATAATAATAAAGTGGGTCATTATAGGTATTTTAACTTGTTGATACTGAATTATAAATTTGTTGTATCTATTACATTTAAAATATAGAGAAAAGTCATTGATGAGAAAAGGCAATAGATAATAATACTTGGGAGTTAACAACTCTTATAAGGGGTTATCAAGCAATTGGTGTGAAGTGAACATATAAGGAAAAAAGGAATGTTTATGAAGAGGTGGAGAGATGAAAGGTAAGACTTGTAGCTAAAGGCTACAAATAAAAGTAAGTCTTGACAATAAGAAAGGCTACGTAGTTGTTTCCCTCATGAAGATGATTCGCTAACTAATATCTTTGTCGGCACAAGTGAAATTAAAGATTAATCGGCTAAATATCAAGTAGCATTATTGAATTACTATCTTGAAAAAGAAGAATATGATGTTCAGTCCTTAGGATTTTTTGTTAAAACTTAGGAAGATAAGAGATTGAAGTTGAAGAAATATTTATATAAACTAAAGTAATCTTTACATGAGTAGAATAGTCATATGCACAAGTATTTTTAATAGAATGGATTTACTCATTGTCTCCTTGAATATGCTCTTTAAATTAAATTACATATTAATAGAGATATTTTACTTGTTTGCATATATGTTGATTATCTTATTTACATTGATAATAACCATACATTATTTTAAGATTTCAAGAATATTATGTCCTTTTAGTTGGTGATGTTGGATATAGGACTTACGTCATATTACTTAGCTTGAAAGTGAGGCAGCTGAAGGATGGGATTTTTATCTCTCAAGAAAACTAAGTAAAAAAAATTTTGAAAAAGTTCAACATGTTTTATTGTTGCCCCGTGAATACATCAATGGAGGGTAAAACAAAATTATCAAAGTTTGATGATTGAGAAAAGGTGGACTTCACTCTGTTCAAAAGTCTCATAGAAAGTTTGAGGTTATTTGTAGTGATTTGGTTTTGCTTATTTTTTTGAAATATTCATTTCTATGTGATTTGACTATTTTACCCCTTTATGTGGTTTCTTCATGGTATTTTTGGGGTATCGGGATGATTAGCAAGGTTCTCGATTCTTTTCGATCTAATTTATGTGAGATTGTGGTTTTTGATAGTTTAAAGAATTATTGTTGACTTTTATCAACATCTTTTGATTTGTGCGTCGGGTGGAAAAATAGACTATGCCAGCAGATTCGAAATGTTAATTTTCGGTTGGTAACATGGTTGGTCTTGTTTTACGACTTTTATATCTCATTTTGATCCTCCATTCAAAACATTGCAAAATTGGGTTTCGGGAGTTAATTTTGTGAAATTGATGTTTTATTAATTTAATATCCCCATTAAGTTTAGTGCATTGAATTTAGAGGGATAACATAGTTCATTTCCATATTCGATATTCTTGATGAATCCCAAGGGGTCTGCAGAGACTTGGAATTATCCAAGTCTTATACTGGTGCACTCTCTTAAGCGATTCTTTGGTCTCTTAAGCAACATATCCTAATAGCCAAACTATCTCCTAAGTAATATTAGGATTTCTTAAGCAATAGTCGCCTAAGCGATGGCCTGGTCGCTTAAGCAACATAGGGATGCCAGACACCTATCACTTAAGCGATAGCCAAGTTGTGTATGTGATAAGGTGGGTGTTCTTAAGTGACGGTTTTTCACTTAATTGATATCCACCTAAGTGACCTGATAGCCGCTTAGGTGATGTCTGGGTGATTTATTCTCCCATTTTTGAGATTTTTACACCATTTTTGAGACTTGGAGCTTGGGTTTGGATTTTTGAGCTTTTTCAATCATTTTATACTAGTTTAAACTCCAAATACCTATTGCAATTACTTTTCTCAAATCTTATCATTTAAATTTTATTTAAACTCAGACTTCAAGGTGGAATTTGAGGATTTTTGCCCGGAAGGACAAAATTATCATTTCTTTGATTCAAACCCCCAAATTCACTCTAATTTCACGTTGGTTTTGTCTAATGAGTTCTTTTAATCTTGAAAAGAATGTTTTTAATTAAAAGTTCTAGTTTTAGCTTTCATTTTTGAATACCATTCGGGTGGTCCATTTTGACCACAATTTAAAAGTGCGCAATATGGGTATCATTTATTTTTTTGATGCATAGATTCTATATTTGTGTGTTTTTGTTAATTTTTTGTCCTTGCGTGAGGTGAAAGCTCGGTGAAAAAGGCTTATTAGTTTTGGTTTTGACATTCGAGGTAGGTTATGGCTTAACTTTCTTCAGATTGGGTTAGGTAGTTAATAATAATATAAAAGCATGCTCTGGGTATGGGGTTGTATCATGGAAAATGTGTTTAAGTGATTTATGTGCCTGCGCGGGGTCCTATGTTGATAATACTTAGTGATTATGAGACATTTGCTATGTGTGACTGTGTGGGGTCTTATATGATGTTGTAGATGGTATCTAATGTATGTATATTTGGTTGCATTCTTGTTTGGTAGAAAAGGCCTAGATTTTGGGATTTAAATGGTATCAATGATATTTCATTTTTATGTTTCACTTAATGGTTGCTGGATTATATTGCATCGTGGATGGTTGGACGAATTAAGTTAATTTTTTGCTCACATGGTTGGTATATTGGTTGGATATTAGATATTCTCATTTTGGTTGCTTGTGATAATTACATACTTATTTCATATTCATTCATGAAACATTGGTACCATCATAGAAATACTGGAAACACTGGCTTTATTTGTCAAAAAATATGACATCCTTAAAAACCCTCTATCGATGTATGTGTCAAAAAGCAGTTATGGATATTGGTATTTGATACCGTATATGGGTTAACAACCCCCCTCCCATGGGTCCTACCTTTAGAGTAAAACTTGGTGGTGTATATAGAGGTTATGCAATGATTTTGTATATCACATCATCATCTTGGTGGTATATACGGAGGTTATGCAATGACCTCATACATCACATCATCATCATCATTATTATCATTATCATTATCATTATCATCTTTATTGTATTTCATCCATTGTGCTTATTATGTTATTGTATTTTGTCCTTGACTTGATATTTTTCCATTTATTCTATCTTGTTATACTTATTTTGTTGTATGTGTATATTTGTGCTTCTTTTCCCTACCCATATTTTTTACATGCGTATATGGTAGAACTGTTAGTGGAGAAATTATGGGCTACTGTTTGGGACATTTTCTGATTGAAGGTGACATGCCTATAGTTTTTGATTATATGCTTTATTTTATACTTTACTCAATCAGCCTATGATAACTACTGAATACAAGTGGACCGTGCTCATCTGTTATGACCCGAATTGGGCTCTTGCCATGACGGGTATCTCAAGTCCCATATGAACCTAAGATCACCCCCTGCACCTAACCAAACCAAATACAACATCCCCCAAGGTCAGATTAATTCCGAACTAATAATAAGATAGCATGCAACAAGCTTAAGTTAAATCAAAACATGTCTATAACTAGTGACCGGTGACCTGCCAAACAATCAACCATCATCACCCAATATCCACAATAATCCAAATAAAGCCTTCTAACACAAGAACCTAAATCAGTCTTGGTTGGGACATGTCCTTGACTCTAACAGATGACAATGAAAATAAAACTAATAAAGTTAACGAATAATGAAAGTAACTATCAAGTCAAATCCAAGAATGAAAGCTAGTGAAATATGTAAGCCTTTCGGGGGATGAAAGTCACCACTTCACCACAATGCAACAAACTGACGAACTAAGTCGACTGACGTAACTATGGAAGGAAAAGTAGAAATAGCTTTGGTTCCTGCATCGCGTGGGGATACAATGTTCGATGACGATTAGTGGGGTGAACAATAGCATATAACTTAGGGATAAAGATAAAATAATGCCAAAATCAATAGTTCAAAATCATTCTAAACTAATGCACATAATTAAAGACAAGTACATATATATCACATGCTGGGATAGGGAACAAGTCTTAACATGCACTTTAAAATTTTTATCCTGGATTGTGTAGATCAACCGTCATAACATATGATGGCACCCATGGGCTGTATGGGCTAAGCTCTCCCCAGATGGTAGGGTCCTAGTATGTGTAGCCACATAAACCATAGGGTAAACATATGTACTATGGAGGACTCGAACCTTCCTGCATATCAAGGTGACATGAGCACCAAATTATGCAATAAGAAATAGGGGAATCAAACTGTAATGCCCCACATACCTATCCCGATACGTCACATGGTGCTTAAGGACACACGTGGCCTCAAGATAACCCTTTAAGCCTGTCATCACTGTCAGAACTCATTATAGCATAAATCATGCTAAGATAAAGAGGAATAACCATATCATGAACATACTGAAACACGAAGTAATACTGCCCTGTACAAACAAAATACTGAAATCTCTGTACACACTGGTACACTAGTCCGACAAAGCCTCTACTACATAGGACTGAGGAGCCATTGGGACAGATCCCCAACTGACTCATACTGATTGGAAATCAAACAAGCATCTGTTAACAAGACAAAATTGGAGACACAATTCCTCGAACCATGAGGACTCATCAACCGTAGAAATATAGATGAAGGTACTCAAAGATCATTGTCGCTGCTGAGACTGAGCACCTGAACCTATATCATAAGGAAATATAGAATACAAAAGAGTATGGGAGTCAGTACTTGGGAATGTACTGAGTATGTGGGGGTGGATGCAACATTTTTAAATAATATCATAAATGTATTAGAAAATCATGCATGCTGACAATAATAACTCTCTTTGCTTGAATTATCTAAAACATCATTTTCGTAAGTCATTAGTAATAACATATGCTTCATAAATCTCATAAATCATTAAACTCAACTCAAACTCTTTGACTCATGACTTAGAGTCAATCGGTAACTCGTGGTACTTAGATTATTATGGACGTGGGAGTTTCTTATAACCGACATAACTACACCATGTGAGCCACATGAAGTCCAACATTTTGCCCTCCTAAGGAGAGGACCCCATATTGGCAGGGGTGTCTTACTCTTCCCAGGGAGTACAACCTCAATCTCATTATCACAATTTCATACTTGGACTCTAGCCCACAATTATCAACATCAATCCTACGGTGGCACGTAGTTTTTGGGGAAATACCACATTTCCTGCTCAGTGCTAAATACTCCTCCCAGACTCATCTCAGAACATGTTAGGAAATCCACCTTAATCAATATCAACTCATGGGTCTATTTTAAAGACCAAAACATAAATATATGCATATATCTCATCTGCAAATCATAAACATATTTTGGATTCCTAACCCGACTCAACTCAACACAATCTTTCTCAACATCAGGTACATTTTCTTTTCGAATCATTTTCAAATATCAAAGCTTCAAGGAAACATCATAGGACTCATTCTTGACTTTCAATCTCAAATATTGATATATATTCAATAGTCAAATTTCTCATAGAAAGGCATAACTCATGACACTTGTCATAAATCACAATCGCTTAGAAATTATCAATACGTAATGACAATATACAACTCATGGAATAAATTCTCAATTTAAGAAATATGATGGTGAAATAATCATAAATATCAAACTTATTTAACTCAAATCTCATAAATCATAAATAAAGAAATTTGGGTGTAAACCCACTTGCAAAATCATGTAAATCAATAATAGAAAGTAAATCTTTAGGCACAAGAACGAAAGGAGTGTTCTTGTTCAAGCCCCTCATACCTTGGATTATAATATTTGGAGATGTAGAAACTTGTTTGGAACTTATATCTTACATTTTTGAGCTAAGATCCTTGATGCCTTTGACTAGGGGAGCTTAATTCTTGGACAACTTGGAGAAATCTATGGAACATCCTTGAATTTCTTGGAAGGAGTTTTGATTTTTGGGTTGAGAGAAAACCCTAGTTTTCTAGAAAATTCCTTGAGAAATTGGAGAGAAATAAGATAAAATGTTCTTCTCTTCACTACTTTGATGTATATATATAAGTCAAAAAGGAGCGGAAATGACCAAAATACCCTTTTAAAAAAGCTAAAATTCTCTGATCGGGACCTGTGACGGTCAATCTGACTGTCGGTCAGGTCTCCTGATGGTCCACCAGATCGTTCGTCACTCGAGTACCAAAACTGGAACATTCTACCTTGACGTGACAGTTGAAGTGATAGTCCATCAGGAAAATGACCGACCACCAAGTCGTCCGTCACTCGAGGGCCAGAAATGAGACATTCTATCTCGACCTGATGGACCCCTTGACGGTCCGTCAACTTTTTGACGGTCCGTCAACTTTTTAACGGTCCGCCATCTTGGTCGTCACACGGTGAACAGGAAGAGGGATCACTACCTTGGCCTGAAGGGACACTTGAAGGTCCACCAAGGACCTGACGGTCCGCCAGGTCGACCGTCAGACCTGGGCGATCCGATATCGCTGAGTAAAACGACTATAACTCCCTCGTCCGAAGTCGGATTTCAATGAAATTGGTACTGATGGAAATCTTATTCAATTCTATACATGAAAAAAAGTATAAATTAGAGAAATACAAAATGGTTTAAACATCAATCACTTTGGAAGTCATACATATCCACTCAAAAGATGGATTTAGGCTGAAGAAATGATCGGGGTATTACACAAACCTCTAAATTAATTTATATTAATAAGGGGGATCCAACCACCCAGTCATATAGACCCCCACATCATAAATTGTGGTTTCCAGGGTGGGTCCTTTAGGACCACCACTTTCACGACTTAGCTACACATCTCTCATTAAAGCCCAATTAAAAACACTTATTACACAATCCCATTCATTGAACCAAAATATACATTTAGGCATACATTATTGTTATCATCATACCAACTACACTTGCAAGATAACAACAACACGCCATACCAATTATCTTTAGTTGGGGGAATACACAACCCCCTTGGTTCAATTTTACATTAGCTTAAAGAATTACACATCCCCATAAGGTTTAATTCAAAATCATAATGCAATAGTTCAAGAGTAGTTCAAATTCCCACATTTCTCATAATTAAAAACCAATTTCACAAATGGGGTTGGGGTTATAACCACTTTAAAAGTCACAAGTTTAGGAAAATCACAATTCCATAGTTCATTCACTGTACCCATGAATCCACAAGTTCAAAACCATTATCAAATCATGAATAATCATATATAAACCATGGGAAAATATTAATTAGCAACAAGCACTCAAAACCCTCAACCCTTAATTTTAAACCAACATAAATATCTCATGAACAATACTTTGAAACATATGCTTTTAACAATTAACAACGAGGGAAGAATAACATGCCTGAAATACAAAGTTTCATGGAAAGAATTTAACCTTTGAGCCCTTGTATGGCCTAATTCATGAAAACCGTAAGTATGTCTACTTAAGATAAATTGAAAGATCTCTTGAAGTGTTTGAGTACATTAAGGATAAAATATAACCCCCATAAGTGCTTTATGAACGTGGGGTTTTAATTGGTTGAGAAGGGAATTGTCCAAAGTGCCCTCAATTTAAAAATTAAAATTTAGTTGTCAGTGACTTCCAGTTACCAAATGACTCATAAGGTTACATTACAACTCATCACAAGTAGTCATAGTCAAGATAGAACCATCAAGGCCCTATACTGGTCTGGCTATGATTTATACCACTGACTCATAACCACACGTAATGACTTATAACCACTTCTCGTACTCATGAAAGCAATAATTTAGGATGACACACTAGACTTCATATGATTGTACATAACAACTTGTTATAGATCTTTATGACTTATGGCCTCAAGTTATAATAAAGATAATATCTTAAGCCAAACTATTTGGACACCTTACGGCATAGTCCTTGCGACCCGTAAGAATTCTTGATGACTAGTTGAGAGCCACTCATACTCGGAGTAGAATACTATTCCACTTATTCTTATTAAGTTACAACTGATTCTCTATGACCTGTTAAGACTCCCTACGGCTCATCAGAGGAGTCATAGTCAGGACAGTGAGGATTAAATTTAAAAAAATTCAAGTACTAAAAACTTAAGGTGTCACATCATCCCTATTGTGCTATTTTTATGCAGATATGAGTGCCCCACACAGATAGCTGATTCAAGCAGTATTTGAAGTCTATTTGAGGTAGTGATTGATCTATGCATGTGGAGTTGGCCATTGCCTTTTCTAATTTAGACTATGTCATATTGTATTCAGAGACAGAGTTTGTTCCCTTTTAGATCTCCTATTTTTATTCTGACATTGAGTTGTATTAGTGGTTCTTATGTTATGATGCTAGGATTTGAGATTTAGTTTGCTTTCTTTGGTTATATTTTTGCTAGTATCATATTGTGTAGCTCTTCTTCGCTTAAGAAGCCTTGTCTTGATTTTTGTATTGATTTCTATTATTTTATTAATTTGGGTGATAGGATTACGTATCAAAGCTTGTTGCAATGTGTGTCATCATGACCCTTAAATTTTAGGTCATGACAAATCAGTATTAGAGCAGTCAGGCATACAGGTCTCAACTGTGTTAGAATGAGATATCTAATAGAGTCTTACGGATCGATATGTAGATATTTGTATCTATATTTGAGAGGCTATAAGATGTCTTTAGGAAACTTTATTTATTTTATTCTATATTGTAAGAAGGTTTCATACCTTGAGTTCTAAGTCATATTTCACTCTTTTATACGCAGATGGTGAGGACTAAATCTAGTTTGCCTAGATATTTGGATCCATTATCTAAGGAGAGATCCCAATCTAGAGGGTGAGTTGTGAGTTATGGTCAAGCTCAATGTGGTGAATGAGTACAAGTATCTGCACCATCAAAAGATAGAACTAAAGGACTCTCCCTTGTGCCTTAGGTTAAGAATGTCAAAGTTATGAGTCCTACTATGATCCCGCAGAGTTTTTCTATCCCAGTTTTGGAAGGGCTATTATTTTGCTTGTTGACCTATTTGTAGGGTGTTCTTTTTAGTTCGCCTAATGTTCTTCCATCTCTGCATATTGTACCTCTATTTTTGCCAAAGTATGCTTATGGTGTTCCTTTAGTTTCAAGTATGGATCCTCTTATTATCATAACATCTTCTTATGGTACTCCACATACTTCGAGTGTGATTCCTCATTTAGTCACAGCATCTAAGTATGGTATTTTGAGGTTAGGAGTCTAGCCTTTTTCTATGATGACTCCTCAGATGGATTTTTATCCATCCATATTTACTATGTCACTTATGTTATGAGTATGGTAATATCTTTTGAGGATAAGAAGATGTTTAAGAGATTTACTCATTTAGGTCTTCCTAGGTTAAGTGGTGTTGTATATGAGGATGTCTATGAGTTCTTTGTGGATTATCATGAGAAATTTTACAACTTTGGTTTGCTTGAGACATATTTGATTGCTTATACTACCAACAAGTTGAGAGATGTATCAAAAGATTAGTGGAGTTCACTTATTGGTTGTCGACCTCTTAGTTCACCAGAGATGAATTGGGATCAGTTTATAATGGCCTTTCTAAAATATTTTTTCCTTTCTATTAGAGGGATCAGATAACATATGAGTTTGATCACTTGGAGCATGGCTTGAGTAAATATTCTTATACTAGTATTGCCACCGAGTTTTAGAAGATTTTAAAGTTCATGAAGTGGTAGGATGTTTCTTTTCAACATGCTATGACTCAGATGGTAGTATACGGAGTGTCTTTTTAAAGTATAATGGATCATGCTAATATGACTCAGGCTATTCTTTGAACATCCAATGGAGGAGCCAAGAAAGTGCACTATCAAGGAGAGTTCATAGGTTATGCTCTTGAGGTAGAGATTCTAGAGGCTTTCATAGGTATCATGGTAGACCAGTACATGTAGCCTTAAAGAATTTAGGTAATAGGACTTTTGGTTTGGCAACTTCAGGTGGAGATCTTAGTTTAGTCGTACCTCATTCTATTAAGTTGGGCCATAGTTTTTCTATGTGTGTGATGAGATTAGGCATTTGGCTAAGGACTGTCCTTGCTATATTTTTAGAGTTACTCCTATATTGGTTGTGAGAGGTAAAGGCTCTACTAGGGGTGCAGAGGTAGAGATAATAGTGTCTGTGGTGGTGGTCGAGGGACTACCCAATTAGGTAAAATATGGTTAGTGCTATTCTATACCATCTAGGACAGAGGCAAAGGACTTTGATACTATCATCATAGGTATCGTCCTTATTTGTTTCAAATCTACATCTATGAAATTTAATCTGGGATTTACTTTCTCCAATGTGTCTGCATATTTTGTTTTGAGTTTTGATTTCTCATATGAGCCTCTTTAAGTTCTTATCAGTGTATCTACCCCATAGTAGACTCTTTAGTGGTGGATCAGGTGTACCAATCATGTGTTGTGACATTTGCTCTGCATGAGACTAGGGTAGATCTGATTATTTTAGATATGGTAGATTTTGATGTCATCTTGGGTATGGATTGGTTAGCTCCTTATCATGTTTTCCTAGATTATGACTTTAGCTTTGCCTTGTGTGCCAAGGATAGGATGTAAGGGTGTGCTTTATTTGGGTCCCAAGAGAATTATATCTTTTGTCTAGGGTCGTCGCTTGGTTGAGAGAAGGTGTTTATCTTATTTGGCTCATATTCGAGATACTAGTGTTGTTTATCCTCCTTCTTTGGATTTTATTTGTATTGTCTATGAGTTTGTGTATATTTTCTCTATGAATTTGCTTAGTATGCCTCTGGATTGTGATATCAACTTTTCCATTGATCTTTAATTAGGCACCAATCCCATTTCTATTCCTCCTTATAGGATAGACCCAACAGAGTTAAAAAATTGAAGGATCAGTTACAAAAGTTACTGAATAAGGGAATCTAACCTAGAGTATTACCTTGGGGTTCTTCTATTTTGTTTGTGAAGAAAAAATATGGGTCGATGTATATATATATTGGTTATCTATAGTTGAACAAGGTGATGATTAAGAATAAGTATCCTCTTCCTTATATTAATGATTTGTGTAACCAGCTTTAGGGTGATTCAGTGTTTTCCAAGATTGTTTTGAGGTTTGGGTATTACCAGTTGAGGATTAGAGCTTTGGATATTCTAAAGATAGCCTTTTAGACCATATATGGTCATTATGAGTTCCTGGTTATGTCTTTTAAGTTGAACAGTGCCCCAGCCATATTCATGAAGTTGATGAATAGGGCATTTTGACTATATATTAACTCTTTCGTCATTATATTTATAGATGATATATTGATTTTTTCTAAGAGTGAGGTCGATCATGAGGAGAATTTGTGGGTTGTTCTTCGGAGATTAAGGGATGAGAAAATGTATGCAAAGTTCTCTAAGTGTGAGTTTTGATTAGAGTCTGTCTCTTTCTTAGGTCATGATGTGACTACGAATAGTATTATGGTCGATCCAGCAAATATTGCAGCAGTTAGTGATTGGGATAGGCATACTTCCCCTATCAAGATTTGAAGTTTTATTGGTCTAGCAGGCTACTATCGGCGTTTTGTTAAGGGTTTTTCATCTATTTAAACTCCATTGACCAAGTTGATACAAAAGAAGATTTCCTTTTAGTCATTTGATACTTGTGAGGTGAGCTTTCAAAAGCTCAAGAATTTGTTGACTTCAACTCCAATCTTGACCTTGCCTAAAAGGAGTATGGGTTTTACAATTTTCTGTGATGGTTCTAGCATTGGGTAAGTGTTTGTTGATGTAGGAGGGTATGATGATTGCTTATGCTTCTCATCAGTTGAATCCCCATGTGAGAAATTACCCAGCCAATGATTTGAAGTTATATGATATTGTTTTGTCTTTGAAATAATGGAGACACTACCTTTATGGAGTCCATTTTGAGATTTTCACCTTCAATACTTTTCCACCCAATGAGATTTTAACATGAGGTAGCATTGTTGGCTAAAGTTACTTAAGGATTATGACTTGACTATTCTCTATCATTCGGGCAAGGCTAATATGGTTGTGGATGCCTTGAGCTAGAAGTTCACTAGCATGGGTAGTTTGGCACATCTTTTGGCATAGGAGAGACCTTTGGACATAGAGGTTCAGTCTTTGGCTAACTAGATAATTAGACTTGATATTTCTACACCTAGGTGTGTTTTGGAATTTGTTGAGACTAGGTCTTTCTTGATGGAATAAATTTGGTCTCCTTAGTTTAATGATGTTGGGTTTAGAGTGATTCAGGATAAGGTGTTGGGTAGTGAGGCTAAGGAGGCCTCGATTGATCCAGATGGTATTTTGAGGATTAGAGGTCGAGTTTTTGTGCTAAGAGTGGGTGATTGGATTATATTGATTTTGGAGGAGGCTCATTATTATAGTTATTCCATTCATCTAGGAGTGTCTAAGATGTACTGTGATTTGAGATATTATTACTGGTAGGGTGGTATGAGGAAGTATGTAGCATATTTTGTAGCTCGTTTCCTATGTTACTCATAGGTGAAGGGCTAGCATTTGAGACCTTGTGGTTTGCTTCCCAGGTTACCTATTCTCAGTAGAAATAGGAATGAACTATTTACTTTATAATTGGGTTGCCTTATACTTCTTATGGTTCTAATAATGTTTGGGTCATCATGGATCGATGGACCAAATTTTTTATATTATTTTGGTTTATTTTTTTGGTGTTGAGAGGTTGGCTTGTATCTATATTCATGAGATAGTTCATCTTAATTATGTGCCAAAATATATTATCTATGATCGATGTTGAATATTCATATCTTACTTTTGGAAGAATTTTCAGGAGGAGTTGGGTACCCGAGTTGATCTTAGCACGGTCAGTCGAAGTGGACTATTCATGTTTTGGAGGATATGCTTTACACTTGTATCATGGACTTTAGAGTCCGGTGGGAGAAGCATCTAGATTTTGTGGAGTTTGCATATAATAGTAGTTACCATTCCAGTATTGAGATATTTACTTTTGATGCTATGTATGGTAGGCATTGTCTATTTCTAGTTGGTTAGTTTGATGTTTCAGAGATTAGACCTCAAGCTACGAACTTGCTTCATGAGTCTTTTGATAGAGTTAGGGTCATTCAAGATAGACTTCAAGTTGCTCAGATTATGAAGAAGTGCTATGAGGATTAGGGACTTAGTGCCTTGAGATTCAATGTTGGTGATCATTCTTTCTTCGTGTTTTTCCCAAGAAGGGTGCAATGAGGTTTGCAAAGAGGGGAAAGCTTAGCCCTAGGTATATTTGTCCTTTTGAGATCCTTCAAACTACTGGGGATATGGCCTATGAGTTAGCGTTGCCTCCAAATTTATCAGTTGTTCATACAATTTTCATGTTTCTATGCTTCAAAGTTACATTCTAGAAAAGTCTCATGTCATTTGTTGGGATTCAGTCCAATTAGATAAGCGATTGTCTTTTCTTGAAAAACATTTCTCCAGTCTAGCCAAGAATGTTTAACGATTGCTCTGCAAGTTATTCATGTGGTCAAGGTCCAGTTGAAGAATCAGTGTGTAGATGAGTCTAATTGGGAGGTAGAGTTTGATATGCCTAGTAGTTATCCCTGGCTTTTTGTCGATTCTGGTATTTCCCTTGCCTTTAGTTCAAAGACAAACTAGATTTTTAGTGGTAGATAATGTAATGATTTAATTTTTGCTGATTTTTGTGAAATATTCATTTTTGAATATGACCTTTTTACCCCACCTCGTGGTTGCTTCATGGTGTTTCTGGAGTATGAGGATGATTAGCATGGTTCTCAATGCTTTTTGGTGTCATTTGTGTGAGATTTTGATTTTTGGTAGTTTAAAAGGCTTATTAGTTGACTTTGGTCAAAATCTTTTAATCTATGCGTTGAATGGAAAAATAGACTGCACCAGCATATCCAAAATGTCAATTTTAGGTTGTTAACATGGTTGGTGGGGTTTTATGATTATTACAGCTCATTTCAACCCTCCATTGGGAAGAATTACAAAGCTGGGTTCTGGGGGTCAATTTTGTAAAAATGATTTTTTTAAAAAAATATTGATATCACCATTGAGTTTGAAACATCAAATTTAGTGGGGTAGCATAGTTCATTTGCATACTCGGGATTCTAAATGAATCTCGAGGGGTCTTCGAAGACTTGGAATTCTCAAAGTCTCCATCTGGTGCACTCACTTAAGCGATGCTTTGGTTTCGTAAGAGACTTCGCCTAATTGCCAAAATATCTCTTAAGAGACACCAGGATTGCTTAAGCGATAGCTTGGTCGCTTAAGCGATACTGGTATGCCAAACGTCTGTCGCATAAGCGACAACTAAGCTGTGTACGCGATGAGGAGGGCTTCACTTAAGGGACTCCTATTCGCTTAAGCGATAGTTGCCTAAGCAACCCAGTAGTCACTTAGGCAATTGTTGGGTGATTTATCTTCCTATTTTTGAATTTTTACACTATTTTCAAGACTTGGATCTTTTTGGTTTGAGTATTTGAGACTTTTTATCCATTCTTAAGCCTGGGTAAACTCCAAATCCCTATTACAATTACTTTTCTTCAATTGTATTATTTAAATTTTGTTTAAACTTAGATTTAAAGGTGGAATTTGGGGATTTTGGTCTGGAAGGCCCAAATTATCATTTCCTTGATTCAAACACCCAATTTCACATGGGTTTTCTCGTATGAGTTCCTTTAATCTTGGGAAGAATGTTTTTGGATAAAAATTCCAGTTTTTACCCTTCCTTTTTGAAAACTATTTTGGGGTCCTTTTGACCCCAATTCGAAAGTGGGCAATATATGTATCGTTGGTTTTCTCTTGACGCATAGATTCTATATTTGTATGTTTTCACTAATTTTTGGGTCTGTGCATGAGGTGAAAGCTCGGTGATAAAGGCTTATTTGTTCTAATTTTGACATTCGAGCTAGGCTATGGCTTAGCTTTCTTTAAACAAGGTTGTGTAGTTAATAATAATGTAAAAGCCCGCTATGTGTATGTGGTTGTATCATGGAAAATGTGTTTAGGTAATTTATGTGCCCTTGTGGGGGCCTATGTGGATAATACTTGGTACTTATGAGACATTATTTGATATGTCTGACTGTGTGTGGTCTTATATGATGTTGTAGTTGGGTATTTGATGTATGTATGCTTGGTTGTTCTCTTTTTTGGTGGAGAAGTCCTAGATTTTAAGATTTTTGTGGTATCAATGACATTATACTTAGATGTTTCACTCAATGGTTGTTGGATTATATCGGATCATGGATGGGTGGTTGATTTTAGTGCATTCTTGGCTCACATGGTTGGTATATTGGTTGTATATTGGATATTCTCATTTTGGTTGGTTGTGAGCATTACATCCTCATATCATATTCATTCATGAAACATTTGTACCTCTATGGAAATACTAGAAATGCTGTCTTTTTTGGGAAAAAAATGTGACATCTTTAAAAACCTTCTCCCGATGTATATACCGTAGAGGAGTTATGGATATTGGCGTTGGATATTGATTGTATATGGTTTAACGAACCCCCTATGGGTCCTACCCGAGATCACAGCTCGGTAGGTGTATACAAAGGTTGTGTGATGACTCTGTGTATCACATCATCATCATCATAATTATCATTATCATCTTCATTATATTCAATCTATTGTGTTTATTCTGTGATTGTATTCTTTCCTTAACATGATATCTATCCATTTATTCTATCTTCTTATACCTGTATTTGGTGTACGTGTATATTTGTGTTTCCTTTTCATACCTATATTTTTTATATGTGTATATAGTAGAACTGTTAGTAGAGATGTTGCCAGCTACCATTTGGGATATTTTCTTATTACAGGTGACATGCCCATAGTTTGTCTTTATATGTTTTCTTTTCTACTTTACTTAGTCGGCCTATAATTCCTATTGAGTACAGATGGACCATACTCATTCCTACTGTACCTTTATTATGAAGATCTAGGTACGAGTGTACCGCACGAATAGCTGATTCAGGTGGCATTTGGAGTCTATTCGAGGTAGTGATTGATCTATGCATTCGGAGTTGGTCACTACCTTTTCTTATTTAGACTATCTCTCATTATATTCAGAGGCATTGTTTGTTCCCTTTTGAATATCCTATGTATATTCTGACTTCGAGTTGTATTAGTAGTTCTTACACTATGACACCAGCATTTGGGATTTGTCAAGGTATCTTTGATTATATTTTCTCTATTTTCGTATTGTACGGCTCGACTTTGCTCTAGAAGCCTTGTCTTGGATTTTGGTATTGATTTCCGTTGTTTTATTCGCTTAGGTGATAGTCTTACTTATCAAGGCTCTCCGCGACGAGTGTTATCCTGAGGCTTACTGTTTAAGGCTTGCCGCGACGAGTACAATCATGACCCTTGGTTTTTGGCTCATGCCATTATTTGACATGTGTGAGATCAAATATACTCTTTGCAGTTAGTGTAGTAAATTGTTACGTCCAAATGCATAGGCAAGAGTACCGCATTCATCCAAGTACTATGGGATTTTAATGTCTGAATGTCGTACCTACAGGGACTTATCGATTAACTATTCACTAAATTAGGCTAATGATAATTATTTATTCAAGGGGTAAAGTCCAAAGATGTATCTGACAATTAACTGAACTAAAAATAAAAAGAAAATAACTAATGAGCAATTAACCAAATAAAGAGAAAATTTGTATGCAGTCAATGAATAAATCAATCTAGGATTACGGATTCGCTAACAATCATGTAGAGTATCAATTTCATCAAATTATTTAATTACTAGTTGCTGATTTACAGGGTTGATTTTACGATGATGGTCTTTCAATCTTCTAATCGTCTATTTGAATTAACCTCACAACTACATCTTGAGCAGGGATGTGATAACCCAATCTGAATGCATTTATATATCTTTTCATTTTGTAACCAAGTAAGGAGATCTAGGTATATTCCTATCCTAGCCACAAATTCATTATTTATTTTACTAATGTATAAATCTTACTCCCTATATTCTTCGGTCTATCTAATTGATTCTCCTTTCGAGTTCACAATAAGAATATAAATTTATTTTAATGGTAGCTCAGCACTAAAATAGTAAGCACAAGAATATAAGAACAACTATTATGATAATCAAATGAATAAAATCAAGAGTCACTAAACAATCTTTTAATTATCTACAATAATCCTAGAACGAAAAGTTTAACTCCACATAGACATAGACCAATTACAACAAACCATCGAAACAAAAATGTAAGAATAAATAACAAATGAGAAGAAAAGATGAAACCAATTTTCTACAGTCTTCACGACGGCTTCTAGCTTTCTCTAGATTAAAAGTTATGTAAGAATTTATGTTATGAAATATTTATAGGTGAAGGAAAAATCCCCAAATAAAATAATTGAGTTCAAAATAGACTAGTAAAATTAAAAATGGACTGCAGCCCTAAATGCGAATGTCCATTTTTGCTGAAATTTAAGTCAAATTCAAGGGTCATTTTTCATTAATATATTAAGTTTCTTTCATTAAGATGCCTGCTTAATTTTTTTGTAATCTTCTGTCTATAATTTGTTGTAGATCCAATCTTTTCATCTTCATGCCATTTTTACCCTGCAAATTAAAATATAATATTAGCACAATCTATAAAATTAATGCTCAAAAAGGACAAATAAAAACACTAATTATGTGGCAAATTATGACTAAACATATATAATTTTCCCCAACATCACCACCCCACATATAGAATCATACTTTTCCTCGAGCAACAATAAATCTTATCTAAATAAATCAAGATAGAAACACACCACTTTGATTGACACAAACAATTAGACAATATAGTAATTCAAAATGTCATGTACACTTCCCTATTATTATGCAAGAAATACAAAGAAACACAAACTTCTAACCTCCTAACCTCAAAGACAGAGTCTAGCTCATCAAATTTAAGCTCGTTCACCTACACATGTCAAAGAAAGGTAATAACATCACCTATCTATCATGAAACAAGTTCCCTCAGAAGAAAAAATAATAGTCCACTGTTGCACCTAAGCGCACACATAAGTGTACGTGGTCTCACCAAGTAATATAGTGGCCTTTTACAAGCCAAGTATCGATCCCTCAAAGACTCATATTAACAACTATCCCAGAATATTTCAAATATTAATATTAATCAAGTGCTATGTAACCAAAGATTGTTTGAAAGTTACAACTAAAGTAAAATTAACAATGCGGTAAATTGAAGATTTAAACAATCAATGAGGACAAGCCCAAGGTTATGACACTACAAAAAATCCTATTAAGTTATAAAATTTGTTTCTTAGGTTGATTATCCTAGTTGTTGGTTTACGGGGTTCATACTATGACCACGACCTTTCGAACCTCTAGTCTATTATTTAACTTAGGGCCACAACTACATCGTTGAGAGCGGATGCAAGAAATAAGTTAAATACATTCATATTTCATCCTTTACTTTAAACAAATAGATGACATATGTATATTCCTATATGAATTTCAAATTATAACATCATTCAATCGGAAGATTAAAATTCAATTCTATCTATCCCACGTTCTATCCTCTAGTTGCTCCTTCTCGGTTCACAAGATGATTATGGATGTATTCTAACGGTCGCAAATCCTTAAAATAGTAATAAAAAGGATAAATAAACCCCCAATATTGATAATAAAAACCATAACCAAGTCAATTGATAACAATAACACTCATGTTCTTGTCCTTAACCCCGGAAAAGTGGTGTTTAGCCGATCATGGAAGTAACTGTAATATCAATAAATTAATACATGTAAAAATACATAAACAAACCAAAGTAATGTAATAAAAACACTAATTTAAGTTCTATAAAGCCTCCCTTCAAGTCCCAAGGTCGTTCAAGGTGTGAAACATAACAACTAATTGTCCTATTTATACTTGGACACAAGCTGCTGATTTTGACATAAGGGTGCGCCATGCTGTTATCACATGTCCTAGGGTCCTTGGCACACACTAATTTCAGTGAGATACTGTAATTGATCCTTTATTATTCTTCCAATACCCTATCACATCCCTAACACAGTTCCTAAGGCCTGTGTCATGCCAATGACTCCAACACATCCATTTTTGGTCAAGTTTTGTCCTGAATGTTTTTACATCCTTTCCAAGCCTTGTGGTAATATTTCAACTTGATTTACAGATTTTAAATCAACTCTATATCATCATTATAAACTCACCAAGAATTATATATCATCAAAAACCAAATATTAGATCTCAAAACAACATACAATCCAAGACGATGAACTAGTAACTTAAGGTAAGAGTACTAGCTTTGTCCTTTTAATCTTTAACTTAGTGTTTGGTCTCTTGGCTTGCTTCAATTGAACCTTAAACTCTATAAAAAAAGTTACTACATGAATAATTACTCAATTATACCTTTAGTAACCCATTACACACACTAGAATCCATCAAGATCAACTAGACAACACATAGCTCAAGCTAGTAACACTAGCTTTCTCGTCTAAACTCTAGTGTCCAAATTGATTCCAAACTTGCTTGAAACACACCTTAAATATTATAATCAAGTATTTTTCCACTTATATGATAGATTGTCTCATTAAAAAATCATTAAGAGCACAAGAAGTCCTCAAAAAAAGGCTAATTAAGGTAGGATAACAAGTCTTAGGTGCATAAATTCACCTAAGATCATCACCCCACACTTAAAGACTTGTTCGTCCTTGAAAAAATCTTTAATATAAGCATCATAATCAGAGAAGACTGCACACTTCCATTAAAAGCATGACATTTAATATAGTACTACAATGACAACACAAATAGCAAGTTTTTACCTTATCCATGTTATACACAAATGAAAGCTCAAGAACACTACTTCAAAACATCTTAACCTCAATAATTGACTCACAGAGTTGGCAAACTAATTCATATTACTCAATCAAAGAGATCGTACAATTCACCCAACTATCATTAAACATGTTCTCTCACTACACGAGAGTTGCCCATACTCACTCACATAGATGCAATTATTACAAGAATTGGTATAAGAATTAATTTATTCTCACTCTCACAAAGAATTCACAAGTTACAAATGATGAACCATAGGCTTTCCCTTAGTGTAGTACTCTACTTATGTAAAAATGTTAAGGCTTAGTATCACATAGGTCTTTGAGGTTTGGAATGTTGGCAAAGGGATGGGTAGGAACTATTCTAGCTAGTAATAGTGACTAACTTTCCTAAGCGCTTTAATACATCACGTGAACATTAAGATCTCTCTATTAACAACCGATTCACCACTTCTCTCGACACCTATCTTTTGTTTTTTCCCATCTCATTAAGATCATTCACATACACTACAGAGGGAGTATTTTCCATAAGTATCTTATTCAATTCTGAATTTTTTCTTTCTTTTCATCACATAACTCCCAATCATAACAAATCAATTTACCATACTTATAGCTACTTCTTAGGTCTCATTTTCACCTTTTTTCTTCTTATTTTTCACACTCCTTCACTTATTAATTTTTCACTAAAGAGCTTAGGATCTTTGGATCAAATTAAAGCCAAAAAAAGAATGGAAATAGGCTACATATGAGTCTACCAAATAGTACACTAAAGGATCAATGAATCTAACTAGGATATGCACAGGTGTAGATGAAAGAGAGTATAAATCATACCTATCAAAGAAATGCCTATATCATCTTCTAAACCCATGCTCTTTATTTTTCTTTTCACACACCAGTAAGTTGTAGACATCAAATGAAACAAGGAATACACAAAACCTAACTCATACATGGAACATTGTAACGCCCTGAGTCTACACCCTGGATGCTACATGGTTCTTACAATCCCGAAGGACCACAAGGTAACCCATAAATAATATCTGTTGTGAGCACTAAACAATAATACTAAAATAAATGCAGAGTAATGGGAAGAAATGCCATAAGGTTAAAAACATCTAAAATACTGATAAAATATAACATCTATAAAATTGAATACTGTTTGGAAATCTAGTCTGAAAAGCCTCTAACTGAATCTGTCTGAAAATAAAGTTGATGGGACAATCCCCCAACTAACTCCATCTACTAAACTGAAGTATTGAAATAAAAGAATATTCTCGATAGATGAGGACTTAGTACTAAATCTGCCACTGCTGGCTGAATCTGGCTAAGCGCGGTCAGGAACCTGAGGGTCCGAACCTATGATATAAAACATCATATCACAAGAAACGGGTATGCGATTAGTACGTGGGAATGTACTGGTATGCTAAATATGGTAAGGTTGAATGTATGGGTTCATATGCATGATCAATAACTAACTGAATGATATGCAAGAGCAAGATTAGCATACATGGAGGATATGTAACTACTAAACATATTATGCATACTGGGACTTATATACTGGAACTAAATTTGATAACTGATAATTGAATACACTGATAATCTGGGATCACTGATAATCAGAATTACTGTTAATTGAGTGACTGTATCTGACAGTCCTGATTTTGTAAAACTAAACTGAGTTCTATTCTGAAGACTGAGATCGAAACTGAAATTGTGGGAGGTAATCATCTAACTAACATGCCCCAAACTTGAACTGATAACTGAGCTGGGGTCCAATCTGTAACCCCAATTACAAGGGTGTCAGTACTGTGCCACGGGTAAAGACAAGCGGAAGAGTAACCCTCTACTAGTAGGCTCTCTAAATGAAAATGGTGGTACCATTTACTGGTAGGTATAGAACCTCATTAACCCTCAAGTGGTAGGTGTGATGTCTCCATATAAGATGGCTATGTAGTTCTGGAATGCAAGGATTGCTTCTAAGGATCACACCCTCTGCTGGCAGGTGAGCCCTCATCCTTTGGTTCACTCGGTCCTGAATTCTACTCCTAACTAAAAGACATTGAACTGTTATACTGGACTGAACTGGACTGAATTCACTGAGATTACTGAGTTTTCCTAAGTTTTGTAATTGGCTGAATTCTACTGAGTTTTGTAATGGACTAAGAGTACTGCTTATCGTGACATGACTGATAATATTCTGTAACTGACACTAGCTCTAGGTAAACAGCTAAATTGTCGGGTATTAAATACCCCCAGGACTCGATAGCATGAAAAGTAAAGAAAAGCATAATCTTGAATAACATAACAATGTTCACTTGGTCGTAATTCATTCATAGAGACATTTCATCTAATGCGTGTAATGCATTAACTTGTACATGAATGTGGAATACATGTTAGCATGATATATGGAATTATTTCATTTTCATAGACATTTTAACAAACACATAAGAAGCATACATGGTTCATTATAACATAAACACTTAGGGTTAACATAGTTACAACAATCAACTTGCAAATTGAAGGGTTTATCATAAATATCATTGTAACACCCCGAGATCCCATCCCAAGATATCATACGGTGCTTATGACCCCAAAGGAACATAAGCTAACCCTTAACTGATATTTGTACCTGTACACTGCATAATATCTAAAATAAATATGGAAACTAGCCATAAGGTTCAACACATCTATGAATACTCATAATACATAAAACCAAATACTAATACATCCGACTGAAAAGCCTCTAAATTATCTGAACTGTGGAGTTGATGGGACAGGTCCCTAGCTAACTCCATCAACTGAAAATAAACAAAGACTAAAGCAATAATATTAAACTAAAATTCATCCTCAAAAGAAGAGGACTCACTGCTACTGCTGCTGACTGGGACTGAACTGCTGAGGATACTCTAGATCCTGTGCCTCTGAACCTATGGTGTCAAATAAAACACCATAGCGCAAATTCATCAGTATAGGAATATACTGAGTATGTAGACGAGGTAGGCTAATGAAAGGGCTCATGCATGCATAATATCTAAACTGAATAATCATTAAGATGCCGCATGAGAAAACATACATGAATGCACTGACCATGAACACAATCACTACAACTCTAGATACTGAAACTTGGATACTACTTTACTACAAATTGAACTCACTACTGACACTGAGATACTGAATCACTGACTCATCTGATACTGATAACTGAGAGTCTAGATGTACTTACATCAAGGTCTAAATTCTGAGCTTACTGCTTTCGACTGACAAAATTAGAGATCAACTTTTCTAACAGATTATTTCGAAAGCGATTATCAATGATAAGATGTATGATAATGTTTGAATCTGACAACAAGAATACTCAACAAAATCTGAGATTGAGATCAAACCTATCTAACGGGAGATCTCTAGATATGATAATAAGAATACTCAACATGGTCTGAGACTGAGATCAAGCCTCTTTGATGGGAGATCTCTAGATATGATGATAAGAATTTGTATATGAGACTAAGACTATCTGATGGGATGGTCCATAAATCAATGGAACTATCTGAGTTCCTCAATGAGATAAACGACTATACCATATAGTCCTAATTTCTGAAAATTGATACTGAAACTGCAACTATGGGAAGTAGTTACTTAACCGACATTCCCCAACCTACCACAGGTGGGGTCCAACCTGTAACCCCATCTGTAAGGGTATCAATACCGTGCCACGAGAAAAGACCTTTCTGGTCAAGCCTCTCTAATGGGATGACCCTTACAGGAAGTCGGCCTGAGGCAATATAATAGTCAAACCTCTCTGGCAATGACAGACTCTACTAATGGGGATTCCTGTATCCTATGCTAGCTACGCAGT
This sequence comes from Capsicum pubescens, assembly GCA_030864215.1. Taxonomy (NCBI): domain Eukaryota; kingdom Viridiplantae; phylum Streptophyta; class Magnoliopsida; order Solanales; family Solanaceae; genus Capsicum; species Capsicum pubescens. The sequence continues at coordinate 139,479,905 of CM061545.1, forward strand.
TCTGGAGTTCAGGGATTGCTCCTAACGACTCAGCCTCTCTGACGGGGAGCCGCCATCTCTTTTCTTACTCAATTCTAGTTTCTACTCCCAATTGAAAGACTCTGAACTAAAATCTTAACTGAACACAACTGAACTGAATCTGATACTAATCATGTTTCTCAAAAGATCTAATTGAGTTACGCTGAGATTACTTAGTTTTGTATCTAACGGAAAAGGTATCGAATCATGGTATCTGATTGACGATACAGATCTTAAATAGATTACTCGAATCACTTTTGAGATTAAAATTGAATCACTTGAATACTATTAGATCTGAGCTAATTACAGGATTGAGGCTAGATTACTAGCGATACAGAGATTTCAGAGATAACTGAGATTACTGAGCTTTCTTAAGTTCTGCACTTGTCTGAGGATACAGGGTACTATAGTTCACTGAGTTCTGAGAGTCATGGCTCGACTGGAATTATCGAGAAATTAACATGGGCTCTAGACAATAGCTCTATTGTTGGGTATAAATACCCCCAGGATCGATAACATAAAAGTAAAGCATAATCATTCTTGACTAGTCATCATCACAATCATTAAAAATTAGACTGTTGATGATATGGAAATTCTTAAAGAAGCAACTTGAATTTCTCCCAAGCATGATAAAAATTCTCATTTGGCATATGCTTGAAGCTCAAAATCTCACTACATAGTCTCACAGTCTTGTCGGATGGAAAGAAATAGATGAGGACTTCTGGGTCAAGTCATCTAATGTTATGATAGAAGCTACTGGCTCAGCATTCAACCACTTCTTTGCTTCACCTAAATGTGAAAAAGAGAAGAGTGACAACCTCATATAATTAGTTAACACACTCGTTGGGACAAATGTGTTAATGATTTCTAAGAAATTCTATATGTGAACCTGTGGATTTTTAAGTGAGAGCTCGGTGAAGTAACCACTGCTATGAGAAATCTGCATCATGTTCTGCTTTAATTCAAATCTACCTCTAACAATCATTCTACAAATAAAGGAGGTCATATTAGATGTGAGTGGGATTTCCACTTCATGTACTATCCTACAGGTTGGTGGATCCTCAACCATAGGAGCAGGAATGTCTTGTTCCTTGTGAATTTGTGGGATATCTAGAGAAAGACTATTTTTATCCTTTGTTGGTGTAAGCGTTGCTCTAGCTCGGGGTCTGTTTTAACTAACTTTTTATCCCTTGCCAGCTTACTACCCTGTTGACATGTTGCCTACAAATTTAGAAATCAAGATCAAGTGAAAATCACCAAGGAAATCAAAAATTAAAACTAAAGAAGTTGCCAAATTACAAGTCCCCCACAATGGCGCCAAAAACTTGTTGCGCCCAAGCACACACGCAAGTATACATGGTCTCACAAAGTAATATAGTGGAATATTACAAGCCAAGTATCGATCCCTTAGAAGATCATGTTAACAACTAACCCAGACAATTTCAACTATTAAGATTAATCAAATTCTACATAACCAAAGATTATTTGAAAGTTAAAACTAAAGTTAAATTAACACTGTGGTAAATTAAAGTTTTGGAAAATCAATGAGGACAAGCCCAGGTTTAAGGCACTGCGAACAATCCTAATAAACTATAAACTTTGTTGGTATTAATTCTCTGGTTTGTTGGTTCACGAGGTTCATACTATGACTATGGCACATATAGAAATTTTTTTAGATTAGTGATACCTATATTCCTACTGGGGTATCTACTAATTATGTTAGAATGACTCTCTTTCTCTTTTCTCTATTGGGGGAAGCAAAGAGGTGGTTATATATTGAACCACAAAACTCCATCACTTTTTGGGATAATTTGGCTCAAAGGTTCCTTATTTGATTCTTCCTATCTGGGAAGACAGCACGTCTGAGAAGTGAGATTTTAAGTTTCAGGAAAAAGGATGGAGAGAATCTTTACCAAGCTTGGGAAAGAGTCAACGGTATGTTTAGGAATTGCCCTTATCATCATCATACTAATGATGTGTTGGTACACACTTTTGTTGAGGGGCTTGAGCCAAACACCAAGATTCTCCTAGATTCAGCAGTAGGTGGGTAAGAACTTGAGAAGACGTATGATGAATTATATACACTGTTGAATTAAATTTTAAAGCAGAATCCTAAGTGGCATGCTGATGCAAGAGATGCTCCAAAAAAGGTAGCAGGTGTGCTAGAGGTTGATCAGTTCATGGCTATATCAGCCTAGATTGCTGCACAACAGAATTACCTGACAACACAACTCAGAAATTTGAATTTGGGTGTCACACAGGCTACACTTGCAATAGAAAATTCAATTCATCAGGTTCATACGTGGTGTGAGGTTTTTGGATAAGTAAACATACAACTGATGTCTGCTCAGTAAATCCAGAGTCTATCAATTATATGGGAAATGCTAATCATCAAGGACATTAAAACTTTGGTAATACTTACAATCATAACTGGCAAAATCATCCCAACTTTTTATGAGGTGGAAATCATGCATAAAATCCAACCCAATACCATGGAACAGTGAATAAAAGTTAGCAGCGGCATGTTCAAGGGAACCAGGACACTACTTAAACAAGTAATAATAAAGATATAATCAAGTAGATTATGGCTACTCAAGCACAGTTGGTAGCAAATGTGAAGAACTAGCAGATGATTACAAGGGACTTGGAGGTTCAAATGAGTCAAATTGTAGGAGCACAGAATGTAAGGCCTAAAGGAGATCTGCCTAGTGACATTGAGCCAAATACAAAATAGGAAAATGCAATCACAACTCAGAGTGGGTTGCAGTTGAAGGAGTTAGAATCGAAGAAAGTAAATCATAAGGATACTGGTGGTGGAACAGAAAATGAAGAAGAGAAAGTTATAGATGAAAAAGCTAACAGTAAGGAGACCAAGATGGAAAGTATGATACAACCTCCACCTTTCCCACAAAGGCTTTGAAAACACCAAGAGGAGGCTTGTTATAAGAATTTTATTGATTTATTAAACAATTTCACATTAACTTGCCTCGCATTGATGTTTTATAGAGTGTTCCTATAATGAACCTTCAGGTTATTTCTCATGATTAAACTCATTTTTATCGTTAGATCTTTCCCATAGCTGCCCTAAGTCATTTATGACTTACTAGAAGTGATAGTTTGGTTATCGGGCAGTTCATTTGATTTTCAAAACCATTTCCCTATTTAAAAGTCTTCGCTGGTTCTAAATAGCCACCGAGCAACAACCTCAATGAAATACTTTTGGATGTAAATTTTGACTATGCCAGCAACACTAAATTATTGAATTTAGATCGGGTAGAACTTTGGTTTAGGTCCGTTCCACCCGAACTCATTTCGACCTATTGGTCAGAACGTTGATAAATTAAAAATTTAAGTATGGTGCCCATATTTGGTCGAAACGATCTCGAATGGAAAATCTAACTTTGCCAATGCATCTAAAATATCAAAATTAGTATGGTTGCATATTTTATTTTCTCATATCAAACTTTGGATGCATCTAGAGGTATTGGTTGTTGTCATCTAGTGCAGCAAAAGTACCACGAATATTGAGGCTTTATTATGATTACGATGCCATGATCGCAGCCCATGTATGTTTGTGATTGCTTGATATGAGGGTCTAGAAAGGGTTATTTAAATGCTTTTTTGGCTGAGAATTAGTTATTTCTCCATTTGCTTGAGTCTCATAAACCCTAATAAGGTATGTAGACCTTAAACTGAGTCTTCGGTGTTGATTGGGAGCTTGTATAACTTGCATATTTGTGATTAACATTGAAGCTAAGGTATGAATCCTTCAGTATTATTGTTGAATTCTTGATTATTTAACCCAAAACTCCAATTGGATTGGGGGCATTATTTTAGCCTAATCAAGCTTAATACTTATTTAATTATTGAGGGTTATGACTCCCTAATGGTATTTGAACAATAGGTTGGTCTCAAAAACTCATTTTTAATAAGTGGGACCCACTTGGGAGGTTTTGGTGTCATTTTGTACTTGAGGCACAATGGTACATATTAATATTCTCATAGTAATGCATAGATTATGTTTTTGATAGCTTGTCTCCTTAAAGAGGCTTTGCGAAAAGGGAAAGCGAAGGTTATCGTTTTGTGAGCTATATTTGAATTTGAGGTAGGTTAGGCTTAATTATTTTATATCAAGCTTTATTATAGTATAATAGTGATATATTATTGAGATTGGGATAAGTTTTAGGTGTTGAAATGGTAAATGGTAAATGGTAATGTTTGGGATTAGTTGAACCACTTACACTATTGAAGTCATTAAGTGTGATATTTGACTTATAGCCTAGAACCTTGGCTAGTTGGACTTGTTATCTCATGAATAGCACAAGAATTCTCTAGTTTTTCTATTTAGATGGGTGTGACCTTGTTCACTCATACTAAGAGTAAGTTGACCTTAGATATGCCTAGTTGTGAAATTGGCCTTAGATAGTTTGGATGAATTAAGAGTAAAACTTGAGGAAGAATTGTCCTATAGAACTAGTGTAGATTGATAAACCTCTAAGACATGATTTAGAATACTTAATCTAGTTTTGGGTATAAGTTAGACTTGAAGAGATAACTTGGGAATTTGCAATACCCCGTACTTCTACCTAGTATAAATTCGTCCCTAGAACATCAAAGATTTTGCTTCAAAGATGAATATATTTTAGTCCATGAGGTATTTTTAAGATTTTGACTTTTTATCATATGGGAAATTGAATAAGCTTTCCATTGATACTGAATATGCTGAAATCTAATACTTGGTCGAAAAGTTATGGTATTTTTAGTTTTGACAGTGTTTGGACTTTTCATTCCAGCTAGCCATCGCGATTTCATCGTGTCGTGGTGGAAATAGTGATGGAAGCCTTAACACATCGTGATGTAGGCCAGTTTGGCATTTGTTAAATTCCAGTAGCACACCGTGATTAGGCTGCGTTGCGGTGAGGCTCAAATTAGCAATTGTCACCATCCAGTAACTCATCGCAATTACACCGCATCACGGTTAGTATAGTGATGACCTTTTCACCGCATCGCGGCGAAGCTTTATCAGCGTTCCAATTATGGGATTTTAAATCCCAAGGTTAATCTTGACTTTTACCATGACTCGGACCAGCCCTAAACACAAAATTTATTCCTAAATGACCTAAATATATCATTATTCACTCAATTTTTCCCCAATCTCATCATTATCTCTCAAAATCAAGAAACCCTAGTTTCAAAATTCAAGAACAAGTCTCAATAATTCCTCCAAGAAACTTCACGTATTAACACTTTAAGGTATGTTAGATGTTTATTCATGGGTCCCTTTTTCCCATGAAGTCAAAGAATCCATTTTTAAAACTTCATGTATAATTCATGATTTAGATGTATAAAATTGGATTGTGTTCATGTTTTAACATTTATTGAGTTTAAATCCATGATTATTGATAGATTCCATGAAGTTGAATAGCATGTATGTTGAATTGAGTAATCCCCATGTTAAAATCCATGAATTTACAAGATTGAGCAGTATAAATGTCATGATTATGCGTTATCCATGTTTTAGATCCCAAGTCCCCAAGAATTATCCCTAGTAGGTGATGAGTTACATGATATTCATGATAATCCCTTCAATGTGCAAGTTGTTCGTTGTAATCATGTCAACCCTAAGTGTTTATGTTTTAGTGTACCAAGTATGTTTTCCATGTGTTTGATAAATTTTCTATGAGAAGGAAACAATGCAATTAAAGCATGCTAATATGTATTCTCCATTCATGTACAAGTTAATGCATTACAGGTGTTTGATGAAATGTCTCTATGGATGATTTATGACCAAGTGAACATTTATATATAGCTCAAAGTTATGCTTTGCTTTAAGTTTCATGCCATTGAGTCCTGGGGTTATTTAATACCCAATAATTTAGTTGTTTATCTAGATCCAGTGTCAGATAAACAATAGTAGCAGTCAAGTCATGATCTATAGTATTCTCAGTCTGTTACAGAACTCAGTAGAACTCAGTCAGTTACAGAAATTAGGAAAACTCAGTAATCTCAGTATCAGTCTAGTCCAGCTCAGAATACTCAGTACAGTGTTTTTTAGTTGGTAGTAGGATTCAGCATCGAGCAAGCCTAGGGATGGGGTCTTACCTGTTAGATAGGACTAGGTCCCTAGAAGAAATCCATAAGCTCCAGAATAATGTAGCTAGCGTAGGTCATGAGATGTCACCCGTTAGATAGGACTGACATATTCAAGGATCACCCGCTAGATTAGAACTGATCTCAGGGGTCACCCGTTAGTTAAGAATTGAATCCACAGCAGTTGTCTTTACCCTTGGAACGGTTCTGTCACCCTTCTAATTGGGGTTACAGATTGGACCCTAACTCAGTTAGCTTATTTGGGGCATGTCGATTAGATGATTACCTCCTACAATTTTAATTTCAGTCCTCAGTTCAGAACTCAGTTCAGTTATTCAGAATCAGGACTGTCAGATATAGTCAATCAGTATTAGTTAATCAGTTATCAGAATTCAGTACTTATCTTTATAAAAGCTCATTTATAGTTATATATATGTATATGCACAGATTCCATCTCAGTATTTACAGCAGTCTTAGATTATCCATGTATCCTCATATTCATTTACTCTTATTTAGTTAGTTATTCTTCATGTATATGAACCCTTGTATTCATCCTTACCTCATCTAGCATACCAGTACATTTCCACATACTGACGCATACTTTCCTGTGCTATGATGTTTCATATCATAGGTTCAGATACTCGGGTTCTTTACCGTACTTAGCCAGACTCAGCCAGCAGTAGAAGATTTAGCAGTGAGTCCTCATTTATGGAAGATATGCTTTTACTTCAATATTTCAATTTAGTATTAGCTCAGTAGTCGAAGTTAGTTAGGGGCTTGTCCCATCAACTTCACTTTCAGATAGATACAGTTAGAGGCTTTTCAGACTAGATGTTCCAAAAATTTACAGTTTTGCAGATTCTATCAGATGTTATGTTTTTTTCAGTAGTTCAGATATTGAACCTTATGGTACTTAAACCTACTATTCTGTATTTCTTTTACAGTATGTTAATCAGTGCTCAGTTATAGATATCAGCCATGGGTTAGCTTGTGGTCCCTCGAGATTACAAGCATCGTATAGCGTCCGGGGTGCAAACTCGGGGTGTTACAATATTAGAAGCAGAACTTTACCCGCCTTAAGCTTGAACTATGTAGCTTCATTAGTGACCTAGATACTTGTTAAATAATTATAGTATGTCTTTGGTAATATGATGTCTAACCCCGATAAATGTTTATTCATAATGTTGGAATTGGAAATGATATGCTTGATTGGTTGTTAGATTATTGATAATGCTTGGATAACAATGAATTGTCTTATAAATTGAATCTATGAATATGCTATCACTTAAATCATTAAATGAATTACCATATGATCTTTGATAATGTTATTAGCCATATTATGTTCAAGTGTGATGACTAAATAAAGGTTTGTGCTCAAAAACCCCTTATGCTAGTAATGTGAATCATGCTAATAAAAAGGGGCTCTAGAAGATATAATTAATGCTTGTACTTAGAAATTCTAAAGATTATGTTAAGCCTGGTTAAGTAGTAAGTGTTAATATCATATGAATATGCTTGTTCATGCACCAATTAATATATTTCAATGATAATGAATGATGAGGTACGATGATATGTCTTCCCTTAATTTTCTTCCACTCTACCCTCATGGTTCTTGTATTTACTATTAGTTAGGTTTCTTATATATGTATGATAATTCTCGTTAATTCTGAAGGATATATTGATGATATTATGATGTTCGGAAAGTTTGGAGAATATATTAATGATATTATGATGCTTGGTAAGTCTGAAGGATATATTGATGATATGATAATGTCCGATAATTCTAAAGGATATATATATTGATGGTATGTATGGTAAACATATGTATATATATTTATGTGTGATAATGCCTTTATATGATTACATTTGTATGTGCTTTGAATTTCTTATTTCACTCTTGGGATGTCGGTTATAATTCTTTGATACTAATCACCGGTTAAGCATTGTAGTTCTTGCTAGTGTTAGATAGTAGAGAAAGTGGTATATATGTCATAATGTACTAGAACAAGTTGGTAAATGGGAATTTGTGTGGTATTTGAGGATTCACCTCGTGAGTCTAGATAGTATTGGATAAATGGATTAAGTAATGTATATTGTTTATTAAGGTGAGTTATGTGGTAACTAGTTGAATACTAAGTGACTATTTTATTTGATGACTAGAAGTCTAGAGTACTAGTTAATGGACCTTGTTTAGTTGAGAGGTGGTAACTAATAATTGTGGTTGTTATGTGGTTAATGATGATAATAGGTTTGCGTTGGTGATGTTTAATGGCATTGATGACTATGTTATGATGTTGATTAGCTATTGATTGAGGATTTGTATATTGATGATGCTAGATACTAAAGGGAGCTAATGGTTAGATAGATATATAAGTATTTAATGATGATTAGTAGTCTTTTGTATAGATAACAACTAGTGAGATCATGATGAATAGAATTGTACTTGGGATAAATGGCATCTATGGTCTAGTAGTGAACCTTGACTAGATGTGGGATGTTGGTTAGTTAGCGGATAATGTCAAGTTACTATCCCGTCAATAAGGATTTTGTAAAGTATCAGTTAGTCTAATAATTAGAGGTCATTATTGTCTAGTAAATGGGTGATTCATTAATATCAATTGTTATCTAGTAATTAGTAAGTAAAGTATATTAATGATATAGATATCCAAATGGTAATATGAGTATGGTTATGAGTACTTTTGTATATGTTATTTCAATTATGGTAGTTGACGATGGTTATGAATCTTGGAAAATTACTGTGATGAAAAATATGGTAAACCATGGATGATGAGGAGGTGATTATATGTCTATATAATTTGATGATTTATCCTTTAATGCACTCTCCGGTGGTATGGAATGTCGTGATGAGTTCTTTTACTTTATATTTCTTTTGGGTGTACTCCCTGGTGGTATAGGGCGTTGTGGTGCGTTCTTTTACTTTATGCTATAATGGATGTATGTGCGTTAACTCGGTACACATACGGTTGTAATTGTATTAATGTATCTTTACGCTTTTGAATCAATCATTCGTTATAAATGATGGTATTATTGTATATTGATATGCGATGTTGTATTATCATTCTAGTTGATAATTAAGTTTATATAGTGATGATGAAGATGATTCAGGTTCTATTCTCTACCTTGAATTAGAGATATTATCTTGCTTTATATCATCTTTATATCACAATTTAGCTCTGTCGGCCGATGATGTTGAGTACCCATTGTTTGGTACTCATACGACACTTTTATACCTTTTTGGTGAAAACTCGACTACTAGTCGTCGCCGCTGAGTTGAGATTGTGCAGTATTGATATTCCGAAGATGGGGTGAGAACTTACAGTTTTGAGTCTCCCATTTTCCTCTATCCTTGTTCAGTCTTTTGTATTTACGACAGAATTGTTAACTATTTTAGACTTTTGTGATATGTTTTCTATTATCATACTTAGATGCTCTTGTACTGAGATTATTAGGTCATGGGATTGGTATCCATATTTTGATTATCCTCTTTTAATGTAACTTTGTTGATTGTTAAATGTATTCATGTATTTATGCCCATGTTAGGCATTTCTATCGAAGTAACCCATTGCCATAGCTCTGGGTTACAATATTGGCATACCTACTGGTGGGTTTTAGTAGGTGTCATCATGACTCGTGGATATGGTCATGATATTTTTGAAGTATGCTAAGTACATAAAGGATATTGAGGCCAACAAGAACCACCTGAATGGATATGCTACAATGGCACTTACTGAGGAATGCATATCATGAATTCCGAAATAGGTTTCCCACAAAGCTAAAAGATATAGGGAGCTTCATCATTTAGATTACAATTGGGCAATCAATAACTGCTCGGGATCACTGTGATCTTGGGACAAGCATTAATCTTATGCCCTCATCATTGTTTTAAAAGATGGGGCTAGGCAGCCCACAACCCACCGCAGTTATTTTTTAGTTAGTTGGTCAGTCTCTTGCTAGACCAGATGGTATTGTTAAATATGTATTGGTGCAAGTAGGGTCACTCATCTTCCCGATGGATTTCATTATTCTTGATTTCAATGTTAATCCAGAAGTCCCATTTATTTTAGGATGTCTCTTTCTAGAAATCGGGTGTTCATTAATTGATGTTGCTGCAGGATAATTGACTATGCATACTCATGACAAGGTTGAGGTGTTCAACATATACAAGGCAATGAAGTTGCTTGCAATATATGAATAACTATCAGTTATTACAGTCTTGGATCTTGAGTCAGACTTTCACCTTATTACATCCAAGGACACACTTGAGTGAGTGTTGATAGGGTATGATCTTTTTGGTAATGTTGAAGCACTTGAAATAGTACAAATTATGGATTTAGGGAGCATTATTACCTAGAAGACCGAATTTGAGTCATTGAATAGGCCAATTGGTCCTTCTTCTAAGGCATCTATAGATGAAGTACCGAAGCTAGATATTAAAGCTCTACCCTTTTATTTGAAGTATGCTTTCCTTGGTGAGAATGATGTTTTGCCTATAATTTTGTCTGCGGGTTTGTTTGAGGTTTAGGTAAAAGAGGCATTGACAATATTGAATAGACGGAAGAAAGCAATTGGATGGAAGATGTTAGGTATTATAGGAATCAATCCTTCCTTCTGTATTCACAAATTATAAATGGAAGAGGGATATCAAGCAAGTGTGCAACACTAACCAAGACTGAATCTTGTGATGAAACTAGTCATAAAAGTAGTCATTAAGTGGCTTGATGTCGGGATAGTTTATCCCATATATAATAGTAAATGGGTCAGACCTGTGCATTATGTTCCAAAGAAAGGAGGGATGACTCTTATGACTAATGAAGATAATGAGTTGATTCCAACTCGTATAGTGACTGGGTGGAGGAGCTCCATAGACTACAGAAAGTTGAATGATGTCGCTAGGAAGGATCACTTCCTATTCCTTTCATTGATCAAATGTTATATAGATTGGCGGGACAAGAATATTACTGCTTTTTGGATGGGTACTCGGGCTATAATCAAATAACAATAGCACCAAAAGATCAAGAGAAAACCACCTTTACCTATTCTTATGGAACTTATGCATTCTGACATATTTCTTTTAGTCCTTGCAACGCACCAGCGACTTTTTAGAGATGCATGATGGCTATCTTCTGTGATATGGTAGAAAACCTTATCGATGTATTTATGGACAATTTTTTCCATTTTTGGTAATTCCTTTTATATATGCTTAAAGAACTTAGATAGAATCTTGGCTAGTTGTGAAGAAACCAGTCTTATGTAAAACTAGAGAAGTGACAATTTTTGGTCAAGAAAGGTATTGTCCTTGGTCATAAGGTGTCACACAGAGGACTTAAGGTAGATAGAGCTAAGGTAGAGGTCATTGAAAAGCTTCTGTATCCGATGTTAGTGAAAGGTGTTAAAAGCTTTCTTGGGCATATGGGGTTTTACAGATGCTTTATCAAAGATTTCTGAAGATATCAATCTCAATGTGCAAGCTATTAGAGAAAAAGGTTAAGTTTGATTTCGGGGATGAGTGTCAAAAAACATTTAAGAGTTTGAAAAGAAGTTTGACAGAGGCACCCATCCAAATTTCTCTTGATTGGGCATCACCATTCGATTTGATGTGTGATGCTAGTGATGTGGTTGTTGGAGTGGTATTGGGGCATCAGAAAGATAAGGTATTTCACTCTATCTATTATGCAAGTAAAATCTTGGATGCAACCCAGGTAAATTATACAGTCATGGGGAAGGAGATGCTGGCACTTGTATTTGTATTTGATAAATTCAGAGCATACTTGGTGGGCACGAAGGTAATTGTTTATACTAATCATGCTACCATCTAGTATTTTTTCAATAAGAAAGATGCAAAGCCAAGGTTGATAAGGTGGATTCTTCTGTGACAAGAGTTTGATTTAGAAGTTCGTAATAGAAAGGGAGTTGAAAATCAAGTGGTTGATCATTTGTCGAGGCTTAAGAGTCATTCTTATATTACTTATGATACAATGTGTATTCTGGAGGAGTTTCTGGATGAGCAATTATTGGTACTGGATGTATTAGAGGTTCCTTGGTATGCTGATATAGTGAATTTTCTAGTGAGTGGTCTTTATCCTCCAGAGGCCACAAATCAACAGAAAATGAAGTTGTTTTGTGATTCCCACTCATTCATGTGGGATGAGCCCTATTTATCAAACAAGGTACTCATAGAATTATGAGAAGGTATGTTTCTAAAGTTGAATCTAAATAGGTGCTGGAAAATTGTCATTCATCACCTTATAGGGGCCATCATGGAGGTGAATAAATAGTAAGAAAGGTATTACATTCTGATTTCTTTTGGCCAACATTGTTCAGGGATGTTGTTGCTTTTGTGAGAGAATTTGACCAATGCCAGAGAATGGGCACGTTATCAAGGCACCATGAATTGCCTTTGAAATGTATTCTTGAGGTAGAGTATTTGACGTATGGTGTATAGATTTTATTGGGCTATTTTCACCATCTTATGGCAATTTGTATATTTTGGTGGTTGTTGATTATGTGTCCAAGTGGGTAGAAGCTACTGCTCTACCCACAAATAATGCAAGATTGGTAATTACGGTCATCAAGAAGCATATTTTCTCTTGCTTTGGCACACCTAGAGCGATCAGCAGTGATGAAGGGACACACTTTGTGAATAATTGGTTTAAGAACTTAGTGGCTAATTATGGAGTTAGAAACAAGGTGGCCGCATCTTATCACCCAAAAACAAGTGTCCAAGTGGAGGTGTCTAATCATGAGATTAAGTAGATATTATAGAAAATAGTTAATGGACAGCGTAAAAATTGGTCGGCTAAGCTGGATGACGCATTATAGGAGTATAGGACAGCCTATAAAACATCCATTGGGCCCTATCCTTATCGTGTGGTGTATGGAAAATATTTTCAATTACACATGGAGCTTGACATCAGTCTTATTAGGTAGTGAAGAAATTAAACCTTTATTTGAAGGCTGCAGGAGAGAAGAGACTATTATAATTAAGTGAACTCAATGAGTTTTTCTTACATGCCCACGAAAATGCAAATTATATAAAGAAAAGACCAAGAGATGGCATATAATCAAATTATGACTCGAGATTTTGAGCCTGGCCAGCTAGTGTTGTTATTCAATTCGAGATTAAAGTTGTTTCCAGGTAAACTGAGGTCTAAGTGGTCTTGACCTTTCAAAGTTGTGAAAAGGACCCCTCAAGGGGCTGTTGAACTTTGGCATAAGGACAAAAATGCCACATTTTCAGTAAATGGTCAGAGAGTCAAGTATTATTGGGCGGATCATGTGGACAAGCACAAGAAGTCCATCACCTTTGAAAATGAATAAAGTTGAGCTTGGTCATGCCGCAATATTAAATAAGGCACTCCATGGAGGCAACCCATGAATGTAATGTTATAGTGTACGTTATTTCCTTTTTTTTCGAAAAAAGAAAAAGAAGAGAAAGAAAAAAATCAAAAAAAAAAGTGTCGAGCCACGACTAAAACTAAGGCACTAGGTGGGAGGCAACCCACTTTTTCTTACGTGTCTTTGTTGTTTTTGTTGAAAGTCCAGAAATGAGGTGCTTCATGTCATGGGGAAGAATAAAAAGTGAGTAAATCATGTGTTTTGGCAGCTATCAAGAACGTAAAAGATCTACAAAGTTGATGAAAAATTAAGGTTAGAAAAAGAAGAATAAAATTCCCCTATGTTCACAAAATAGTAGGCTTGCGCGATAGCCCCTAGTCGCGGAGTATATCATGGAGAGTAAGATCTATGTCATGGAGGCTACTCAATTTCATGTAAGTATAATGAAAGATGGGATTTAACCCGACTCAACCCTTTTAACTCAAAAAATCCCTAATTTTTAAACCCCCAAAACCCCATAATTCCTTATTTCCTCACTCATTTCACCCTTAGCATGCCACCCTTCATTTTTTATTTCTCTTTATCTCACTCAATCCATGAGACATGGAGTACTAATTTTTTTCTCTCCTCTATGAATTCTGACTCGGGTATGTATTCAAGTCCCTTTTTAAATTATTGGTGGTTGCATCGGGTAGTTGAAGAATAACGTGTTGAATTAACCAATTCATGGTTTGAATGCTTGAAGGATGTGATGTTTGTTCGTGAAAAATGAATGTATTAAGTTATGGGTGAAGCTGAGTATTGTAATAGACTACTATACGCACTTCACTTATTTTGCAATTATTAAATTGTATCAATGATATGTACTTTAACTTGTACTTTAAACCTCTGCTTGGTGAGAATATTGAATCAAGGTATGGTGAATATTTCTCTTATATGATAGGATTGAAATAGAGCATGGGGTGCGTGTTTTTGAAAAAAGGGAAGTCTGAGTACCTTGGGTTGATATGAGACAGACCTATGTTAGCAACTAAGTATGGGTTGTACCTTAAATCCACTTACACTTTTTGGTCGCTAATTTTCCGTTATACTTGTGCGTATGGGTCTAAAATGATCCTAGCACTTATACATGAGCTTGTTTGAATTTGTAACTTTAGAAGTATGTATAAGTTAAATTTAGGGAATTTTCATGTAGAAAAATACTGTGGTTCTCACTTGAGTGGGCTATAATGATATGAAAGTTAGTTCACCTAGGAGGAATTGTCATATAGGATGTGACGTAAACTGCATTGTACTTTCCCTGCGTGTTGGTGTGTCAATAATATGGTAGCACCTAGTGATGTTTTTGATTGGATTGGGAGCAATCTTTAATTTAATTATAAGTATTCTTTTCCATAAAGTTAAATTTATCATATAATGTATGAGGCTGGCCTCTGTGGTTGAATTGAACTCACATGTTTATACTAGTTGAACAAATGGACTGAATTGATTTTGTTATGGTGTTGAATTTTGTGGTCACAAGTTTGATGGTTGCTTGAAGTCTGAGTAGCGCAATACCTAAATGGTTGTGTGTTGTTGTTGAGGTACTGCACGTCGGAGTACCCACATTCATACATCTACACACCTATGCTAGAAACTAAGTGTGGGGTGTCCTCAATATTCCTCCATACTTAGTGTTTGCTAGTCCAACTATGTGTCCAGTTCTAACTTGTTTTGTTGCATATTTTGACTGACAGGTACCATGACTAGCCATCAGCAAAAAGCAAAAGCACATTGTTGGACCATCTGAGGCTTCCAAAAAGAGAAGCAAACCTACTGGTCAAGTTCCAAGAGCCCCTGCAGTTCCATAAGGTCAAATGAGAAGGTATGGAATGAGATGGGTCAAGGAAGCAGGAAAGAAATTGTACCCCAAGCATAATGAGACCAAATATGCTCCGGACAAGTTCATCAACTAGGCAAGCCTACTAAGAGAATATCCCGGTATAGTAAGACAACTAGAACATGCACATGACCATCTAGTTTGATCATCCCACGGGGTGCAACCTGTACCTTATTATAGATTTTTATGCCAATTGGGACCCCAGGGATCTCGATTTTGAGGTAATGATTAGAGGTTAGGAAGTGACGTTTATTGTAACACCTCATGATTTTTCTTAGCTTAAAATTCATCCCTAGAATATTAAAGACTTGATTTACAGATGAATACACTTTTATACATGTGGAATTTTTAATATGTTGACTTTTTGTTGCGTGGAAAATTGAATAAGCTTTCCATCGATACCAAATTCACCCAAATCGACACCCGGGTGAAGAGTTAGAGCCATTTTAATAAGACAGTGTACCACCTGGTACTCCAGCGCCTCGTGGAGGTAGTCAAAATAGCATTTGTCATTTTCCAATGAGACAATGTGATACCACCGCATCGCGCCACTAGCTTTTTTTACCAATTGTCACTTTCCAGTGTGACCCCGTGATCATAGCACGTCGCGCCAAAAGAAAAATTCGCAACCAGTGAGGCACCGCGATGGTGCCGCATCGCGCCATCACCCCGGTTCTGAGTTTTGAGTTTTAAATTTATGGGAACTAAGGTCTTTTTACCTTATCCCTTGTCAGTCTAAACACACAATATAACCCTAAAAGAGCATAAATTGCTCATTAATTCACTATTTTCTCAAGAAGCAAGCCATTCTCTCTCAAAGGGAAAACCCTAGTTCAAGAAATCCTTCAAGAACTTCAAGAATCTCACAAATTAAGGTATGTTAGATATTGATTCATGGGTCCCTTTCACCCATGAAGTCCAACAATCTCTTCTTTTAAAGTACAAAGATGATGTATTTATGATTTCCATGTTTGAATTAGATTGAATTCATATTTATATTATTAATTGGTTTCCAATCCATGATATAAATGCAAGTTTCATAAAATTAAATAGCATGTGTAACAAATATGTGATTATCTTGATAGACCCTTAAATTTATAAAGTGATTAATGCATCTATGATGTTGATTTGGTTTTCAATCCATGATTATGATAAGATTCATGAAAAATAGAATAGTATTTAGGGGGAATTATATGAATTACATGCTAAACCCTTGAATTTGCAATTAAGTATTGTATTCATGATGCTTATGTGATGACCATTATCATGTGAAATACTCATGCTCCCCAAGTATTTACTAAAATCCCTATGTGAAGTAGACAGAGGAATCATGAGATGTTATTATGAGATCTTAATCATGTACAAGCTTATACCCTACAAGTGTTTGATAAAATGCTTATGTGAATTAACTAGTGAAGGCATGATATGTTATTATGTGATCCCATTCATGTACAAGTTAATGCATTACAAGTGTTTGATGAAATGTCTCTATGAATGAATTATGACCAAGTGAACATTGATATATTATTCAAGATTATGCTTTGCTTTACTTTTCATGCTAGCGAGTCCTCGGGGTATTTAATACCCGATAATTTAGCTGTTTACCTAGAGCCAGTGTCAGTTATAAAATAGTATCATTCATGTCACGATCAGTACTCTCAGTCAGTCATAGAACTCAATAGAACTCAATCAATTATAGAACTTAGGAAAACTTAGTAAACTCAGTCTTAGTCCAGTATACTCAGTTCAGTGTCTTTCAGTTTAGAGTAGGATTCCGCACCAAGCAAGAGCAGGGATGATGGCTTCCCTTTTATATATGCAGAGTCGTTAGTAGCAATCCCTATACTCTAGAACTGTGTAGCCAACACAGGATGAGGAGTCACCCGTCAGACTCTTCTTGACTACCTCCCAGGGGTTACTCATCAGATTAGGCTTGGCCCCACCCAGGTGTCACCCATCAGTTAGGCTTAGCATCGTGGTTTTCTAGTGTTAGTACCCATGGCACGGTATTATCACCCTTCTAACTGGGGTTACAGGTTGGACCCCTATCAGTTCACATTTAGGGCATGTTAATTAGATGATTACCTTCCACAGTTTCAGTCTCAATTTCAGTCTTCAGTTAAGAACTCAGCTCAATTTTATAGAATTAGGACTGTCAGATAAAGTCAATCAGTATTTGTTAATCAGTTATCACAATTCAATACTTAGCATAAGAAAATATCAATTACAATTTTATGTATATATATGTATATGCACAGATTGCATTCTCAGTATTTACAGTAGTCCCAAATTCTCCACGTACTCTCATGTTCAGTTATTCTCGTTCAGTCAGTTATATTCTCATGTATATGAACCCTTACATTCAGACATACCTCATCTAGCATACTAGTAGATTCCCATGTACTGACGCATACTTTTATGTGCTATGATGTTTCATATTATAGGTTCGGATGCTCAGGTTCCCGATCACATATAGTAGATTCAGGTTCAGCCAGCAGTAGTAGATTTAGCAGTGAGTCCTCATCATTTGACGATATTATACTATTTGATATTTTCGGTAGATGTATTAGTTCAGTAGATGAAGTTAGTTGGGGGATTGTCCCATCAACTCAACTTTCAGACAGATTCAGTTAGAGGCTTTTCAGACTAGTTTTCAGACAGTGTCCAGTTTTTATCAGATGTTATTATTTATCAGTATTTTAGATATTTTGAACCTTATGGCATTTCAACCTATTTTCCATATTAATTACAGTATTATTATTCAGTGCTCATTGCAAAATCATTTATGGTTTAGCTTATAGTCCTTCAGGGTCGTAAGCACCGTGTGACGACTAGGGGGTAGTCACGGGTCATTACATTTATAGCCCATAATATGAATATTCTTTTAGGTGCACCGGAGGCAGATGTAGACCCACTGAGGTAGCTAAATGTCACCCCACCTTACGCAGACATTAAATACCTATTATGTAGAAACAGGTCTATAGCTAGGTAGACTTATCATAAAGACAGTAGCCTCCACCTCCCATTCCTATATGCCCAGATAAATAGGGAGGCCTACATGTAGCAGAAGATTATCTACCATTTCCTGATTCAGGGTAAACATATGACAGATATGATGTGTGATCAAGTATGTCATATTTATGCCTTCATGCGGGATGATAATAATGTCAATGTAAGTGCTGCAATCTTTTCTACTATCAAGAAGACACGCTACCATCAGCGGTGTGGATATAGGTTTGGTGGTTTGATAACCATATTTTTGAGTAGTCATAGGGTTGAGGAGGAGGCACTTTATTACAGGCCAGTCGTAGACACCCACTTTGTGGATGTGTCTAGGACTAAGGGACTAGATGGGGCCCAGGGTCCAGTGTTGACTATGATCGAGCGTCGAACTTAGAATAATGAGATTACAGCCTATATGTATGGGCTACAGATGATCCAGCTGAGGATAGGGAGTCAACCAGCCACACATTAGGAGATTCGTGATATAGAGTTGATTACCCTCTTGGTCACCATGCCAAGACTTTGCTACGGATTGGAAAAGAGTTTGTAGATTCTGTGGATGATGATGTGCCCACTGATGAGGAGATGAGGATGAGAGATTTTGATATTGATTCAGAGGAGGAGGAGGTAGTAGACCCAGATATGGGAGCTGGGGCATATAGTCTAGATTATGATGATAACATGGACTATGCCTGATCAGGGAGTGTTAAACCACCTCATTTCTTTGTAATGTCTGCAAGAACTAAGGACAATTTTATATTTTAAGTGTGGGGTAGTGGTTCTCATTCTTCGTGACTTTCTCTATCTTTTTGTTGTTCATGGATATTTATTTATTTTTGTTACGGGTGATGTGGTGATCTGATTTTGATTGACATTCAAACTCTTCGGTCTGAATAGTTAGTATTTATGATATTTTTTATTAGTAGTTCACAAAGAGTAGTGTTTCTTTATTTTGCATAGTTCATTACCTTTTGTTTAAGATTAGGAGTAAATTTTTAATTTTTTACCCTTAAAGGTGAAAATGTTTTCCTTTAAAGGCAATGTTAATAACTCATCATAATTAGGTGATTTTCCCTATGATGGATGGATGACGTCCATCTTAAGGGGAGTTAGTCTTAGGAAAAAAAGAAGTGAAAAGAACCAAACCACAACTCTAGGTCGAGATACTTTGTGTGGGAACAGTGGTTACATGACATGGAAATAACTTATTTTAAAAAAGAAGCATGTTAAATTTAGAAGAAGGATACTTAGTTTGTTGGCTTAATTTAATTTGTGCAATTACTAGATCGAGAGCCTATAATAATCCTCCTTGAATCTGGCATACACCAAGTGTAAGTGAGGTTTCCTAGCTATTCCATATACATAGTGATGTCCATAACTTGCCCCGTGTTAAATGAAGCAAAATAAAGGATGTTGGATGTAGGAAACAATGTAGGCATTTTGTTGATAGACTTGTTTTATACCTCGTTTGTTCCTACCCTTGCAATTATACTTAGTTAGCCTTGTTGAGCCTATATCCTATTTTTTTGGTAGCTACATGTGTAGCTTATACCCCTTCTTTTTTTACCTTAGTTCGATCCAAAGCTCCTAGGCGCTTTAGTGAGATTTTTTTAGTAAGGAGTTGAAAAACAAAAATGAAAAATGTGATAATGAAGCCCCAAAAATATAGCTATTGGTGTAAGAATAGAGGTACAATAAGGTAGGGAGTCAGGTCATGAAAAGAATAATACTTGTTCAAGAAAAAATTGAATAATGTGTTGAAAAAGTAGATTGCCTTTTGATAGTGTATCCAACTAAGCTTAATGAGATGGGGCCAAAATAAAAGAAATAGGGAAGATAGATGGGGTGAAGAATTGGTTGTTAATTAAGTGTTATAATGTTCTTGTGATGTATTAAACAACTTTGGGAGATTAGCAACTATTTTTACCAAAATAAGTTCCTACTCATCCCTTAGCTTACATTACACTCTTTAAAGACCTATTTGATCCTTAATCTTAACATTCAACTATTAGTGGAGTAGTACACTAAAGGCAAGTCTATGGTTCATCATATATCATGTGTGAATTATTTATGAGAGTGAGAAAATTTGTTTTTGATATACCCATATTGATAATATATTGCAGGATTATGAGTGAATATGGGTAATTTTCTTGTTGTGAGGGTGCATGTGGATGATAGTTAGGTTACTTATAGAATTATTTGTTGAATAATTTACATAATTTTGCCAACAAATTAGAAGTTCACTTTTGAGGCTAGGATGTTTGAAAAGAGTAATCTCGTGTTTTTAGAATTGAATTGACATGTTTTAGCTAAAGAGTCATGTGTGGATTATGTGTATAGTGATTACCTAAGATTGTTCGAGGATGAATAAGGTTCTAAGTTAAGGGTGGTGATCTTGGGCATATTTATAAGTCCAAATGCAAAGATTTTTCCATATTAAGACTTGTTCTATGAGCTAGAATGTGTTATTATGATTGTGTTTGAGCTAATTGTATTTTCTATCTAATGGACATGATCAGCTGATGCAGGGAATGATTTTGATGAGATTGGACGTAATTTAATGCATTAACATAAAGCTAATGGTGAATGGAAGCATTGGGAGTGACTTCCTGAGCATGAGGATACTGGGAATCAGTTCGGAAAGCATAGAACTAAAGACGGGAGCAAGGAAATAGGAAAAGTGTTGAAAAGGAAGGAAAATGTCAAGCTCCACATCGTGGACCTTAGTCCTTGTGATTAAGTCCGCATATCTATAAGGGTTCATAGAAGATGGAAATTTCCAATAAGCCTCCATGATAGCCCCACGTCGTAGCGGCTGAATTCTTTCTCGTATCATATTTCAGTGAGGGTCTATGATAGCCCTATGGAATGGACCCTAGTACCCGCAATTGGGTCCATGGAATGGTGAAGATTAATTTTTGTTCAAATATGTCCTACTATAAAAGGAGAACTTCAAATTAATTGGGGAGACTTTTGGCATACATTCAGCAGAGGAAAAAATAATTACAATACTTCTTTGAGGGTTCTTTGAACTTTCATCCTTCAAGATTAATTTTGGGTGTGATTAATTATATTTCTTTGATATTAATTTCGAACATGAGTGCCTAAACACCCTTGTTCTAGGGTTGAGGCCAAAGACATGATTATATTTCTATATTCTTAGAGTAGTTAACATTGATTTATAATATGGGTTATTTTTATTCTCTTGTTTCTACTATTTCTATGATTGACCGCCATTAAAATAAATCTATAATTCCTTTGTGAACCCAGAAGGAGGATCTAGGGATAGATTGAAGATTTTAAGGAGCAAGTTTCTATTCTTCTACATAACAAGGAAAACGAAGTAAAGATTACAATAGGAATATACCTAGGAGCGTTGTTTGGTTTAATTACAGCAAGATAACTTAAAGCATCCAAATGGATTATTGCATCCCCGCTCAACTATATAGTTGCAATGTCTATTTAGGTAAAAGGTTAGAGGTACGGAAGACCATGATCATAACTTAAACCCTATGAATAATAACCCGATAATCAACACAACCATAATAAGGATAGAGATTTATAAGATTGTTAATAGTGTCTCAACCTAGGAATTCTCACTCGTATTGTTTACAACCTTGCTTATGTTTCTATTGACACACTTTGTTATTTATTAATTTAGTATATTAATCATTAAACTATCAAAATCATCTTGATACTCTGAAACACTTGAATACATTATTGTCAAACCAAAAGTTGATTAAATTACTAATCAACTAGTCCTTGTGGGTATGATATCCGATTCTTTGAGTCACTATACTACTTGTATGATCACGTGCACTTGTGTATACGATAGACCACAACATAAATTAAAAATAAAAGAAAATTAATAATGAACAATTAATTAAATAAAGAGCAGGTTTTAACACAATCAATGAATGAATCAATCTAGGATTATGGAGTCGCTAACAATCATGTAGAGTTTTAATTTCATCAATTTATTTGATTATCTAGTTTTTGATTTACGGGGTTGATTATATGATCATGTCCTTTCGAGCCACTAATCATCTATTCGAATTGACCTCACAACTACATCATTTAGTTGGGATCTGACAACCAAATATGAATGCATTTATATATCTTTTTATTCCATAACCAAGTAAGGCGATCTAGGTATATTCTTATCCTAGCCAAAAATCAATTCTTTATTTTTCTACAGAAAAGATCTTACTCCCTATATTCTTCATTCCATCTCATTGATTCTCCTTTCGGGTTCACATAAGAATATAAATTTACCTTAATGGTATATATGAATTTAAATAGTAAGCACAAGAATATAAGAACAACTATTATGATAATCAAATAAATAAAATCAAGAGTCACTAAACAATCATTTAATTAGGTACCATAATCCTAGAATTATAAGTTTAACTCCATATAGACATGGAGAAATTACAACAAATCATTCAAAGAAAAATGTAAAAATAAATAATAAAGGAGAAGAAAAGATGAAATCAATTTTCTCCAACCTCCATGGCGACTTTTAGCTCTCTCTAGGTCAAAAGTTATGTAAAAATAGATTTTATGAAATATTTCTCATTGTGGAAAAAAAACAAATAAAATAATTGAGTCCAAAATGGACTAGGATAAATAAAAAAAGAACTACAACCTTGAACACAGAGCCCAATTTTTGTTGTAATTCAATTCAGATTCAAGGGTCACTTTTCATTAAAATATTCAGTTTATTCCATTAATTTGTCAGCTTGATTTTCTTCTATAATATTCTATCTTTAATTCATTTTATCTTCAAATTTTTTCATCTTCAAGTCATTTTAATACTACACATCAAAATTAAATATTAGGCATAATACATAAAATGAATGCTCAAAAAGGACAAATAAAAATACTGAATATGAAGTAAATAATAACTAAAAATAAATAAGTTTGGCCCAACATCATAAATTCCTTCATAGAAGCCCTACATCCACTCACTTGAAGGTCAGCAGAAGAAGTCTTCAATCGTTACCTATAAGATGTGATAGATCTGTGGTTGTTTTATTCTTCTTCTAATAACTTTAACCTTGTGGAATTTTGTGATAGTGATTATGGGGTATTTATGGATAATAGAAAAGGCACAACTAATTTTTATTATAAAATATCAAAGGAGGAGTGTGGATGTCCACTACTCCAAGAATTTACTCCCATTTTTCATCTTCGTTACTTCCCTCTATTATGAAGAAATCCTTCGCTATTAATTACAATTATTCTTGTAACCTTACAATTTCATAAACTCCTCCATTACCTTCATGTTTATGACAACCTTTTCTATTCCTCTATGTAACACGATAAATTGAGACATAAAGTTTTATAATGTATACAGTTGAAACACTTAATACTTGAAATAATATGAAATCTCTCCTTCTTTTATCTCTTCTCTTTTCATCTCTCATTTCTTGTCTACTTTATTGCTTCATATTATTAATCTTCTATCTTGGTTTTAGAGAAATTTTTCTTTTTTCTATGGTTATTCTACTAATTTTGGAGTTTGAATAAAAATTCATTATCACTATCTCTAGTTGTGAAGCTGAATATGTGACGATAACAACTCTACATATCATGTAATTTGGTTGAGAAGTTTGTAGAATGATATAAATTTTCCATGAATTAAGATGAAAATGATTTGTGTTTTCCAAATTTATGCAAGCATTTGTCAAGATTATGATGTATCAAGGTTGAAGGAAGAATGTAGACACAAGGTATCACTTCATCAGATAATCCATTGCCAAGAATGAAGTAGAACTCAAGTATATGAAATATCAAGATCAAGTTGTGGATATCTTTACAAATACTATCAAGTTTGAAGATTTCAAAATTAAGACAAGTATTTGAATGAAAAAGAAAAATCACAAATAAGGAGGTGATTTGTGGAATTCATCAAAATAATAAAAGAAAAAGGAAGTAGTTGGCAACAAATTTTCATAATAGGTTACCTTAACATGTTTTCATTTACAATTTTTAAGTGATGTAATAATTATTATTCCTATATATAGTATCTTATTTGGCTCAATTCAAACCACCAAATAGAGAGAGAAATGGATATTTTTTTAATTTGTGAAAAAATAGTGTAAGAGTAATATATAGTAAGTTGTGTGAATAAAAGAGTGTTGTTTCCTTTGAAGGTATAGTAGTTTTTTGACACTATCCAAAAAAAATTTAATTAAAATCGGGTTGAGGACCATATTATAATAATCAAAATGGTCCAAGTTTACACCTAAACAAATCAGGCCAAAAAGTGGCCTGGCCCGAATCCAAAAGCAACAAGAATATCAAGAGACAACACAGGGCATTACGTCAAATTAGGAAAGTAGTGTCTCCTCATCTACCTATTTTCTCTTCAACTTGTCGACCATTATTAAGGCTCGTGTTGGGATTGCTACTCTATGACCACCACAATAGGTTCTAATTTAAGCAGGTTCTCTATCTTTCTAAGTTAAGTCTCTACCCTTTGTCTTACTTTTATCCCTTCTCTAGTTTGGTGGGTTAAGCTTCTAAAGAATCTAATACCATCACCTAAACTAGAAATTAAACTCGAGTTATCTAAGGTTTGAGTCTTTGTCAAAGCTACAGATTATTCCTACCCATATCTAGAGATTTCGTATTTAGATCTAACATATCTGTTGTTTGAATACTCAAACCCTCGACATCCTAAGATATCACTGGATGTAGGTTTTATATTCAAAGGAATTCATTCACAATAGCATGTATTATTATTTCCATAGAACATCCCCAATATATAATGCATAAACATATCTCTACTCTTTGAATTTGAACCTAGACAATACTTGGATGTTGTATTACTTCAAGATGGAGTGATTCAAGTTGGGACCAGTTATAAACTAAAGGTATATCTTAACTTTTACTCTAACCATGTGCATATAAGTATCGCATTTTTTTTTCATTCAGTTTGGTATTGTTTCCACCTCTGTTGTTGAATGTTTTATGCATTTTGTACTTGTCGTAAAATTATTGTCTTCATGTTTCATAAGTAATTTGTCTAATATTTGGGGTCCTAATCTTGTCCAAATTAATTATATATCTTTCTTCCATTGGTATTTGTTCCAATCTAGTATATACAAAATCACCTAAAAAATCAAAAACTAGGTTAGTAAAATAAATCAGCTTGAGTATTTACCTTCCGAGAGAGAATGTACCACTGTAACTGATATATTTTCCATCAGTTATGTAATGGAGTTGACCACTATTTCCATACTCCATGGGAACTCCCATTGCAAATTAAGAATTTTCACCATGGTCTATGAATCATTTTCTAGAATTATTTGATTGATAGAGTTAATTCTGTAATATTTTAGACATTCCGTGATAGTTATGGATTTGGCTTCAATACTAGTGGTGTCCTTTATTTTAGATCCTTATGCCTCCACTAGATCACTATTTTGGTCCCTAATACAGAAAGCACTAGGACCAGGATTAACTTTAGATACACCATCATTGTTCCCCTTTAGCCAACCAGACTCATGAGGTATCCATCTAACCATTTTAAATAAAATGATTTGTGTCTTTGTAACTCATCAACTATGTTGTCCTAATATCTTCCAGCTAGCTCCATTCTGAATCTGAGCTTTATGAATTATCAATCATCTCATAGATTTCCCAAATGATCTTTATTTCTTGATAGGAACCTCCATGTAATAATGTATTCCTTCTTTTCCATAAGAACTATAGGATCATAATAGGCACAATAATAAACATAGATTTCAATTTATAATTTCACCTTGATTTCTCCATATGCTTACACTCTGTTTCAAATTTAATCTCTACTCCATTATACTAACTACTCCATATTAATGATTCCACACCATTTCAGCAGTCTCATCTTTACAAAAAAAATGATTGATTGTTTCTTTTTCAGGATTTTTACAACAAAAGCAATCCTCAATGGACTTAGGATTCTAGTTATGCATCAAGGCAGAAACTCGAAACCTTCCTTTCCATATCCTCCATGTTAAGAAAGAAAGTTTAAATAGCAAACCGTAAATCCAAATTGCCTTTAAATCATTATTCTCTTCAGCTATTTGCCTTAATAATTCCAAGAACTTTTAGTAGTAACTTTACCTGTGCTATTCATGGTCCACCAGGGTTTATCTATTCTGTCTTCATACCATACAAATCCCAAATTATCTCTGACATAATTTACTACCTGGCTTGGCACTTTATCCTTTATAATTTCATAATTCCTACCATCTGCATCAAGAAAATCTATAATATCAGTGAATGGATGGCATGTTTAGATCTTAGGTTATTGTATAAATGATGGACTAGTGTTGGTCCAGTTACTAAAACAAATAGTATATGTTCCACCTCTTGGATCCCACCATAAGTATTGTTCTATTTTGTTTCTGTTATTCAGCATAGCATTCCAAACTTAGAATCCTCCTCTCCTTTACACTAATGTAGGTACCTATTTTTTCCACTACTTGTTCCACAAAAAATTCATCCATAAGTTACTCTAAGTTTTAAACCTCCACCAAAACTTAGCATGTATAGACTGAGCCATATAAATTAGGGAGCTAAATCCCGAACCCCCTTCTTTCTTGGGTAAATAAAGTTTCTTCAAATAATTTCAATGCTTACTTCTTCTTATTTCTTTATTCTATCAAAATAACATAGCAAATATCCTTTGCAACTTTTTAATAACACTTATAGGTAAAACAATATCTTATAAAATATAGAGAGGAATACTTTATAGCACACTTTTTATAAGAGATTCTTCACCTTCTTGTAATGACCCTTTAGATCATTTTTCGAATTTTTGCTTATTTCTACAATTAGAGATTCTTCATAGCTACCCAAATTCATTTATGACTTGCTGAGACTGACAATTAGTTATCGGAAAGTTTATTTAGTTTTAAGAGTCAATTCCCTATTTGAAAGTCTTTACTAGTTTCAAATGGGCACCAAAAAAAAACTATAGTAAATCAATCTTGGATGGAAATTCTGACTACACTAATATCTTTAGAACATAAATTTTAGGCTAGGTTGACCTTTGGTTTGGGTTTCAATGCACCCGAACTCATTTCAACCAATTGGTTGAAATGTTGGAAAATTGGGAATATAGGTGTGGGACCCATATTTAGCCAAAACAACCTCGAATCAAAAATACAACTTTTCCATCTCTTCTGCAATGTCAATTTTAGGCTGGGAGGACCCTTGTTTTAGTTACCAAGGCTTTTGGACTTATTTTAGGCTATTGAGTGGATTTTATAAAAAAAAATAGAACTATAGATGTGGGACCCACTTTTTGCTGAACCAATATTAGATAAAAAAAATTATGATTCCATTGGATCTAAAATGTAGTTTAAACTCAAATTTCACTATTGGATTATGTTCATAGGGTTTTGAAAAAGTTTTAAGGGTCAAAAATAAGTTTTTAACTTTGCTGATATATGGTGTGCATGGAGGGATACCGTGATTGCACAAGGTACATGGCGATTGTGTAATTACGATATCAATCCCTTGATTACAATACAATATCTTCATACCTGGTGGGTATAAAATTACCCATTTGGTCGTGTTTTGGTCATTTTATCTTCATCTTTAAGATCTAGAAACCCTAAAAATGTGTGGTAACTCAAAATTAAGTCTTGTGGATGACTTCGGAGCTTGCTAAACATCTATTATCATGATTATCACCCAAATTAAGGTAATATTTCATCTCCTTCTTGATGAATTTCTTGGTTTTTTATCGAAAACTCCAAATTCACTTAGGGCTTTATTTTAGCCCAAAGTTTGCTTGGTTTTTACCTTTTTTTAGGGTTTTGATTCCATGAGCTTGATACAATATTGGGTTGGCCTCAAAAACATAAATTTTAGGTAAAATCCGATGAAAACTATAATATTCATGTTGTGTATGTATGTTAATTGACAACATGATATTGATGATGAACAAAGAATTATGAAAGTATACTCTACCTTTCTTTTCTGTTTATATTTATTTACATTAGTCCTCGTGGGGCTTGCACTTTACTTTAACCATCATGGGGCTTGCACTTTACTTTAGCCCTCATAGGGCTCACTCTCTAATATTTGATATTTATTTTGATATTATGATGGTATGATGATGCCCGTTAAGGCCAGAGGCTATTATGGTGATATGATGATACCCGAAGGTCGGAGGATATTATGTGATATGATGATGCCCGGCAAAGCCAGAGGATATTATGGTGATATGATAATACCTGGCAAGGCCAAAAGATATTAAATAATATGATGATACTCGGCAAGGCCGAAGGATATTATGATGATGTGATGATATCCGACAAGGCCAGAGGATGATTATATTGAGGTGCCTATGTGCACATCTACCGATTTGAGTTCGCCTAGCCATATGTATAGAAAATATATATATATATATCTGACAAGGCCAAATGATGATTATGATGAGGATGATAATGATGATTGTTATAAGGATAACAATAGATATGATGATGATGATATTTATGGTACTGTGAATTCTATTGTATTTATACATGCATGTGTATCGCCTATCACCAGTATGTGTTTATGTCTATTAGCTTGTATGGAAGGGTTGCATAGATATGGGTGATAACTATACCTTATGGTTTTGTATGTTGATTGAACCTTTTGAGCCTGGGGAGGTGGGGGTACGCATAGGCTCATTTAGGTATTTGGTTATCTTAACTAGCATGTTACTCACATTGTTATTAACATTGTTATTATCATTATTATGATTATTATTACGGCTAGTTTATGACATATTGGTCATTGATTTGGTATCGAGACTTGAGGTATGATTCTAACCTCTTTTATCTTATGATTACATTATTATACATGACTGTCTGATGAATTGCTATATGGATTAGAACCCTAAGTATTCTAGAACTAGATCCTGTTTTAATTATGAGGTCTTAAATAGCTAGTCTGATGACTTAGGCTGTACTTCAAGGTTGTACTTCAAGTGTACCTTAGTTATGTACTTACATATATATATATACACATACTTAGCTATATGTAGCTTTGGTATTATCATATATCTCTTCTTTCCTTTATTTACTTGGGTTAAATACTTATTCATTGGCCTTTTATACTAATACATATCGTCTTTCCACTTTTACTTGAATATTGGCCAGTGAGATACGGTATAGTGTTGAGATTCCTAAGTATGGATGGAATAGGATAGTGCATTCTTACTATTTCCTTAGCCTTATTATGTTAGTCTCTTTGACATGAATAGGATATTTTATCCTTAATATCTTATCTTCTATATTATTTGGTTGATAGATATTTAGGTGTATATTTCCATTCTAGTTATATGTTATATATATCTGCATTATCTTTGGAGCCCAATCGGCAATTGCCTACTGAATACCACGTGTTTGGTACTCATTCTACACTTCTGTAACCTGCAGATCATAAGTATGGGTTATTGTTATTGATGTGTACATCAGTGAAGCAGCCATGGTTTAGAGACTTAGAGTGAGATCCTAGCATTTAGAGTCTCTATGTTGTATTTGGAGATAAGTTGTAATGGTGTATTCATTTATAATTTACTTGAAATATTTTTATTTAGAAGCTCTTGTACTTTTACCACTGGGTATTGAAATTATATTATTTAATTGATATTGTATTTTAGATATTTCATATTCTTTTTTTTATCTATTTGAGCGGTATGTTACTAGCCATTCTAGACTATAGGCTTGACTTACTTATTGGTTGGTTATAGTAGGCGATATCATAACCAGAGAAATTAGGTTGTGACAAATTGGTATCAGAGCTTAGGTTTCACTGGTATATTAGTACATGATCTAAGTATTTAGTAGAGTCTTGCGGATCGATGTGAAGACATTCATAACCTATCTTCGCGAGGCTACATAGACATTTTAAAAAATTTATTTCTTGACTCCTTATCATGTGTCCGTGTTGCTATGAACCTCAAACACATTCTTTGACTATATTTTATCCTCGATGAATGATGCAAGATGGTCAAAAGATGTAGATGAGACCTCGACATGGATTTCTGGAGTTTTAGCGCAGCATCAAACTAGAGAGTAAATGATAGATATCAAAGATCTTTAACATCAGCTAAAAAGATTGGGGTTGTCTTAGGCTCCAGTTGAGCTTGTGGCTACTTTAACCCTTTGAGGTTCAACATTGGAGATCCAAATCGTGTTGCAAAACCCTCACAACCATGGATGACAATCGATTTATCGAGTAGTTCTCAGATTAGAGTTGGGTCTACTAGTTTTCATCAGGGTTCTTTGCAAATTTTTGAGTACGAGATTGGGTTTCTTGATTGGGCCAGGAATTTTCCTATTCTATATCCTTTTGAGTGGGATAGGGTGTATAGATTTATTAGAGGTTTATTATTGCCACTCCGCTTAGCGTCAGAGCATATGATAGTAGTTGGGCCTTTTTTTCTCAAATTATTAATTATGCCAGGGCCATAAAAAAAGAATGTATCAGGACTTATAGAGGTGGCGACAAGAGGTCATGCCTCCAATGTTGTTCTATTGATATTTTGTTTGAGAGCTTGTTATAGGTGTGGTAAGATAATACATTGGGTCAGAGAGCATCCTAGATATGAGTTAGTAATTGGACAGAGTTAGCATGTATTCATCTCCAGCCTTGAGTTCCTGAGTAGGGCTATGATTTCGAGAAGGATGGACATTATATTAGAGTATCTCTCAGTATCAGTTTGCTAGACATTTGGGCTAAGTTTATATTGCTTACTAGGATTAGAGATTTAGATGTTTGCTATGACTGTG
The DNA here is from genome assembly GCA_030864215.1 of Capsicum pubescens. Classification (NCBI taxonomy): domain Eukaryota; kingdom Viridiplantae; phylum Streptophyta; class Magnoliopsida; order Solanales; family Solanaceae; genus Capsicum; species Capsicum pubescens. The sequence goes on from CM061545.1 coordinate 139,511,033, forward strand.
GAGAGATCAACTGTTGGTCTAGAGAGTATCCTCAATTTAGGGTTTCTACTTATTCCATCTTATTCGAATCATCCTCATATTGTTGTGGCATCTACAGTTAGAGATAGTGCACTTGGCGCCTCAGCCGATGATTTAGTCGGTCGGTCTAAGTTTGGACATATTCAGATTTATTATCCTTATACCCATCCGACATGTGATTGTGGATTCCACTATGATAAATATGCTTTTATTTCTCGCATTTATCTTTTTATTATGTGTATTAGGATTTTTCATACCCATTGATGATTACAGGCCTTGAAGAGTTCATGTTAGTTATCGTGTGCCTTGTTATTGAATTCATGATTATGTTATTACTCTATGGTTTATTTATTTTAGTCATGGATGGATTAAATATGCATTGATATCTTCCCCCTATAGGTGTAGCATTTGGGTTTAAGTCCTATTTATCATGCCACATTGGCCTTATTGTGGCCCTTGACTGGTATATGATATTGATGTTCATTTTTGTACCGCCTATTAATTATATTGATGTTGATATTACTGTTGTTATTGCTATCACTGCTTGAGGTTATTGATATTATTTGATATTATTACTTGATGTAATTGATCCTCATTGGGTAGTTATATAGACTAGAGTTATCTAGTTAGAATTTCATTTCCTTGCGATTCTTATGGTGGCCTGAGTAGCTACAGATTAATTTGATAATTTATTTCCTATAGAGAGGCGAAGTTGACTGTGTTCCCTCTTGGTTAGTTGTGCTAGATTGATTTTAGAAAGTATTGCAATAACGATGGTAAGTTGACCTTCTATGGTTCTGTATGGTTCTTGAGTTTGCAATTTAGCTATATTGCCAGATCTTGAGTTGGAGATTCTTATACTTGTCCCCTGGGTTTTGAAGGTTTTTGCTTTGTCTATTCCTTTCGATATAGCCTATTTGTGAGATTTACCAGTTTAGGGATTTTTCTTTACTTGTGGCTATTTCATTACCCAATAATGGTTTGATATAGATACTGAGATATCCTGGATTCATCTCTTTAATATATTGGTTCATCTCCTTGTGATGGTTTGCCCTTGTTATTTATATAGAGATTGGATGCTCCATTCTTATCATGATGTGATTCTTGTCTTTTATGGAGTTAGAGAGATAGAGGCAGGTGGCCTCTCCTGTGATCGGTTCTTAAGTTAGGAAATTAGAAATTATTTATCTTGAGTTGTTTGATTTTCTGGTAGTGGTCTTGACTTTGACCTTGGTTTTGGGATTGGTATTTTTCTTCTTCAATGATGTGATTCAAGGATGGACTGAGTGATGATTGCCCTATTTTGGTGGATTAAAGAAATCCCCATTTCAGAGTTTGTTCTGCCTAATGAGGCTTAGTGGAGTATTTCTCCCTGATGATACGAGCCTATGGTTATTCTTTGCCAAGATGGGGTTTTGAATTAGTTAGTTTCTAGCTTGAGTTGCATTTCTTTGAGTTGCTAGAGATTTGCCATTACTGGTGTAGTTTGCAGCCTTGGGAGTTTTTGAGTATATTTTAGTGATTCGTGCCCTCTAGTTGATATAGAGTTGGTCTTTATGTTTTCAGACAGTGATTTATCCTCTATTGTGATTTTATTCTTCAGTTATGTTTTGATTTTGGCTCGATATAATATGGTACAGATATGCCTAATTCAAATGGTATGCTCAATATGAGTATCTGACCTTATTTTTTTAATTGTGCCTCAATTTCAAATTTGACGCCTTAGGATGGTGGTTTGCAATTTATAATAGATTTGGAGTATTAATGCCTACCCATTTTTAGGTTTGGTTTGGGTAGTTGAGGCCGAGCAGTTCAATGTTGATATTCAGATTTCATCTTGGAGTTGTAGAGCTTTAGTGTAGCCTCCGGTTTTGAATTGCCTCAGTTCAGATTTCATGTATAGGCTAGATGAGCCTACTCTATGGTTGCTTATTCAACTTCTCAACTTCGATCGGATTATTGTAGATAAGTTCTCAGATGATAGCCCTTGGGCCCGGTATTAGTTCCTTTAGTTTTAACCTCCTGTCTTTAGTCTACTTTGAGAATTTTGGATGATATACTCAGTGGGAATATCATGCTTAAGTTGGATTTAGTATGATTTCATTCTCTGTTTATTGGACATCCTGGAGCAGATCGCTCTGTGATGAGTGGTTATGTATTGACCTTTTGGATTCTAATTTTGATTACCAACCGGCCGACCGGACTAGTTGTAGCTATAAAATAGATTATAGTCCTTGATTATCTCTATTTGTGTGCCAGACAGCTTCTTATCGGCCTATTCTCATGTTTGTCATATGGACTTTCAATGGATCTTTAGTTCTTTGACTTCTCTGTGATAAGATTGCACAGACAGGACTCAGGTGATGTTACTCCTGGTTTAGAGAGGATAGCAGGTGTTAAATGGTAAAGGAAGGTTATATTTGGATTTGGAGTAGGTGTTATGACTCATGTCTTGGATTTGTTTTGGCTCGGATAATCCTTTATTGATTTATGCGGATATCGAGATGGTATAAGTGAGTTATGGTTTGGTTTAGCTCAGTGGCCAGTTAGTGGTTAAGGTTGAGTTTTGGCTATTTGAAAATGAAATGAGAGTACTGGTTGAAAAAGGGATACCCGTGGAGAAATCCCTTGCAAGTTTGTTCTCTTTATGGAGGTTATTTGGGAAGGCATTCTTAGAGCATGCGAGGCCAGTACCTCATTCTTTTGAGCTTTTGTGATTCTTTCTATATGTTGACTTTCGGGGATAAAATTCTTTTTAGTAGTGGATATTATAATGACCCTTCCGGTCTTATTTCATATTTCTGCTTATTTTTGTTGCTAGAGCTTCTCCATAGCTGCCCCAAGTCATTTATGACTTGCTGGGAATGACAGTTTGGTTATCGGGCAGTTCATTTGATTTTTAGAGCCAATTCCCTATTTAAACGTATTCGAATGTTCCAAATGGCCATCGAGAAAAAACTTTAGTAAATCAATCTCAGATGCAAATTCTGACTGCTCCAGCAACTCCGAATATCGATTTTAGGCTAGGTAGACCTTTGGTTCGGTTCCCAATCCACCCGAACATATTTCAACCTATTGGCCTAAAAGTTAAAAAAAATGGAAATATAGGTGTGGGACCCACATTTGGTCTAAACGGAATCAGATGGAAAATCTGACTTCACCATCACATCCAGCATCTATTTTAGGCTAGGGGGACCCTTGGTTCAAGTCCCAAGACTTCTGAACTTATTTTGGGCTATTGAACGGATTTTATGAAAAATGGAACTATAGATGTGGGCCCTATTTTTTTCTTAAACGATCTCGGAAGAATGTTATGATGATTCCATCGGATCTAAAATATGGTTTACACACAAATTTCACAATTGGATCATGTTTATAGGGTTCCAAATGAGTTTCAAGGGTCAAAAACAAGTTTTTGACTTTGATGATATCTAGTGCACGGGGTGATACCGCGATTGCACAAAGTGTATGGCAATAACGCAATCGCGATAGATATCCCTGGATTGCAAGAGCAATATATCCATACCTGGTATGGGTATAAACTAACCCCTTAGATCGTGTTTTGTTTATTTTTTCTTTATCTTTGAGACCTAGAAACCCTAGAAGGGTGCGATAACTCAAAAGTGAGTCTTGTGGGTTACTTGGGAACTTGCTAAACATCTATTATCATGATTATCACCCGAATTAAGATAAGATTTCATCACCTTCTTTATGAATTTCTTTGTTTTTGACCGAAAACCCAAAATTCACTTAGGGCTTGATTTTTACCCAAAGTTTGCTTGATTTTCACCCTCTTTTTAGGGTTTTGATTCCATGAGCTTGAGACTATGTTTGGTTGGCCTTGGAAATGTATTTCCTTAAGTAGGACCCACTTAGAGTTTTTGATGTTGTTTTGGACCCGTAGCATAATGGTGCAATAGGGGTAGCATTATTTTCATATTGATGAGTACATTATGATTTTGATAGTGTGATGGCATTTTGGGATTGAGAAATAAAGATGAGCTTTTGGTGAATGATGTAAGGATTTGTGGTTCGGCTTTGAGGTAGTCTTTTGTCTACTCTTCTTCACAAGATGGTGTTGATATATATTGCGTCTGAATGTGCATGTTAAGATTGATTATGAGTAGAATAACTTAGTCTTGATTATTAATTTCTTGGGATTAGATGAGGGTTTTAGAGACATAAGGTGAAATGCTTATTACCCTTTAGAATCCTATTGCCTTCTCCCTAGATTGGACTAATGTGTAGCATGGATATGGTATGATTCTAGGTTTGGGATATGGTTTAAATGTTTGAATCATCATTAGTATGTTTAACCTTATTTAGGCTAGTCTAGTGATTTTGAAATCGTAATTTGACTAGAATTGACTTAAATGCCCCTGTTTCTAGAAGGATACCTATTTTAGGTTTGGTTATGTCTTACTTGACATCTAGAAGTTGAACTAGATACCTTATCCTAGTTTAGGGGTATAAATATCCTAAATATGGACATTGAGGATTAGAAGTGGGTTCCTCAAACAAACCTTAGGCCAAGACTTTATGTTAGCCCTTGTGGACATAGTTGTGGATGTTAGGCCTAGTCGAGACTATTGATCCTTTAGAATAAGTTTACTTTGTGGCTTGGTAAATTGTGATGACTTTCCCCGGATTATGATTAATGGCTTATGGCCATGATATTGGGCCTTTAGAGATGTTATTCCTCTTAGATATGATAATTTTCCTATAGATATGATATTCCTCATAGTCATGATACATGATCTATAGATGTGAGATGCTTATTATTATTAAGCCTCCTAGATGTGAGATGCCTCTTATATGTGAGATGAGTATAAATATGCCTCATGGCTTGTAGAGATGGTGTGCCTCATAATTATGCTATGGCTTATAAATATGAGATAATTTATATATATGACTATTGATATGGGTTTCGGATACGTATGTGGGCCGAAGGCCGTGATTATGATGCTACAATTATTCCGAACATATTATTGGGCCCAAGGATGTGATATTATATGAGTTAACCTTCTAGGAAGTGTCCATCCTTGTAAAGGATATGATTGTATTTTATTGATATATTAATGCTTATGCCTTCATTGTATGAATACAGGTGATGGAATGCGTAGATTTGGTACGTTTATGATCGTTGCATCGATGATTGATACGATTTTGATTAGATTATAATGTTATTATTGTTGTCACTAACTAAGGGTAAAAGCCCACTTTCAACCTTAAAATGGATTTTATCATAATAATAAGTGATTGTTTTAATGAATAACTTATATGTAAAAGAGGTTAATGATGCTGTAAAGACTTGACCATGATAAGTTCTGGTCTATGATTTGATACTACTAATTATCTGGTCGTGAGAGACTCCGATCCTTTCTACACTTTTATAATGATTTAGTCTCAAATTCTGGCAACAAATTAATGGATTTACACTCTTTTGTCATGAGCCAGTCCACTTATCATATCCAGATACACATCTCTCCAGTATAGGATGGAGGAAGATGTTGGATTAATAATATAAATTTTGGGTAAAACCCAATGAAAATTATAATATCATGTTATGTAAATATGTTTATTGACAAAATGATATTGATGATGAGCGAAGAATTATGGAGTATACTCTACCTTTCTTCTCTGTTTACGTTTATTTACTTTAGCCCTCGTGGGGATCGCTCTCTATTATTTGATATTGATTTGTATATAATGATGGTATAATGATGCCTAATAATGCTCAACTAACATGTCGATTTAAGTGCGAGGCGGTTGTTGTCAATAAAATATCCAACTTTAAGTTGGGCTCAAATCCACTAGGAACAATGTGAATGGTGATCGACTAAGTTTGAAATGAAGTTACTCGCTATATTCAAATCGAAGATACAAGTATTAGGGTGATTTTAAATGTTTTCAAAGATATAATGATTTTTGGGCTTTTAGAGTACTAAGTCGAGGCTAAGAATAATTAGAGTGTAATCAATTAGGAGCAAATCTTGGGGTTATACATTCTAGGTGTGAATTTATACATAGGTAATTGAGAATTTTTCCAAATTTAATGAGGAGCATGGGTTGGCTAGATTTAGGGGTATTAGTGTTAGTCTTTCAATAAAACACCAAATTTCACTCATGCATTCTTTCAAATACCTCATGAGCGTGACAAATTAACCAATCCAAAACCTCATACTAGCATCCTTATTTCAAAGATGATGCTTATGAACATAGTAAATCCACACGACATCCATATTTCTAAAATAATTCCATGGGAGAAGTTAATTTAAAGTTTAGTAAACTATTACTCATCACCCATATCCCTCTTTCAAGGATGATATGGGATCCAAGTCAATCGGGGTTTTCACCCATAAATCTCAATTCAAACCTAGATTAATAGCAAAACCCACCATAAATAGCTAATTAGGTGGATAAATAAATAACAACCATGCACTAATCACAGCATATTCCTAGAGGAGAATTAGCTAGTCATAATGATAAAAACTAAAGAAATACCAAAATTTCCATCAAATCAATCCATGAAAGATAAAGAGAATGTAAATCCAAACTTTAAATTCCAATAAATCTTCAATGGAAATTGCTAATTCATCGCTTAGGAATTACTCTAATGTCTTCTTAGCTCAAGAGTAGAACAATAGTGTTTCAAAGATGAAAAATTGATGATGGGTGAAAGATGCCCCAAAGATAATCGGTTTGGACCCTTAAGATTTAGGATCCAGCAGTGTGAAATTACATTTTTGCCCTTGAAAGTTTTTGGTCGATAGATATTATCATATGTTAGTTACGATTGTGACTCTCACAATCGTGGTAGTCACCTCGCAATCTTCGTGGTGTAACTTGGCTCCAGATTGTGATCGTGACCCTCAGTTCACGATCACGGTACCTGAGGGCGGATCCCTAGTCCTTATTTTTAGCTTTTACAAAATTTGGTTTTTTTCTTTCCTTTTAAACATTGCTTTAACTCATTTTCAACTAATTACCTGCAAACCCACAAACCATGGGATTCAATATATTTCAATAGAGATTTAGCCTCATTCACACAATTATTTCACTATAGTGTGCATGAATTTAGATGTATACGATTGACAAATTTGCCACTAACCAATGCCCGGTAAGGCCGAAGGATATTATGGTGATATGATGATGCTCGATAAGGCCGAAGGATATTATGGTGATATTATGATACCTAGCAAGGCTGGAGAATATTATGATGATACTTGAAAAGGTTGGAGGATACTGTGATGATACTTGGCAAGTCCAAAGGATAATTATATTAATGTGCTTATGTGCACATCTACCAGTTTGAGTTTGGCTAGCCCTATATATGGCAAATATATATATACCCGGTAAGGCCAGAGGATGATTCAGATGAGGATGATGATAAGGATGATGATGGTATTAGGATGATGATGTATATGATGATAATGATGATATTTGTGGTATTGTGAATTCGGTTGCATTCATACGTGCATGAGTATAACCTATCACCAGTATACACCTATGTTTATCAGCTCATATGGGAGGAATGCATAGTCATAGGTGATTACTATGCTTGGTGTTGTTGTATACTGATTAAACCTTCCAAGCCTGGGGCAGTGGGGTACGCATAGGCTCGAATAGGTATTTGGTTGTCTAGACTAGACGGTTACTCGTGTTGTTATTATGATCATTGTTATGGATAGTTCATGACAGATTGGTCATTGATTTAGTATCGAGACTTGAGGTATGATTCAAAACTCTTTTATATGATTATTACATTATTATACATGACTATCTAATGACTTGATATATGGATTAGAACCCTGAGTACTCTAGCACTAGCTCCTTTTATGATTATATACCAATTCCTTGGCCTTGTATACTATTATGTATCTTCTTTCCAACTCTTACTTACATATTGTCCAGTGATATATGGTACAATGTCGAGATTCCTAAGTATGGATGGAATTGGATAGTGCATTCTTACTATTTCCTTAGCCTTAATATGTTAGTCTCTTGCACATGAATAGGATAGTTTATCTTTATTTATCTCATTGGTGGTTTTATATGGTTGCTAGACAATTATGAATAGTTTTTATTCTATTTATATGATATATATATATATATTATCTTTTGATCTCAGTTGGCAGCTGCCTACTGAGTACCACATTTTTGGTACTCATTGATGTGTGTGTTGTGTGGAGAAGCCATGGTTTGGAGACTTAGAGTTGCTCCTGACATTCAGAGTATTACCATCTCTCTCTTATGTACTAGACTAGTCTCTATATTTTATTTGGAGATAAGTTGTATCAGTGTATTCATTTGTACTTCACTTGAAATCTTGTTATGTAGAAGCTCTTTTACTAATACCACCATGTCTTCGGATTATATTGTATAATTGATCTTGTATTTCAAGTATTCCATATTCTTTCCTTTATTTATTTGAGTAGTCTGTTACTAGTCATTTTGGAGTATGAGCTTGGCTTGCCTACTGGTATTTATACTATGCGCCATCATGACCTGAGAAATTCAGTCCTGACACTCTATAAGACAGTAATGTACCCTTTCAAGCTTGAAGTCTTTTTTGAACTTTGTCAATTAATTCAACCTAATGCTCTTTCTTTCGCTTGGAGTATGATAATTGACAACCAAGATATTTTAGTGGAAAAGACCCTCTTTTCATTCCAGTATCTTGCTCAACCTATTGCATCACACTTGTGGGAGTGTTCTGGTGCATATAAATAAAGTTATTGTCCATATTCACCTTTTGGCCAGATTCTAGCTCATATTAATTTAAAGTCTTCAATATTTCTCAATAGAATAAGCATTAGAAGATGAGAAAAAAATTATATCATTTGGATATGCCAAATGGTTTATATCAAAACTCTACTTAGGCATGCCATACCCCACAAAAGAAGTATCTTCAAAAACCCAGTTGAGGGCCCTTGTCTTCACATCAGCAGACAAAATAAAGAGTGTAGAAGGCAGTGGGTCCCCTTGTTTAACCCCCTTAGTATAGTGAGAAAGGCCAATTGACTACCCATTTAATAGAACTAACAAGTAATTATTTTAGATCAACCTCTAAATCATATCTACCACTTTATCATAGAAGCCCATTTTCTATAAAACCTACATCAAGAAAAAATAAGATACCCTATGATAAACTTTATCCATGTCAAATTTTGTAATGACTCTTCCGTTGATTTTTTGTATTTTCTCTTATTTTTATCATTTAAATCTTTTCTATAGCTTCCCATAGAAATTTATGACTTGCTGGAGCTGACAAATTAGCTACCGTATAGTTTGTTTGGTTTTTAGAGCCAATTCTCTATTTTGAAGTCATCGTAGGTAAGAATTGGTTATAGAACAAAAACTTTAGTAAAAAAATTTCATATGCTAATTTTGATAGTTCCACCAACTTCGTAATGCCGATTTCAGGATAGGGGGACCTTTGGTACGGGTCCCAAAGCTTCCAAACTCATTCAAGGCTATTAATCAGAAATTGATAAAAATGGTCCATAGGTGTGGGGCCTACTTTTTTGTTGAAAAGTTCTTGAATAGAAATTTTAACTGATCCATTGAGTCCAAAACCTCTAATTTAATAGGGTAGCATAATCCATTTTCTTTTACGGGATTTAGGATGAATCTCGAGGGGTCAATGGAGACTCAGTTTGTGCATTTAGATAGTGAATCCGCTAAAGAAAACCTTTGGGCGCTTTAGCAGAGGCCGCTAAAGCAGCTAATCTCTTAAGAGACATGGCTTTGAGAGTGGAGGCCTCTTAAACGGCTCCTCATCCGATTTAGCGGAAGTGACTAGCTTGGCAAGTACCGCTTAAATGGTAGCTAACCGCTTTAGCGGTGACCGCTTAATTGGTCAAGTGGACGCTTAAACGGAACCTAGAGGCGATTGAATCATCCACCAATTTGATTTTCCTCTAATTTTCTCACATGTCTCATGAGTGATACCCCTAGAGAGTGTGGAAAATTAGGAAAAACATTATTAGGTAATTTTGTTGTATTTGTGAGCTCGAATTTTTTGTTTATTCCACGAATTCTTGGTAAGCTTCCATTAATTTCATGATTAATGCCCCAATTTATTCCCAAAATCTCTAGATTATTGGTGGGTTGATTTTAGCATTAATAGAGCTAAGAATTTACCTTGTCTTTAGGGTAAATGTTCTTGTGCAAAGATAGACGTATTGATAGTTTTGAAAGTTTGATTTCGTAAACAGGCTCTATATGGTATTTTATGTGATTTTGGACCTAAAGAATAAAAATACAATATGGGTACCGTTATTCTTGTATTGATGAGTGATTATCATTTTTACAGTGTGGCCTCATACGAAAGCTTCTCAAGAGGGGAAATCGACAATTTAGCCGATTTGACCGGGCTTACTTTGAGTCTAGATAAGCTAGGTTTACCTTTCTCATAGATTGGGGTAAAATTTTATATATTAGCCATAATGTGCTAGATATGGGTGGAAACTAGGACATGGAGTTACATTTAGCATTAATTGAATAATTTAGCCAATTAGGAACCATATATAGGTTATAATTGGCTTAGTTACTTATTACTTAGGTAGATTTTCTATCTTAGGATTAAAATGTGAGTTACTTAATATCTAGTGGTTTACCTTAGCCTAGTTCGGGTAGAATTTGCCTTAGAATTTATTTCGGGGATTAATATTATTCCCTTCCGGCCTACCTTAAGCCAAGACTATTATTAGCTCCTTGTTGACTTTATAGGCATTTTACATTTTCTATATGTATACTTAAGAACTCAAGGAGGCTAGATATGTGATGTTTTATTTTGTATTGTTACTTGGATAATAATATTAGCTCCGTTTTGAGTCTAGAAATTTATGATATTTAATTATAGTTCGAATTCAGTGATGTAAGATACTGAATTCCAATTCAAGTTCGGCAAATAAAGATATGAGTTCCAGTTCAAGTCCAACATTAAGAAATTATTTATGATGGTTATGGAACTGGTTTGAGTTTGGTGATTACATTATGGAAGGATCCATAATTATGATTTTGAGATACTGATACTTAGTATATTTTCAATTATTTCTTCCCTTGATGGCACCGTCTGTGGTTATGGAGCCCGTATTGGGTTATTTATTATAGGCAAAATAGCTCGGTGGACCCTTGTACTTGTTTGAGTTTGTAAAGTGGATACTTCTACTTATCCATTTGTCATCTGAACCCCTCAATCAATCAAAATTTGACATTTTAGACCCTATTTTAGTGTGTGTAACACACCCGCCTCCACGCTAGCTTCCACATTATTTTTAAATACTACATTAAATTTTAGGTCATTTTTAAATTCCACGTAATAAATTAAATATTAAAATAATTTGTTTTAACCACCTCTCTTAAAAACACCATTTATCCAAACCTCTTTCTATTCTCTCTACACAAACAAACCAAACAAGAAAAAAATGGACAGTGTAACAAGAAGAGAGCCTCTTTATTATACCGCTTTATAAAATAAGAGCAGCGTAAGAAATCTTTGTTCCATTTCTTCTTCATCTTCTTCAATGTCATATCCAAGGTTAACTTCTCTCTTTCACAAACACACCATTTTTTCCCAAAAAAATTGTTGATTTTCAACGAAACACCACTGTGTTTCGAATGAAACCAGCTTCAACATTCACCAAAATATTTTCTTGATGTTCAACACTCATTTTAGAACAAAAAAAAAAAGTTGAATCTTTGTTGTATCAAGAAGCAATTTTTATGAAAAAAAGAAAAATTTCTCTTTCTCTTCAAATTGAAGTACCCCTTTTGTGAGCTGAATAATCCAATTTACCCTTCAATTGCCTATACCCAAATCTTAAATTCCTACAAGGAGCATGAATTTCTCTTTGAATCATCCAATTTACCCTTCAATTTCTTATGCCCAAATCTTGAATTTCTATAAAAATCATGAATTTCTCTTTGAATCGGATACTTGAAAAACTTATGTACATTGGATGATTTACTTGGTACTAATAATATATTGGTTATGGTGCGGGGTAGGGTGGAGAACAAGGGTAGGAATGGCTGGTTGATGTTGTGGTGGTGGTTGTGTTGGGTGGGGGATGGGAGACAGGGGGGTTGGATATGGTGGTGATGGTGCAGGGTAGGGGGTATGGTTGGTCGTACTAGGTAGGGGGGACGTGGGGAGGGGAGAGAAGGACAATTGGAAGCTTTTCATGTTTTTAATTGTGGGAGCTTTTGAGGGCTGCAATGGTGGTTTATGGGGTGGGTGGGGTGGGGTGGGGACATCTGTCTTTTACTTTATTTTTATTTTTTTAATTTTTTTAATGTAAAAATATCAAAAAATGACCCTCACTTGCACCCCAGGCGCGTGCACTCATGCATTTTGTCTAACTCAGCCGATTTGTACCACATAAGCTTTGTCAATGGTTAAAGGGGTTTAAAATATTGAGTTTTATTAAGTTAAGGGGTTCAGATGACTAACGACTAAGTAGAAGTATCTACTTTACAAACTCAGACTAGTACAGGGGTCCACCAAGCTAGTTTGCCTCTATTTTGTTGCACTTATTGGCTTCTGGGCCAGTTTAGTAGTGATTGTTCTATATTCCTTATTATTAGTGTTTCGGGTATTTATTTATAGTCTATGGAGCATTATTCTAGGTTTTCCCTCTTACCACTTGACTTAACTTAATTATTTATCTTGTATAATTATTATGTTTATACTATGATTTAGCTTACTCGGCTGATATTGGCTACTGGATACACAGGCTTTGGTAATCCTACTATACTTTTTTACCATTTTGGTGCAGATCTGAGTACAATTATGTCAAGACATGATTTACGAGTCATGATGTCACCTACTTTACCCCACCAGTAGGTAATCCAAACCATATCCCGAAGCTATATGCAATGGGCTAATTTTGTAGAAAATGCGTAAAAGTAAGAAATTTGCAAGTAAAGACTTACAATAATAATCCAGAAATAATAACAGTCCATAAGATAGATAAACATCAATAACCATCCCATGAACTATTTGTTTCTGTATAAGACCCACTAGCCAAAAAGGAAATGCAAGTACTGTAATAGTCAATATACATCAATCTCAAAAAAAGAAAGACTAGACATAAATAGTAGAAGGAAAAAGGACAATTCCGACTCCGAGAGCTCACTCTATCTCTAAACTCAACTTAGCACGATCTTGATGTCAACGGCGGCACTAGTACTCCAATATGCACCAAAAAGGTACAAAAGTGTAGTATAAGTCCTAAAAACATGGGTACTTAGTAGGCATAATCGGCTGACTAAGCTAAATCATAATATAAGTACAATAAATATGCAATATAAATAAGCTAAGTCAACGTAAAAGGGAAAACCTAGAAATAAGTTCCAACACTGTAAATAAATGATCAAGAAAAATATGATATAAGAGAAAGAAAGTAAAATTAATACTACAAGACTGGCCCTCATAAGCTAGTAAGTGCGGAAAAGTAAATAACCCCACATGGGCCCCCATAAGCCCAAAAGGTGCAATCAAGAAAGTAAATAACCAGAATTTAAAAAATTTACCAAATATCAATCCATAACCTTGAATTGATCTATTCTATTACATACCATAAATAACCTCTCAATGCCAAACTGTAACGACCCAATTTTTCTGGAATCAAAACGTCACACAGTCCTCATAATCCCGAAGGACCACAAGCTAACGCTCTACTGATATCTGTACCTGAGCACTGCATAATATAGATAATAAATGCGGAAACTGGCCATAAGGTTCAAAACATCTAAAAATACTCAGAACTGAAAACTGAATACTGATATATCAGTCTGAAAAGCCTCTAAACTGTCTGAATAGTAAAGTTGATAGGACATGTCCCCAACTAACTCCGTCTACTAAAAATAACTAAATCTGATATGATAATAAAATATGGATCATCCTCGAATAAAGAAGACTCACTGCTACATCTACTGCGGTTGATCAGGACTGAGCTGCTAAGGGTACTTTGGATCTCATGCCTCTGAACCTATGGTGTGAAATAAAACACCATAGCGCAAATGCGTCAGTATAGGAATGTACCGAGTATGAAGATGAGCTAAGGCTAAATGAGAGGCTTATGCATGAACAATTACTTAACTGGATAATCAAGAGAGTACTGAATGAGAACACATGCATAAATGCACAAATCATAACGGAAATCATCGTGACTCAAAATACTGAAACTCGGATACCGCTTTACTGTCATCTGAACTCACTATTAATATTGAGATACTGAACAACTGAATCTCCTAATATTTATAACCGAGTACTGGAGTTGAGATCAGTACTCTCTAGCGAGTGATCTCAGAAACAGATGTTACTGGAGCTAATTAACTGAATCTACTCACATCAATGATTGCACCCTGTACTTTCTACTCTCAGCTGACAGAATCGGAGATCAAACCTCTCTAACGGATGATCCCTGAATCTACTATCAATGACAAGAAGATATTTTATCTGAGATCGAACCTATCTAGCGGAGGATCTCTGAATTTGATAATTAAAATACTCAACTGAATCTGACACTGAGTCCACGCCTATCTAATGGGTGATCTCTGGATCTGATAAATATATTACTCAATTGAATTTGAGACTGAGATCAAGTCTATCTAATGGATGATCTCTTGATCTGATAATGAGATTACTCAACTGAATATGAGATTGAGATCAAGCCTATCTAACGGGTGATCTCTGGATCTGATAATGAGATTACTCAATTGAATCTGAGACTGAGATCAAGCCTATCTAACGGGTGATCTCTAGATCTAATAATACTAATACTGAATATCTTTATGAGGGACCAGGCCTATCTAGTGGGTGGACCATGAATCTATGGAACTATTTGAGTTCCTTACTAAGATAGGTTACTGTATCTGATAGTCCTAGTTTCTGAGTTCTACTCTGAAAATTGATACTGAAATTGCAACTGTGGGAGTTCTCGCTTAATTGACATGCCCTGAATCTGAACTGGTGGTGTCCAACCTGTAACCCCAGCTGGAAGGGTGTCAATACCATGCCACGGGTAAAGACCTCTACTCTGGTCAAGCCTCTCTAACGGGTGACCCTTACAGGAAGTCAAGCCTAAGGCAGTATAATAGTCAAGCCTTATTCTAACGGGTGACTCTTGCTCCTACACTGGCTACGTAGTTTTGGAGTTCAGGAATCGCTCCTAACGACTCTGCCTCTCTAACTGGGAGTCTCCATCCCTGCACTCGCTCGGTGCTAACTCCTACTCCCAACTGAAAGACTCTAAACTGATTCTTAACTGAACTTAAACTGAGCTGAATCTGTTACTGATCATATTTCTTGAATGATCTGACTGAGTTATGCTGAATTCACCTGGTTCCATATCTGACGTAATACTACTGAATCCCGTTGTCTAATTGCACAATACTGAGTTTTGAACTGAATACTTGAATACTACTAGATCTGAGTTGAGTACTGAACTAAGGCTAAAATATTAGCGATACTAAGATTAATGAGATTTCTGAGATTTCATAAGTTTTGTATCTGTCTGAGAGTACGTAGTTCTATAACTCACTAAGTTCTGAGAATCGTGGCTTGACTAAGATTATCGAGGAAACTGACATGGGCTCTAGACTACAGCTAATTTGTCGGGTATAAATACCCGCAGGACTCGATAACATAAAAGTAAAACAAAACCATTCTTGAATAATCAAGACCATGGACATTCATTCACCATCACAATCACTAAAGCATCTCTTCAAGTATTTAGAAATCATAAACTTGTGATAGTACAGGGAGACATGTTATTGGCTCATACTCCATTCAACAAGGTCTTACATTAAAGACTCAGCATGTATTAAAGTCTTAGCATGTATCGAAGAGCACATAATTAGGGAATTTCATGCTATCATATCACAATTCATTCACTAAGGCTTTTCAACAAACACTTGGCATGCATGGGTTTGCACACAATTGGGGATTTCTAGTCCACATGCTATAATGGCTCTAATTCTTTCACGTAAGCATTTTATCAAACATATGGGGAGCATGCTTTGCTTATTCAATATTTTCTACACTTAATTGACATGAACACATCACTTAACAAGAAACTTAAAAAGGGTTTATCATGAACATAACATGAATATCACATACTAGGGTCAAAGCTTGAAACCTCACAAACAAAACATGAATTAAAACTCGATAATAGCGTGAACATCAATTTCAACTCACATGAATATGAAAACTCATAAACATAAGATCTTTGAAATTTAGAAAAGGGTTCTTGAGCTTCTTTAATGAAAGGGACCCAAGAACCAATATCTGCGTACCTTAGGGAAACTCTTTCTTGAAGGCTCTGGGAGAGATTCTTGATTTTCTTGATTTCCTTTTTTTTTAAGAAGAAAAAAGGGTTTTGATTTGTAGGAAACCCTAGTTTTTGATGTTGAAGTTGAGAAATAAAGTTGTGAGCCTTGATCGGATATAAATAGGGTTGTAACGAGTGGGGGAAAGAACAAAAATCCCTTTTAAAAATGTTTTAAAATTACTGAATGGGGTCTGCGACGGTCCAAGTGACGGTCCGTCACTAGTCTGACGGTCCATCAGATCATCCGTCGCACGTCGGTCAGAAAAAGAATACACTGCCTCGATGTGATGTTCTCAGCGATAGTCCATCACAAACTCGATGGTCTGTCAGATCATCCATCGCACGTTGGCCAGGATAAGGCCACACTGCCTCAGCGGTGATAGTCCCGACACGGTCCCAGCGATGGTCCAATCACAGTCTTGATGGTCCATTATCCTAGCCATCGCACTTAGGCCAGTCACTTCCTTGGTTGTGATGGCCTGGGAAAGGTCCATCATAAGCTCGACGGTCTGTCAACCCGGTAGTCGCACCTGGGCGGTTCTGACTGCTTTCAGTAAAATGGCCATAACTTCCTCGGCCGCTGCCGGATTTTGACAAAATTGGTATCGATGGAAAGATTATTCAATGCCCTACATGACAAAAAGTCGATATTAGGGAAATTATACATGTTTTAAAATATTTCTCACTTGGGAAGGCACTTCTCAATTTTTTAGGGCTGGATTTACGCTTCACTAAACACACTCTAAGGCTTAGACTACAAGAGAATTTTGCAGGGTGTTACAATATCTCCCCTTAGAAACATTCATCCTAGAATATCTCTTGATAGGCTAATAATACTGATCAACTAAACTTACTTAAGTAACGAGAACATCTTAAACATGACTATGCAACTGGAACTACTGATATACTGGGCTCTCATACTAGACACACATATTTAATGCATGGAATACTCGACTAAAGCTACTCATAAGTTGAATTCTCATAATAGACTGCATATCTGATTCATGGATCTGTAACTGAGTTTCTCTCATGAATGCATGACTGAATACACTAAAAAACTGAACTCTTTCTACTGAACATGCTTATCTAATGCATGAATGTCTGACTGTACTGACTCTAGAAAGCATAAATGGCTATGAAATGACAACTGATTTTAACTTTGTAAGGAGAGTCTGAACATGCAACTGAATAAGTTTAAGGACATGAAAGCAACACAATATTATGGGGTATCTCCCCCTTGGGACTCTATGTCTCTCTAAAAACACTTTGCTAAAATACTGGGGTGGTTCACGGGGCACCTACGAACTGGGTCATGATTGACCGTCTGATATCTGAGACTAATGCATAACTCATGCCGAAATATAAGCTCAAATGGGACCGAAGAATCTAACCATGCATATCATAAAGATGAAGGACCCATGGCATACCCGAATCTATGTCAGGGAACCTCTCCTGATCATGGTGAGCCTGAAGTGCATAAAGTCTGTTCTGACACTGACCACTATTGGCACCGGAAAGGTCACCCTACTGATGTAATTCTCTACCCCTCTAATCTAGAAATCTATATTCTCTCATTCTATGTCCTGTCTTACCATACCCAAAGAATTCATAACTACCAGCTCTACACACACCTAGGTGGCTCTTGCCATACTCTCCACAAAGTGGATAGGTACAAACACCGCTAGCACTACTCTAGGATTTGGGTCCTATAGCTTCATCATGACTGACATCCCCGAACTTTGGTGCGGGTACACTAGCTGAGGATGGATCTGGAACTAAAAACTTCTGGCTATGCTAAAAATAGCTACCACCCTGGGACCCTGCCTGAGAGAAACTATGACTACCTGTTCTGGCTTTCTTACTTACTCTCTCTCTTTCTTTCATCTTATCTGCCTCAATCTTCTACACATGCATCATCAGTCTAGCAAGGTCCATATCTCTATTGAGTATAGCAGCTCTACACTCTTTCAACACCAACTCGGACTCACCAGTCACAAACTTACTCATACTCGCTCTAGGGTTAGCTTTCAAGTCAAGATCATACTTAGCTAACTGGTTCAACTAAAGACTATACTCTTTCACTATCATGGAGCCTTACCTTAGGTTCATGAACTCTTCTACCTTAGCCTCTCTCATCTCTAGCGGGAAAAAATTATCTAGAAAGGCATCCTGAAACTCTTGCCAAGTCACGGGAGTTGCATCCTCCCCTCTACTCTTCTTCCATATCACTACTTAATCATGAAAAATATCCTTAATCCTATTGGATGCTAAATCTACACTCTCCTCCTTAGAAATATGCATAATCTGGGTAATCTTCCCCACCTCCTCAAGATAAAGTTGTGGGTCCTCACCTGCTACTGACCCAAAGAATTCTGGCGGGCTCATTCTCATGAAATCTCTAATTTTGGCTGTGGATGAATCCCCATCTTGCTGAGGTGGGGATACAGCCTGACGGTTACCCTGAACATTAGTCACAGGTTGGGCTAGCAACTGAAAAGCTTCCCAAAACTCTGCATGTGACACATTCTCATTCTCAGGATCTATTGGCTGAGGTGGTTGGTCACCAACCCTAGAGTCATTATCTCTGCGAGCAGGCATACTCTATAAATGGAAGAAATATATGGATTAGACTGAGGATCAACGTGAGCTCATGCTCACTCGCATGACATAAACATTGAAAGAAGAGAAACTGCTCCTAGAAACATTTTATAGCCTCTCATACATAAATGTGGTGTGCAACACACCCATGTACAAGACTCTACTAGATACGGCTTTTCAGACTCCCTAGGACACTATTGAACCTTAGGCTCTGATACCAAGTTTGTAACGACTCAATTTTTCTGGAACCGGAATGTCACACGGTTCTCATAATCCCAAAGGACCACAAGCTAACCCTCTACTGATATCTGTACCTGAGCACTACATAATGTAGATAATAAATGCAGAGATTGGACATAAGGTTCAAAACATCTAAAAATACTCATAACTAAAAACTGAATACTGATATATCTGTCGAAATGCCTCTAAACTGTCTGAACAATGGAGTTGATGGTACATGTCCCCAACTAACTTCATCTACTAAAAATAACTAAATCTGATGCGATAATAAAATAAGGATCATCCTCGAATGAAGAGGACTCACTGCTACGTCTACTGCTGCTGACCAGGACTGAGCTGCTAAGGGTACTCTAGATCTCGTACCTCTGAATCTATGGTGTAAAATAAAACACCATAGAATGAATGCGTCAGTACAGGAATGTACCGAGTATGAAGATAAGGTAAGGATAAATGCAAGGGTTTATGCATGAACAATTACTTAACTAAATGATCATGAGAGTACTGAATGAGAACATATGCATGAATGCACAAATTCTAACTGAAATCATCGTGACTCAAAATACTGAAACTCGGATACCGCTTTACTGTCATCTGAACTCACTACTAATACTGAGATACTAAACAACTAAATCTCCTAATATTGATAACCAGGTACAGGAGTTGAGATCAGTCTTGGAGTTGAGATCAGTCTTCTCTAGAGAGTGATCTCAGAAACTGATGTTACTAGAGATGATTAACTAAATCTACTCACATCGATGGCTGCACTCTGAACTTACTACTCTTAGCTGACTGAATCGTAGATCAAACCTCTCTAATGGATGATCCCTGAATCTACTATTAATGACAAGAAGAGATTTTATCTGAGATCGAACCTATCTAGTAGAGGATCTCTGAATTTGATAATGAAATACTCAACAAAACCTAAGACTGGGTTCAAGCCTATCTAACAGGTGATCTCTAGATCTGATAATGAGATTACTCAACTGAATCTGAGACTGAGATCAAGTCTATCTAACGGGGGATCTCTGGATCTGATAATGAGATTACTCAATTGAATCTGAGTCTGAGATCAAGCATATCTAACGGGTGATCTCTACATCTGATAATAAGATTACTCAACTAAATTTGAGACTGAGATCAAGCCTATCTAATGGGTGATCTCTAGATCTGATAAAACTAATACTATATATCTTTATGAGGGACCAGGCCTATCTAGCGGGTGGTCCATGAATCTATAGAACTATCTGAGTTCCTTACTGAGATAGATTATTGTATCTAACAGTCTTGATTTTTGAGTTCTACTCTTAAAATTTACTGAAACTACAACTGTGGCAGTTCTCGCTTAACCGACATGCCCCGAATCTAAACTGGTGGGGTCCAACCTATAACCCTAGATGGAAGTGTGTCAATACCGTGCCACGGGTAAAGACCTCTACTCTGGTCAAGCCTTTCTAACGGGTGACCCTCACAGGAAGTCAAGCCTAAGGAAATATAATAGTCAAGTCTTATTCTAATAGTTGACTCCTGCTCCTGCGTTGGCTACGCAGTTCTTGATTTCAGGGATTGCTCTTAACGACTCTACCTCTCTAACGGGGAGTCTTCATCCCTACACTCGCTCGGTGCTAGCTCCTACTCCCAACTGAAAGACTCTAAACTGATTCTTAACTGAACTTAAACTGAGTTAAATATGTATCTGATCATATTTCTCGAATGATCTGAAGAGTTACACTGAATTCACTTGGTTCCATATCTGATGGAATACTACTGAATCTCATTTTCTAATTGCATGATACTGAGTTCCGAACTAAACACTTGAATACCGCTAGATCTGAGTTGGGTCATCAACTGAGGCTAGAATATTAGCGATACTGAGATACTGAGATTTCTTAAGTTCTGTATTTGTCTAAGAGTACAGAGTTCTATAACTCACTGAGTTCTGAGAATCGTGGCTTGACTGAGATTATCGAGGAAACTGACACGAGCTCTAGACTGCAGTTAATTTGTCGATTATAAATACCCTCAGGACTCAATAACATAAAATTAAAACATAACCATTCTTGAATAATCAAGACCATGGACATTTATTCACCATCACAATCACTAAATCATGATAGTATAGGGAGACATGTTATTGGCTCATACTCCATTCAACAAGGTCTTACATCAAACACTCAACATGTATTAAAGTCTTAGCATGTATCGAAGAGCACATAATTGGGGAATTTCATGCTATCATATCACAATTCATTCACTATGGCTTTTCAACAAACACTTGGCATGCATGGGTTTGCACACAATTGGGGATTTCTAGTCCACATGCTATAATAGTTCTAATTCTTTCACGTAAGCATTTTATCAAACATATGAGGAGCATGCTTTGCTTATTCAAAAATTTCTACACTTAATTAACGTGAACACATCACTTCACAAGCAACTTGAAATGGGTTTATCATGAACATCACATCAATATCACATACAAGGGTCAAAGCTTGAAACCTCACAAACAAAACATGAATTAAAACTCGATAATAGCGTGAACATTAATTTCAACTCACATGAATCATGAAAACTCATAAACATAAGATCTTTGAAATTTAGAAAAGGGTTCTTGATCTTCTTGGATGAAAGGGACCCAAGAATGAACATCTTCATACCTTAGGGAAACTCTTTCTTAAAGGCTCTTGGAGAGATTCTTGATTACTCTTGATTTTTCTTGAAGAAGAAAGAAGGGTTTTGATTTCTAGTAAACCCTAGTTTTTGATGTTGAAGATGAGAAATGAAGTTGTGATCCTTGATTGGATATAAATTGGGGCTAAAAAGAGTGTGAGAAAGGCTATAAAACCCTTTTAAAAACGTCTTAAAATTATTGATCGTGGGCTGCGATGGTCCAAGTGACGATCCATCGCTAGTCTGACGGTCCATTGGATCGTCCGTCACACGTCGTTCAAAAAAAAAATACACTGCCTCAATGTGATAGTCTCAGCGATGGCCCATCATAAACTCAACGGTCCATCGGATTTTTCATCGCACGTTGGCCAAGATGAGGCCACACTGCCTCAGCGACGATGGTCCATCGCAGTCTTGACGGTCCTTCTTCCTTGTTGTCACACTTGGGCCAGTCACTGCCTTGGTTGCGATGTCTAGGCGAAGGTCCGTCGCAAGCTCGACGGTCCATCAACCCGGCCGTCGCACCTGGGCGATTCTGACTGCTTTCAGTCAAATGGCCATAACTTCCTCGTCCAATGCCGGATTTTAACGAAATTGGTATTGATGGAAAGCTTATTCAATTCCCTACATGACAAAAGTCGATATTAGGAAATTTCTACATGGTTTAAAATATTTCTCACTTGGGCAGGCACTTCTCAATCTTTTAGGGCTGAATTTATGCTTCACTGAACACGCTCTAAGGTTCAGACTACATGAGAATTTTGTGGGGTCTTACACAAACTCAAATTGAAACTCATATCATCATCATCATCATCATCATTTGCCGAACTTAAACTAAACTCATGTCATCAATTGTCAGGCTTAAAATGGAACTCAATATTAATAAATCATCATACTTGAACTGATACCCACATCAACTCACAAGTACCAAACTAGCATAAGCAACAAGAATCACGTCTCTTCAAACACAAAAATAAGCAAATTTAAGGATATATTATGCCCATTAAGTCTACAAGGAACTAACAAAATTCTTAGCCTAAGGTGGGATGGAGGGCCCGATTCTAATCCCCGAAATCCTTTGTAAGGCTAAATCTACCCTGGGTTATGAAAAGGTAACTAAATTTAATTTCAGATGTCAAATAAGTCGCAATAAGGCCTAAGATAACAATTCTACCCAAAACATGAAAAACTAAGCCAATTACGCCTACTTTATGGTTCTATCATAGTCTAAACAGTCCAAATAATGCTAATTATACCAACTATACCTCCAACACCTAATTCACATCCATATCTAGCATAATTATACTACAAATTAGATCAATCTATGAGGAAGGTAAGCCTAACATACCTGGATGCCGAAGAAATGCCTAATCGCTAAGAAATCATTGATTTTTCCTTCTGAAAAGCTTCCGTAAAATTCCATGATATCAAAATAATAATCTACCCATCAAAATGAAAATAATGATACTCATATTACACTTTTGTGCTTTGAATCCAAAATTACGTAAAATCCCATGTAGGGCCTAGTCATGGAATTGGATTTCAAAACCAACAATATATCCCTCAGTGCTGAAGGAATATTTACCCTCAAGAATAAGTAAATTTCGAGCTCAAATGGTACTACAATCAACCCACCAATATTCACGGGATTTTATGGAAATTGTGAGAAATTAACCATGGAATTGATGGAAACATACCAAGAATTTGAAGAAGGGAAGTGTTATTTGAGCTTACGAACACCTCAAAATCACCTACTAATGTTTCTCCCAAGTTCTCATACCTTCTAGGGTTATACCCTCTTAGAAATAGGTGAGAAACGGGAGAAACGGGCTAAGTGGGGAATCTATAAGGTTCCAAGTGCCTAGGTACTGCTTAAGAAGACACTAGGCCATTTAAGCGGTCACCACTTTTGTGGACAAGTGTTGCTTTAGCGATATCCCCCGCCTATACACACACTACTTAAGCGGTCCCCTTTTCGCTTAAGCAGCCTTCGCTTAAGCGGTGATGACTCTGCTTAAGAGGCCCTCAGTTGGGCCATCCTGGATTCTTAAGTGGTTTTCTGGATGCTTTAGCGAACCTCCACTTAAGCAACCTAAAGGGAACTTAAGCGGGTGCACGAGCTGGAGACTTTGAATTATTCGAGTCTCCACCAAACCTTTTAGATTCGTTTGGAATCTCGTATATACAAATGAACTATGCTACCCTATCAAATTCAATGTTCCAAACATAATGGTGAAGTCAAAATTTCCATTTGAGGTTGTTCTGGTAAAAAGTAGGTCCCACACCCATATGTCATTTTTCTTAACTTTTGGCCAATAGCTCAAAATGAGTCAAAAATCCTCGGGACCCAAACCAAGGGTCCTTCTAACCTTGAATTGATATTTCAGAGTTATTGGAACTGACAAAATTAGCATTCTAGATCGTTTGACTGATGTTTTTACCGTGCAACAAATGTGAACTAATAAAGACTTCAAAAGAGGGAATTGGCTCTAAAAATCAAATGTACTGCTGATAACTAAACTGTTAGCTCCAGCAAGTCATAATGACTTATGGGAGCAAAGCTCTATACGGTGAAAATGCGAGAAAATACAGATTATGACATGGAGGGTCATAAGAATATCCACTACTAAAAGAACTTTCTTCCGCAAAATTAAAGAGATAGAATGTACCTGAAACCTCTAATAGGTGAGGATATCGGCCCAGCATATCACTCTCAATCTCGCAAGTATCCTGTTCTACCAGGTGGTATAATTACTCAACCATAACTAATGGAATATCTAGAGCATAATTGTATAACATTGCTGATTAATACGAACACAGGCTCCGCCGCAAAGGTCAACCACTCATCCAACTTAATCGTGTCCTATCTGAGTATATGAGATGTATCAGGAATGTATCGTTGTAACATAAAAACATGGAAAACTGGATGGATAATCAGGGGGTAAGTCTAACTCATAAGCCACCTTATCATCGATGCAAAGGATCTAAAAGGGTCCAATATATTTGGGGTTGAGATTGTCTTACCTCCCGAACCTCGTCACACCCCTCATGGATGATACATAGAGAAATACCTGGTCACCAACACTAAATCTAAAGGCACAAAGTCTACAGTCTGCATAATCTTTCTACCTACTCTGAGCTGCCCTCAACCTTTCCTGAATCACCCTGACTCTATCCAATAACTCCTGAAGCAAGTCAGCACCCCAAAGTCTAATCTCGAAGGTCTAAAACACCCAATTGGATTACGACATCGCTGACTATACAAAGCCACAAAGGGTGCCATCTCAATAGACGAATTGTAGCAACTATTATATGTGAACTCTGCCAAAGCTAGGTGTTTCTCCAACTAACCTCCAAAATCTATAGCATGGGCAAATAGTATTTCCTTAAGAACCTAATAGCCTATTACAACTTCTCATCGGTCTGAGGATGGAAGGTGGTACTAAGATCTAACTGAGTACCCAACTCTTAAAAAGCTCTCTAAACCCTAGAAATAAACACTGAAACCTGATCTGTAATGATAGATATTGGAACACAATGCAAATGGACTATCTCAAGAACATAGATACAAGATAATATCTCGACACTGAAGGAAATCTGAAAAGGAATAAGATATGCCAATTTGGTCAACCGATCCACAATGACCCAAATACCATTAGAACCATAAGAAGTGTGAGGTAAACCACTAACAAAGTCCATGGTAATCCACTCCTACTTTGACTCAAGAATGGGTAATCTCTGAATCAAGCCACCAGGTCTCTGATGCTCGATCATCACCTGTTGATAACATAGGCAACATGTTATAAAGTCTGCCATATCTCTATTTATACCACTCCACCAATAATATTGCCTCAAATCTCTATACATCTTAGATGTACCCGGGTGAATAGAATATCTGGAGCTATGATCCTCATGTAAAATCAATTCAATCAAGTCTCCAACTCTTAAAACATAAATACAGCCATCAAATATCAGAACTCCCTCAGAATCTATGGTATCCCTCTTGGACTAACCAATCAACACCTGATCATGCGTGATGCAAAGTCTCATATCCTCAAACTAATGAATCATAATCTGCTTAAGTAGTGACGATCTTTCCTCAACACTAGTAAGAATCCTCCTAGGGTCTAAAATATCAAGTTGCGCCATCAAGTTGGCTTAAGGACCAGATGTCCCATACCAAGGCCTCTAAGTAATTGAGATAGAAGCCATGATAACCATATTCATTGCCTTCCAACTCAAGGCATCTGGTACCACATTTGCCTTAGTAAGATGATACAAAATAGAGATGTCATAATCCTTAAGTAAATCCATCCATGTTTCCTAGAATTAATCTCTCTCTAGGTCATAAAATACTGACAACTATGATGATCCATGAAAATCTCATAATGCATGCCATAAAGATAATGCCTCCAAATATTAAGTGGGAAAACTATTATGGCCAACTCCAAATAAATAGGGTAGATACGCTCATGCACCTTCAACTTCATCAACGCATAAGTAATAACTTGACTTTACTGCATTAACATACAACTTAAACCAACACCTAAAGCATCACAATATATTATGACTCTCTCACCCTCAACAAGAAGAGCCAAAATAGTAGTTAAAGTGAGAAATCCCTTGATCTTTCCAAAGCTCAACTCACACTCCTCAAACCACCAAAAAGGAACTTATTTTTTAGTCAATCAGGTCATCTGTGTTGTAATAGTAGCAAAACTTTTAATGAACCATCTATAGTAACCAGCCAAACCAATAAAACTACAGACCTCAAACGAAGATGTAAGCTTGAACCAATCATGAATAGCCTAAATCTTTGTTGGATCCACCATAATCCTGTCCTTAGGAACCACATGTCCAAACAATGTCATCGGCTCAAGCCAAAACTCATACTTGGAGAATTTGGCAAAAAGTCAATGATCTCTCAATATCTGGAGAACAATCCTCAAATATTGCATATGCTCTTCTCTACTCCTTGAATACATAGGGATGTCGTCGATGAACACAATCACAAAAGAATCCATATACGACTTGAACACATGGTTCATCAAATCCATGAATGTTGCTGGGGCATTTGTCAATCGAAAAGATATCACTAGGAATTAATAATGGCCATAACGGATCCTAAAGGCTGTCTTTGGGAAATCCAAAGCCCTAATCCTCAACTAATAGTAATTGAAGCTCAAGTTTATCGTAGAGAAGACTGTTGCTCCCTAAAGTTGGTCAAAGAAATCATTAATATGAGTCATATGATACCAATTCCTTACTATCACCTTATTAAGCTTCCTACAATCAATACACACATGCAAGGAACCATCTTTCTTCTTTACGAACAAAATAGGAGCTCTCCAAGGTGGCACACTCAGTCTAATGAAACCCTTACCAAAAAAATCCTAATCTAAGAATTTATCTCCTTAAGCTCAACAGGAGACATACAGTAAGGTGACATAGAAATAGGTTGGGTGACCAGCTCAAGATCAATAACAAACTCAATATCATGCCCAAGATAAAGACCAGGTGGATCCATAGGGAAAACATCAAAAAATGTACAAAATATAGGAATAAAGTCAAGCAACAGACTAACACTAACATTACAAATATAAGCAAGATAAGACTCGCAACCCCTCAAAATAAGTATCTTGTCCCAAATTTAAGAAATAATCCCTATCGGCTCGCGGCTAATAGCTCTTTAACACCCAATCAGGGGAACACTGGGCATGGATAAGGTAACAGTCTTGCCAAAATAATCCAAGACTTCATGATAGTAGGATAGCCAGTTTATGCCAAGTAACACATAAAATCCACTATGTCTATCGCAATAAGATCAGCCTGAGTATCTTACTCTCAAATAGTCACAACACATGACTTATAAACCCAATCCACTACTAAAGAATCACCCACTAAAGTAGATACACACAATGGTACAAACAAAGAATCACAAGATAACTCTAACCATGGGGCATAATAAGAAGACACATAATAATAAGTGGATCCCAGATCAAATAAAGCAAAAGTAGAGTAATGGCACACCAAAATTGTGTCTTTAATGATAGCATCCAAAGACTCGACCTCGGGTTTGGTAGGTATGGCATATAACTAAACACGCTCTCCACTAGACTGATCTCTTGATTGATTTCATATCCTATCATCCTGAGAACCTCCATGAGAACATTATAGACTACCGGATGATCATGAATGGCCACATCTATCTAGAGTCTTAACTATCATAAGTGGTGGAACACTCTGAGTTGAAGGAACCATCGGTATCATAACTGGGGCACTCTATCTAAAAATAACCAAAGGCTCACCAACCATAGCATGCCCTAGGCACTGTATTTAAACTAGATAATTTGGCAAACCCAAAATAACTATCGTAGCTACAATACCAATAATACAAACTCATCGGAGGTTGACCACTACTCTGTCTAGGATGATCACTATAAATAGACTAGCCTTCGTTTGTAATCTAAAGTTCCGCATTAATAGTCCTAATAGATTGACCCTGATACTGATATGTCTAATGTAGAGGGTACCTACCCTAAGAACTACTGCTTCTAAATCATGAGCCACTATGGCTCCCACTATACCTACCCTGGTATCACGGCCCATTATCGTTGCCCCTATAGGCCTCATGATGTATTATCTCCATAACCTAAGAATGACAAAAAAACTTTAGCAAAATACCTTTCTTCAGTAACCAAACTCTACGTATAAAAGTATAAAGGGAGTCTCAATCCCCAGACAAAGCATGGAACCCCCTTATACTTGATAGTCAGAATAGATGTAGCATGCTTAGACAACTTATAAAATTAAGCCTCATATTCTACAATAATAATGGAGACCTTCTCCAACCTCGAGAACTGATCCATCAAATGATCCTTGATACTGTAAGGCATATACGTCTCTAAAAAGATCTTGAAAACTATGTCCATGTCAATAGAGAGATCTAGCTAGCCTAGAATCAAGATGACCTCTTCACTAATATTAAGAATCTAAATCCAACTAAAGTATAGTGTAATCCATACCACGAGTCTCAACTAGGTCCAAATTACAGATCCTATCATCATAAGAAATTAAGAACTCATAAGCATTCTCACCCAACGTACCAAAAATGCTACACAGAGCCAATCTCAAGAATCTACTCAGCATCTTCTACTCCTTAAAAGATATGGCATGCTGGGCAAGCACCAGCTGAGCAACCACCGGTGAAGAAGGAACCCCAAATCAAGAGCTACAGCTACAGGATGTAACCCCAACTTAGTACCACTTTGATCCACGGACTGTGCACCATCAGATAGTGCACCACTAACTAATCCCAAAAGTTAAACTAATGCATCCTTTAGCACTAAATAAGTATAAGCCCTGGTGTAAATTGGGTTGGTCCCTGGCCCATCGATGGTTGGGATAGAAGGATCTCTAGCTTTGGAGTGAGAATAGGGTCTAGTGAAGGCCCCCTATCCTGGTACCTATTTGGGGATACATCCCTAGGTTGTCCTTAATATCTATGTCATTCATGAACAGTGATAGGATCCCTAGTATCAGACTTAAGATCCTTATCTCATGTAGCAGTATCACATGTCCTAGAAATTAGAAGAAGAGAAAAAATAAAAGAATATTTATAAACCAACTCATAACCTTAGCACGAAAGAAGTGAAAGAAGTGAAGAACTCCTAAGAATGTCTTTTGGACTCTCTAAGATAAGAAACAGATGTCACCATTCCTATCTGTGAGGTTGCTCTTTTACCAACATTACTGGTGAACCTAGGCTCTGATACCAATTTGTCAAGACCCAATTTATATGTCGTCATGGCACCTACTTTACCCCACTAGTAAGTAAGACAAACCAATGCCTAGAGATATAAGCAATGGGATAATCTGATAGAAAAGGCATAAAAGCCAAAAAATTACAAGTAAAGACTTACAATAAAATTCAAGTAATAATAATAGTTTGAAAGATAGATTAAAACATCAATAACCATCCCATGACCTAGTAGTGTTGGTAAATGATCCACTAGCAAAAAAGGAGATACAATTAATATTATAGTCATTATACATCAGTATTGAATAAGGAAATACAAGATATAAATAATAGAAGAAAAAAAGCAGCTCTAACTCTGAGAGCTAACCCTATCTCCAAGCTTAACTCAGCAGGATCTCAGTATCAACATCAAACATGAGTACTCATATCTGCACCAAAAAGGTTGAGAAGTATAATATGAGTACCAAAGCCATGGGTACTTAGTAGGCATTATCAGCCAACTGAGTTAAATCAAATTCAAATTAAGTTAAATGACCTCAAATGCAAATTATGATTGTTCCAGCAACTCTGAAATGTTAAATTTAGGTTGGTGGACCTTTGGTTCAGGTTTCGAGGCACCCAGGTTCATTTTGACCTATTGGTTGAAAGGTTAAGAAATTAGAAATTAGGTCTGGGACCCGCATTTCATCGAAATAACTTTGGATGGAAATTTTTGTTGTGCAATTGAGTCCGGAACATCAAATTTTATATGGTTACATATTTCATTTGAGTACGGGATTTCGAATAAATCTCGAGGACTTGGCAAAGACTTGGAGGATTTCCAAGTCTCATTAGTAAAATGTGCACCCGCAATTGCAGTCCATGGATTTTGATAATGATCTGACAACACCATAAAGTGTCATGATCGTGACATATTTAGCTACTATCACAACTAT
This sequence comes from Capsicum pubescens, assembly GCA_030864215.1. NCBI lineage: Eukaryota > Viridiplantae > Streptophyta > Magnoliopsida > Solanales > Solanaceae > Capsicum > Capsicum pubescens. The sequence goes on from CM061545.1 coordinate 139,541,590, forward strand.
TTGCATAGTCCACCGGTGCTGCAATCACGAAGGGCAAATATTGCGATCGTGACTTTCTTATTTAATACCCTATAATGCGATAGCAATGGTCGGGTCATGATAGTGATACTTGGATGCCTGTAATAGGTATAAATAAGTTATTTTAGCCCATTTTTTCTTATTCTTTGTAAACACCTTGTCCTTGAACCCTTAGAGAATTTCCAAAGTTTGAAATTTTTTGTAGGGTATGGTTTGAGCATACACCTCGTATGCTAGGGTACGACTAGTACCCATCCTCTCATATAATGATTAGTCTAGTTTAATAACATTTTGTCCAAGGTATGGATTGGCCTCTCCCTAGTCATATGTTAGGGTACCAGTCATGTGTTGCTTAGTTGTGTGATGTTTTTATGATGATCTTGATAATTCTAATCAAGGTACAACTTTAAGGGTACCTCTCATTTCATAAGGTTTAGTCCTTGTATGGTTGTATGTTGATCAGTATGGGGGTCTTAGTTGAGGTCTACGGTATGATTTAGGTTACCACTCATACCCTAGGGTACGGTTTATGTAGGGTGTCATACCCTCCTGGGTTTAAATTTTTAGCTTTTAAGCTAAAGACATTCTAGATATTTTCCACCCCAAAACCCTTATGACCCAAGACTATAACATTATTTTGCCTTTCATTCTTGACTTAGATAAGATCTAAACATTCCAAAATCCTTTCAAAACTTCTTCAACAAGATTGGGCTAGGATTTATCAAAGAGGCCATCTAGAGACTAGAGGACCAAGAATCTCTTTATGAATCATCTTGTATAAGGCATGTGACTCTTTCCTTATTTTTATTTCTATAATATCATGTCTTTTTAACCTTGATTATGATTTGTAAATGGTGGTTTTGAAATCATATATTGAGTGTTTTGATGCATAGTGACGAGTATTGTTAAACATTGGGTTTATAGATGTTTTTGGTGATGATTTGCACATGTGGGTGCTTGTTGATAGTGTTTTAACAAAGGGTGATGTTTTTCACTTGGGTTTTGGTCAAGGTAAAATGATTCCCTCAAGGTATTTGTGAAAAGGTCTAAGAGAAATAACTAATTATATGCTAATAGTGTCTTAAACTAAGGCAATGGCTTAATGAGTAAGAATGGTTGGTAAGTGGATTGTAAAGGCCTTTTTGGATATGTAATGAGTTAGGTGGTGAAGTTGGTATATTTCTTAATTAAAAAGGGTTAGAGTCCCTAACATGAAATTGAATTGTGTCTTGACTAAAGTTTTGTATATGGAGGCTAATGAAGAACGAACGGTGTTGCAAAGTTCTTGATGACAATAAATTGACTTGGATGGTGGTTGAAATTAAGGTATTGGATTATAAAAATTATTGATTGATAAGTGATTCATGAAGACCTTTTGGTCATGTGTGGTGTTGAAATGTAGCCTTGATGGCTTGAATTGGCTAAGTGGGTTAGAGTCCTTGAGTGTTTGATACGGTTGGGGCAGCCTCCATAGGTACACGGCCTTTCACACGAAGCCAAGCTCGGGAATTACAAAAACTCCAAGCTTTGTTCATGCAAATGGCCGTGTGTGAGTTGGTGATTGAACCAACCAAGGACCTAAACGTTTTTATGTGTGAAGAGAGGTCTTAATGTGTAATAAATACTCTTCAAGGTTGGCACAAGAAGCAAGGGCGGATGGGTCATTTTATCCTTTTTGTTTGTAGTATAAATAGAACATATTAGAGAGCTATTCCTTAGTTTTTGAAATCTGATTTTTTGTAAACCTAAAACACTAAGCTTTTCTCTCTCTCTTCCACTCTTGGAAGCCGCCACTACTATCTCACAAGTAGAGGGATACTTGTGTTGTCTCTTTGGCTAGAAACAAGGGTTTTGAGGTCGGTGAGTGCCTCTTGGTCCTCGTAAGAACTTGGTGTTTATATTCATTAGACTTAGGGTCCTCTCTTGATGTTAGGGTTCTTAGTTTCTTGAATGTTATATGTCAAGTTATCTATCTTTCCTTATCTTGTTTTTGTTGTTGATTTTGTTATCTTCAAGTCTAGTGAAGCCGTGTGGGGCTCTTTTCGATTCACTAGCATTGTTGTTCATCTTGTTGTTCTTGTGTTGTTGAGCTGAAAAACTGAAAATTAAACTTGTTGTTCTTGTGTTGTTGGACTGAAATCCGAACCTACTTGTAGTTCTTGGTGTTGTTGGTTTGATTTTGTATCATTTGGTATCAAAGCTTGACCGGTTGTGTTCCAACATAACCCATCTTGGGCTAGTTCACGGCTTGAACAAACAACACCAAAAGGAAATTCTGAAATCTGTCCATTAAAAGTTGAAACCGAGAATGATGATGCATGTCTAGATCTAAGTGTTATTTTGCTTGTTTAGTGAGTTTCTAGTGTTGGTTTCTTTCTCACCAACACTAAGGTGTCTAGATCCAAAAGTTGAGCTTGAAAAAAACTTGAACATTGTGTAGTGACTTGAAGTGGCCGAAAGTTGTATGTTGTTGGTGACCAAAAAAAGAAATAAAATTGGTGGATGTTGTGTTTATGTGCTAAAGAAGTTGAAGAAGATTGTTGAGGTGTTCATCTTTTGAAATTGTTCATCTTGTTCATCTTGTTGTGTGCTCAAGTTGTAAGACAAGTTATAAAGTTGTTGTGAAAGATTTGCACCCCTCACCTTTTTGTCTTGTCAATCACTTTTCCCTAATTCAAGGAGCCTTGTTTTGTGGGATTAGTCTACCAAACATCCCTTTTTGAGATTGAAAAGGGTGAAACACTACAAGATTTTATTTTTCCCACCAAAAAAACACTTTGCAAACTATAACAAGTGTGTGAATATTAACAAAAAAAAAAAAAAAAGAGAGAAGAAAAAAACGTGTGGAACCATTGCATGCTGCCACGTCACTATAAGCTCAACTTAGGATACTCTTTGGTTGCTAATTGTTGATCCTTGGTTTCCCTTACTTGGTCCTAGAACTAATTAACAAACTAGTACATTCCTACTAGGTTGTCAACTAGTTCCTTGAACCGTTTGTTCGTGTCAACGTTTATTTGAGTGCTTTTATTCGTTTGAATGAGTTGCTGATTTTTTACTCTAGTCCGGCAAGAATTCTTTGAGTCTTCAAACAAGAATCCATTCCGGATTAGAGTTTACTCATACCTTACAAATCTCACGGTTACTAGCCAATTATACAACACTTGTGGAACACGAACTTGGGGTGAACTAAAGCGGCTCATACCTTGACAATGGAAGGAACTACGTCTTATAATGTGGATACTAATGCTCTTGATTCTATGAGGGTCACTCTTGAGGCCGTTACCCGGACACTTGAAAGGTTGAATTCGGAATTTGGGGCCGTGAGAGGGGACTTGGCAGCAATAAGGGGGGAAGTGACGACTATTAGTGGGAGATTAGAACAAGTGGAGAGTCAAAGGAACTCTCGTCCTTCTACTCCTCTACATGTATCTACCAATGGTCATGATAGGACCTCCTCCGCAACCATCACCCCCGAAACAGTCCACCAAATGCTAAATGCACCCCAAGCTCCACTAACTACCGCAAGCCAAACTACCTATTTTCCTCCAAACCGAGACTCCACTAGACCACTACATTTCCAAGCCCCTCCAATTCCACAAGAGGGATTTGGACGCCAAGTACCTCCACTAAATCCGAACCCTCCATTCCAAGCTCCATTAAACCAAAGACCACAAATTCTAAATCCTCCGAATCAAAACGGCCAAGGCCGACCAGCCCACTTTGAAGGATACGGTAGAGAGGAGTATGAAGGAGATGGAGCCTTTGATGATGCTTATATGAGGGAGGAGGAGTTAAGAGGGGGTCAAGGAGAACCTAGGAGATACCGGGGGTATGGAGATAGGGGAAACCGACACCAAGAGAGAGACGTAGGCATCAACACCATCAAGTTGAGCCTACCCATCTTTAAGGGTGAAAGTGATCCCGAGGCCTACTTAACTTGGGAGTCGGCTTGTGACAAATTTTTCCAAGTTAATGACATCTCGGACGAAAATAAGAGTTGTTACGCTATAGCTCACCTTGAGGGCTATGCTAACACTTGGTGGGAGTATGTTAAACGGTTTGGTAATGAATTAGTCGATGGGCAGCCACCACCTTGGTATCGGTTGAGGTACTTGATGAGACAACGGTACCTTCCCGAGAGATATCGTCATGAGTTGCTTGCTAGATTATATGGCTTGCGGCAAGGAGGCAAGAGTGTGATGGCCTATTTTGACGAGTTCCAACAACTCATGTTGAAACTTGATCATCGTGGGGAGCAAATCAGTCACGACATCATCCGGTTCAAGTGTGGGTTGAACAAAGAGATCTCCACTCATTTGACCCTTCACCGGTTTAAAACCATTGACGGTATATTCCAAGAGGCCCTTGAGATTGAAAGGGAACTTAAGGAGAGATCATCCTTCAAGGCAAGGGTACAAACCCCCTCGGGTTGGACCAAAAACAAGGACCAACCCGCCCCTATGAAGCTGCCCGAGTCCAAAACCGTCCCTAAATTCCCTCTGAAACCGGAGGCTCACAAATATCCCAACCCAAAGGGGTTCCAATGCTTCAAGTGCCAAGGTTGGGGGCATAAGGCCAATGAATGTCCGAACCGGCGCAATGTGATCCTACGAGAAGGAAAGGTGTACTACCTTGGTGAGGAGGTGGTTTTCGAAAGGGGGGAGGATGAGGCCGAGCCTCAAGATGGAGAGGGAGCTGAAAGTGGGCCGAATGATGATGAAGTAAATGGTAGTGAAGATGTCTATCCACAAGAGGGGGAGTGTGTGGTTCCAAACTTTGTGGTTAGACGTGTCATGATTAGTAAGGCGATAGATGACCCGAGTCAAAGGGAAAATCTATTCCATACTAAGTGTCTTGTAAAGGAGAATGTGTGCACCTTGGTGATTGATAGTGGTAGTTGTACAAATGTTGCGAGCCATGCTATGGTAAATTTCTTGAAGCTACCAACTACACCACACACTAGTCCTTACAAGCTACAATGGTTGAATGATTGTGGTGAATTAAGGGTCACGAGACAATGTGTGATTCGGTTTAAGGTGGGAAACTACCACGATGAGGTACTTTGTGACGTGATCCCAATGCAAGCATGTCATTTGTTGTTAGGTAGACCATGGAAATATGATAGGTCTACTAAACACGATGGGAGTTCCAACCGGTATACGCTTGAGAAGGATGGCCGAAAGGTCACACTTCATCCTCTCTCACCCTCCCAAGTAAATGAGTGGCATCAAAAGATGAGGGAGTTGAAGGGAAAGGGGGGGGAATCCGGAAAGGGAGAAAAGGGGGGGGATGCCGTAGGTGAGAAAGTAGGGACATCCGAGGCTGTCCCAACGACAAGGGAGATGGAAAACGTAGTGATGTTGGCTAGGAGGAAAGAACTCTTCGTGGACCATGATGAAAACAAGCCGATGTTACTTGTGGCCCATTGTTTTAATACTAACCCCACTAATTCTTCCATTTCCCCTTAGATTTCTTGTGTGTTGCAGGAGTATGAAGATGTATTTCCACAAGAACTTCCGCAAGGTTTGCCCCCACTTCGGGGAATTGAGCACCAAATTGATTTGGTGCCGGGTTCACAACTTCCAAACAAACCGGCCTATAAGAGCAATCCCATGGACACTAAGGAGCTTGAAAGGCAAGTTGAGGAGCTTCTCAACAAGGGATACATCAAGGATAGCATGAGTCCGTGTGCTGTTCCGGTGCTTTTGGTACCGAAGAAGGACGGAACTTGGCGCATGTGCGTCGATTGTAGAGCCATCAACAAAATCACTATAAGGTATCGTCATCCAATCCCTAGACTAGATGATATGTTAGATGAGCTCCACGGATCTTGTTTGTTTTCTAAAGTGGATCTTAGGAGTGGCTATCACCAAATTCGCATGCAACCCGGTGATGAGTGGAAGACCGCATTCAAGACCAAATTCGGTCTCTATGAGTGGCTGGTCATGCCCTTCGGCCTTACCAATGCTCCTAGCACCTTTATGAGGCTAATGAATCATGTAATGAAGCCTTATATTGGAAAGTTTGTGGTGGTTTACTTTGATGATGTGTTGGTATATAGTAAATCTATTGATGATCATGTAATGCATTTGAGATGTGTGTTTGATGTGCTCCGAAAGGAAAAGTTGTATGCCAACATGGAGAAGTGTTCTTTTGGTGTTGATAAAATTATATTCTTGGGTTTTGTCGTGAGCTCAAGGGGTGTGGAAGTGGACGATTCCAAGATAGACTCTATTCGAAGTTGGCCGACCCCTAAAACTATTGGAGAAATCCGAAGTTTCCACGGGTTGGCAAGCTTTTATAGGAGGTTTGTCAAAGGATTTAGTTCCATAGCAGCCCCCTTGACCGAGGTAATTAGAAAGGATGGACCCTTTAAATGGGGTGATGAGCAGGCTAGGGCTTTTGAGGCCTTGAAAGCTACGCTCATCTCGGCGCCTTTATTGCAATTGCCCGATTTTGATAAGATGTTTGAAGTAGAGTGTGATGCTAGTAAGGTTGGCATCGGGGCTGTTTTGATGCAAGAAGGTAAGCCCGTTGCCTATTTCAGTGAAAAGCTCAAAGGGGCAACTCTTAATTACTCAACTTATGATTTGGAGTTGTACGCCCTTGTTAGAGCCTTGGGAAATTGGCAACATTATTTGTGGCCTAAGGAGTTTGTGATACGAACTGATCATGAGTCGTTGAAACACCTTAAGAGACAAGACAAGTTGAATAGGCGTCATGCTAAGTGGATTGAGTTCATCGAGACTTTCCCTTATGTAATTCATTACAAAAGGGGAAAGGAAAATGTTGTTGCCGATGCCTTGTCTAGGAAGCATGTGCTTGTTGCTACCTTGTCTTCGAAATTGATGGGTTTTGAGAGCTTGCGGTTGTTGTATCCCGAGGATCCTACCTTTGCTCCTATTTTTAGGGAATGCGAAGAGTGGGGAAGGGACCGTTGGCTTAAAGAGAATGACCATTCCTCCTACTCTCGGTTCGATGGATATTTGTTCAAAGGGAGGAGGTTGTGTGTTCCTTCTAGTTCTTGGAGGGAATTATTTTTGAGGGAGGCCCATGACGGAGGCCTCATGGGGCACTTTGGGGTAGACAAGACCCTCGGAATCTTAGAGGAGAACTTCTATTGGCCCAAAATGCGCAAAGACGTCACTAAAATTTGTAGTCAATGCGTGGCCTGCCGGAGTGCGAAAGCTCGTCTCCTACCTCAAGGGTTATACACCCCACTTCCTACTCCCCTTAGACCTTGGTTAGACATTTTGATGGATTTTGTTTTGGGGCTGCCAAGGACTAGAAAGGGCCGAGATAGCATTTTTGTTATTGTTGATAGATTCTCTAAAATGGCTCATTTTATTCCATGTGCTAAAACCGAGGATGCTCGTAGTGTAGCTTCATTATTTGTTGAACATGTTGTAAAGCTTCACGGGGTACCGAGGACTATTGTGAGCGATAGGGACTCCAAGTTCCTAAGTCTCTTTTGGAAGTCCATGTGGGGTAGGCTTGGAACGAAGTTACTTTTCTCCACGTCTTGCCACCCACAGACCGATGGCCAAATGGAGGTAGTAAATAGAACCTTAGGGTCTATGCTACGTTCTATGATTAAAGGTAAGCTGACTTCATGGGAAGATCACCTACCCTTGGTGGAATTTGCATACAACCGGGTAATACATTCGAGCACGGGAATGACTCCCTTTGAATGTGTTTACGGCCTGAATCCCCTTACCCCTTTAGATCTCACTCCTTTGTCTAGTGATCTCATGACCAGATTAGATGGAAATAAAAGAGCCGAGGCAATGAAGAAAATGCATGAGACGGTGCGGATCAAGCTTGAAAAGAAGAACCAAGAGGTTGCAAAAAGGGTAAACAAAGGGAGAAGAAGGCTTGTGCTTGAACCCGGAGATTGGGTGTGGGTGCATCTTCGAAAGGATCGGTTTCCAGCTCAAAGGAAGTCCAAGTTGCTGCCAAGGGGTGATGGCCCTTTCCAAGTACTTGAGAAAATCAATGACAACGCCTACAAGATTGACCTTCCACCGGAATATCAAGTGCACAACACTTTCAACGTTGGTGATCTCTCCCTCGTGGATGCGGTTGAAGATGACCAAATGCTGAATTTGAGGTCAAATTCCTCTCAAGATGGAGAGGATGATACGGTTGGGGCAGCCTCCACAGGTACACGGCCTTTCACACGAAGCCAAGCTCGGGAATTACAAAAACTCCAAGCTTTGTTCATGCAAATGGCCGTGTGTGAGTTGGTGATTGAACCAACCAAGGACCTAAACGTTTTTATGTGTGAAGAGAGGTCTTAATGTGTAATAACTACTCTTCAAGGTTGGCACAAGAAGCAAGGGCGGATGGGTCATTTTATCCTTTTTGTTTGTAGTATAAATAGAACATATTAGAGAGCTATTCCTTAGTTTTTGAAATCTGATTTTTTGTAAACCTAAAACACTAATCTTTTCTCTCTCTCTTCCACTCTTGGAAGCCGCCACTACTATCTCACAAGTAGAGGGATACTTGTGTTGTCTCTTTGGCTAGAAACAAGGGTTTTGAGGTCGGTGAGTGCCTCTTGGTCCTCGTAAGAACTTGGTGTTTATATTCATTAGACTTAGGGTCCTCTCTTGATGTTAGGGTTCTTAGTTTCTTGAATGTTATATGTCAAGTTATCTATCTTTCCTTATCTTGTTGTTGTTGTTGATTTTGTTATCTTCAAGTCTAGTGAAGCCGTGTGGGGCTCTTTTCGATTCACTAGCATTGTTGTTCATCTTGTTGTTCTTGTGTTGTTGAGCTGAAAAACTGAAAATTAAACTTGTTGTTCTTGTGTTGTTGGACTGAAATCCGAACCTACTTGTAGTTCTTGGTGTTGTTGGTTTGATTTTGTATCAGTGTTGAATTGAATGGAGGTTAATGCATGGACAAAGGGTTAGAGTCCTAATGTAGACTAGTAATGGTTAAAATGTTTTGTGGTAAGATTCCCTTGCCTAATAAAATAGCTTGATGTTAGAGTCCCTTGCCTAATGAAATGGCTTGAGGTTAGAGTCCCTTGCCTAATAAGACGATTTGAGGTTAGAGTCCCTTACCTAATATGATCGGTAAGTGCAATCCCTCTAACTTATTAGGGTGTAAGGTTAGAGTCCTCCACTCCATGTATCATGATTGGATGTTTTAAAATGCATGATAAGGCATTGTTTTCCTTTACCGAGACTTGATGTATCTATATACCTTTATATATTTGTATGTATACAAATGTGGTTGCATGCGATGGTTTGATTTTGTTTTGAATGATCGCATTATTTTATTCTTACCCTTGAGTTAAATACTAGCGCTCCAACCACTAACCATCTCTCAATGATGTATCCCTATGCAACACAGGGGCCGAAGCTTTTTCTTCTCTTCCTGCGTAGTGACCAGTTGTTCAAGCAGATCATGTGTTGACTTTGAAGTGGTGAGCTTCCATACTTTAGAAGGCATACATTTTGGGGTCTTTCTATCTTATGTCATAGGCTTGTATTAGACTTGGGTTTTGGCTATTGTTGAGGGCATGTCCCAACATATTTAGACGTTGGATTTGTAGAGGCTTTGTTGATGACTGTGGACTTGGATATATTGTTTAGTATGTTAACATTAATGGATTGATTAGAAAGTTATTAAGTGATGATTGTTAGTCTTGTTTTCGCTATCTTGTTATATGTTCGGAGATCATCTGATACTTATAGATTGATATAATGGTTAGGTTGGGTTAACACAGAAATCTTCAATCCTTGTTGGGCTCGAGATGCCCATACGATAAGGACCAATTTTGTGTCGTGTCACTTCACCCATTCTCTTGAGATCTAAAACCCTAATTAGTGAGAAAACTTGAGAGTAACTTATATAGGTGATTTGAATTTGAAAGATTAGATATTGATTAATTATGTGATTTTTCTTCAAATTTGAAGTAAGACTTCACCCTTTTCAAGGTATATTTTTCACGTCTTATTCAAAAATCTCAAAACCTTTGAGGCTTGATTTTAGCCTTAAATTAGCTTGGATTTAACCAATTCTTGAGGGTAATGACTCCTTGAGCATAGGCAACGTTGGGTTGGTTTTTGAATCGTGATTTTCCATTAGTGGGACCCACATAGGATTTTGAGTATTTTTGAACTCAGAACACAATAGTGCAAAATAGGTATCATTATTCTCATATTGATAAGTAGAATTTGGTTTTGATAGATTGGATGTTTACAAAAGCTTCTCAAAAGGGAATAGTTGTGATTTAGCGGGTCTTTGAGCTTTGTTCGATATCTAGGTAGGCTAGGTTTTACCCCTTGTTAGATTAATATAATTCATAGTATGTTTATGATATTGTGTTAGACTTGGGATGGTTTTAGTTATTGGTATGATGAATTTCAATGCTTGGGTTAGTTGGATAGTTTAGGCTATCAGGAACCTGTAAATTGGGCATAATTGACCTAGTTGCTCATATTTTAGGTGAATTTCCTATCTTAGGACTAATTGAGGCTTGTTTAACATCTAAAAGTGGGTTTAGATACCTTAAGCCTACTTTGGGTAGAAACTTCCTAAAATAGAACTTCAGGGATTAGAAGTAGGCCTTAACCCACCTTAGGCTAAGATGCATGTTAGCTTTTGTAGACCATTATATGCTTGTTAGACTCTTGGAAATGCTTATTAAGGTAATAATGAGAAACTTGGACACTTGATGTTATGATGATACTACTGATTATATTGATATATTTATAATTACACGATTTGAGTTTGGAGGAAGATTATAACATTGATGATATTTTTATCGGTTCAAGTCTGGCTATTGATTATATTTATCAGTACAAGTTCGGCTATTGATTTTATTTATCGGTTCAAGTTTGGATATTGATAATATATACTAGTTCGACTTTGGATATGTATATTATGCTATAATTATATACTTATTATGACATGATGATATCGGGGTGTGATATTGAAAATAGCAATTTGGCGAAGTCTGGAGGAGAGAAAATGGCTATAATATGGAATGATGTCTATGGACTCTAGTGGAATATTGAAAATTTGTAAATGAAAGTGTAATACTCAAGTTGAATATTGAAAAATTTTAAATAATCCAATGAAAGACCCCATAAGTAAATAACCAAGCTTATAGGGGCTTTCATTGGATTATTTACTTTTCCGCACTAATTTGCGTATGGGAGGCAATTTTATAGTTATGATTGCATGTGTTGATGCTTTATGTTATGTTATCCTATTATTTCGATATATTTACCTATTTATGTGCAACAATGTTGGAGTTTATTCACGTTTGTTTCTACCTTGACTTGGTTATGTTATCTTGAATTATATCATCATCTAGCTCAGTCAGCCAATGATGCCTAATCTTGGGTGTATTTATATGTCCAAACACCATTATTTACCCATATTTGGACTTTTTTGAGAATAAAAATTATGCTAATTATATTGACTTGTGAGTTAAATTATGTTTCGTGGCTAACCTATGTGATTAGAGATACAGGGTAAATTTCCCATGGATTCAAAATAAAATTGGATACACATCATAAAGATGCGAAAAACTATGTGGATCAAAGTCAAAAACACATGGAGATACATAAGAGTAAGGAGAAAAGAAAAAAGTTGAGGATTGACGATTCACGGAAAGAATAAAAGGAACTGGAGAAAAATTCCAGTGACGCGACGCGATTTCAATGTGTCACGTCTACTGGCAAGATGTGTGCCTTAGCAAAAATATGAAGAATAATTTTCAGTGCATCGACGCGATAGCAATGCATCGCGTCGATGCATAAGTTATGTGCCTTGGAGAATTCTATGTGTGCAATTTACAGTGCATCGACGCGATGTCAACGCATCGCATCGATGCTTAAAGCTTGACACTTAGCTTAATTTTGAGGAGCAAATTCCAGTGACACAATGCGATGTCAACGTATCGCATCGTGTGGGGAAGAATATGACTTAGTTTGATTTTCAAATATGAATTCCAGTATGGAAACGCGATATTGATGCGACGTGTTGGTTGGATCAACGCGATTAGCGACGCATCACGTCATGATTTCAAACCTGGAGAAATTTTCCCAAGTATAAAAGGAACACGTGAGTACAATTCTAGTGACTTTTTTTTGCAAGCATAGCAGCAGCGGAAAAGGATAAAATTCTTCTTTTAGGGTTCTTATTATTTCTTTTGAACTTTCTTACATCAAGACTAATTTTGGGTATGATTAATTACTTGTGTTTGATGTTTAATTCAAACATGATTGGCTAAATACCCTTGTTCTGGGGTTGAGGTCAAGAACATGATTACTCTTTAATATTCTTTATAGAAGTTTCTTTTTGGATTATCACTTGGGCTGTTTTAAATTTCTTGAGCTTACTATTTTAATGCTTGGCTGCCATTAGAATAAATTTATATTTCTATGTGAATCCGAGAGGAGAATCGTATATTAGAACGAGGAAATTAAGGAGCAAGGTTCTTATCCTTTTATAAAATATGGGATTTGAATTAGCATCTAGGATAGGGATATACCTAGAAGCCTTGTTTGGTTCAATTGCAAAAAGATTACTTAAGGAATCTATAAGAATTGTTGCATCTCTGCAGGAGTTATAGCTGCAATATTCAATAGATAAAATATTTTAGGTTGGGAGATAAAGATCGTTACCTAAACCTTGCGAACCAACAATCCGATAACCTATTAGACTACTATAAAAATAGAGATTTGTATGATTGTTCGAGAAGCCTCAGCCCTGGAATTCTTATCATAACTGTTTACAACCGTTGCCTGCTTTGCTCTAGTCATAAAATTTTATTTCTTGTTTATTAATTTACATTTTAATTCTTAATTTCAAAATCATCGTGATACTATACAACACCTAATACTCATTTTCTGAAACTAAAAGTTGGTTAAATTTCTAGTTGTTTAGTCCTCGTGCGAATGATATCTGATTGTCTAAATCATTATATTACTTGAACGATCACGTGCACTTGCGTGTGCATCTGAGTTGCAACAAGTTTTTGGTGCCGTTGCTGGGGACTAATACTATTAGTAAATTGCAAAAAAATTGGTTTTTGATATTAAGTTTAGGTTTTAACAACTTGATCTTAGCGGCTGAATTTTTGCAGGTTTAGCTGCATCCAGGACTGGCGAGAGATAAGAACTAGTAGAGCCTTTTGCAGAACCAGAGCAAATCTTTCAACATAGGCGAAGAATGGCTGAACAATGAAATGAACCAGTTGATCCAAATGCCCGGAATGTTCCACCTCCTATCATTCCTATTATTCCAGTTATTCCTGCTCAACAAGATGCTATTCATATTTGAGAGGTGGCAATCCCGCTCACAAATCATATGACAAGCTATTTTCTAAAGCCCGGACCAGGAGGTCGATTTAAATTGAAACAGAATATGGTGCAATTTCTGAATTCAGCGGGTCAATTTCATGGCCTTTCACACGAAGATCCATAGCAGCATATACAGACCTTCTTGGAAATCAGTGATACATACATTCCTGAAGGGGTGAATTGTGATTATGTCAGGTTGACACTCTTTCCCTTCTCTCTAATGGGGGAAGCAAAAAGGTGGTTACATTCTGCACCATCACTCTCCATCACTACATAAGAAGATCTAGCTCAGAAGTTTCTTATTCGATTCTTTCCATCTGGGAATACGGCACGCTTGAGGACTAAAATTTTGAGTTTTAGATAGAAAGACGAAGAGAATCTCTACCAAGCTTGGGAGAGATTTAAGGGTATGCTCAGAAATTTCCCTTACTATCATCAATCCAATGATGTTCTTGTGCATACTTTTATAGAAGGATTGGAGCCAAACACGAAGACTCTCTTGGATTCAGCAGCAGGTGGACAAGCTCTTGAGAAGATATATGAAGAATTGTACACACTGTTGAATCGGATTTCACAAGGGAACCCTGACTAGCATGTAGAATCGAGAAGTACTCCTAAAAAGGTTGCAGGGGTATTGGAGGTAGATCAGTTCACTGCATTACAGGCACAGATCATAGCCATGCAAAATCATATGATTACTCAGCTTAATATCATAAATTTGGGTGTTACACAACCAACAGCCATAGCGAATACAGTCCAACAGGTGAATTCTTAGTGTGAGGTTTGCGGAAGTGGTGAGCACACAGCAGATGCATTTTTGTTAATCCAAATTCTGTTAACTATGTGGGAAACACGAATTGGCAGGGACAATAAAATTTTGGTAATACTTATAATCCCAACTGGAGGAACCATCCTAATTTCTCATGGGGTGGAAATCAGGCGCAGAATGCAAATCATCACAAGGGACAAGTGAACCCAAATCCACATCTAGCTCGAAATACTCAGGTGAATACTCAATCTAGCAATATGGAGAAATTGATAAAGCAGTTTATGGCTCAACAAATGCAATTCGCAATTAAAATTAGGACTCAACTGGCATAGTTTATAGCTGAGTTGAAGAGTCAACAATTGCTTACAAGAAATCTAGAGTTGCAATTAGGTCAAATTTTAGGGGCACAAAATACAAGACCTCAAGGAGCATTACCTAGCGATACAGAGACAAATCCTAAGAAAGTAAATGCAGTTATAACAAGGAGTGGGTTGCAAACTAAGGAGACATTTCAGGAGCATGTTAGTGCCACAATTATTGATGACAGTGCTAAAGACAATGTAGAGAAAGAAATCAAAGAACAAGTGGCAAGTGATGAAATTCATGTGGACAAGAAGACTCTCCCCTTACTCTTTCCTCAAAGGACAAGGAAGCATCAAGAGGAGGTGAGTTATAATAAGTTCTTAGATCTTCTGAAGTAGGTTCAAGTGAATCTTTCTCTTGTTGACATTCTGTAAAGTGTGCCAAAATATGTAAAATATTTGAAAGATATAGTTGGGAATTAGAACCGGTTGATCGAGTATGCTACAGTTGTACTTACTCAAGAGTTCACGTCCAAGATTCAAAACAAATTTCCCATGAAACTTAAAGATCCGGGTAGTTTCACCTAACAGATTACTATTGGACAGACTATTTGTGCACGTGGATTATGTGACTTGGGAGCTAGCATAAATCTTATACCCACATCGTGGTACTGAAAGATGGGTCTTGGGAGTCCTAAACCCACTACTATTATCTTGTAGCTGGCGGATAGATTACTTGCCAGGCCGGATGGTATTATCGAGGATGTTTTGGTGCAAGTAGGATCTTTAATCTTTCCGGTGGATTTTGTAATTCTTCACTTTGAGGCTGATTCTGTGGCTTCATTTATTTTGGGATGATCCTTCATAGCAACGGGGCAGTCACTAATTGATGTAGCAGTCGGGAAAATGATAATGTGAGCACATGATAAAGTAGAAGTCTTTGATGTGTATAAGGAGTTGAAACTGTCAGCTATATATGAGGAGATGTCATCTATATCAATTATTGACCTTGCTTCGGATTGGCAATTTATATTGTCTGATGATCCATTAGAGCGAGCTTTGATGGGTTATAATCTTTATGGAGATGTAGAAGAATTGGAACTAGTCCAGGTTATGAATTTGGTAGTGGTTGAGACGAAGAAAGTTCTTGTCGAACCAGTGAATAGGCCAATTGGTATATTGCCCAAGCCCTAAGTTGAAAAAGCTCTTAACTTGGAGCTTAAGGTTCTCCCTCTGCATTTATAATATGTTTTTCTTGGTGACCAAGATACTTTGCCTGTTATTTTGTCTGCAGGATTAACAGATTTACAGGTAAAGGAAGCCATAGCAGTTCTATAGAGGAGAAAAAAGGCGATTGGTTGGCAAATGTTCGATATTATAGGAATCAATCCAGTATTTTTCATGCACAACATCTACATGGAAGAGAGTAACAGACGAAGAGTGCAGCAACAAAGACGGTTGAATCCTGTGATGAAGTAGGTGGTCAGAAAAGAAGTGATCAAGTGGTTAGATAGTGGTATTGTCTACCTAATTTTTGATAACAAATGGGTGAGTCCAGTGTACTGTGCATCAAAAAAAGAAGGGATGGTTGTGGTAACTAATGATGATAATGAGTTGATCTCCACACATATGGTGACCGGTTGGAGGATCTGTATTGACTATTGGATATTGAATGAAGCAACTCGTAAAGATCATTATCGATTCTTTTTATTGACCAAATGCTGGATAGATTGGCGGGACAAGAGTATTATTATTTTATGGATGGATATTCCGGCTACAAACAGATAATCATAGCATCGAAAGACTAGGAGAAGACCACTTTCACTTATCTCTATGGCACATACGCGATCAGACGCATGCCCTTCGGCTTATGTAATACACCTGCTATATTTCAGAGATGTATGATGCGATATTCTCCGATATGGTTGAAGACTTTGTGGAGGTATTCTTGGAAAATTTCTCTGTGTACGGTAATTCTTTTAAAAAGTGCTTGCAGAATCTTGACAGAGTTCTAGCTCGATGCGAAGAGACAAACTTGGTGTTAAATTGGGAAAAGTGCCACTTTATGGTTAAGGAAGGAATTGTCCTAGGACTTAAAGTGTCATGTAAAGGACTCAAAGTAGATAAGGTAAAGGTTGAAGTGATTGAAAAGTTACCACATCCAGTCACAGTCAAAAGAGTGCGGAGATTTCTAGGACATGCAGGTTTCTATAGGCGGTTCATTCAAGATTTATCGAAGATTGCAAGCCCCGTGTGCAAATTATTGGAGAAAGAGGCAAAGTTTGAGTTTAGGGATGATTGCCAAGCAGCTTTTTAAAAACTAAAGAAGAAATTGATTGAAGCACCTATTCTGATTGCACTAAATTGGGAGTTACCATTTGAGCTGATGTATGATGCTAGTGATATTGTTGTGGGAGCTATTTTGGTTCAAAGAAGAGATAAGGTATTTCACTTGATCTAATATGCTAGCAATGTGTTGAATGATGCTCAAATTAATTATACGATTATAGAGAAAGAGATGCTGGCAGTGGTGTATGCATTCGATAAGTTTAGATCTTACTTAGTTGGCACTAAGGTCATTGTTCATAATGACCATCCTGCTATTAAGTATCTTGTAAACAAGAAGGATGCAAAACCTAGACTAATTAGGTAGATTTTGCTACAACAAGAATTTGATTTTGAGGTTTGAGATTGGAAGGGAGCTAAAATCAAGTTGTTGACCACTTGTCACGGCTGGAAAGTTGAAACCATATTGTTGATGACTCTTTTAGTATTAAGGAAGAGTTTCCTGATGAAAAGTCGTTGTCTTTAGAGGCAGTTGAGTTCCCATGGTATGCTGATATTGTTAATTTGATAGATTATGAGGTGTACCCTCCTGATGCCACCATACAATAAAGGAAAAAATTGCTCCATGATTCACGTGCCTATATTTGGGACAAACCGTATTTCTTTAAGAAGGTTCCAGATAGAGTCATTTGTAGGTGTATCCCATAGGCTGAATTTTCAAAGGTGCTTGAAGATTGCCACTATCTCCTTATGGTGGACACCATGGAGGTGAGAGGACTGCGAGAAAAGTGCTGCAATCAGGGTTTTTTTGCCTATATTGTTTAGGGACGCAATTGCTTTTGTGAAAAATTATGATCAATGTCAAAGGTTAGGTACTATATCTAGGCGTCATGAGATACCCCTCAACAATATTTTAGAAGTCAAAATCTTTGATGTGTGGGGATTAATTTCATGGGACCATTCCCACCTTCAAAAGGCAAATTGTACATTCTTGTAGTGGTTGACTACGTCTCTAAATGGGTGGAAGTTGTGGCTAGTCTGACTAATAATGCAAGGGTGGTGCTGAAATTTGTGAAGAAGAACATATTTTCCAGATTTGGTACACCGAGAGCGATAATTAGTGATGGAGGTACACACTTTATCAACACGTAGTTCAAAACTCTTCTTGCTAAATATGGTGTTAGGCACAAGGTTGCTACTGTGTACCATCCCCAAACTAGTGGACAAGTTGAGGTGTCCAACCGAGAGATTAAATAGATACTTCAGAAGACTGTGAATGGGCTGAGAAAAAATTGGGTTGAGAATTTAGATGATGTACTTTAGGCTTACAGAACAGCATACAAGACGCCCATTGGTACGTCCCCATATCTCTTGGTTTATGGTAAAGCATTCCATTTTCCTGTGGAGCTGGAACATCAAACATATTGGGATGTGAAAAAGCTTAATCTTGAGATGACTTCCACGGGGGAGAAACGATTACTGCAGTTGAATGATCTTGATGAGTTTAAGCTTCATGCCTACGAAAATGCCAAACTATACAAGGGAAGACCAAAAGATGGCATGATAAAAAAATTCAAGAGAGAGTATTTGAACTCGAACAACTTGATTTGTTGTTCAATTCAAGACTTAACTTGTTCCCAGGTAAATTGCAATCGAAGTGGTTTGGACCTTTTGAGGTGGTGAGAATGACACCTCATGAAGCTGTGGAGTTGTGGAATAAAGAGAAGACGGAGAAGTTCCTAGTGAATTGACAGCGTGTAGAACATTATTGGGTTGATCATACGGATAAGCACAAGGAGTCCATCACCTTTGTTGAAGGGTAGAACTGAGCTAAGTCGTGCCACGACATAAAATTAATCATTGTGTGGGAGGAAACCCACGAATGTAATGTAATGGGTAGTTTAATTTTTAGTAGTTGAAGAACAAAAAGAAAAATACAAAAAGGTGAGTCGTGCCACGACTAAAAATAAGGCGTTTGGTGGTAGGCAACCCACTTCTACTTACATGATTTTGTTGTTTTTGATTAATGTGCAGAAACAAGGAACTTGGTGGAGAAAGAGAAGATGAAAAGATAATGAAAATGGTCCTTTGGGTAAGTAAGTAGGTGATACATAGGGAGAAAATGGTAAAGGGTAAGTAAACATACAATAATGTACGGGAAATTTAGCCTTAGAAAAGTTTCAGGATGCAATTTCTTGTGGCTCGACGCTAACTTGGTGCATCGCATCAAGGTGCACCAATTCCATACTTAGAAAAAATTTATAATGTCATTTTCAATGGATCGACATGATTCTTATACGTCGTGTCGACCTTCAATGCATTACACGATGCATCGCGCCAGTGCTCATGAGGTTACACTTGGATAAATTTTTGGGGCAAAAATCCAGTAACACAATGCGAACTCAACGCGTCGCATCTAATGCCCATAGTGATACCTGACGCGTCGCGTCGATCCTTAAATTGTGGGTCACCTCTATAAATATAACCTTAACCCATTCCACCACTCACCTAACCCTAGCACCGCCGCCATCTTCTTTTTCTCTCAAGTAAAAATCCAATTCCCCTATTTTTCTTCATCAAGTCAACAAGGTAAGTCAGTATCATTTTTATTCTCTACTCAAAATTGCTTTATATGGTAAACAATGCTTAGAATGCTAAATAGTTAGTGATAAAGAGCATGACTTGGTTTTTATTTTGTGAACCCGGGATGATAAATGACATATTGAGTTGAATTAGTGACACTAATTGTGTAGGTTGGGAGTTTTGTTTGAACTAAAACTTGTAGATCTGTGGTGGTGGACTAACGAAACTTTGTTAACTGCTCTTAATTCTTATGGCGTACTTGCATGAATGACTATAAGATGTGAAGGGATTACAGTGTTTATGTGAATGCTAAATTGATAAAGTGAACTTTCAAATTGACTTAGTTTCTAAACAAATGAGTTGATTTGCTGAATTATGGGGGAAAGTTTAATAAATTAGGATATGTTTGATACACTAAGTGATAGCAACTAAGTATGGGGTGAATAACCATTTCACAACACCTTAGTGGTATCTATGCATGACTTAAGTGAGTGTTAAGAAGAAAGGACAGAGTGCTCAGATTGAAGATATTTATGTGAAAATTGAGAAGTCATTAGTTAGTGATATTTAAAGTGTGCACTGTAACAACTCCGAAATGCATTTTTGTGTTTACTGTTGGATGACTGATTATGAGAATTGTGAATTAGAAAGGGGAAGTCTAAGTATCCTAGTGCATTCATATATAAAGTTGTGCTAGAAATTAAGTGTGGGGTAAATTTCATATTTAATAGTGGCTAGATTTGAAGGTGCTTATTTTATATGTTTGTGGGCTATTATGTTTAATATGTATAATGTCGAGCAGCCACCATTACAGAAGCAAAGGTAAAAATGCAGCTGGACCATCTGAGCCTAAGCACAAGAGGAGTCAAAAAGCTGACCGGGTACCTGCATCCCCACATGTTCCTAGGGGGCAAAAGAGGTTTGGTACTAAGGTTGTAGCTGCGCAGGACGAAATTGGTACTCGCAACACAAAGAGTCAAAATATTTAGTTGGTCAATTTATCAACAGGGAAAGTTTGATGAAGGAATATCCTTCGATGGTGAGAAAGATAGAGGCCCACCACATGAATTTTCTCTTCGAGCAGTCGGGTCCATGCAACTTAAGCTTAGTTCAGGAATTCTATATGAATTGGAACCCGAAAGATTTTGAGGTCGAGGTATGTGGTCATGTGATAAATTTCACTGCAAACACTATTAATGAGTTGTTAGGTACACCCTATGTGGATCCAGATCTATTGAAGACAATGATCATTGAACCCTCCATATCAGCATATCCATCATCTTCTATGAGGCATTCGATCTACGGAGAGGTGAATTTGCCACTAAGAGGGAGGTACACATGCTTTTCCATTTGCTCACTTGAATAAGGAGGCACGTTTATGGGCCAGAATTATTTATGTCTGCCTAGTTCATGGGAAACATATGATGGAGTTGACCCGGGATAGGGTACGTCTTATTTATGCTTTGATGTGAGATGACATAGATGTGAATGTGGGTGCCATTCTTTTCTCGACAATGAGAAAGGACTAATTTTTAGGAGGTCAGAGATATGGATTTAGTAGATTGCTAACAAGATTTTTTAAGCAACATGGTGTGCCTGAGGAGGATGCAAACTATTTACCACCTGTGGGTGATAGGCCACTCAATATTTCTCGCACCAAGGGACCATTTCCTCATGGTGTGAATTTTACTATGCCCTAGCATAATGCTCGCACTGATGAGATCACATCCCATATGTATGGGCTAACTATGCTACAGTTGAGGACTGGGGACGTCCAGCCACCCAACAGGAGATTTGTGTGGTGGAGCTTAACTACCCACTAGGACCTCATACTTGGACTTCGATGTGCATTGGGCCTGACTTTGATGAGTCAGTTGATGATGACGTCCCCACAGATGAGGAGAGGCGTATTGCTTATTCTGATGGTGAGTTCCAGGAAGAGGAGTAGTCTAATGATGGTGACTCGGGTGACGATTTTGGTGATGATGCTAATGCTGATGCAGATGATATGATGGCCATGGTGACATTCGACTGAGTAGGGAGTACGACGCCACCCTACCATATGCTTATAGTTAGAATTGGGACAGTGCTCTATTTAAGTGTGGGGTGGTTGGTCATTAATCATCTTTATCTTCATTTCTTTCATTTTTAATATCTGTATTGGTTTTTGGTTGTGTTGGATGAATAATTTTTATTTCTGTTTTTATGTTTGGTGGGTTGTAAGTTGACAATATTGCCCTCTTTGGCAAAGTATTTACAGTATTTTATTTTCACCCTTTGAGGTAAATTTTCAAATTACGAGTATTGTGTGCCCTTTTTGGCAATTTTCGTTATGCAACATCATAGCAAAGTGCCTTCCCCTATGATAGATGGATGACGACCGTCTTAAGGGGAGTGCATCTTTAGAAGCTAAGAAAATAATAGAGCCCTGATCGCTACCTTTGAAAAATATGGTGAGTTGAGTAAAATATTTTAATTTGATTATAAATAAAACTGTGTTGAAACAAAATAAGATGTTTTTAAATGTAAGTCCCAACAAGTGTAGTTTGGTTTGATTGGCTTAATGTTGAATTTGATAAAGTACAATATCGGAATCCGCAAGGATTCGACTTGATTCTTAGCATGCACGGTGTGAGTGAGTGTTTGTTATATTCTGCATGTATAGGAATGACTAGAACTTGGCCGGTGTGTTTAAAAGGAGAAATAAAGGGTGTTCAGTGTAGGAAGTGATTGAGGCATTTCTTTTTTAACCAAATTGTAAAGACTTTATTTACCTACCCTTATGTATGACCTTAGTTAAACACTGTTGAGCCTATAGCCTGACTTCTTTGGTACCCTCATATGTAGCCGAATCTTTTCTTTGATAGACCTTAATTTGATCCATAGTTCCTAAGCGCTTTAATATAAATAATAGAATAAAGGGGAATATGAAGTACAAAGAAAGAAGAAGGTGAAAGTGAAGCTCTATATAAGTAATTTGTGCATTTAATTATGACGGTTAAGAGTTAGAAAATAATTTATGATGAAAATTTCAGTTATTGTTACCCGGGTATTACGTTACAATGAACCTATTTTGGCCCAGGTCCGTTAAGGATAACGTGCACCTCAAATAAGAAAAATTGCTTAGGTTGAGGGTGGCTACTATAGGGGTACGTAACGAGAATTGGGATTTGAAGAAAAGATAAAATTTGATTTATGATGTAAACAGAAAAATACTCTTATCATAGTGTGTTAATATGCCTAGAAAGATTGGGGTGAAACAATGGAAGTGTGAAGATAAGGAAATGAAAAGTTGGGTTGACAAAATATGATTTTGATTGAAGGTGGTTGTGTATTAAAGTGCTTAAGGAGATTAGTCAATATTTCCTAAATAGTTCCTACCCATCCCTTAGCCTGCATTACAACCATAAAAAAAACTATTTGATCCTACATTTCAACATCCGACTATTAGTGGAGTAATACACTAAGGGAAAGCCTATGGTTCATAACCTATTCTGTATGAAGTCTTTGTTGAGAGCAAGTGATTTAATGTTAATATTCCCTTCTTGATTAAGATTGTTAAATTGAGATTGATATGGGGAAAACTTTCTTGTTGTGAGGGTGCATGCAGATAAAAGTCCGGATTACTTATGTAGTTGCCTGATCGCGTGCTTTTATTAAGTTTGCCAACGAATTGAATGTCACTGTTGAGATAATGAAGCGTGAAATAAAGTGTTCATGTGCCCTAAGCTAGCATGACTCTTAGGTTGTGATGTTTAATAATGGTGTTGTGTGAAATTGTTCGAGGACGAACAAGGTTTTAAGCGTGTGGTGGTGATCTTAAGTGTATTTATATGTCCAAACACCATCATTTACCCATATTTGGAGTTGTTTTGAGAATAAAAATTATGCTAATTATATTGAATTGGGAGATAAATTGTGTTTCATGGCTAACCGATGTGATTAGATATACAAGGTAAATTTCCCATGGATTCAAAAGAAAATTGGATACACATCATAAAGATGCAAAAGACCATGTAGATCAAAGTCAAAAACATATGGAGATATACGAGAGTAAGAGGAAAAAAAAGTTGAGGATTGACGGAAAGAATGAAAGGAACAGGAGAAAAATTCCAGTGATGCAACGCGATCTCAACGTATTACGTCGACTGGCAAGATGTGTGCCTTATCAAAAATATGAAGAACAATTTCCAGTGCATCGAGGCGATAGAAACTCATCGCGTCGATGCATAAGTTATGTGCCTTAGATAATTCTACGTGTGCAATTTCCAATGCATCGACGCGATGTCAATGCATCGCGTCGATGCTTAAAGCTTTGACACTTAGCTAAATTTTGAGGAGCAAATTCCAGTGACGATGCGATGTCAACGCGTCATGTGGGGAAGAATATGAGTTAGTTTGATTTTCAAATATGAACTCCAGTGTGGCAACGCGATATTGATGCGACGTGTTGATTGGATCAATGCGATTAGCGACGCATCGCGTCATGATTTCAGACCTGCTGAAATTTTCCCAAGTATAAAAGGAACACGTGAGCACAATTCCAGGGACTTTTTTTGCAAGCATAGTAGCGGCGAAAAAGGATAGAATTCTTCTTTTAGGGTTCTTATTATTTCTTTTGAACTTCTTTACTTTAAGACTAATTTTGGGTATGATTAATTACTTATTTTTTATCTTTAATTCAAACATGAATGGCTAAATACCCTTGTTCTGGGATTGAGGTCAAGAACATGATTACTCTTTGATATTCTTTATAGAAGTTTCTTTTTGGATTATCACCTGGGTTGTTTCTAATTTCTTGAGCTTACTATTTTAATGCTTGGCTGCCATTAGAATAAATTTATATTTCTATGTGAATCCGGAGGAGAATCGTAGATTAGAATGAGTAAATTAAGGAGCAAGGTTCTTATCTTTTTATAAAATAAGGGGTTTGAATTAGTATCTAGGATAGGGATATACCTAGAAGCTTTGTTTAGTTCAATTGCAAGAAGATTACTTAAGGAATCTAGAAGAATTGTTGCATCTCTACGGGAGTTGTAGCTGACATATTCAATAGATAAAAGATTTTAGGTCGGGAGATCAAAATCGTTGCCTAAACCTTGCGAACCAACAACCCAATAACCAATTAAACTACTATAAGAATAGAGATTTGTATGATTGTTCGAGAAGCCTCAACCCTGGAATTCTTATCATAACTGTTTACAACCGCTGCTTGCTTTGCTCTAGTCATAAAATTTTATTTCTTGTTTATTAATTTACAATTTTATTCTTAATTTCAAAATCATCTTGATATTATACAACACCTAATACTCATAGTCTGAAACTAAAAGTTGGTTAAGTTTTTAGTTGTTTAGTCCTCGTGGGAACGATATCTGATTGTCTAAATCACTATATTACTTGAACGATCACGTGCACTTACGTGTACGTATGAGTCGCAATAATGCCTACTGAGTACATGGGGTTTTGGTACTTATACTACATTTTTGTGTCTTTTTGGTACAAATTTAAGTAACATTTGACGTCGTATTATGTTGATATTCGATGATAGGGTGAGCTCTTTGGGTCAAATTCGTCCATTTCCTTTTATCTTTTATCTTCAGTCTTTTGTTTTGAGACAGATATTGTTGAATATTCTAGATATTTGAGTTATATTATACTATATGCTCTTGTACTGGCTCTACCAGGTCATTTGATGGATTTTTGTACTATTGATTTACCTTATCTATCTATATTGTCTTGTTAAAATGCAAGATGTGTTGTTGATTTTTGCCTTGTTGGGCATGTTCCCCCAAGTTAATCCATTGCATCTAGATCTGGGTTACGGTTCAGCTTACCTACTTACGAGATTTGGTAGGTACCATCATGACTGATTAATTAGGTAATGAAAAAACTCCAACACTATAAATAAATGACTGAGACAGATATAATATGAAAGAAAGAAAGAATAATTAATACTACAAGACTGGCTCCCATTACAAGTAAGTGCAGAAAAGTAAATAACCCTATGCAATCCCCCATAAGCTCGGAGGGTGCAATCAAGAAAGTAAATAACCAGAATTTCAGAAATTAACCAAATATCAAGACATAACCATGAATCCATCCGTGTCATAACATAATATAAATAACCTCTTAATGCCAGACTTGAATCAAAACTCATATCATCATCATCATCATAATTCGCTGGACTTGATCAAAAACTCATGTTATTAATTTTTTGATTTGAAATGGAACTCAATATCAATAAAACACTGAACTTGTAATGGAACCCTCATCAACTCACAAGAACCAAACTATCATAAACATTAACTCTTGTCTCTTCAAACTCTAAAATATGAAACTTTAAGGATATATTATGCCCATTAAGTCTATAAGGAACTTACAAGATTCTTGACCTATGGTGGGTCAGAGGGGGCCACTTCTAATCCCTAAAATTTGTTCCCATTTCTAATCCCCAAAATCCATTTTAAGGAAAAATCTACCCTAGGCTAGGCTAAGGTATCTAAATTAAATTTTTGATGTTAAATAAGCCACAATTAGCCCTAAGGTAGCATCTTTACCCTAAACATGAGTAACTAAGACAATTATGCCTAATTTACAATTCCAAAAGAGTCTAACAGTCCAAATAATGCTAATTATACCAACTATACCTCCAAGACTTAATTCCCATATCATAAATAGCAGAAAATGACTTGGAGGTTCATTACATAGTAATCGTCTGTAATGCCAAGTTTTATGTTGGTTACAATTCGGAGACAAGGTGAGCTCTCAGCGTCGGAGTTGACCTTTTCTCCTTTTTCTATTTTGCTTAGTCTTTGTATATTTGATATTGATTTATATATAACTGTGATAATACTCATGTTCTTTTAGATTAGTG
Organism: Capsicum pubescens; assembly: GCA_030864215.1. Classification (NCBI taxonomy): domain Eukaryota; kingdom Viridiplantae; phylum Streptophyta; class Magnoliopsida; order Solanales; family Solanaceae; genus Capsicum; species Capsicum pubescens. Next base: position 139,567,753 of record CM061545.1, read on the forward strand.
GCTCTTGTACCGACATTATTAGGTCATTGGATTGTTATTTCTCTCATTTATATTCTATTTTACTTTATTCTGTGTTTTATTACTTATAAGTCTTTTACTTGCATATTTTCAACATTTATGTCATTTTTCTACCAAATTAGCCTATTGTTTGAAACTCCAAGTTACGGTTTGCCTTACCTACTGGTTGGATACAGTAGGTGCTATCATGACTCATAAAAAGAGTTGTGATAAATTTATATCGAAGCACTAGGTTCACCAATATTGTTTGTATAAGAGCAAGTGATTAGTAGAGCCCCATGGATAGAAATGATGACGTCCATTTCTTATTATCAGGAGGCTATAGGACATTCTTAGGAGATCTTCACTTTTTTCACTCATTTCATGTGAAGAGTGTGAGTTGGTTCCTAAAGATTTCTTTGGTTTCAATATTTTGTAGAGGGTTAAGAGGAGTTCTAAGATGAGGACCCCAAGCTCACGACTAGGGATATTATCGCACTTCATGGATGGCCTAGAGGTTGAGGACAGGAGAGAGATGAAGCCCTAGCCAGAGACTAGGATAGAGGGCCTTCACCAAACCCTATTCCTGCTCTTACACCAAAGATTTATCCACCACAGCTAGTGGTGGGACAGAGACCAGCCAAGGTTTCACCGAGGTTTATTTTTTTTAATGCTTAGAGATGCACTGGTTCAACTCTTGGGATTAGTTTTTAGTGCACAGTATGTAGGTCCTAATGGTATTGAGGTGGGGGCGCAACCTGCAGCTGAGGCTCCAAGAGTTCAGGTCCCTCCTATATTAGTGGTTTCTCAGTCAGTTGTTTCTCATCCATTAGTTTCTTAGTTGCTAGTTATCCAGCCCTCTATGTTTGTTGGGGAGCAGAAGATGTTGGGTAGATTCTTTCAATTGACTTTGCCTAGGTTTTCTGGTGCATCGAGCAAGAATTCTTATGAGTTCTTGGTAGTTTGTAAGGATAGGCTTCATAATTTGGGCTTAATTGAAAGTTGTGGTGTGGATTACACTACTTTTCAATTGGATTTAGTAGCTCAACATTGGTGGAAAGGTCATTTTGATTCCAAGCCAAATGGATCTCCCTTAATGAAATAAATTTAATTCTTCAAGGTTTTCTTAGAAAAGTATATGCCTCATAGTCTTAAAGATCATCTGAGATACCAAAAATCGAGATTAGAGCAGGGCTCTATTAATGGTGTGAAGTATGAGGCTCGATTTCATGGGTTGTCTAGGCATGCTACATATACCTTATTGGTTGAGTATGAGTGGGTTTGGTGCTTTGTTCAGTGATTGAGATTTCCTCTTCGCATGGCTGTGCAGAGTTTGGTTGTTTCTGGTAGATCTTTTTTTGAGGTTTCTGATCATGCTCAGGTTATGGGGGAGATGCATCGCAAGTTCTAAGAGGTAGTGATAAGAGGTCGTGATATTAGGATATTTTCAATGGAAGTCGTAGTGGTTAACGATTCAGAGGTAGAGGTTCTCAGGGTAGGTACCCTCTACGTCAGTCGTATCAGTATCAGGGTCAATCAAGTAGGACCATTCATACCGTACTTTAGATTACTGATGGAGGCCAGTCTATTTATAGTAATCATCTTAGCAGAGTAGTGGTCACCCTTCGAAGGGTTCATTTTTTAGGTATTCAAGCAATGGTGGTTATTCTATGTCAGCTCGATTTTCAAGTTTCAGTACAGCGCCTGGGGGCGTGTTATGGTTATGGGTCCTTTGTCCATTTATCAAGATAATTCCCTAGTCATGGAAAGGTGGTTCCTGCAGCGCATAGTGTACCACTAATTAGGGTTGAACCTCCCCCGGCTTGAGGGGGTATGCATGGTCGTCGAGGTGATCCCTAGGGTGCTCATGGAGGTCCTTAGGTAGGTAGGATAGAAGATCGACTGGGAGCCCAGCCAAGTGTCAGGCGTTGTCATTGTATGTTGTACCTGCTAGACCCAAGACAGAGTCTTTGGAAGTTGTTATTACAATAATGATTTCAGTGTTCCACCAGCCATCTTTTTATTTATTTGTGAAATTTAAGATGAGGGTGAATTGAAAAATTCCTTTGAGTTGACTGATTCTCCTTCCCAATTGACTCACCTTCAGATCAATATACTTAATAGAACAGATTAGATTTAACGAATAAGTAAGTAAATAAGTAATTGAAAATAAAGACACAAATATTTATCCTGGTTCGAAAAACCAATGTAGTGCCTACTTCCAGTCCTTTTTGGTTTCAAAGCTTTCTTAGATCTTTTGAAAGAGAGTCAGAGAACAAGTGTAGTGAACAAGTTCTAAAGCTTATTTTGATTTTCAGATCTTGTGTCGCAGCCTCAATCGATATGACTAAGCTGACTCGATCTTACTCTTGTGTAACTATTGTAAACTAAGAAGTACAAAGCATTATGGAGACTAAGATTGATACACACTAAGAATTTTCTTTGAAGTTGCATAAGTGGTTCGACCTTCAGTCTTTTCTTTTATACCCTTCAGCTGCTTCGACTTCTTTTTTTCATTAGGAAAACCAAGGAATTTCTTCTCAATCAATGATTTGAATTGATTCATTGATTGAGGAATTGCACCATACGGGATATCCATATCAGATATGTCCATACGTTGTGCAGCCTTTTTTCACAGCCATTCATGTCCATATAAAGTATGTCCATATAGAGGGTATTTTCTTCTTTTCTTTTTGCTTCGTCATGAGAGACGTTGAAGTGATTGATTTGTCATTCATCTACCTTATATTTGGGGATTTGATAAGATCCATGATTGATGTTATTTCCAAGTTAGTCGACTTGCTCTCCCTTCTCAAAAGCCTCTGATGTTTATGTTTTCTCCCCTTTTTGACATAATCAAAAAGCAACACAACAAATAAAACATACATACAAATAGAGACAACAACCATATAGCAGATAAATAGTTAGGGTATATAACACAAACCAAATAAATTGTGGCAAATAGTGTTTGTAAAATCATTTTACAACCCAAAAAAGGGATAGGACCCCTTTTTGAATAACAATCATCATTTCAATGTTTGGAAAGAAAGTAGGTAAGAGTATTATGCATGTTATGGAAGAAGCCCTCATAAGATTTCTCAACATTTTTTGAAAAGAGGGAATAAAAATTTTGGATTGATATTGCAAGGTCGTTATTTGAGGAGTTAGCTTTGTATTTGATGTATTTCACGTGAGTAAACAAGTTATTAATCAGCTTGATGCCTTTCTACTTGAATTCGTCAATAGTCAGCCACACCTTGCCTACATCAATGTTTGTCCTTCCCTAGTTATAGCATTTTGGAAGTTGGCTCCTGAAGTATCATCAATCCTTCCGCAATTGTCTTTAGTTGATCCTTGATCTCCTCCAATTCCTTCAACACAGTAAACATGGGGTTAGAGACTGACTTTCTTACTTTAGGGGAATCTGATTTTGCCTTTTGCAGAGTCCTTTTTGCACCATTCGTTGTCCATCAAGTCATATCCCATGCTGGCGAAGGTCTTGGAATTTTAAGTGGTAGAGATTTCCACCATTAGGTATGCAGATAGGTCAATAGAGTAATATAGGAGGATTCTGGTAATCAGCAGTCCATAAGGTAGGTATATGAGGCATGACCAACTGCAGCACTTTTAAGCATATATTTACGAAACCAAACGACCTAATTTATCTTGTACTTTTTCACAATGCAGTATAAAACAAACACATCAAGACAATTTACATTGCTAAGAGATCCTTTTCTGGGAATTAGAGTGGTGGCGATGAAATGAGACATGATACGGTACCTAAAGCAGAGAGACAAAGGACCAAAGTTGGATGAAATTAGGTCCAGGTCAGACACAGCCCTTTTTGCTTCCTCGGAGCTGACTTCAAAATCTTCAAGCTAGGAGCCATTCATAAAAGGAATTACCTCAGAGAATTTTGTATCGAAAACCTTTTCAAATAGGAAATTATTGAGTATGATTCTTGTGCAAAGCACAATAGTTTCCAATTCACCACTATCGGGAGAGAAACGAAGGTTTGCACAGAACATGTGAACAGGGTCCTCATACACTTCAAGTCCATAGAGATGAAAAACTAAAGATAGGTCTTGAAATTTTAAAATGGAACTTACATTGCAAAGTGCTTCATTTAATTGACAGAGGTTCACTATTTGACCGGGCACGACTGAGTGGTTTTTAAAAGTGGTAAACTTGTCTTTTTGCGGACAGGTCCAAAATTTATGCATGACCTCTGGTGAAAGAGGATATAGAGGAGTTGAATGAGGTTTCTTAATTGATGAATTAGGGCTTAGGGCAGAACATTTTTTAGTGATAGTTGAGTATCGAGAATACGAAGAGGATTTATCAGAAGAGTCAGAGATGAGTACAGGATTATGATTATCAAAGTGATAGTCAAGAAGGGTTTTGGTGAGATTAGCCATGGAAAGAGTTCAGGTTATTTGAGAGAGAAAGAGAGTCAATACAAGTGTTTTAAAAAGACAGAGAAAGAGATAAAAAGGTGGATAGATGAAGCTGAGTGAAGTGAACCAAGGGGAAGGTGAAAAAATATGAAGTCAATAGAGGCGATTTGCTGAAGTGAAAGGATAACAGACGTGTGTTGTGAAGATAAAAGGGTAAATAGGCAATAATTAAGGAAAGAGAGAAAAGGGTCGTGTGGAAAGAGGTAAAAGTAATGATGATGTTGATTAAAAAAAGGTTTACCTAAACTAAAAATTATGAGTCATTAAGAGGAAAAAATAATAAAGTTGCTAAAACAAAAAATAAAAAAAAATACAAGTCATTAGTGCAGGTAATGCCAAGCCTTTACCTTAAGGAACAAAATCTTTCTTCCAATAAGGGTTTAGTAAAAATATCTGGCAATTAATTTTTAGAATCAACAAATGCTAGGGAAAAATCGTCAGTTTCTACATGACCTCAAATAAAATGATGTTATGTCAATGTGTTTTGCTCTAAAATGAAGCACAGTATATTTAGACAAACTAATAGTACTGTTGTTGGCACACATTATAGGCACAGATTGAAATGACAAATTAAAATCAAGTAATTCATGCATAATTCATTGAATTTGAGTACCACAACTTCCAATGGATATGTATTAAGCTTTAGTAGTTGATAGTGCAACTGAAGTTTGCTTCTTGCTTTGCCATGAAATTAGGGCATCACCAAGAATTTGACATGTTCCACTAGTTCTTTTTCTATCATTTTTATCCCCTATAAAGTCAGTATCTAAATATCCAATTAAGTTAAAATAAGAGGAATGAGGTTACCATAATCTAATGTCTTATGTGCCAATGAGATATCAAATAATTTATTTGACGGCAGTCAGATGAGCTTTGGGAGCTGACTGGAAACTTGCACACTTACACACACTGAACATAATATTTGGTCGATTGGCAGTCAGGTAGAGAAGTGATCTAATCATTACTCTGTATGTTTTTCATCAATATTTTTTCAAGATGAGTCTGAATCAAGATTCTTAGAGGGGCTTATTGGAGCTCCATAGGTCTCTTTTCTTTTCCCATACCAAACTTTTTTATAAGTTCCTTCGTATATTTGGCTTGACTAATGAAGTACCTTTGGGAGTTTGCTTGATTTTTAATTCCAAAAAAAATGTGAGCTCTCCCATGAGACTCATTTCAAACTATTCATTTATCAAATTTGCAAAATTCTCACACAAGGAAATGTTAGGGGTACCAGAGTAATATCATCAGCATAAATTTTGCACAATGAGTAAATTAGAGTCAAGCTTTTGGGTGAAAAGAGTTGTATCAATTTTACCTCTTTAGAAATTATTATTATTTAGTAAGAAAGTACCCAACCTCTTATTCCATTCTTTTGGAGATTCTTTGAGACCGTTGAGTGTTTTTGATAGTTTAAAAACATGGTTTGGATAAGATGAATTTTCAAAACTGGAAGGTTGTTTTACAAAAACTTCATCATGAATAAACCCATTTCAAAAGGTGCTTTTGATGTCCATTTAATATAACTTAAGTATTTGAAGGCAGTAAAATCTAACAAAATTTGAATTGACTCTAACCTTGCTATAGGAGCAAAGGTTTCATCATAATAAATACCTTCTTATTGACACTAGTGAAAAAATAGGCTATGGCGACGGTTCTCATATCGTCTTCATAGTTACCATAACCGTTCCAATAGACCTATAATGACGGTTAGAGAACGGACACAACTGAAGGCGTTACAATAGACATACGGCGACGACGTTGCTACATCTTGGCCTTTAGCGATGGTTTGGTACAGTGACCATATGGCGACGATTTACATGGTGTTTAGGACGGTTCCAAACCATTCCAATATATCTACTATAGTGATGGTTATTTATAGTGATGGTTATTTAAATGATAAGGCCATGGTTATAAGGCTATTATGACGGTTGTAAACTGTGTATGTTTTGACCTATAGCGACGAATTATTATATGTTGGGACGATTTTTAAGTTATAGCTACGGTTTGACGATTTGATTGTGACAGTTATAAACCGTCCTAAAAGCTTTATAGGACGGTTATTTTGTAAGTTATAGCAACGGTTATTTTGTAAGCTATAGGGACAGTTATTTTTGGCTATTAGGACACTTATATAATTGTCCTAATAGCCTAAAATAACTGTCCCTATAGCCAAAATTTAACTAAATTTAACTATTCATCAACAATACTATGTAATGCTATTGCAAAGATTTTATAAAGCTACCATAACACAAAATGTACATATATATTAATCATCAAGAGTACATATATATATCTCATTGCCAAAATGTCAACCAATAAGAGACCAAATAACTTTTTGACCATTCAAAAAAATCAAAACACACAAGTTTTGAATGTTCAAAAATAAAAGATGATTGAAACTACGTATATCTCAAAGGAGCAAACCAGTAGCATCAAGAGCACGGATTGATTCACAAAATGTGTTGGCTCTCTCGCGGCGTCGCATCATGTCACTTGAAGAAGGTATTGCTGTAAGTAGGAAAATCTCGGACAACAGATGTATGTCAAAGTTAAAGAAAGTTTATGAGAATAGCAATCAAAGCTAGTTTTGCCACATATTATAAAAATGCATTGATACTTCAAGGAGTTCATGAAAGCTAAGAGGTTGAGGATATAATCTCTAAGTCTCTCTGTGGTATGTGGCACTGCCATCTCCAATGCACGAACTACAGCTAATGTAGCTTCATGTGATCCATCCTCAAGAAAAGCATCCATTTGAACACGTATTTTATCAACAATCTAATAAGAAAGAAGAACACACATCTCATTAAAGCCTCTAGATCAACACAGAATAAGAATGACAATAGATACTTAGCAAAAACCTTATACCGCATCGTTTTTAAACTGTTGTGCCACAGCTCCGAAAGCATCAATACTGGCATATTTCACATTCAAGTTTTGGTCAGAACCAAGTGTTACAAGAGCAGGCAAAACATGAGTTGAGGAAACCTTGGCATCAATACATGGAACCTGGTGAAGTTTCAAGAATGATTAAAGTAAGTCACAAAAACAATGCACAAACATAAGCAATTCCACATAAACAAAAGTCTTACAATGACTTTGAAAAGATTGGCAGCTGTCGCCTTCATGTTTATATCAGAACTCACAACCATTACCCAGAGGATGTTAAAAATCAGATTGTCATGTTCATCAAAAGTGCTGCAGAAAAATATAGTCAGCCATCATTTAAAGAGTTCAGTCGTAAAACTGCAATGCCCTTACTAAAATAGCACAAACCAAAGGAAGCGAACAGAATAGAAAATCTCGTGCTTCACTGTCTGACTCTCTTGTCCGGAAGTTTGAATCAAGAGATTTCTCAAGTACTCTATCAGTAGTTCATGCTTTCTTGGAGATCCTAAAACATTTGCCAGCAGAAGAGGCAGGACATAAATAGCCGCTAGTCTTTCAGCTACTGCAGTTTTGGTAGCATGATGAGTGTCAGGTAAGGTTCCCCCAGCAGGTCTGAAACTGCCAATAGAAACTGCCTTGCAAATTAAAGACGAATCTGGAAACAAGGAGGCATTTTCAATCCTAACCACCAAAACTTAAGTGAAACAATTCAAGATACCCGCGTAATTCAATTCCTTAGGTTATCTTCCTTCTGGGGTAATACAGAGGCTAGTTCAATCAATACTGAAAAGCAGTTTATATACAACCACTCAAAAGAAGGCCACTCCATCTTTCCTCTGCATAGACAATTCAAATATCTAGTAAGTATTAACTATACATTGTAAGATCACCTTGAAGAAGAATAGAAAGGTAAGTAAGAAACAGTAAAGGGGATTTTACCCAGCATACTGTTCAAGCACTGAAGTAGAACAGTACTAACCATAAGCACTGAAGCAGAACAGTATTAACCATACATCGTGCGATCACCTTTGAAGAAGAATAGAAAGGTAAGTAAGAAACGGTAAAGGGGATTTTACCTAGCATACTGTTCAAGCACTGAAGTAGAAAAGACTAGTCTATCATCATCCGAAACCAATGGGAATGGACAGGTATCAATAGCTTTCTTGCGCACAAATGGAAATAACTCTGTCAGTAAGCGCAACAGAATATCTATGTTCCACCATTCTCTCTATCCTAATGCTCAAAGATGTGACTCAATAGAACCTTCAACCCCTGAAAGAGGTTGACACCACTGGGAAAAGAGACAATGTATCAGATCCATGTTTAAGACAAGTCACTGCTTCAGTGAGAACTAAGTAAATGCAGAATCCAAACCTGACCAGACCCCAAAGCATGAGACAATAAAACTTGTAGCAAATGATCCAATTCCTTGCCCCAGTTTACTAAAGCTGGAACAAGTTCCATGATTGTTGTTTCCACTACAACTCCAGATGGATCACACACCAATTAAATAGCCTATGTTACGAATTTTAAATATCGAAGAAAAAAAATAAATAAAGTCAATATCAACGTACAAAAAGTATCATTAGGTATGTGAAATAATTTGTATAACATATATTTAATAAATAATAAACAACAACAACAGACCCAGTGCATTCCCACATAGTGGGATTTGGGGAGGGTAGAGTGTACGCAGACCATACCGTTACCTCAGGTGAAGTAGAGAGGTTGTTTCCGATAGACCCCCGGCTTAGGACCGATAACAATATAACAAACACAAAACAAAAATACATATAAACCAGTACACTATGCAAAATAAACTAACACCGCTATCCCCAAGATAATACTACAGCCACAAGATAATACTAAAAACTATCTAACTGAAATCATACATCACACAACACCACGAACAAGAAATCATATTGCATCCATAATGGAATCTACGTCAGAGGAAAGAGACAACAGAACCTAAGTCAAAACAATCATACACTACTGCACTAGGTTCTTTATTTAATTTAAGCGATAAACAAGCTTAACTTCCAAGTTTTTGTTTGTGTCATCTTCAGTGCTCTAAGCTAAAATAAAAAGGTGAATTTTTCTGTCCTAATGAGAAAATGGTCATACAAGATGTTATATAGTCAGTAACTCACTCTGCAGATGTCTATTTGTCTAGGGAACGGGATCACTCAGCCATTGCTGTAGTCATTGAATTGAATTCAGAAGTATATTGGTTGCATCGTAAACTTCCCACCACAATGTAGTGAATTCAAACTTCGTATAATGCAGTACACATAAAATCCCTAAGAACTTTCAATATAGATGATTTTAATCATGGTACCAACCACCACAACAACATTTCAACAAAGTCTTTCAATGTTACAGACATCTAACAGTTACAGACCACAAAATCCAATTAATTTTTTTCCGAACAACATAAGCAACGCAATTTCTCATTTTCAGGAATTAAAGTGTATACATTATCAAAAAAACAGACAATATATCCATTCATTCTTACATAGAACAGTGTATAGATTTACAAAACAAAACCCACAAAAATAACTACTTTCACAGTAAGAACACCTACCTGAGAACACCTTTAAATGAAAAAGCAGACTTTATCCGAAAAGTAGAAGTCGATCGAGTCCGAAAAGTAGAAGTTGATCGAGGAACACCTTACACTGTAAAGCACCAAAAATACTATAAAATCAAAATCAACACAATATTTTGGAAAAATGGACCTTAACTCAAAGCATAAAATGGTAGAAAAGAGGTTTTTCCACCATTTTCGTTACTTACAACTCTATTTAGGTGACAAATTAACTCAGTCAACCTTAAATCCCATTTTTGTTACTTACAACTCTATATCCCAAAACAATCCCAAGAGAACCCTCTTATTCTGCTTCCAATTTTATCCACGAACAATCATAAACTTCCAATTTTATCCCAGAGCTCAGACGAAGGAAAAAAAGTGAAGAAGAAACGGGTTACTTACATATCTTATCCCAGAATAATTGCAAGAGAACTCTTAATCTTGTTGAATTCTGCTGCCAATTTTAGCCGCGAACAAGTGAGAATGAAACCCTAAGAAGAAGAGAATGAAGACGATAGCTGTTTTTTTTTTTTTGGAGCAAAAGACAATAGCTGCTAATAACCCTAACCTTTAACTTTTATCATTCTTCTATAATGAATATGTGGAGGGAAAAATACGCCTTTTAGTTTTTGTACACTATTAACCGTAGCTATGGGTGACATATAGCGACTGTTCTACTAGGGGTGTCAAACGGGCCGGGCCGATTCGGTCCGATTATCTAACCCGGCCCAGTAAGCCTTAGGATTTTAGGGTTTCGGGTTCTGGGCCGGTTATTTTGTTAAAATGGGTCCGGTTAACCCAGCTCGGACCAGGCTCGATCCAGGCCCGTCGGTTAATCGGCCCGAAAAATTTAAAAAAAAAATAAAAATAGGATTTTGGGCCAAATTAGCCGTTGGCCCAACGGCTATATAGCCGTTTTTTGGGTCCAAACGGCTAGTTTGGGCCCATTTAGTAAAAAAAAAAAAAACATTAAAAAATATTTTTTAATCCCCAAAAAAAATCTATAAATACCCTACAACTTCAAATCATTTTTCACACAATTTTTCACTCTCTCAAATCTCATTCTCTCTCAAATCTCAAATCTCAATTCTCAAATATTCAATATATTTAATTTCTTAAAGTGTTCACTTTAATTTTTTAATTTTTCGTTTACAAAGTACGAGCGGAAGTTTCTAAAGTCGCAATCTTCGGATACTTTCAAAATTTGGTATTGTCGTTCCATCTCTTACGTTTAATTTTTATTTATTGTATTAATTGTTTAATATTTAATTTTATTATATTTGTGTATTTTGAATATTTTTAGTTTAATTTAATTTATATTATGGATAAATTAAAAAACCTCGCTACTAAAAGTGTTAAAAAAATTTATCCCGAAAGCGGTAGTGGGTAGTAAAAAGCGAATTACTAGCGGTAGAGGTAGTTCAAGTAATAAATATACCCGTGTGTCTTCGCCTCCGGTACCACTTGGTACACCTTTTGAGGAAGAAATAGGTGTAGGTGCTCACGATATGGATTATGTAGAAGCTCAGGAAAATTACGGTATAGAAGAAGAAAATGAAGTAGATGCGGTTAATTTAGATGAAGATAATGAAAATATTGCTGAGACACCCGCAGTAGGAGATGTTAACGTTAGATCTGAATCAGTTAATCTCCTTTCCCGTCCTCCCAGTGCCCCCAAAACCTCGTAAAAAAACTAGTATTGCATGACAATTTTTTGAACGTATATCAGATACTGAGGTGCAATGCAATATTTGTCAACAAATATATAAGCATAGAAGTGGAGGCAAGCAAGGGGGTACGGGTACGTTAATGAGACATGTAGCTGAAGATCACAAAAGAGAGTTAAATATTGCAAAAGGTGGTGGGGATGTTGGTGGGTCAACGTAAACTAGAATGGACCCAGCAATCGGTCAAGTAGCGAAAAAGTATAATAAATTGAGGGACAGGGAAGAAATAGCTAAAATAGTAGCTGTGGGTTGTTTGCCTTTTAGTTTTCCTTCTTCTGATGTCTTTATTCGTTATATACAAACAATTTATAATCCTATGTTTAATGGTATTCCTAGAACTACTTGTCGATCTGATACTTTTAGACTCCATTCACAATATTGTTTTTATTTATCAACATTGTTAAAAAATATTCAATGTAGATTGTCCCTAACTTCTGATCTTGGTCGTGCTGTAAATAAAAATGATTATTTAACCGTTACTTGTCATTGGATGGATAGTAATTTCGTGATGCAAAAACGTATTCTTGCTTTTTTATATGATGAAGATCGTAAACATACTGGACAATTTATTGTTGATTCTATTGTTAAAATTGTCGGATATTATGGTATAGAAAATAAAATTTTATGTATTGCTTTTGATAATGCTTCTAACAACAAGATTGCTATAACAAAAATAAAATCTACGCTATCTCCGCCCTTGCCTGAATTTTTTCATATTAAGTGTGCATGTCATATATATAATTTAATTGTAAAAGATGGTCTTGAGTTTTTTGAGCTTTATATTGAAAAAATTCGTCTTGCCGTTGGTTTTATTCAAGGAAATAATCGTAAATCAAGAATTAGAGAATTTAAAGTTAAATGTCAAGAAAATGGACTTACACCGATTTTGATGCCTGAGGAAATTGATACTAGATGGAATTCTACGTATGAATTTTTAAAAACTTGTTATAAATATAGAATTCCTATTACACTAGCTTTTAACCAACATTGCGGTTCATTTGCTGATTCTGTTGATTGCATGCTACATAATTCTGATTGGGTTGTAATTAATGATCTTGTTAAGTTTTTAGAAAAAATTTATGTAGCTACGGTTGAATTTTTTGGTGCTTACTATCCTACTGTTTGTAATATTTTGGCATATATAGCCGATATTTCTGGTTTGCTCCAACAATATAAAAATAAAGAAGGTTATAAAGAAGCTGTTGGCGCCATATTTACGAAATTTAAAAAATATTTTTTCCCGATTCCCCCTATTTACTTGGTTGGTGCTATGCTAAATCCGTGCATGAAATATAATCATATGTGTCACTTTTGTACTCTTATTTATACTAACTTAGAAATAAATACTAACCATGATTCTGAACAAGTACAACCTGATTTGTGGACGGCTACGGCTGATGCAAAGGATTACATAGAAAAATTATATAATCACTATGCTGATTTATTTGATTCAGTCGTACCTACAAATATCACTCCAACTGTCGCTCCTCATCCTCCCGAGGAGCCATCATCTTCTAAAAGGCCGGCACATAGTATTTTTTATGATTCGTTTTATGATTTAAATTGTTGGAACAGTGTTGATGAGAGAACTTACACATCAACTTATCGGGAAGAGCTGAAATATTATCTTTGGACGGCACCAGAGGATCGCAGACGACGGATCAACACGTTGGATTGGTGGAGGAATAATGAATCACAATATCCTGTGCTTTCAAGATTAGCTAGAGATATCTTGAATGTTCCAATGTCAACCGTTGCATCAGATAGCACCTTCAGTCAGGGACGACAACAGCTTGGAGACAATCGACACTCATTGGGAAGCAATGCAATGAATGTTCTAGTTTGCCTCAGAGATTGGATTAGAGCGGAAAGAAGAAACCAAGGAATGGAACCGGAGCCGAGCGATGAGCTGAAACTTGAAGAAATTATGACTTCACGGAAGAACTCAGCAGAATCAAGTCCAATGCATGGTTTTGCCCCCGTTGACTTCGACTATCCTATGCAAGTTCCCATTAATATTAACATGAATGAGTTGGAAAAAATTATGCATAATTTATAGATTTTTCATTCATGTAAATTATAAACTTTGGATCATTTTGCAATCAATAAAATTCCCCAAATTCATTCAGTCCTTAGTCGTTGTTTTTTATTTTTTTTTATTTAACGATTTAAAATTTTAAATTGAATTTCTAGTTTTCTACTTTAAATTAAAAACTTACTTCTAATATATTATTAATTTACTACCAAATATTATTAATTTATTATATTAAGTAGCATATGTTTTGTATATTTGTGCATATATCTTCTATAGAAGTGTATATTTAACGTATACATGTGTATATGTTTTATAAATTAGTATATAAGTATATCTATACATATTGTAATGTATATATAATGTAGTATATTTTATAAGTAGTAGTATATATACATTGAATGGTGCGTATACACGTGTATATATATTCTATAGAAGTGTATATTTAATGTATACATGTGTATATGTTTTATAAATTAGTATATAACTATACAAATATATATTGTAATGTATATACATTATAGTATATTTCATTTAAAGTATTACATATACATAGAATAGAGTGAATGAATCTTCTATAGACGTGTATATTTAACGTATACATGTGTATATATTTTATAAATTAGTATATAACTATACAAATATATATTGTAATGTATATATATTGTATATATCTCATTTAAAGTATTACATATACATAGAATAGAGTGTATATATGTGAATAGATCTTCTATAGACGTGTATATTTAACGTATACATTACTTTATGTTTTATAAATTAGTATATATATTGTAGTATATACTTTTTTTAAAGTAGTACATATATATTGAATGGTGCGTATATATGTGTATATATCTTCTATAGACGTATATCTTTAAAGTATACAAGTGTATATGTTTTATAAATTAGTATGTAACTATATATATATACATATTGTTGTATATATATATATGTATATCACTATATTGTAGTATATATTTTATTTAAAGTAGTACATATATATTGAATGGTGCATATATATGTGTATATATCTTCTAAAGTAGTATATATTTAACGTATACATGTGTATATGTTTTATAAATTAGTATATATATATATTGTAGTGTATATATATATATATATATATATATATATTATACTATTATTGCATATGTTTTATTTAAAGTAGTACGTATAGTCATATATAATTATATATTGAATGGTACGTATATATGTGTAATTGTTTATACTTTATATATTTTTTTAAAAATATATATTGTATATTGGAGTGTATATAGTGTATATTGGAGTGTATATAGTGTATATTGGATTTTTTATTTATTTTTTAACCGGGTTTGACCGGGTTTTGGTGGGTTTGACCGGATTGGGTTAAGTGGGCCGGGTTCGGGTGGGTTTTAATTTTTTTACTGTTTGACCCGGCCCGGCCCAACCCGGTTAACGCCAAACCCGGCCCGTAACCAGCCCGGAACCCGGGTAAAATGGGAGGGCCGGTTCCGGGTTGGCCCGGCCCGGCCCGTTTGACACTCTTAGGTTCTACTAACCGTTACTATAGGTCAATTTATTAGGACGGTTCTAATGAATACGCGATAGTTATTTTAGTTAATTGTCCTATTAGATAGGGTTAAATATTGCAATGGTTATAACCGTCACTATAGATAGTCTATAGTGATGGTTCTATAACTGTTACCTAAACTATCGTTACCATAGCCCACTTTTCTAGTACTATGAGAGTAGCCTTGAGCTACAAGTCTAGCCTTATTTTTTATAACCTTACCTTCTTCATTCAATTTAATTTTGTAGACCCATCTGGTTCTAACAATTGAGTGGTTCTTGGGACTATCAACTAGATTCCAGACTTGATTTTGTTCAAATTAATCTAATTCTTCCTTTATAGCCTCAACCCAAGACTCGCCTTGGGGGGATTCATCAACTTTCTTGGCTCGATTTGAGATACAAGAACAACGGATGCTTGCTTTCTCAATGATGCTCTTATCTGCATCTTATCATCTGGGTTTCCAATGATAAATTCATTTAGAAAGTTATCATTGTATCTCTATTCTCTTGGAATATTTGTTTTATTTGTTTCATCAGCAGAAGCAGATTTTGGAGGGGTTGTAATCGACTCGTCATTTGGCAGCTCAGGAGTTGTGTTTGCTTTGACTCCTAATTGTAGTTCATTTACCTACTATTCATCAATACTCAAACTTATAGAAGAGTGGTTAGCTTCATCAAATCCAATATGCATAGATTCTTCAACACATAAAGTCATTTTATTATAGGCCTTGTAAGCACGACTGGTGGGAGCGTATTCATGGAAAATACCCTCATCACACCATGGGTCAAATTTTCCTAAATTATTCTTACCGTAGTTGTGGACAAAGCATTTATATCCAAAAGGATGAAAGTTACAGATGTTGGGCTTCTTTCCTCTTTACAGCTCATAAGGAGTTTTCTTTAGGATTAGTCAGATGAGACATCTATTGACAATGTGATATGATGTGCTTACTACCTCTGCACAAAAATAATTTAGTAGATTATGTTCAAGAAGCATGGTTCGTGCAGTTTCCTGCAATGTTTAATTTTTCATTCCACCATACCATTTTGTTGGGGAGATCGAGTAGATAAGAAATTCTGAGAGTATCTATTTTGAGCACAGTATTCCTCAAAGGCCTTGTTTTTAAATTCTTCTCCATGATCACTATGAATATAGGTAATGAAGTGTCTTGCTTCCCTTTTTACTTTTCTACAAAATACCTCAAAATTAATGAATGTTTTATGCTTGTGAGCATGAATCATTACCCAAGTAAAATAAGAATAATCATAAAAAATAACAAATACATATCTTTCTCTACCAATACTTTCAGTCTTGGTGGGGCCAAACAAATCCATGTGGATTATTTGAAGGGGTTTGGTGGTAGTGACAATGTCTTTGACTTTGAATGATGTTCGAGTCTATTTACCCTATTGGCAAGTATCACAAATATGATCTTTCTCAAACTTGAGTTTTGGCAAACCTTTAGCCAGTTTGAGTCTAAAGAGTTTCTCGATGGCATACATACTAGCATGTTCGAGCTTTCTGTGACACAACCAAATGTCGTTGATTTGGACAGTGAGACAAGTTATAGTAGCAAAGTTAGGATTATTAATAAATAAATATTGTCAACACGTTCACTAATAAGAGAGATATCTCTCTTTTTATGTTTGATGGAATAACTTTTATTGTGTCACACAGTTGAATAATGTTGAGTAGGTTTCATTTGAGTCCATCCACGAGATATACTTCAATGAGTTCACAGGAGGAGTTGAGCTTCATTGAGCTGACTCCAATGATGTCACCTTTGGTCTTATCACTAAATCTAATTGATCCACTTCTATCTTATTTAGAGAACAAAAATTTTCTTTCTTTTCGATCATATGTCTGGAACATCCGCTGTCGACGAACCACATTCCTTCTTTGTAGTTTTGTGGATATGTCCTTGCAAAACATGAAGATCAATTTTATTTAGGTACTCAAGTACTTCTGGGTCCTTGAGGGTTAGATGTATTTCCTTTTGGTCTCCAACCAACACACCTTTAGATTTTTGTCCATAGTAGTGTGATTTTTGCCACTTCTTACCACAGGTGTAGAAAATTAGTCCTTGAAAATAAAAAGAGGTGTTGGATAACTCAAACAAACTTGATGAGGAACTCGATTTCATTTTAATAGAGTTAGATCATATGGACCAGTGACTTGGTGATTTTGTAATGTTGTTTAATAGCATTTTCACATCATCATGTTCTTCTTGAAGTAAATCAATTTCAATTCGACAAGCTTCAAGTGTGATTTTCTAGTTCATTCATTCCTCTTCAAGCTTTATTTTAATCGAGCTTCCCAAGTTTTTTTTTCTTGATCAAGTTTATTGTATTCATCAATAACCTTTTGTAGCTCATCAGTAATCATATAAAGATTTGTTTGAAGAATGTTGCAACTATGAAAATTGTTGAGTCTTACCTCACTTGATTCATCTTTTGACATAAAACACATGTTTGTCACTTCTATTTCTTCTTCTATTTCATCTTCATCACTTCATGCCCCAAAGTTTTTGTTTTTTCTAGATGATATTCTCCTCAACTCTAAACAATTTTGTTTAATGTGACCGATCTTTCCACAGTAATAACAACGATCATCATTCCTTGTGAATTCAATATTTTTGAACCCTTGTGGTCTCTGTTGCCTTTGTTCCAAGATCTTCCATACTCTATGATTTATAAGATCCAAACCCTTACTATTGTCTTATTCCAGGGATTTTTGTTCTCCAATTATTACAGCATTGAAGGCCACTGGTTTCTTCTTTTCCTCCTTGCAATGAGATTACCTCGTAGTTTGTTGTAGGTCATATTGTGGAGATCTCCATCTTTATGAATGGAAGCTTTGGTATCCCATACTTTTAGAAGTCTTCTCACAAGTTTTTGAACTTGCAGACTGTGTGGATAGATCATCCCTAATGAGTCCAGTTCACAAACAATTTTACTGTATCTAGCAAACATTGATTCCACACTTTCATTGTCTTTCATCTTAAAAAGTGCATACTCATTGACCAACGCACAAATTTTTGCCTTTTTGACTTTGGTGGTTCCTTCGTTACTTCTAATTTGTCCCACATTTCTTTTGCAGTTTCACAAGTTGATATCTTGTCATATTCTTCATCGCTAACTTCACAAAGTAGTAAACTTATAGCTCTTGCATTAATTTGAATTACCTCTTATTGTTCCTCAGTGACTTTGAAGTTTTCAAGGTCTTCCACATTAGTACAGCTTGATTCCTTATGCTTTTGTTTTCTTTGAGTCCTGGAATGGGCTTGGGTCTCTTCTTAACTACAACACATGCCAGGAAATCATTTTATTGGACAAAGATTCTGAATCAATTCTTACAACAGAAGTAGTGTTGTCCATTGAAATATAGTGGTCTTGTGGTGGAGTGACCATATTAAAGAAGAGCTCTTGGAATTTGATAGTTTGTCATTGGATCTTTACTTACATGCGGTTAAGCAATACTTTTAGTGAGACCTACCCTGATACTAATTGAAATTCAAGAGGGGGGTGAATTAAAAAATTCCTTTGAGTCGACTGATAAGCCTTCATAATCGACTGACCTATAGATCAATATACTTAATAGAACAAATTAGATTTAAATAAATAAGCAAGTAAATAAGTAATTAAAATAAAAACACAAAGATTTATCCTAGTTTGAAACACCAATATGGTGCCTACTTCCAGTCCCCTTGGGTTTTAAAGTCTCCTTAGATTTTTCCAAAGAGTGTTGGAGTATATGTGTAGTGAATAAATTCTGAAGCTTATTTTGATTTTCAGATCTTGTGATAGCCTTAATCGGTATGACTAAGTTGACTAGATCTTACTCTTGTGTAACTATTGTAAACTAAGAAGTACAAAGCTTTATGGAGACTAAGATCGAGACACACTAAGAATTTCCTTTGAAGTTGAGTAAGTTCTTTGACCTTCTGTCTTTTCTTTTATACCATTCAGCTGCTTTAGCTTTTTCTCTTCATAAGGAAACTCAAGGGATTTCTTCTCAATCAAGGATTTGAATTGATTCCTTTATTGAGGTATTTCACCATATGGTATGTTCATATCAGATATGTTTATACGTGGTGCAACCTTCTTTTCACAATCATACATGTTCATATCAGATATGTGCATGTAGAGAGTGTGGTCTTTTTTTTTTCTTCATTATGAGAGACATTGTAGTGATCTATTTTACAGTCATTAACCTTATATTTGGGATCTGATAAGGTCGATGATTGATGTTATTTCCAAGTTCAGAGTCGGCTCCTTTGTGAGTGGATGCTTATTTCCTTTTCGTAAGATATTCTTAAAGATCCTAGGTTGATTCCTTAGGGATCCTTCTTGATGTGATTGTATCTTTAGTGTATCCTGTAAGATATGTGTTTATGAGTTTGTTATTATTAAAACACACTATGAGAATATGGGGCTAAAAATTTTATCCTTTTATTGTTATGTATCTTCTTATTATGATCTACGGTTAGAGTTATCTTGGGATTCTTTATCTATTTTGTTATGTAATTCTACTCTTGTGGGTGATTCTTTAGTAGTGGATTGGATTTATAGATCATGTGTTGTAACTATTTGAGAGTTTGATACTCAGGCTGATCTCATTGTATTAGATATAATGTATTTTGATGTGATTCTGGGCATGGATTGGTTATCCCTCTATCATGAAGTCTTGGATTATTTTGAAATATCGTTACCTTAGCCATGCCTGGCATACTTATGATTATGTGTCGAGGATCTATCAAATACAAATTATTTCTTATTTTGGGGCAAGAGACATATATCAAGGGGTTGTGAGTCTTATCGTGCTTATATTCGTGAAGTTAGTATGGAGAGTCCCTCACTTGTATCTATTCCTCTAGTCTATAAGTTTCCTGATATTTTTCCTACTGATCTACTTGGTACTGAGCATGATCTTGAGTTTATTATGGATCTTGAGTCGGGAACCTGACCTATTTCTATGGCACTTTATCGTATGGCTCCTATCAAGCTTAAGGAGCTGAATTCTCATCTTCAAAATCTTTTGGGTAAGGGTTTCATTACACTGAGTATGTCATCTTGGGGTGCTCTTGTCTTGTTCATGAAGAATAATAATAGTTCCTTACGTATGTGTATTGAATACAGACAACCTAATAAGGTGACAACGAAGAACAAATATCTTATGCCTTGCATTAATGACTTATTTGACCAGCTTTAGGTAGTAGTGGTGTTCTCTAAGATTGATTCGAGGTTCGACTACGATAAGTTAAGGACTCAGGCTAAGGACTTCCTAAAGACAGCCTTAAGGACTCATTATGGTCATTATGAGTTTCTGGTGATGTCTTTTGGGTTGACAAATGCCACAGTCGTGTTCATGGGTTTGATGAACTGCGTGTTCAGCCCTTATTTAGATTCCTTCATGATTATGTTCATCAATGATATTCTTGTGTATTCAAGAAGTAAAGAGGACCATATGCAACTTTTATGGATTGTGCTTCAATTTTTGAGAGATCATGGGCTTTTTTCCAAATTCTCCAAGAGTGAGTTCTGTTTTGAATCAGTGACATTCCTAGGACATATGGTGTATAAAGATGGGATTATGGTGGATCAACTAAAGATGAGGTTATTTGTGATTGGGTGAGGCCTATATCTCCGTATAAGGTTCGTAGCTTCATTGGGTTGGCTGATTACTATAGGCAGTTTGTTGAGGATTTTGCTAACATTGCAACACTAATGACCAAATTGACCCAAAAGAAGGTTTCTTTCCAGTGGTCTGAGGAGTATGAGTTGAGCTTTTGAAAAATCAAGGGATTTCTCACTTCTGCTTCTATATTGGCTCTTCCTATTGAGGGTGAGGAATTTACCATATATTGTAATGATTTTGATGTTGGTTTGGTCTTGTGTTGATGCAGCAGGGTTGACGCAGCCCGAACTAGGGCCTTGTCTTAATGGGCATCCCAAGTTCAACCATGACTGGGGACCGTCCCCTTAACCCAACCCAACCACCTTATACAGCCTTAGATGAGCTAAATTTCGAGCATATAACAAGATTACATAATGCTCTCATAAAGACTCTGGGATAGGATCACAATCATGATCGACCCAACCGAGACAGACCATACAAAACCAACCATCCATACCAGATGAAACTATTTAGAAAGTATCAAACATAATATGAAAAGCAAACCCAAAAAGTATATGATAGAACAACCAACAATATCGTCCAATGATGTCAGCCCCAACACCAATGCCAATGTTAAGGCCAACAACGATACCGATCCTGCCCATACCAACCCCCAGACGTACCACAAAGCCTTTATTCAAAATAATACAAATATCTGAGTAAGACATGCCCCCAACCATGGCCAAAACCAATATCCGAAAAGAAAGTAAAATGTCTAAGGATGTCCAATATAAAATTATGCCTTCCAAAATGATGGAAGCTCACCACTCCAGTCCAATAAGTTGTCTCTAAATCAAGTACTATAAAGAAGGAGTCGAACGGCTAGTTCTTACATAACATGGGTATACAGCCGCCAGTAGACGGGTTAGTGGGTGAGCGCTAGCATTAAACTTGGGATAAAAATAAAGTAATTTTATAATAAAGTAATTCCAATTATCAAAAGCATGTGAAAACCATCCAATGCAAACAACCATACATATATATATATATAAGTGCTGGGAAAAGGGACCGGGTTTAGCGTGTCATTAAAACCTTTACGTGGGTTGTGTAGCTTAGCCGTCCTACTACCCACGGGCCATATAGGTTTAGCTCCCCCTACTGAAAGGGTCCCAGTGCATGTAGCCATACGACCAGGTAATATCCCTGGGATGACGAGTACATCCCTCCAAAATAAATGTGACACTCGCACGTGGCCATCGAAGACCTCTCATATCGGCAAATATAAGTTTTGGTTTTTGATCCCCCCGAGACCACCACCTTCCACGGCTTAGCTTACACGTCCCACCATTAATGCCTAATTAAAACCATTAACAAACAACCTAATTATCCATTTATTAATGAAAGATATTCAATAAACTAGTGGTATCATCATACCACATACTTCCAAGCATTATCCATAGCTAAACCATTTAGATTAAGGGGACATTCAAGTGCCCTATCATTAGATATATTAAACCTCTTGGTAGACTTCCATATTCTTCACAAGCATAACAAATAAGCCTTAATACTTTGTAAACCATTTGAAAATATTTAAGGTTTCATATATAAGCCAAAAACAAGCAAGAGTTCCATTAAATAAGCCAATGCAATAAATATATCTTTTTAAGCATTTTATCAAACAACTTGGGTGCATAATATAACCAAAACGAAATTCCATTACCATTAAACCATTACCATAAAATTCAATTTTCCAAAACCACCGTTAAAGCATACAAAACATAATTAAAACCATAGGAAATTATAACCAAACATTTAACATCAAAACACCCAAATCAATAGTTGAAAGCCATAATCATGTAAGAGAAAAAACCATGAAATCAAACATGTAACCATTCTTTTAATTGAAATTACAATTAGGAAAAATAATCAAGCCTTAAACAAAGAAGATTGATGTAAATAATTCACCAATACAAGCCCCAATCCTTTAGTTGAAACCCCGGCTCTTTGTCCCAAAAACTCTTGAGAGAATTATGATATATTTAGGAAGAGTTTCTAAGTGTTTAAGAATAAAATAATAGGGTAATAACCTCCTAAGTGTATTAGAAGTGGTGGGTCCTTATTAGGGTAAGTAAGGAAATGTCCAGAATACCCCTACTTAAATCCCATAAAAACCCAGCACAGGGTCACGACTGACCCCTTTATGAGTCGTAACCTCCCTTACAGTTAATACTCACCCGATCGTAACCAAGCCTCAACTATGGATCAGACATTGTCCAGTAACGACTCATCCACCCAAGTCGTAACCTCAACATACGATCCGTACCCATGATCCATATCCCTGGTAGAATGCAATACCAGGAGGATCAAATACTGTCCACCTTACGAGTCACATATATAACTCTAACCAATACATATAACACTCACCCCTAAGTCGTTTCCATTCCAGTGAACAAATCCATCCCACCAACTAATACTTGTCAACTTATGAATGGACTTCACCACTTGTACCCCAGCATACGGCTCGTACCATGAGTCATATTAGGTCCGAAGAATGAGATTCCAGGAAATTTTCTAAGGGTCCAAACTTAGGATGCTTCAAGGGTTGAGTTATTGATTATGCATTGAGGCAGCTAAAGGTGCACTAGCGTAACTACCCTACATATAATTTTGAGTTGGCAGTGACAGTTTTTGCACTTAAGATTTGGAGGCATCATCTTTATGGAGTTGATGAGTGGTGATTTTACCACTCATTTACACTCAACTTTCATGCACACTACTAAGTTTTGTATAAATTAATAAAAAATAATCATTATTTAATGCACTAATATCCATATTTTGTAGGCATAGAGTTGGTGAGATGAAAAGATATTGATTAAAGCTAAAAAAGATCAAGTTGGAGCAAAAAAGTACAGCTGAAAACCTGGAGAAATCACCAGCCCCAGTTACCGTGATCGCGAGCCAAAGGCCATGATTGTGGTCAGTCAAGATGGTCAATGAAATGCAACAGCGAAACCATACCACAGTCGTGGACAACCTCATGCGATCACGGCTAAGCGGGAATGATGCCTAGGGCAGTTTTGTAATTTCACTTGGCTGAATCCCAAACCTTACATAGGCAAAAACCCTTTCTTCTTTGGGTATCGCTTACCTCATAGATATTTTTGAATTTGAAATAAGAACCCTAATTGGGCAAGATTGTAACTAATTTTGGAGACTTAAATTCTTAGTGTGTTGTGAAGTATGGATGCTTTGGATAATCCTTATGGTATATTTTGCTCTACCTTCTTCGTGAGTAGCTAAGTAACTTAGTTTTGGGATTATGTTGAATTTAAGTGTAATTGTTTGTGGGTGTTATTGGGTTTGAATGCTTTTTAGTTGTTAAGTATGGATTCCACCATTGCTTGAGTTTAGTAGTTGGAATTTATGGGTGAAAACCCCAAATCTCTAAATAGGTTTGATGGGTAAAAATTCCAAACTCTAGAAATCCTTCATCATACTTGAAAGAGGGATAAAAGTGAACATATGGGAACCCATAGAATCCTTCAAAGAGGGCTATAGGGGGACAAGGCAATGGTGGACAATTAAGCATGTGGTTTACTACCTTTTACAATCTTAGACATAAGTGTAAATGGAGTGAAAATCATATCATAGGCATTTTCGTAAAAGTAGGGATGTCTAATTGATGTTTTGGGTGACTATGAATGACACACCCATTAGGTGCTCGAAAGAGCCAATAGGTGATATCTTTGTGGATTTATTGAAAGACTAACCATAAAGACCTTCGACCTAGCCTATCTCTCACTTAACAATTAAGATTCATGTTAAACCATCATTAACCCACATTCTCTTTACTTTTAGGTAGGCATAATCCCAAGATTACCTTTAAACTTGATTTTTAAATCAAAATTTCTATGCTAGTGTGTTGTTTAACTAAAGATTGTTACAAACAAACTCTAAACCAAACCCCTAATTTTATTCATGTTGTGTTTGCTCATATTCTGGGTATTTTTTTAGTAATTAGAGTACCCATAGGACTTGAAATTTGCATTTCACTCCTTGTGGATTCGACCCAACGCGAGTTAGGATATTGACAATAACCGACTTAACCCTTAAACATGGGAGTAAGTTAAGCGTTATCAAGCGTGCATTGTGATATCTAAACTAATCATCATTTTTTTTAACATCTTATGACCAAGAGAGATCTTAATTCTAGGCATCATAGATTGATTAAGTTTCTTAAGGATTATGACATCTCTATTCTATAATATTAGAGCAAGGGGAACGTAGTAGTGGACACCTTGAGCCAAAAGGTAGCGAGTATGGGTATCTTGGATTTTATCTCAGCTATCAGAGGTTGTTGGCATGGGACATCCATTCCTTAGCCAACTTGATGGTGTGACTTGATATTTCTAACTCTGGGAGGATTCTTACTAGTTTCGATACGAGGTTTACCTTATTTGAGTAGATTCAGAGTTGTCAGCTTGAGGACACAAGACTTTACGTCATCTGTGATTAGGTTTTTAGTAGTGTGTCAAAGAGGATACCATAGGTTTTGAAGTTATTCTGAGGTATGATGATCTCATTTGTGTTTTGAGGGTTGAAACTTAATTAAGTTGATATTATATGAGGCTCACATATCTAGATATTCTATTCACCCTGGTACACCAAAGATGCATAGGGATTTGAGGCTGTATTATTGATAAAGTGGCATGAAAATAGATGTGGTAGACTTTGTAGCTCGTTATCTATGTTATTAGTAGGTGAAGGGTGAGCATCATAGACCTGGTGGCTTGATTTAGAGATTGCACATTCCTGAGTGAAAGTGGGAGCAGATTGTCAGTGGTTTACCTCACACTTTCCATGGTTCTAATGGTATTTGGATTATTGTGGATAGTTTTACCAAGTTGTTGACACCCAATTTTGACCTCCCGATATCACTTTTAGGCTGCTGTTTTATCAAATTTATTTGATTTTAATTATCAATATTTTTACACATCATTCTTATATTAAATACATTCTGACGGATCGCATTCGCAATTTAGAAAAATGCATAAATTATTTTATTATCTTTTAGCATCATTTTTATAATTTTATACGACCTTTATGTAATTTTATTAATTAAATTATTTTTTCTCGTAATTGTGCACACTCACATTTTTTGTAAATACCTTGTCTAGTTTTCCATTATTGAATACTATTTATTCATACTATTATTTTTTATTTAGTATTATTTATTGACATTGTTATGTATTATTTATTATTATTATTTAATTATTATTATTATTATTATATATTATTTATTATTTATTATTATTATTTAATTATTATTATTATTATTATGTATTATTTATTATTTATTATTTAATTATTATTATTATTATTAGATATTATTATCTCTACTTTAATTTAAATAACAACCTAATTTTTTAAAACCAATTTGTCTAATTTATTTATCTGGTTAATGATTTCTACTCGTCTTCTAAATCGTTATGTTTGACTTAATTCACATTGAAAATAACATTTGAATCGTTATTCATGATAAAGCATGTGACTGTGTTTACTCCTCACTGACAGTACTGAAGTGATTTAGTATATCGATGGAATTTATTTATTCTGATGGGTGAGACTAATTGCTTGATTTTGAATCTCGGACTATATACTTTAGTGACAAATCTATTAATTATAGGATAATTTCTTAATGTTTGGTTAATCATGGTAATTGCTTGTTTCTTCGGACCGATTTTCCTACCTATTCAAGTATGGATAGACATGTATATTCTTTTTATTCACTAATTGAATGAATCTCTGTTGACTGATAAAATTGTTATATATGGTGAATGCATTCTTTTATTATTTTACTTATTTATTTAGGGTAAATTTATTTCTAATTGATTTTCTTTTCTTCTTTGGCTTTGACTGAATTTTGTGTGTGACTGTACATTTATGGAAAAACTCTGTGACTGTACATTTATGAAAAAACCCATTGACTGATTTCAATCAAATATTTCCCTCTTCTTAATTGATTTTGATTGATTGTAAAAAATATATTTTCTTTTTACCCTCTAGACCCCCTACTATATAAACAACTCCTCCTTCCAAGTAACAAATAGTTTTTACATTACAATTACTATTATTCTCTCTTAATAAAAATCATTGGCTACTTTAAGATGAAAAGCAACTAGATACTTTGAAAAGTTCTTTGGTTTCTTGGAGTCCTGTTGGAATCCCCGCATATTATTCGTTCAAAAATTTTCTCTTATTCTCGTTACTTCTTTTATTACCGCTCATCAGTAAGTATCTAAAACGACGTATTTCAATTACTTATCTGCTCATTCAATGTTTTAACAAGCATGTTCGTAGGGACTTCTCTGTGTTATGTTTGTCATGTCACTTGTGTATAGACGCATGCTATAGCATCTTGTCTGCCTCTGCCTTGTCCTTATTGTTGCTTTACAAGTTGGAAATTTTGAAGAGTCGCCAGGATATTTAAACAATGTATTCTTTAAGCTAGTCATCTTTTTATTTATTGAGTTTGTAATATTATTGTAAAAAAACACTTTTATTATTGTAATAATATGATTTTGGGGACTACTTTGGGGGGCGGGGATTTACGTGCTCTGTGAAAGGTATAGGTAGGCACAACCTAGGGTTATGTGCAATACGTATTACATGAATCATCTTAGCACAAAATTAGGATTTATTAATATGAATCATGTTCTACGGTTAATTAATTATTCTTAATCTAACTAAAATCGACACCTTATATTGACATTGAGCATATTAATGTATTCCTATCACATTGAATTGATTTTTAGCATATTAGTATATCTAAACTACATTATAGGCCTAGTAATATTTTTTTTACATGATTAACAATTAATTCAAGCATTTTGCATGTTAACATGCAAGTTATTACATTAAATGTTTCCTACTTGTTAAATAGTCTACTTGAGCATTTTCAGCATGTTGAACAACATATTTAATATTTTCCAGCATGTTTAAATCGAGTTTCCAGCATGTCTACATTAAAATAACCGTGTCAATGTTTTTACATGTTTACCTTGTCACATTTAGCATGTTCACATTAATTTCTTGCGTGCCC
Organism: Capsicum pubescens; assembly: GCA_030864215.1. NCBI lineage: Eukaryota > Viridiplantae > Streptophyta > Magnoliopsida > Solanales > Solanaceae > Capsicum > Capsicum pubescens. The sequence continues at coordinate 139,595,721 of CM061545.1, forward strand.
CCACGTGTTAATTCACTGTTCATTAAAAATACAATTTTTGGCATAATGAATCTAATTTCAGCCTATTTAAAATGCGCCTTAACGTTATTTTCAGCATGATTAATTAATATTTTCCAGCATGTGTAAGTAATTTTTCTGCATGATTAAGTAACTTTCAGCATGATCAATTAATTTTTCAGCCTGTTTAATTAACTTCTTCAGCCTGTTTAATTAATTTTTCAACATGTTTAGTTGATTTCCAGCATGCTAAAATACTAGTAATTCTCTACATTTTCTACATGTTAATCTGTTCTTCGCATTTAAGTGCATCCGTAATGTGTTAACACATCCTTTAATATTTTACTAGTTTCTTATATTCTCATTATAGTTTATAACACGTAATTCACGAGCACATCTCTTGACACAATTGCCACACTTGTGACACCCCTCATGAACACACATTGCATTGTTGCATACACGAGTCACAGTCGTCCTTTATCACTACTTGTTGAACATTTAGATATCATGTTTATAGGTTAACAACATAATAAATAATTATTTGTCTTCGCATGCTATCACATTAATAAACATTAATTAATCAAGAGGCTAACTTGAGATTATTACGTGCTACTTGTTTTTCAGTATGTTCGCGCTTCGAGTCCTAGGTAACATAACTTTCTTTTAGTCTAGAACACAAATCCAAAATAGCGAAGTCCAATGCCTCTTGGACGATAGGTGGGACGATAAGTATTATTAAAACGTTAGTTTTATCCTTGTCATAGGACGCCTTTAGACTTGACATCTAGCCTAGGTGGGGTGGGACAGGTAGTCATTCGCAAGTGATGACCTCAATGGATATTAACGATGAGGCTAATGACATTATTGCTTGTCTAAGAGTTCGGCCCCTTAGGTCGGATGATGATTAACAAGTTGGGTTTCTGATCCGAATGAGAACAAAATATTTCTTTGTTTGACTTGGACGATCTTTTTTTAGTTTTTTTATTTATATTACATATTTATTTGGGGTAGCTAGTTTATCATAAAGTAGTCCCCTTTTTGTTGCAAAGTATGACATTTTTTTCTCCTTGCCTATCTTATTTACATGTTTTATTTATTCACTTAGATAATCAACAATTAGAAATAACAAAGTAACATGTGTTTTGTTTATTAATTACTTTCTCACTTAGTTAAACATTAAATTAATAATAAAATAAAAGACCTTTATTTGATCACATAGAATCCCCACGTAAAGTATGAATTCAGCCAGGAACCACCTTTGTGGACCTCTAAAGGTGCCTAACACCTTCCTTTTGAGGTAATTTGAACCCTTACCCGAACTCTGGTAAACTAAGACTAAATAACAAAAGATAGGTTCGTAGTATTCTAGACTGGTGCCCTAAGGCACCTTAATACGTTAGGTGGCAACTCTTCACACCCTTCATTAACGAATCCCAAAAAGAGTTTGTATAGTCGAATCCCGCCTTCCGCGAGGAAAATGGGGCATGATAGAATGGCGACTCTGCTGGGGATCTTAGGTTCTAACCATTATGAGTTTGTGTTTTATGTGGGATTTTATTATGTGTCTGAATTTTATTTTTGATTGTGACTTTTCATGATTATAGTTTGTTTTAACACCTTGATTTATTTTTCCACTTGTTAACCCTTCTCCTTCCCTTTTTATGCGTTTTCATATTTGTTCATACCTATCCTTTCCCCTCTTCTCCCTTTTATTGGCTATATGTTTTGATATTTATTTGTTTTTATGTTGCTAAGTATGTTATTATATTTTGCTATGTGCTATGTGTTACTACTTTTTAAAACTGGCATCCCTCTCATACTTTTCTCCACTTGAAAACCTCTTTTGTTTTCTTTTTACGAACAGTTACATGAATACACAGACGTTCTTTCCTAAAACACCCTTCGGGAAATTTCTTGTGGATTGGTCGATCAGTGGTGCGTTGACAGCCACAAGCTTTCCCATTCTCGAGTTGTCCACTCGAGGGAACCATGTCATAAAACCACTCTTGCCCTTTAGGCCCTGGCTACATATTTCTTTTATTAAGGAATATGCGTCCTATTCAACGTAGGATGCCATGGCATTCTTGACGCGTTGAGTGTTAGTCTCACTCAAAGTCCAAAGAGGTTCACAACCCTAAAAAGACTCACTATTATTTGCTATGTGTTGCATTTCTATGTATGTATTGACATTTTTCCTGTCTTGTTGTTTCCGTTCTTGCCTGAGTCACTCATTTTATTTAGTGTTACTCACTTTAGAGCTCTTTACTCTTAGAATTCTTATCATGTTTGGACCCTACAATACACTCTTAGGCCTATTCAATACCTACCTTCAATTTATCTTTCCGACTCATCCGTTAGCATATTGATCATCTCTAGGCTCAACTCTTACTTCGATAAAAGTTTTAGTCTTATTCACAATATCTTAGTGCAACTTATTATTTTAGGACATCCTTTTCCTAATGTTTCCAATATTTACATACTATTGTCCTACCAAGATTCTCGGACACTAATATCTTCGTACTCATGTTGTGCTTTAGCTTTCACAACCCCTAAGTCACATATAGCTCTCATAATGTCTATTCACTTTGAATGAGCATAACTCACTATTTTCAAACGAGTAGAATATTCATTCTACACTCTCGTGCGTACTCTTTATTTCTAATCATAAGTCTTTTCTTCTAAGGTCGACTAAAGTTGAACATTAAGGATGGCTAGTCAAGCAATGTTTATCGATCTTGTCAATAGCGATGATGAACATGAGAATTTGGGATTGCATTAAAATAAAGTTATTTCGAACATCAGAAGGATAGAAGGGAAAATAGTGAGAATTAGGGCGATAATGACTAATCTCCGAGGTTCGGTTGAAATGCCACCAGATTTTTCGAAGCCACTATCCGAAGCTGACTTCATTTCTCCTACCTACACTATGTCGTCTCCTATATCAATGAGCTCACCCACGCCTAATTATGGGGCACAAGTGTCTTTAAGTCGGTATTCAGTTGCACTGCTGAAGGCACCCAATAGGTTGACCACTATGGGCAAAGGAGAAGAAATGGAAGGATAAATTCCTAACCATGAGATAGGGTCATCTCAATTGCATAAAAATAATAAGTTTCCCAAAGCTAAGAAAGAAGACAATAATAAAATTGTGTACTTGAGCCTCCCATTATATGACGGGTGTGGAAACCCTCATTCCCACTTAAAGGAGTGCGTTGACAAGCTATCGGTTATAGGGAAAAGTGATAGCCTTAAAACGAAACTCTTTGTTAGTTCACTTAAGGGTCCAACGTTGATGTGGTACGCTAAAAAAGATTCTAGCAAGTGGATCTCTTGGGAAGATTTGGCAATTCGACAACAAACTTAATAGAAAGCTCTCAGCTGAGGCAAATTTAGTTAAGCCGCAATCCAAAAATAAGGGAAAGACGATCATCAACGAGACATTCAAACCTCCAAAGACTGAGGAACGCATACCCCAGCCTCAACTGATATGGTACCCAGCTCCAAAAATCATCCCAACCTCTAATCATGTCCAAGCCTATTATCCCTATTCCTTCACAAAACCTCCTCCACAGACTTTTTGGTACCCACCTCCATTTGTTGATCTGACATAAACTACCCTCCAATGTCTTACCAAAATCCACCAACAAATCAACAGTCCACCAAATATCAACATGAGCTCCAGAAAAATCCACCAAAACAACTTCTCTGGGCGAATCCGTAGAACAATTGTATGAACGACTCAAGGAGGCAGGCTACATCACGCCCATTGCTGCCGTACCTTGTGATCCTAAGTCTCGATGCTATCGTCCTGACCAAATTTGCACCTATCACTCTAAGATGAGAGGACATCCTACTAAGGCGTGTTTTTCTTTGAAGAACATGATCCAAAAGTTGATTGACACCAAAATGATAAACGTGATGGGGACAACTTCTAAAGCTGATTGATTTCTCAAGATTGACTGGAACTTGTTGACATTGGTGAAGAAGATCATATTGATTCTCCACTCCAGACTTCCAAACATTTGAAATTCCTTTAAGTTTCACAATTTGCAGTTTCTTTTATGTTTTCCTCCTTATGTAATTTGAATTACGATCGACCTGATTCCCTTGTGGATATGTAGGTGCTAATTTAATGAGTTCGGTCTCACCATAATAAAACATTCTTTTCCCCTGCTTTATCATTTTCCTGTACGGAGTTGGATGAATCTACAATATGATGTGAATCAACAAATTTGATTTTCAACAAAAGTCGACCATGTTCCTTCCCTATATTTTTATCTTTTTTAAAATTGCAATTGCAAATTCGACATCACGTTACATCACTGTCTTGTTTCGTGCATTAGGTGCTCAAATCTTTACATCCTAGGATGCCTTTGTTTTATGTTTATTATGTTTTGAACTTATATGTGCTATGTGATAACTTTCATTTAGGCTTGTTTATTTTATTTTAAGGTTGTCTAGCATTTGAACATCGAACTCAAGTGACAATCTGCAAAATGACAAATACGCTCAACATCCAAAAAGTTTTTAGTCCTCCTTCTCACGAACTACGTTGGACCAGACTTCCATTTGGATACGTAGACAGTCCACTTTGGGTCCGGTCTTAATCTAATAAAACATTTTCTTTCCCTTCCTTTCAATTACACTTCCAAAATGTCAGGCTAATAAGCCCAACTCCTGAGCATATTAACGGCAGATTACGGCTACGATATTCAAATGTAGGACAACCATTTCTCTTGAACTAGTATTTTCTTTGAGTGGTATAGGAACATAAGGTTCCACCCGTTATAGAACGTTTAATTTTATTAACATGTTTATTCTTTCCCTATATGTTCCTTTTACCTTACTAACTTGATTCTTTTTTATTTTATTTTTCATTATTTATTTATTTTCTCCCACATCTCAAGGATTGATTCGTGCATTCTCTTGCCCATTACACTAACTGAAAAAAGGCTCGGTCTCCTTCTCTTAAGGCTCGGTCATCAAGACAAAGAAATGAGTGATAACAACGAAACTAGAAATGAACATGGTAAGATGATCGTACAAATGGAACAAAGAATTCTTCAACCACAAGGGTAATTGTCACAAGCCCGTAACTTGTCTAATTTACCCCTTGCTTTGAATGCTCCTCTCGAACCACAAGTTGAGGGTAACATTGTTGTCAAATCTAATGCCACATTCACAAGCCATCCCTTACCACCACTTCCTACTTCACAACCCCCAAACAATTCAAGCCATATATACATGCTGCCTAAACATAACTCACATCCACATTCTTGTCCACCAGAATGTCACACAATCCAGCTCTATTAAATTATTAAACAGAATCATATGCCTATAATACACCGCCAACGTTTACCACAAATATTCCTCATCCAAACAACCATACTTTAGATCCAAGTTATGTCAAAACGACCCCATTTACCCACCATCAATATAAATCCAAACCTCCAGCCAACGCCGCTCTTATGCAATCCGTGGTTGAAAGATTGGAACAACTTGAAGGCAATAAGGGGTTGAACGGGCTAAGTTACGAGGATTTGTTCATATACCCTGATGTTGAACTGCCGGAGCGGTACAAACCTCCTAGATTTGAATTGTACAATGGGACTGGAGATCTGAAAGTCCACTTGAAATTATACTATGATAAGTTGGCAAGAGTCGGTAAAAACGAACAGATTCTTATGAAGTTATTCATGAGGAGCCTCACTGGAGATGCCTTATCATGGTATGTCATACAAGATGCAGCAAAATGATCAAAATGGACCGACATGGCCTCTACTTTTATAGAAAGATTTGAATTTAATGTCGAGAATATGCCTGATTGGTTCTATATTCAGAAGTTAAGGAAGAAACCTACAGAATCATTTTGAGAATACGGAATGAGATGGATACGTGAAGCTTTTAAGGTGCGTCCCCCTTTAGAGGAAGGTCAAATGAAAGAATTTTTCATACATGCCGAAGAGCTACAATATTATGAAAGGATGATTCTTGTAGAGGATCAAAAGCTTGTTGACATCGTCAAATTGGGTGAGAGAATTGAAGAAGGCATTAAACACGACATGATAATAAATCTGGAAGCACTACAAATGATTAAGACTCCAATGGTCGATGAGAACAATGACATGAAGGAAGTAAATTCCATCTTAACTATGCAAAATCCTAAAAACCAAACACCACATCCTCCACTTCAATACCAAACACCAATATATCAAGCACCTTCATATCCATTTCAATAACCTCCTTACTCCCAAATACCTCCAACTACCTTCCAATAACCATTAGCTTATCAAAATCCACCAACGACTCTACGACCCAATCAATTCATCAAACCTTGAGCCAAGCGTCCAAAAAATTAGTCAAGACAGTATGCTTCTTTGGCTGATCCTCTAGAACATCTTTACGAGAGATTAAGGGTTGATGTCTACATTACTCCAATTCCTGCAATTGTAATGAATACATATGCAAAATGGATTGATCTTTCCAAAGTTTGTGCTTATCATTCAGGGATGACAGGCCACATCACAGAGGAATGTCGTGCTTTAAAAGACAAAATTCAAGCACTAATTCATACCAAGGTGATAAGTGTGATGGGGCCATATCTTGATGTTGATTAAGCATTGACATCTATCTGACATTAAGGAAGAGATATCACGTCGTTTCCTCATTCCAGGCTCTCAAGCACTTGAGTTACTATAACCTTTACATATGGTTGGAGCAATATGAATTTCTCTTATGTAATTTGAACTACGTTCAACCTGATTCCCGTTTAAGAGGGATACGTAGGCGCTCCTGTGCAGTTTGTTCTTATCATAATGAAATTTTCATATACTCCTGAAGCATGTAACTGGGGCAGAATTTTTGAAAGGAATTAAAAAATTCTACGATTCTACAAGTTTAAGACAGACCAGACATGTAACTGGGGCAAAATTTTTGAGAGAGTCTAAAAAATTCTATCAAAAAGCTTTTTTAATAAATTCAAGGCTACCAAGATTGAGGCCATGAACTAGGGAAGAAATTTTTTAGGAATCCTCAAAAATTTCATCAAGGATTACATCTCAAGAAATCAATATAAATACAATGGATTCGGGACTGAACAAAGGAACCGACAGAGACAGGAATCAATCTTTCCCCTTTTTAAAACAAACAATTTCTTTTGAGTGCAGGAATAGAATGACGAGTACAAATCTTGAGTATGCTATACACCATCAGAAAATATAAGGTTAGATATTGTCATCCTATATTCTGAGCGGGTCAAGCACTACCCTCTCTCACAAACTTATTCAAAACTAAGCATTGTTTTGAAAATTCAATGGAGTTAAGCACTACTCTACCAAAAACTCCCCAAGGCTAAACATTGTCCTTAGAAAGTTAAGTGGGTTAAGCACTACCTTCTTTTAAGAAACTGACTAAGGCTAAGCATTGTCCTTGAAAGTTAGTCGGGTTAAGCACTACCCGCTCTCGAGAAATCATCCGAACTAAGCATTGTTTCAAAAACTCGATGGAGTTAAGCACTACTCTATCAAAAACTCTCTAAGGCTAAGCATTATCCTTGGAAAGTTAAGTGGGTTAAGCACTACCCTCTTTCGAGAAGCTGACTAAGGCTAAGCATTGTCCTTGAAAGTTAGTTGGGTTAAGCACTACCTTCTCTCGAGAAATCATCTGAACTAAGCATTATTTTGGAAACTCGATGGAGTTAAGCACTAATTTATCAAAACTCTCTAAGGATAAGCATTGTCCTTGGAATGTTACGTGGGTTAAGCACTATCCTTTTTCGAGAAGCTGACTGAGGCTAAACACAGTTCTTCAAAGTTAGTTGGGTTAAGCACTACCCTCTCTCGAGAAATTATTTGAACTAAGCATTGTTTCGAAAACTTGATGGAGTTAAGCATTACTCTATCAAAACCTCTCTAAGGCTATAAGCATTGTCTTGAAAAGTTAAGTGGGTTAAGCACTACCCTCTTTCGAGAAGCTGACTGAGGCTAAACACAGTCCTTAAAAGTTAGTTGGGTTAAGCACCACCCTCTCTCAAGAAATTATTCGAACTAAGCATTGTTTCAGAAACTCGATGGAGTTAAGAACTACTCTATCAAAACTCTCTAAGGCTAAGCATTGTCCTTAGAAAGTTAAGTAGGTCAAGTATTCCTCTCTTTCGAAAAGCTGACTGAGGCTAAACACAGTCCTTGAAAGTTAGTTGGGTTAAGCACTACCCTCTCTCGAGAAATTATCCAAACAAAGAATTATTTCGAAAATTTGATGGAGTTAAGAACTACTCTATCAAAAACTCTCCAAGGCTAAGCATTGTCCTTGGAAAGTTAAGTGGGCTAAGTACTACCCTCTTTCGAGAAGCTGACTGAGGCTAAACACAGTCCTTGAAAGTTAGTTGGGTTAAGTACTACCCCCTCTCAAGAAATTATCCGAACAAAGCATTGTTTCGAAAACTCGATGGAGTTAAGCACTACTCTATCAAAAACTCTCTAAGGCTAAGCATTGTCCTTGGAAAGTTAAGTAGGTTAAGCACTACCCTCTTTTGAGAAGCTGACTAAGGCTAAGCACTGTCCTTGAAAGTTAGTTGGGTTAAGCACTACTGTCTCTCAGTAAATTATTTGAAGCTAAGCATTTCACTCTGGAAGTCGCTGAGGTTACTTAAAGATGAATATTGTTTTCTAATACTGAAGATGCTATGCACAACCGCCTCGACGTTATTAAATGCTACTGCTTTACTGGATATGGTGAGGATTAAGCACAATCTCTTCAAATTTATATGAAGAAAGCATCGCTCTCTCATAACAGATATGCTTTCTTATCTCCTCTTGCTATAGTTATTTTCACTTTATTGCTTAAATCTTTTATATATACATATATATCCATGCTAATTATTTTATCCAGTTAAGCTAAAAGTGGTAGGACTAACAGGTATAGATTACCCCATCACGAGCAGCCAAGTAGCTGATCCCACAATTTCACGATGCATGGAGAAGCCCAAAAGCTGATCCCACGATGAGAAGCCAAATAGCTAATCCAACATTGAGAGGTTCAACAATCGATCCAACGTCATATCGAGAAGTCAAATAGCTGATCCAACATCGAGAGGTTCAATAGCCGATCCAACGTCATATCGATAAGCCAAACAATTGATCCAACATTGAGAGGTTCAACAACCGATCCAATGTTATATCAAGAAGCCAAATAGATAATCCAATATCGAGAGGTTCAACAATCGATCTAATGTCATATCGAGAATCCAAATAGATGATCCAATATCAAGAGGTTCAATAGCCGATCCAACGTCATATTGAGAAGCTAAACGACTAATCCAATATCGAGAGGTTCAACTACCGATCCAACATCCTATCGAGATGCCAAACAGCTGATCCAATATCAAAAGATCCAACACCCGATCCAACATCCTATCGTGAAGCCAAACAGCTGATCCAATATCGAAAAGTTCAATAGCTGATCCAACATCCCATCGAGAAGCCAAAAAGATGATCCAATGCTATATCAAAAGGTTCATCAGTCGATCCAACGTTACAACGAGAAACTAAATAGTTAATCCAACATCGAGAGGTTCAACAACCAATCCAACGTCATATCAAGAAGCTAAACAGCTGGTCCAACGATACATCTAAAGGTTCATCAACCGATCCAACGTCTTAACGGGAGGCCAAACAGCTGATCCAACGCTATGATTCAACTTCATGTCAAGAACCCAAAACAACAGATTTAACAGTACAACAGATACGTTTTCTTCTTACATTTAATTTATGTTTATAAAATGCTTATCATTTACACGACTTAAACATGGTTGTCAAGTATAACGTAAAGAACGCAAGCAACATAGAAGGAGTCCCAAACAGAGATAATTTTTTTTTCTATTTTTGAAATATCACTCCATCTATTCGTTCACCATGTGAACTTCTCTCGAAATTCACTTATCTCAACATTTATAAAAAAGTAACCTCTCTATACGTCATTTTTTTTCCTATTCTCTACCGCCTCACTGGCCCGCAATACCATTTTTTAACACCCCAACCTTTGTCATTAACATTTTTTTAGGAATATTGTTCATTCTTAAATCTAGAACTACACACGACCTGATTCTCATAAAAACAGAGATATGTAGGCGACTTAAAGCCAAAGTCTCATCCACACTATTTTTTAAACATCTCCCGTTGCTTTTTTCCTAGAAAACTGTCATCTCGGTCTGACAAAATCGATAACTACGTCAACGTTTGTTGTTTGACAATTCTTTTATCATTATCAAACAATGAAGGGGCAACTGTTGACACCCAGTTTTGACCTCTCGATAACACTTTTAGGCTGTTATTTTATCAAATTTATTTGAGTTTAATTATCAATATTTTTACACATCATTTTTATATTAAATAAATTCTGACGTATCGCATTCATAATTTAGAAAATGCATAAATTATTTTATTATCTTTTAGCATCATTTATATAATTTTAAACGACCTTTATGTAATTTTATTAATTAAATTATTTTTTCGCATAATTGTGCACACTCACATTTTTTGCAAATACCTTGTCTAGTTTTCCATTATTAAATACTATTTATTCATACTATTATTTTTTATTTAGTATTATTTATTGACATTGTTATTTATTATTTATTATTATTATTTAATTATTATTATTTATTATTATGTGTTATTTATTATTTAATATTATTATTTATTATTTAATTATTATTCTCTCTACTTTAATTTAAATAACAACCTAATTTTTAAAAACCAATTTGTCTAATTTATTTATCTCATAGCCCAACCCTATCCAATTTATTACAAATCTAGCCATTTCACATTCAGTTCATATCAAATTTAGGCACAAATATTTTAATTTTAATCCAAATTGAAAGTTCAATTAATTGACCCGATTTTAGTCTCAGCCGTTGATCAAAATTGATCAGACGGTTAAGATAGAGTCAATTTCCTTTCCTTTTTAAGACTCAAAACCTAACCCTAATCCCTAATTTCCAAAAAACAAAAAAAAGGCAGCCTCCCTTGGTCTCCTCTCTCCTCACCTCTCTCAAAATCACCATAGCGTCGTTTCCCCTCCGAAATAGCCTCCTCACCGCTGAAAAATAACCCCTCCCGTCCTCCTCTCTCCTTCATCTTCAACAACTGCAACAACAGCTCCATCAGTCAAACGGCGATTGTCGCCCACACCGCTCCGACCAACAACGAACAACCACGACCAACGCCGCCCTCCAACCCGTTCTCCGACCAACACGACTAGTCGCATCCCTCGCTCCGACCAAATAATCCCTCGCGTCAATGAATACCCGCCTCCAGGGCCACCTTCAGCCTCTGCAACTATGTCGCCCTTCCTCCCTCCATTTGACCAGCACCGCAACCATTCTCCAACCGGCCGCCACCTTCCACCGGATAAATGCAAAGCTGCCAGTGCCAACCTTCACTGCCTTGAAATATCCCTCTCCGACATCGTCATCAACATCGACGAAATAGCCACCCAAAAGGCTCCACTAGCTCGCCACTGCCTCGAGCCAGTAGTCCGCGTTACCAATGACTCCAACAAGCCTCGCTTCGTAAAAAATGATGGGCTCTCAAGAACCCATTCCTAGGTTTGATTCCAAATTTTACTTTCTCTCTTTCACCCATTAATTTAAAAGATTTGTGTTTTTGTTTGATTAATTATATGTGTCTATAGGTGAGATCTCTCCCATTTATTTATGACACTTAATATGGTTAATGATTTCTACTCGTCTTCTAAATCATTATGTTTGACTTAATTCACATTGAAAATAACATTAGAATCAGTATTTATGATAAACATGTGACTGTGTTTACTCCTCACTGACAGTACTGAATTGATTCAGTATATCGATGGAATTGATTTATTCTGATGGGTGAGACTAATTTCTTAATGTTTGGTTAATCATGGTAATTGCTTGTTTCTCCAGACCGATTTTCCTACCTATTCAAGTATAGATAGACATATATATTATTTTTATTTACTAATTGAACGAATCTCTCTTGACTGATAAAATTGTTATATATGGTGAATGCATTCTTTTATTATTTTACTTATTTATTTAGGGTAAATTTATTTCTAATTAATTTACTTAATTGATTTTCTTTTCTTATTTGGCTTTGACTGAATTTTGTGTGTGACTGTACATTTATGGAAAAACCCATTGACTGATTTCAATCAAATATTTCTCTCTCCTTAATTGATTTTGATTGATTATAAAAAAATATATTTTCCTTTTACCCTCTAGACCCCCTACTATATAAACAACTCCTCCTTTCAAGTAATAGACAGTTTTTACATTCCAATTACTACTATTCTCTCTTAACAAAAATCATTGGCTACATTAAGATAAAAAGCAACTAGACACTTTGAAAAGTTCTTTGGTTTCTTGGAGTCCTGTTGGAATCCCCACATATTATTCGTTCAAGAATTTTCCCTTACTCTCGTTACTTCTTTTATTACCGCTCATCAGTAAGTATCTAAAACAAAGTATTTCAATTACTTATCTGCTCATTGAATGTTTTAACAAGCATGCTCGTAGGGACTTCTCTGTGTTATGTTTGTCATGTCACTTGTGTATAGGCGCATGCTATAGTATCTTGTCTGCTTCTGCCTTGGCCTTATTGTTGCTTTACAGGTTGGAAATTTTGAAGAGTCGCCAGGATATTTAAACAATGTATTCTTTAAGCTAGTCGCCTTTTTTTTTATTGAGTTTGTAATATTATTGTAAAAAAACACTTTTATTATTGTAATAATATGATTTTGGGGACTACTTTGGGGGGCGGGGATTTACGTGCTCTATGAACGGTATAGGTAGGCACAACCTAGGATTATGTGCAATACGTGTTACATGAATCTAGGTACAAAATTAGAATTTATTAATATGAATCATGTTCTACGGTTTATTAATTATTCTTAATCTAACCAAAATCGACACCTTATATTGACATATAGCATATTGATGTATTGCTATCACATTGAATTAATTTTTAGCATATTAGTATATCTAAACTAGATTATAGGCCTAGTAATTTTTTTTTTACATGATTAACTATTAATTCAAGCATTTTTGAATGTTAACATGCAAGTTATTACGTTAAACGTTCCGTACTTGTTAAATAGTGTACTTGTGCATTTTCATCATGTTGAACAACGTATTTAATATTTTTCAACATGTTTAAATCGAGTTTCCTTCATGTCTCCATTAAAATAACTGTGTCAATATTTTTACATGTTTACCTAGGCACATTTAGCATGTTCACATTAATTTCTTGCGTGCCCCCACGTATTATTTCACTGTTCATTAAAAATATAATTTTTGGCATAATGAATCTAATTCTAGCCTGTTTAAAATGCGCCTTAACGCTATTTTCAGCATGATTAATTATTTTTTTTTCAGCATGTTTAAGTAATTTTTCTGCATGATTAAGTAACTTTCAGCATGATTAATTAATTTTTCAGCATGTTTAATTAACTTCTTCAGCCTGTTTAATTAATTTTTCAGCATGTTTAGTTGACTTCCAGCATGCTAAAATACTAGTAATTCTCTATATTTTCTACATGTTGATCTGTTCTCCGCATTTAAGTGCATCTGTAACATGTTAACGCATCCTTTAATATTTTACTAGTTTTTTATATTCTCATTATAGCTTATAACACTTAATTCACGAGAACATCTCTTGACACAATTGCCACACTTGTGACACCCCTCATGAACACACATTACATTGTTGCATACACGAGTCACAGTCGTCCTTTATCACTACTTGTTGAACATTTAGATATCATGTTTATAGGTTAACAACATAACAAATAATTATTTGTCTTCGCATGCTATCACATTAATAAATATTAATTAATCAAGAGGCTAACTTGAGATTATTACGTGCTACTTGTTCAATATATTCGCGCATCGAGTCCTAGGTAACATAGCTTTCTTTTAGTCTAGAACACAAATCCAAAATAGTAAAGTCTAATGCCTCTTGGACGATAGGTGGGACAATAAGTATTATTAAAACGTTAGTTTTATCCTTGTCATAGGATGCCTTTAGACTTGACATCCAGCCTAGGTGGTGTGGGACGGGTAGTCATTCGGAAGTGATGATCCCAACGGATATTAACGGCGAGGCTAATGACATTATTACTTGTCTAAGAGTTCGGCCCCTTAGGTCGGATGATGATTAACAAGTTGGGTTTCTGATCCGAATGAGACCAAAATATTTCTTTCTTTTACTTGGACGATCTCTTTTTAGTCTTTTTATTTACTTTACATGTTTATTTGGGGTAGCTAGTTTATCATTAAGCAGTCTTTTTTTGTTGCAAATTATGATATTTCTTTCTCCTCGCTTATCTTGTTGACATGTTTTTTTTATTCACTTAGATAATCAACAATTAAAAATAACAAAGTAACATGTGTTTGGTTTATTAATTACTTTCTCACTTAGTTAAATATTAAATTAATAATAAAACAAGAGACCTTTATTTGATCTCATAGAATCCCCACGTAAAGTATGAATTCGGTCGGGAACCACCTTTGTGGACCTCGAAAGGTATATAACACCTTCCTTTTGAGATAATTTGAACCATTACCCCAACTCTGGTGAACTAAGACTAAATAACAAAAAATAGGTTTGTAGTATCCTATACTGGTGCCTTAACGTACCATAATATGTTAGGTGGCGACCCTTCACACCATTCCTTAACGAATCCCAAAAAAAGTTTGTCAAATCGAACCCTGCCTTCCGCGAGGAAAATAGGGTGCGACACAAGTCAGCACATTTCATTCTATTTAGATATCTATTAGTACCGAGAGATTAGCCCGTATCTATGTTGGTGAGATAGCTCGCTTGCATAGAGTGCTTATATCTATCGTTTTAGACCTGGGTTTGATATTCACTATTAGATTTTGGAAATTTTTTAGTATGATTTGGGTACTTAGGTGGAGATAAGCATAGCCTTCCACCCTCAGACCAAGGGATAGTCAGAGAGGACTATTTGATTCTTGAGGATGTGCTCTTAATGGATTTTAGAGGCCAGTAGAGGCAATACTTAGCTTTGGCAAATTTTGCATATAATAATAGCTACCTTTTGAGTATTAAAACAACACTATTTGATGCTTTATATGGTAGGAATTGTCATTTGTTGATTGGTTGGTTTAAGACCTCTGAGATTAGACCCCATGGGACTAACTTGATTTAGGATTCGGTAGATAGAGTAAGGGTGATTCCGGATAGGCTGAGGGCAGCTTAGAATAGGTAGAAGTCTTATGGAGATCATAAACTTTGTGCCTAGAAATTTGTAGTTGGTTATCAGGTATTCCTTGGAGTATCTCCCATGAAGGGTGCGATGAGGTTTGGAGGAAAGTCATGCTCAGCCCCAAATATATTGGACCTTTTGAGATCCTTCGCATAGTTGGGGAGGTGGCTTATCATTTAGCCTTACCCCAAAATTTTGTTGTTCTTCATCTAGTTTTCCATGTGTTCTATGTTGCGATATTACATTCCCTATAAGTCTTATGTGATTCTGCGGGACTCGGTTTACTTAGATGAGAGACTTACCTTCATGGAGTAGTCGGCATTTATATTGTCCAGGGATGTCAGACAGTTGTGATCAACAGATATTCTAGTGGTTAAGGTTCAGTGGAGACATCGCCCAGTAGAGGAGTCTACTTGGGATATCGAGATCAAAATATGGGCCCAGTATCCTCACCTGTTCGAAACTTTAGATATATCCTAACACTTTTCATTTGCGGATGAAAGTTCTTTTAGTAGTGGATATTGTAATGACCCTCCAAGTCATTTTTTGTATTTTTGCTTATTTTTGCCATTTAAAAGTTTCTATAGTTGGCCCACGTCATTTATGACTTGCTAGAGCTTATAGTTAAGTTACCAGAGAGATCGTTTGATTTTTAGAGTCAATTTCTTATTTTGAATTCTTCGTTGAAAGAATTGGATACCGGGAAAAATCTTTAGTCAAACTACATTATTGTTAATTATGACAGTTCCATTAGTTCCAAAATGTTGATTCAAGGCTAAGGGGACCTTTGGTACGGGTCACAAGGCATTCTGACTCATTTTGGGTTATTGATTGAAAATTGATAAAAATGGCCCATGAGTGTAGGGCCCATTTTTCATTGAAACGGCCTCGAAGAAAAGTTTTGAATATGCCATTGAGTCTGGAATACCGAATATAACAGGGTAGCATAGTTCATTTGCATTTACAAAATTCTGAACGAATCCCGCGGGGTTAGATTTTCCAATTCTCAGCTGATGTATCTTCTAACTTTAGAGGAGGCCTCTTAAGCAGCCAATTGGGTTCTTAAGAGACCTGTCTTTGCCAGCTGAGGGTTGCTAAGTAGAGCCTTGTCCGCTAAAGAAGAGGCTGCTTAAGCAACTTCTTGTCCACTTTAGCTGAAGTGACTGGCTTGGCGAGTACCGCTTAAGAGGTACCTGACTTCTTTAGTAGTGACCTCTTAAGCTGTCAACTGGTCACTTAAGTGGCACATAGAGGCCATTAAATCCTCCACCAACCCGTTTTTTCTCCCATTTTCTCACAAGTCTCAAGAGTGAAAATCCAAGAGTGTGGAAAAATAAGAGAAACATTACTAGGTGATTTTGGTGTGTTTATGAGCTCAGAGTTCTTATTTCTTCCTTGAATTCTTGGTAAGATTTAGTTAATTTTATTATTAATTTCCCAATTTATTCCCAAAATCCCTAGATAATTGGAGGGTTGATTTTAGCATCAATAGAGCTTGAAATTTACCCATTCTTGAGGTTAATGTTCCTTGGGCAAAGAGAAACATGTTGATTGTTTTGAGACTGCGATTTCGCAAGCGGGCTCACATGAAATTTTAACTTGATTTTGGACCCGAAGCATAAAAATAAAATATGAGCACCGTTGTCGTTGTCTTGATGAATATATTATCATTATGATAGTGTGGTATCGCGCATAAGCCTTTTAATTGCATATTTTCAGCACTTATGCCATTTTTCTACTAGACTACCCATTGTTTATAACTCCGGACCATAGATTGGCTTACCTACTGGTGGAATAATGACCAGACCCAACCCTGGGCCTTGTCGTAATAGGCATCCCAAGTCCATTAAGGATCGGGGACTGCCCCCTGTTACCCAACCCCACGCGGTTTACACACCCTTTGATGGGCTGAATTTTGAACCTATAACAAGATAGCATAAAATTTCTCATTAAGACTCTAGGATAGGGTCACAATCGGGACCGACCCAACCAAGTCTAACCGTACCACGCCATAAATCAGGCCATAACCAAAGACGTTCCAAAACATAATATAATAAATCCCAAAATGAAGTATGGTGGAAAAGTGAGAAATTAGGTCTGATGATGCTATCCTCAATATCAAAACCAATGCAAAGGGTACACCTAAAATCTATCCAAAAGAGTAATGAAATTCAGTTGGGACATGCCCCCAACCATAGCCAAAGACAATATCCAGAATAAAGTCAAAACGTCTACCAATATCCATAAAATAAAATGATTCCTTCCGAAAGGATGGAAGCTTACCACTTCAGTCCAAATGTTGTCCCCGAGTCAATCACTATGTTGAAGGAGTCAAATGGTTGATTTCTGTATAGCGTGGGTTCACAGTTGCCAGTAGACGGGTTAGCGAGTGACCGCTAGCATGAATCTCAGGATAAGAATGAAATAATGCTAGTTATAAAACCAAGTAAAACCATCCAATGCACACAACCATACATAAATATATATATAACCATGTCATTAAAGGGGATCGGGTTTAGCATGCCTTTAAAACCATTACCTGGGTTGTGTAGCTTAGCCGTCATAAACCACCCATGGGCTATATGGGTTCAGCTCCCACTGCTAAAAGGGCCCCAGTGCATGTAACCATACGACTAGGAAAGTATCCCATGGAATGACTAGTACATACCCAAATAGTGTAACATCATGCACATAGTCCACTAAGACCAATCCTCATATCGGCAAATATGAGTTTCCAGTTTTGGTCCCCCCGGGACCACCACCTTCCATGGCTTTTCTACACACCCTGCCATTAATGTCTAGTTAAAACTGTTTCCAAATGACCAACCAATCCATTTACCATTGTATTAACCAAGGCCAATATAAGTGGTATCATCATACCATTTAGGTTAAAGGGACTTTCAAGTGCCCTCCCATATACCATATTAAACCACTTGGGAGACTTCCATGTTCCCCACAAGCATAACCATTTAGCCTTTAGACCTTCCAAACTATTTAAACCATGCATAATTCCTTTACAAAGTTTAAAACATGTAAGAGTTCCAGTAAAAGAAGTCAATGCAATGAACATATCTTTATAAGCATTTTATCAAACACATTAGGGGAATAATATATCCAAAGTGATTCCAAAGACCATTAAACCATTACCATGCAATCCAATTATCCAAAACCACCATTTATGCATATAAAAGCATAATTAAAACCATAGAAAACCATGACTAAGTATTTAATATCAAAGCCCCCAAATAATAGTTGAAAACCCTAATCATGCAATAATAAAGCCATGAAATCAATCATATAAACCATGACTTTAGTTGAAATTACAATGAGGGAATAGAATCATGCCTTAAACCAAGTAAATAATAGAAGAAAATTGCCAAGACAAACCCCAAAGCAATCCTTTAGTTGAAACCCTAGCTCTCTTGCATACGGCTCGTACCCATGAGTCGTATTGGGTCCAGAGAACAAAATTCCAGGAAATTTTTTAATGGTCAAAACCCAGGATATTTCAGTTTCCCCCACTAGTAACATTCATCCCTGAATGACGGACAAGGTAGGGGTAACCACACACAGAGTCATTTGCATTATCAAATATCCCTTTAACAAAGTTTGAAAACAAAGAGGTAAAGATGTTAATCTTTCCTTTAACAAACTCAGAAAATAAAGATATGTTGAAGACACATACCGTCCACACGAATCCATGAGTAGAAAACAGATGCGGATACTTGGACTTTATGTCCTCTTCCTCTTCCTAAGTAGCCTCTTCTACCTTATGGTTCCGCCAAAGAACCTTAACCGAAGACATATCCTATGTCCACAACCAATGAACATGTTTATCTAATATCACAATCGGGACCTCTTCAAGAGACAGAGAATTTGCAAGACCCAATCCTTCCAAAGAAACAACCGAAGAAGGATCACCAATGCACTTTATCAACATAGAAACATGAAAGACCGAATGAACCAAGCTCAAGCTAGATGGAAACTCCAACTCATAAGCAACATTACCAACCCTCCGTAAAATCTCATAAGGGCCAATAAACCGAGGACTGAGTTTTACCTTTTTGCCAAACCGTACCACTCCCTTCATGGGAGACACCTTGAGGAACACCATATCCCCAACTTCAAACTCCAAGTCTCTACACCTAACATCCGCATAGGACTTTTGGCAACTTTGGGCAGCCTTAAGCTTATCCTGAATCACCTTGACCTTCTTAATCCCTTAGTAAACCAAATCCAGGCCAAACAAGTTTGCCTCCCCAAGCTTAAACTACATTTTTTACCATACAATGCCTCAAAAAGATCCATACTAATACAAGAATAATAACTATTGTTGTAAGCAAACTCCACCAAAGGTAGATTCTCAACCAAACTGCCACCATAATCAATCACATAGGCCCAAAGCATATTCTCCAATGTCTGAATAGTTCTCTCCGTCTGCCCGTTTGTCTACGGATGAAAAATAGTACTCAGACTAACCTTAGTCACTAAACCTTTCTGGAAAGACCTCCATAAGTGAGACGTAAACTGCGTACCATGATTAGAAATAATTGAAACAGGAACCCCATGCAGATTTACAATCTCCTGAAGATACAGCTTCATATAATCCTCCACAAAAAAGGTAGTCTGCACTGACAAAAAGTGCATAGACTTAGTCATCATATCCATGATGACCAAAATCGAATCCAAATGATTTCGAAACTGAGGAAGACCGATAATGATGTCCATATTGATCACCTTCCACTTCCATTTAAGCAAATCAATTTCTTGATGCAACCCTCCTGGCCTCATGTGCTCAACCTTAACTTGTTGACACACCATACCCTTAGCCACAAAATCTGTCATATCTCTCTTCATGCCATTCCACCAGTAGATCTCCTTGAAATTATGATACATCTTAGTTGAGCCGAGATGGACAATATAGCGTTACTCAAGCATCTCAGCCAAAATCCTTTGTCATAACCCGTCAATATCAGGAACACACAATCTCCCTTGGTACCATAAAGTACCACCACTACTAATCTCAAACACCATTACCTCTTGCCCACCAACGTCACTCTTAATTTTCATCAAGACAGGATCTAACACTTGCTTCTCCTTATTCTTAGCACCAAGAGATAATCGAACCACATCTTGTACTATCATACCACCCTTCTTGGAATCCAAAAGACGAACTCTAAGATTAGTGATACGGTAAATATCCTTCACCAATTTTCACTTTCCTTCCTCCACATGATCCAAACTACCCATGGATAACCTGTTAAGAGCATCAGCAACCACAATAGCCTTACTTGGGTGATAGTGAAGACTCATATGATGATTCTTCAGAAGCTCAAGCTATCTCCTCTACCCGAGATTAAGCTCTTTCTGAGTGAATACATACTGAAGACTCATATGATCAGAAAAGATATCCACGTAAATATCATACAAATAATGCCACCATATTTTTAAAGCAAAACACAACTGCCAACAACTCCAAATCATGAGTAGGATAGTTCCTCCCATGCACCTTTAACTGCCTGGAAGCATAGTCAATCACCTTCCTATGCTGCATCAACACACAACCAAGACCTACTCGAGATGCATCACAATAAACCACTAACCCATCATTTCCCTCTGGCAAAGTCAGGATTGGAGCCAAAGTCAACTTATCCTTCAACTTCTCAAAACTACCTTCACAAGCATCCAACCAAGAAAACTTAACCTTCTTCTGAGTCAACTTAGTCAAAGGAGTAGCTATCAAAGAAAATCTTTCCACAAACCGCCTATAATACTCGGCTAAACCCAAGAAACTCCAAATATCAGATAGGTTCATGGGCCTAGGCTATCTCTTCACCATAACAAACTTCTACGGATCCTCCATGATCCCTTCACTAGAAATAATTTGACCTAAGAAAGTCACAACGTTCATCCAAAACTCACACTTAGAAAATTTAACATACAACTATTGTTCCTTTAAGGTCTGCAACACCACATGGAGGTGATTATCATGATCCACCTCTATTTTCAAATAAATCAAAATGTCATCAATAAACACAATGAAGAAGAGATCCAAATATTACCTAACCACCTTCTTCATCAAGCCCGTAAATACTGCCGGTGCATTGGTCAACTCAAATGACATCACTAAGAACTCAAAATGCCTATACCAAGTACGAAAAGCCATCTTAGGGATATCCAACTCCCTAGTCTTAAGTTGATAGATCTATCTTAAAGAAGAACTTGGTAC
Source organism: Capsicum pubescens (assembly GCA_030864215.1). Taxonomy (NCBI): domain Eukaryota; kingdom Viridiplantae; phylum Streptophyta; class Magnoliopsida; order Solanales; family Solanaceae; genus Capsicum; species Capsicum pubescens. Next base: position 139,617,217 of record CM061545.1, read on the forward strand.
CTTGCAACTGGTTAAACAAGTCACCTGTCCGAGGAAGAGGATACTTTTTCTTAACCTTCATCTTGTTCAACTGTCTGTAGTCATTGAACATCCTAAGGGAACCATCTTTCTTATGCACAAATAAAATTGATGCACCCCATAAAGAAACACTAGGACACGAATAAACCCCTTGTTCAAAAAATCCTTTAGTTGCTCCTTGAGTTCCCTTAACTCAATTGGAGCCATTCTATACGGAGGAATAGAAATTGGACTAGTGTTAAAAAAATCAATACGAAACTCAATTTCCTTATCCGGAGGAACGCCAGGAAGATTATCCAGAAAGACCTCTGGAAACTCATTAACCACAGGGACCAAAGACAAAGAAAGACCTTTCGAGTTAGAATCTTTAACCCAGACTAGGTGATAAAGAAAACCCTTAGATATTAACCTCTGAGCTCTAACATAAGAAATAAACCTTCCCTAGGGGCTAAAGAACTACCTTCCCATTCTATAACTGGTTCACTAGGGAACTTAAAGATAACCTTACGGGTTTGACAATCCAAAGATGCATAAAAAGAATAAAACAAATCCATACCTATAAATACATCAAAATCCACCATATCCAACTCAAACAGATCCGCCAAGGTTTGCTTGCCACCAACAAATACCACACAGCCCCTATAGACTCTCTTAGCAATAACCGAGTCACTTACCAGGGTAGAAATAGAAAAAGAAACTGAAATAACTTTTGGATCAAAACCAAAAGACACAGCCGCATATAGAGTCACATAATAAAAAGTGAACCCCAAATTAATCAAATATAATACATCACGAGAAAAAAATAGTAATGTACCAGTAACGACATCAGGTGATACCTCGAATTCCTGTTGGGAAACCAAAGCATACAACCTGTTATGATCAACACTAAAACCAAGAGCAGTAACAGAAGCAGATGCCGCACCACTTGGTGTAGAAGCAGAAGTTGAAGCCACGGGAATCATATTCTCCCCTGTAGCAACCTTATTGACCGAATAAACCCTGAGCTGATGGCCTACCTGGCCGCACTTGAAGCATTTGTCCTTTCCTTAATTGCAATAACCCCTATGAGGACGACCACAAAATCCATAAAGAGGATATAAAGAAACTGGCTGACCTCCCGCTCCCTTGAGATTGGGCAACCTGTGCACGAGAATTATCACCACCTTGATGATTTCTGTCTCCCGACTGGAAAGGAACACTAGCAGAAAGAAGTCAGAACTACCCCACTTATTTTTCTACCACTTGCCACCATCTCTACCACCCTGAGACTGAGCACCTCCCTAATAAAAAAACTACTCTTCTTTCCCAACCTATCCCCAAACTCTGTATGCCTCATCTTATTATCTTCAACCTACTATATATGAATAGTATACCTTTAGATGTCTATATCTTTTATCAGCAAGACAGTCTTACTCTCCAGAATAAAATCTCTATTCAACCCGAAATTGAACTTCCTCATTCTCAACCTCATATCAGCCACTAAGTTAGGATGATACCTTGATAGCTGGTGGAACTTCAAAGAATATTTCTTTACTGATATCTTCCCCTGCCTAAGGTTCACAAACTCCTCTATCTTAGCTTCTCTCAACTTTTGAGAAAAGAACTTGTCCAAGAAGGCATTAGAAAAGGCCTCCCATAACCCTTCCTCTTCTATATCACCTCTATCACTATCCCACTCCTCATACCATTGATACTTGAGCTGATAAGCTGTAAAGTTAACCCTCTCTAAATTAGTAGCCTGCATCACTCAAAACATCTTCTCCATCTTATCCAACACTGACATAACATAAATAGACTGATAAAATTTTGTATTTGCCACATTGCCTTGAGGGACCTGAGGAGAACTAGCTGGAATAGGAGGAACTCCGGCACCATCAGGAATAGGACCATGAGATCATAAATACACTCTAGACGCAGGACGTACCCCTTCAATATTATCCCCAGATGGGATAAAAGAATTTCCTTGTGTTCCAAATCTAGGAGGCATGATCTGAAAGATGAGAAAACAAGGATTAGAGAAGATTTTAGGATTGATAACTCAAGCTTTAATATAAAATACCAAGAAAGTGAAATATTCCTAAATGCCTTGAAGGCTCTCCCTTATGAGTGTAGCGTGTTTCACACCCTTAAAGGGGACTCTACTCGACATGGCTTTGTGGACTTCCAAGTGACCATGAACCTAGGATCTGAAACCAATTTGACATAACCCGACCTCGGTCTTTGTTTGATGGGAATCTCAAGTCCATCCGAGACCTGGGATCGCCCCCTGTTACCTAACCCTATGCAATTACACACCCTTTGATGGGCTAAATTTCGAATATATAACAAGATAGCATAAATGACCTCACTAAGAATTTGGGATAGGGTCATAACCACGATCGACCCAACCGAGTCCAATCGTACTACACCAACTACCCCAACCATACCGATCAAACCATAGGCCATAACCAAAGATGTTCCAAAATATAATATAATTAATCCTAAAATGAAGTATGATGGAACAGTGAGAAATTAGGTCCAATGATGCCATCCTCAATATCAATACCAATTCTAAGGCTGACACCTATACTGATGCTACCCATACCAACTAATAGAATTACCACAAAGCCTCTATCCAAAAGTGTAATGAAATCTGGTTGGGACATGACCCCAACCATAGCCAAAGCCAATATCCAGAATAAAGTTAAAACGTTAAAGAATACCCATAATATGAAATGATGCCTTCCAAAAAGATAAAAGCTCACCAATTTAGTCCAAATATTGTCCCTGAGTCAATCACTTTGTAGGAGGAGTCGAACGACTTATTCCTACATAGCGTAGGTATACAGCCTCCAATTGACAGGTTAGCGAGTGACCGCTAATATGAATCTTAGGATAAGGATAAAATAATGTCAGTTATAAAACTAAGTAAAACCATCCAATGCGCACAACCATACATATATATAACCATGCCTTGAAAGGAGATCAGGTTTAGCATGCCTGTAATACCATCACCTAGGCTATGTAGCTTAGCCATCCTAAACCACCCATGGGTTATATGGGTTCATCTTCTCCTACTAAAAGGGCCCCAGTGCGTGTAGCCGTACAAATTGGAAAGTATCTCATAGGATGAATAGTACATCCCCTAATAGTGTGAAATCATGCACATGGTCCACTAAGATCGATCCTCATATTGGCAAATACAAGATTCAAGTTTTGGTCCTCCAAGGACAGCCACCTTCCACGGCTTTGCTACACACCCCACCATTAATGCTCAATTAAAACGGTTTCCAAATGACCAACCAATCTATTTACCATTTTATTAACCAAGGCTAATATTAGTGGTATTATCATACCACCTCTTACTTGTAAGTAATATCCATAGACAAACTATTTAGGCTAAGGGGACTTTCAAGTGCCTTCCCATTTACCATATTAAACCACTTGGGAGACTTCCATGTTCCCCATAAGCATAACCATTTAGACTTTATCCCTTTCAAACCATTTAAACCATGTATAATTCCTTTACCAAGTTTAAAAAATGCAAGAGTTCTATTAAAAAAAGATGATGCAATGAACATATCTTTATAAGCATTTTATCAAACACATTGGGAGCATAATATAACTAAAACCAATTGCAAAGACTATTAAACCATTACCATGCAATCCAATTGTCCAAAACCACCATTTATGCATACAAAAGCATAATTAAAGCTATAGGAAACCATAACCAAGTATTTAATATCAAAAACCCCCAAATAATAGTTGAAAACAATAATTATGCAATAATAAAATCATGAAATCAATCATATAAACCATGCCTTTAGTTGAAATAACAATGAGGGAAGAGAATCATGTCTTAAACCAAGAAGTTAATGGAAGGAAATCACCAAGACAAGCCCCAAAGCAATCCTTTAGTTGAAACTCTAGCTCTCTTGCCCCAAAAGCACTTGAGAAAATTATAAAGTATTTTGGAATAGTTTCTAAGTGTTAATGAATAGAATAATAGGATAAATAAATTCCTAAGAGTATTCAAAGTCGTGGGTCCTAATTAGGGTAAGTAGGGAAATATCCAGAATACCCCCACTTAAATTCCTTAAAAACCCATCACAGGGATACGACAGACCCATACGAGTTGTACCCTTCCAATACGATCGGTACCCACCACTCGTATCCAAGCCTCAACCCTTGGATCAAACATTATCCAGTATACAACTCATCAAACCAAGTTGTAACCACAGCATATGATCTGTATGCATAACCTGTATCCCTGGCAGAATGAAATACCAGGAGGATCAAACAATGGCCACCATACGAGTTCCTGATACAACTCATACCAAGCCATATGACTAATTACCCTAATTCATACCCATTTTAGTGACCAAAACCATCCCACCAACTAACACTAGTCAGTATACGATAGGACCATACTACTTGTACCCCAATATACAGCTCATAACCATGAGTCATATTGGGTCCAGAGAACGGAATTCCAGTAAATTTTCTAAGGGTCAAAACCCAGGATGTTTCAAATAATATAGGTGCCATCATAACTCATAAATCAGGTAGTAGCAGTTTTAAAACTACACTAGAAGGTTTTCTTCTCTTCCCTATATCTGTGCCAGTTCTTGCGTAAGAATAACATTTTCCATAATACTCCTACTTTTAACAAAGCCTGATTGGTTAGAAGAAATTAGTCTAGGTGTAATACTTTCCAATCTATTATGCACAATCCTAGAAATAATTTTATTTACAAAATTAAAAAGATAAATTGGTCTCAAATCTAAAAAAGATTGCATATTATCCTTTTTAGGTATGAGAATCAGATTAGTATGAGTAATGGATTTATGAAGAGTATTTCCTATAAAGAATATCAGTACTGGTCTAATAATATCAACACTAATAATATCTGAACTAACTTGGAAGAACCTGTCAGAAAATCCATTAGGTTCACTAGGACTGTCCCTATTTAAATTAAACACAGCTTGTTAATTTCTTCATCATCAGGACTTGCCTCTAACACCATATTATCAAACTCATAAATTAGTTTAGTAATATGATTAAGTAAAGGAAAATGTGTTGCATGTCTCACCTAGGTGAAATTTTTTTGATAAAAACTTATTGCTTCATCAGCAATTTGATTTTCATCTTCTAACCAATATCCATGATCTTTAAGGATTCTAGAAACCATAAGTATGTTCCTTCATTCTTTAACAATGCTATGAAAAAACTTAGTATTTTTATCTCCACTTTCAATCCAGTCATGCCCAGCCTTTTGTTGCCAGAAACTTTCCTCCAACTTAAGATGCTTGATATATTTAACACTTGTTTTTTTCATAACAACTCTATTCTCTTTTGAAGGGTAGTCTTCAAATAATTTCTATTTTATCTTAGCAATCTTCTCTCTAATAATCAACTGCGGAAAAATATTCCTAAAAATCCACTTTCTCCACACAGTAAGGTCCCTTTTTACCATTTTAATTTTCCTTTAAAAATTATGAAATGGATTATTAGTGTGATCTGCATCCCAATTCCTTCTGACAATCTCTTTAAACTCTACATGATTAGTCCAAAATTTTAGGAATTTGAAATGTTTTTATTGCCTAACTTTACTATTTTCAAAGCTAAGGAGTACTGGGGCATGATTAGATCCATCTCTAGATAAGTGTTCCACCTCCAAACAAGTAAGCATATTCTAAAATTCAATATTAGTAAACAACCTATCCAGCTTTTCAAAAATGTAGTCATCCCCTGCTCTTCTATTTCATTAAGTAAATGGGCTACCATTATGTTGAATCTATGTAAGATCACAAGACTCGACACAATCTTTGAAGTTCTTTGTTTCTATAGTAGTTACAGGTAATCCTCCAATCTTATCTAAGGCATTCTAGATTTTGTTAAAGTCACCTCCTATAAGCCAAGGATGTGAGATTCCATTATATATAGAGAATATGTTTTCCCGTAAGTCTAGTCTTTGATTTATATCATATTTAGCATAAACTAGAGTCACCATAAACACTAAACCCAGGGACTGGTTTTGTTATAGCAAAGAGAGTTATCGATCTCTGTCATTCTCTAGTGTAACATTGAAGACATGATTTACTAAGCACCAAATTGTTCCACTGCAATTATGAAACATGAGTGTTATCTGCAGTTTGCTTCTATATTTATTTATGTACTGAAATATTTTCAACAATGCTAAAAAAACAAATTTATGTAACCTATTCAGCATCTGAACTCTCTGGAAATCCTTCTGTGATTTAACCGACCTAATATTCTAAACCAAATCTTTCATCATTGCTGGTTAGATTGAGTTCCACCCCACTCTTAGGCTGCAATCTGTAAGGCCATTTTTTATCACCATTATTTTATATTTTCTCTTTCATTAGTAGCTTGATGGATTAAATTACTATAGGTAATATATCTCCTTGTTTAAGGATCAGATCTTCATGGCATTCTTTGTTGAAAATCTCCTTTCCCCCTTTTAATAGTCCACCAATCTCTTCTACCCCCATCAACTTTATGAGTAAGTATATCATGCAACACTGTATTAGGAGTATTTGAGATGCCACTCTACACTTGTTATTCAACTTCTATTGGAATATCTATAATAGCCAAGCTATCATTCACCTATTATTGGTTGAGAACTTCTTCTCTTATTGGTATCCGACCACTTTAAATAGTATTATTATTAGGTGATAAATTGATAATTGTTTTTTCTTATTGTTAGTTGGTAATTGTTGTATCTCATGGACCAAACACTCTCTTATAGTTACTAAGCTGCCTTTACAGTTGATATGTGTGTTGTGCCTTATTTTTACATTGTCCCTCTAATCATGTACTAATATTTTTTCCTTTTTTTTACAGATTACTCCTGATTGCTTGCAACTACAGTACTCTTTATCCCCTGGTTATGAAATAACCTGGAAAACCAATCCTTGGTGGATGTCTTCTTATCCCCTTTCCCCTTTTCATTTATTAGCTAAGTACTATAAGATGTAATAATATAATTGAAATACCCTGGGTTTTGATCCTTAGAAAATTCCTTAAGTTTGAGATTATAGACATCATACGATTGGGGGTAATTATTGTAGAATAGGGTACAATATTGGGCCCTCAACTCATATGATAACCAATGAGTTTTGGTTGGTTTATGTCCAAGATACAAATAGACATTATATTGGTTGTATGTTAGGGTACTAAAATTAAAGTGCCAATCATATGATGTCTTATGTCTAGCCTAAATTATTCTATTCTTACTAAGGTTTGGTTCTAGGGTACTTATCTTATGCTTGGGTATGAGTTGGCCTTTGAGGTCATATGTTGGTTAGTTTTGGAGATCATGTTGCTTCCTAGGGTATGAGTGGTGGGTACCACTCGTATGTTAGGTTACGTTTTGGGGGGTGTAGTTATACCCTCCTATGATAATTTATACCATTTAAGGTGGGGGTATTTTGGATATTTCCCCTCTTAACCACTTATGACCCCATGACAAAACACTTTTAGGACATTATTTAACCTATTATTCTAAATAAAAAACACTAGAAACACTCTCAAATCTTTTTCAAACTCTTGGGTTAGGCAAAGGCTAGGGTTTCTTTTAAGGTGGTCAATTAAGGCTTTCAAGGGTGGTTTCTCTCCTTATTCTTTGGTATCTAAGGCATGTTAATCCTCCCAAATTGTTAGTTCTACTAAATTCATGTTTCAATAAATGGTTTTCATGATTTAATTATGGGTATTGTTTGGTTTTGAATTATATGTTGGGGTTTTTAGTTAATAATGGTTGATTTATGTTTTCCAATATTTTTACTTATGTTTCTTATTGTGATGGTGGTTTGAACTTATGATTGCATGGGAATGTTCAATTGGTACTTGGTTTTGGTTTTGGAAACTATATGTACTTAACATGTTTGTTAAAATACCTATGAGAATGGTTGTCACAATGCATGGCTTTAATTGAAACAATTGCATTGTATAGTTTTGTAATGAAACCAAAATTGGTTTAATGGTTTTAATGGTTAAATGGTAATGACTTGGTGGTCATGGCTTTGATTTAAAACCTTGTGGGGTACATGGTAATCCTCCGAGTAAATTTAATAATGGAACCTACGGGGTACATGGGAATCCCCTAAGTGTTTGGCTGAGGACATTGCTTGCAAGCTATAGTCAGTATGATGATACCACTTCTTATATACTTGGTTAATATATGGAATTGGTGGTTTGGTTGTGTGGTAATGATTTTAAATGGGCAATAATGGACGTTTGTGATAGTTAATTGTGAATGTCAAAGTTTGATGGACGAACACTGGAAACTTATGTTTGTCGACATGAGGATTGGTCATGTTGACAACATACTTGTGGGGTATACATAAATCCCCTAAGTTATTCTTGTATATATGTATCATGGAGAGTGAAGGGTACACAAAATTCCCTGACCCCTATGATATCTCTGTTTCATACGGCTACACACACTCGTGCCCGTTCAGGGTGTAACACTGGACCCATATTGCCCATGGGTGGTTTTAGAATGGTTAAGTTACACAGTCCAGGTTAAGGAATTAAATATAGGTTAAACCTTGTTCCCTTTCCTGGCATGGATTATATATATATATATGGTTATGATTGTATATGGTTATTTACTTGGTTTTATATGTTGGCATTATTTTATCCTTATTCCTGAGTACATGCTAGCATTCATCTGCTAACCTATATTTAGGTGTTATATCCCTATACAATGCAGGAATCGGTCATACTACTCCTCCTGCTTAGTGATTGGTTTTGGGGACATCTTGTGTTGGATTGAAGTAGTGAGCTTCCATATTCCAGAAGGCTCCATTTCATGTTATGGATTTCTCTACATACTTTTGTCATGTCATAGACTTTGGTTTTGGCTATGGTCAGGGGTATGTTCCGATTGAGTATTGTTTTACTTTTGGATAGAGGCTTTATGGGACTACTTTGGGTTAGTATGGGCAGTGTCAGTATTGGTGTTAGTCTTGGCATTGGTATTGGTATTGGTATTGGGGATAACATCATTTGATTGTATTTGATTTATGATAGTTCCATTGTGTTATGTTAAAAAAATTTGGAATTTTGTCAAATAAAAGGAGTAGGGCAGTTATGTTTGGATATCGCGGGTGGTCTCCGGTCCTAGTTAGGCTAAAGGCACCCGACACAACTAGGACCTGATTTTGGTTATATCAGATTGGTATCAAAGCCCTAGGTTTATGGTCACTTGAGAGTCCACAAAATCGTGTCGAGTAGAGTCTATTTTAAAGATGTGTAGCGCGCCACACTCATAAGGGCGAGGCTATAAGACATTTAGGAATGTTTCTATTTCTTGTGTTCTATTTTCAAGCCTGGAGTCTAAGTCCTGGAATCTTCTCTAACTCCTATTTGTTTGGTTTTCAGATATGCCTCGATTATCTGAAGTTCACAGAAACTCCTCCGTCCCAACTGAGGATAATATTGATGGGACATTCTCTACTCATGGGATCACACTTTATCTAAGGGTCCAGTTCCTGATTATTAAGAATTCCACCAGTTCCTTCTAGTCCTCCTCAGGCTCCTCAAGCTGACATGACAAATGTTGAGTTTCGTTAGACTATTCATATAATTACTCAGTTGGTTGCTTTGCAGGCTGAGTGTGGTATACCTACTACTCCATCTTCTAAGGCCATAAGGGTTGGAAAATTCATGAGGTTAAACCCTCTGACCTTTACTGGTGTTAAGGTAGAGAAGGATCCTTAGGCTTTTTTTGATGAGATGTAAAAGATTTTCAGGGTTATACATACAACAAATATGGAAGAGCGGAGTTTTTTTCCTACCATCTAAAGGATGTGGCGTACCAATGGTATGAGAAGTGGGATAGGGCAAGGGGTGATAATGAAGAGTCATCTCTGTAGGAGGATTTCTCCAATTTCTTTCCAGGACCACTTCTTTCCTCAGGAGTTAATGAAGGCTAAGGCGGAAATATTTGTTAATCTGAAGTAGGGTATGATATCAGTCAAGGAGTATGCCTTAAAGTTTTAGAAGTTATCCCAGTATGCTCTAAAACTGGTGCCTGATATGAGGTCTCCGATGAGGAAGTTCGCTTTAGGACTATGTCGTGAGTTGATCCTTGAAAGTAAGGTTGCCTTATTAATCAAGGACATAGATATCTCTAGGTTGGTTGTTTAAATGCAGTAGGTAGATGAAGAAAAGAAGAAGGTTGAGTTAAGTTAGAGGCAGGGAAAAAAGTTTAGGTTCTATGAGCAGGGTGGTGGACAATAGCAGAGTGACAGGGATGGTGGTAAGTGTCCCAAGAAGAAGTGGAGCAATTCTAGGTCATACTTGACAGCTAGTTCTCCCTACCCAAAGTTGTTGGGTGATAGACGTTTCTAAGATGGCGACAACTTTAGCGCACAGGGTGCCAAATCTCAGGCTAGTAGGGCTCAATCAGCTTCGTCATATCCTTCCTGTTGATTTTATGGTCATTTTTAGAGGGGTTTCTGTGATGAGGGAAGGGACAGGTGCTTCAACTATGGTCATCCAGACCATATGCTTAGGAACATTCCTGTTGGTAAGGTTGCCTTTGGGGCAAACAGGGTTCCAGTTTCTTCTTCTTTAGCTCAAGCACCATAGGGTGCACCATCTAGTTCCGACACTAGTTGAAACTTTCTTTATGCTCTCACTACCCGACAGGAGTTTGAGAAAATGCCTGATGTTGTAACTGGTATGTTGCAACTCTTTTCTTCTGATGTGTATTATTTACATAATTTGGGGTCCACTTTCTTTTATGTCACCCTATTTGTGGTTGTGCATTTTGGTTTAAGTCCCGAGGTTATTGTGAACCCTTTTTCTGTTTCTACCTCGGTAGGTGACTCTATGGTTGCTAAAAAAGTCTTTAGGGTGTATGTGGTATCTGTTGATAGTAAACATACTTTGGTGGATCTGTTTGAATTACACATGGTTGATTTTGATATCATATTAGGAATGGATTGGTTTCACTCGTGCTATGCATCTCTAGATTGTCGGACCTGTAGGGTTGTCTTTATGTTTTCTAATAAGCCAGTTACTTAGAAAGGTGGTTCCTTAGCTCTTAACGGGAGGATCATATCATATCTTAGAGCTCGGAGATTTTTCTCCAAGGAATGTATCTATCACTTGGTTCGGGTTAAAGATTCTAACTCGTAGGGTCCTTCTTTGAATTCTATTCCGATGATGGATGAATTTCTTGAGGTCTACCCTGATGACTTGCCTGGTGTTCCTCCAGATGGGGAGATTGAATTTGGAATTGATCTTGTTTCATACACTAGTCTAATTTTCATTCCTCCATATAGAATGGCTCCGGTTGAGTTGAAAGAGCTTAAGGAGCAATTAAAGGAACTTTTAAATAAGGGGTTTATTTGACCTAATATGTCCTCATGGGTCGCGCCAGTATTATTCATACGTAAGAATGATGGTTCCCTTTGGATATGCATTAACTATATGCAGTTGAATAAGGTAACAGTAAAGAATAAGTATCCTCTTCCAAGGATAGATAATTTGTTTGATCAGTTGCAGAGTGCTAAGTTTATCTCTAAGATTGTCCTTCTGTCTGGGTATCATCAGCTTAAGATTAGGGAGGTGGATATCCCTAAGACTGTCTTTCGTACTCGCTATGGTCACTTTGAGTTTTTAGTCATGTCTTTTTGGTTGACCAATGCCCCGACGACATTTATGGATTTGATGAATAGGTTTTTTTGTCAGTTTCTGGATTTATTCATCATTATATTCATATATGATATTCTGGTGTACTCTAAGAGTGAGGTGGACCATGTCAATCACCACGATATTGTTTTACATGCTCTGAAAGAACAACAATTATATGCCATGTTATCAAAATGTGAATTCTGGTTGAACGATGTCACTTTTTTGGGTCATATTATTCCTAGTGAAGGAGTCATGGTGGATCCACAAAAGGTTATAGTGGTTAGGAAGTTTCCTAAATCCATGATTTCAACCAATATTCGAAGCTTCTTGGGTTTAGTGGGTAGCTATAAGAGGTTCATGGAGAGTTTCTCTTCTATAGCCTCCCCATTGACTAAGTTGACTCAGATAAAGGTAAAGTTCTTTTGGTCTGATGCTTGTGAGGGTATTTTTGAGAAGTTGAAGGATAAACTAACTTCGGCTCTATTTTTTTGACTTTGCCTGAAGGCACGGATGTGTTTGTGGTTTATTATGATGCATCCCGTGTGGGACTTAGTTATGTTCTAATGCAGGATGGTAAGGTGATAGACTATGCTTCTAGGCAGTTGAAGGTGTAAGAGAGGAATTATCCGACTCATGATTTGGAGCTGTTAGTTGTGGTATTTGCGCTAAAAATTTGGTGGCACTATTTGTGTGGCGTGGATGTGGCTATCTTCTCGAATCATAAGAGCCTACAGTATGTGTTCACTAAAAAAAAACTTAACCTCAGGCAGAGGAGGTAGCTTGAGCCTCTCAAGGACTATGACATGGGTCTTCACTACCATCCAGGTAAAGCTAACATGGCTGGTGATGCTCATAGCAAATAATCCATGGGGAGTCTAGCTCATGTGGAAAACAAGAAGTGGAAGTTGGTGAAGGACATTCACCGTTTGGCTAACCTTGTAGGTCATCTCATAGACTATTAGGATTGTGGTGTGTTCATTTAGAAAGTAGCACAGTTGTCTCTAAGTGATGAAATCAAGGAGATGCAAATGTTAGATCCTATTTTGTTGAAGATCAAGGGTGATGTTGGTGGCCGAAGGTGATGGATTTCAAGAATTGTGGTGACGGTACTTTGTGGCACTAAAAGAGGTTATACATTCCCGACATCGATGTTTGGTGAGAGAGGATCTTGGCTAAGACATATGAGTTGCGCTATGTTGTTCATCCCAGTTCGATGAAAATTTATCATGACCTCCAAGAGATGTATTATTGGAATGGTATGAAGAAAGATATGACTAATTTTGTAGACAAGTGTATGGTGTGTCAACAAGTGAAAGTTGAGCATATGAGGTCCGGAGGATTGTAACAAAAAATTAAGTTGCCAGAGTTGAAGTGGGAAGTGATCAACATGAATTTCGTTACCAGTCAGCCTCAGTCTCGGAACAAATTTGGTTTGGTTTGGTCATTTATAACAATAAACTTACTCCCATGTTAAAAGGGTAAGGCGGTCATTGTCAGTATCTCAATTTGCGTTGGGGTCGAATCCACAAGGAGTAAAATCCAAATTTCAAGTCCTATGGGTGCTCTAATTACTAAAACAATACCCGGAATGCAACAAAAACATCTAAAGTAAAATGGGGTGAGGGTGGTTTGGAGTTTGTTATAACAATCTTTAGTCAAACAACACACTAGTACAACACTAATGATTTAAAATCAAGTTTGGAGATAATCTTGGGGTTATGCCTACCTATAAGTAAAGAGCATGTGGGTTAATGATGGTTTAACACGAATCTTAGTTGTTACATGAGAGATAGGCTAGGTCGAAGGTCTTTGTGGTTAGTCTTTCAACAAAAGATCAAAGATGTCACCTATTGGCTCTTTCGAGCACCTAACGAGTGTGTCATTCATAGTCACCCAAAACCTCAATTAGGCATCCCTATTTCTAGGAAAATACCTATGATATGACTTACACTCCATTTACACTTATGTCTAAGATTGTAAAAGGTAGTAAACCACATTCTTAATTGTCCACCATTGCCTTTTCCAACTATAGCTCTCTTTCAAGGATGCTATGGGTTCCTATATGTTCACCTTCATCCCTCTTTCAAGGATGATAAATGGTTTCTAGAGTTTCGGGTTTTCACCCATCAAACCCATTAGGGTATTTGGGGCTTTCACCCACAAATTCCAACTATTAAACTTAAGCAATGGTGGAATCCATACTTAACAACAAAAATCATGCAAACACAATAACACCCACACACAATTACATTTTAGTTCAACATAATCCCAAGACTAAATTACTTATATACTCATGAAGAAAGTGGAGAAAGATATACCATAAGGATTATCCAAGGCATCCATCCTTCACAAAACACTAAGAATTTAAGTCTACATAATTAGTTATAATCTTGCCCAATTAGGGTTCGTTTTTCAAATTCAAAAGTGTCTATAAGGTAATCCATACCTAAAGAAGAAAGGGGTTTTGCCTCTATAAGGTTTGGTAATCAGCCAAGTGAAATTACAAAATTGCCTTGGGCAACATTCCCGCTTAGCTGTGATCGCATGAGGTTGTCCGCGACTGCATCCAATGTGACCGCTGTAAGGTTTCGCAATAGCATTCTTTTGACCATCTTGATAGACTGCGATCACGTCCTTTGGCCCGCAATCGCAGTAACTGGGGCTGATGACTGCTCCAGGTCCCCAGCTGCATTTCTATTCTTCCACTTGATCTTTTTTAATGTCAATCCACATATTTTCATCTTACCAACTCTATGCCTACAAAATGTGGCTATTAGTGCATTAAATCACAATCATGTCTCATTTATTTATACAAAACTTGGCAGTGTGCACGAAAGTTGAGTGTAAATGAGTCGTAAAATCACCACTCATCAACACCCCCAACTTAAAACCTTGCTTGTCCTCAAGCAATACCACCCCTTATCATGAGACAATTTCACATGTATGCCCACATTCTATAACCCAATGATCATGATGACTATAACTTGATTACTACCACAAAAAGCTCTTCACACATGGGCAAAATGATTTTGACTACACCCATCAACATAAAATGGAATTTTGAAGGACTCAATAGGCTTTAAAGAGCAATCATGTGACAAATACTAATACTCTAGAAATGACTCACTTTTTGACCTCAACCACATTATACTTCCTGTTACCTCATTGTTCAGAAGGTGATAAAATCACCCACCTCAACTTTATCATATGCCTTCTCATAAGACAGAAGAATTCACACACCCATCTATCAACCATGCAAAACATAATTTAAGTGCAAACACTCTCTCTCTCAAGAACTCTCAATGCTAACAAGCACCATGCCATAGTATTGCCCCTATTTTCAATTGCACTACAATGATCACATTTAGTTGGGAATCACGAAGGACTTTTTGATCTTATAATGTAGGTTTAGGGTTGGGTAGGATATTAATTTTAGGACAACAAGGCTAAACCCTCTTTGAACTTCTACAACACACTTTTTTATATTTTGCTATTGGGCTACTTCTTTTATTTCACTATTGTGCCTACATTGCCTTTGTTGGTTTTCCCACTTTATTTCTACTTCCCACTTTCTCTCATTTTTTGTGCATAATTCATGCATTTCTTTCCTTTTTTGGATTCTTTCTTTCTTATAATCATTTTTCTTTATTTGGTTAAGCATGTCAGTACTTTTTTATGACTTCGTGGCCCAATGACACCTCTTTCAACTTTCAGTACCCCTAACTTAGTCTTTTAGCCTCAAATTGCATTCTTAAGTTCAAGGAGGATAGGGTTCAAGATAGGTATAATATAAGTGTCGCGATTTGCAATGTGTTTCCCAAAGAAAAGTCCAAAGGCTCATAGTGGGTGACTAAGGATTATATCTATGTATTGGTAGGCTTTTTAGGCTAAAGTGGGCTTTCAATATCACAAGAATGGCCTAGGGTCATTTTACCAACCAAATACAATCAAAATTTAGCCTTGAAAGACTAATGAGGCAAGTTCTAGATGGTACCAGTACACATGAGATATAAACAAATAAGCTCCCACAGAATCTCATTGAGAGGGTTCAATTGTTCCTCCTGCTCGAGACAAATAATTTTTCTAAGTCAATTTCCAAAGTCATAAAAAGAGAAAAAGTTTTGTTATAAGGTTTCTCACATCCACGCCCTTGAATTTTGAAAAAATTTTAGATGGAGGGGGGTATTTTTTCGCATTCACACCACGTATAATTTGTTACTCATGGCAACAACCCAAGATCTTGTCTCACATTGGGGCTTTAATACGGGCTACCCACCCATATGGCTACTCAGACTTCGCCAATGGGTATGAATACGATCCTAAATCAACAATGCCATAATACCACAAGTACTCAGACTTTCCTTGCATTTGTAACCTTAATTCCACGAGTACTCAGACTTCCCCTGCATCCATGACTAAAACCCAATCACGATGCTTTCCCCTTAAGAATTTCGTCACTCAATCTATCATAGGGAAAAGCTCATCAAGTGACCAAAATTAAATAAAACAACAATCTAGGAACAAAGTAACTAATCCATGAAAATGTGGGCACTATCAGAGTGCTCAAATATTACAACCCAAATAAAAATAAGAATCATCTAAAAGAGAAAAAAAATATGCAGATATATCAATAATACGAACCCCTAAC
Source organism: Capsicum pubescens (assembly GCA_030864215.1). NCBI lineage: Eukaryota > Viridiplantae > Streptophyta > Magnoliopsida > Solanales > Solanaceae > Capsicum > Capsicum pubescens. The sequence continues at coordinate 139,633,535 of CM061545.1, forward strand.
TTAAAAGGTAACAACGTCCCCACTACATAAATAATCGAGGATAGAAGAGATAAGGGCGATCCCTAAAACTGCATCAAGGGTTGCGGTCACTCTCAGACTCTGCATCATCATCGTTCTCCTTAAGATCAGACCAATCGGCTGGTGCCTCATCATCACTCTTTAACCAGGATAAAGAAAGTCGATCTTGGGGTTTTATGACCTTTCATAGGACCTTCACCTCCTTCCATATCTTGTTAAAAAACTCATCCCTCTTCTTCTCCCTTATGACCATTTTTTTATATGCAATCCTGAGATCTCGATGTAATTTCACCAAATATGTGTAGGGTTTCTCAAGCCTAGAAATGATAACTTCCTGCTTCTTTTGATCCTCTCTATACTTTTCATAATCAAACCGTGACACATATGAATGACGAGTGGTGCAGGACTCTCCAAGTTCCTGGGACAAACGAGACACAATCTCCCCAATGGAATCAATATCAACTCCAATATCCTCAAGAGGATCGGGGGTGTATGGCCAATGAAACTCAGGTTCAATACATGCTGACTTTCCTAATTCAATCTTCTTTACTTGCCTTTGCTAGGTGTTCCCCTCATTTGAATCCTCAAAGGGTAGAAAGGGGGCCAGGCTACACCTAAGCATCTCCAGCATACTCCTCAACCCCTACTCTCCTGCAAATATCAGTAATTAATAGGGAAAATAAGAAATGCGTACCACCTTGGTCCTTGAAATGGTCCATTTCATTGACCACGAGCTAACGAACATCTAAATAAATGTCGCTTAAAATGCAAGCAACCATTCGAGCCACAGATCAAGGACTGTTTTCATGTGGGTGCAAGGGGATACTCAACTACATATAATGTGCAACCAAATTCGAGCCTCAAAAGTAAAGTCATTCATGGAGATGTTGATTTTTGTTTTCATCCACGAGACTTCCTTTTCGAGACACAATCATTCCGCCAACCAACTTCCCGGCTTACACACTTTTGCTTTGAATTCCCCCATGTCTTCATGTGGGAGCCCATAAACATCATTGATTTGCTTTACCCCAAAGTGCACCGTTTGTCCCTGAGTCTTAATAGTCATGTTGGGTAAATTCGAGAAAAAAACTGTGCTAATGTTGGCATAGAATTCCTGGACCCATTGCTCATTTGTATTGCATGGGTCCGGGACAAAACACCGCCACCCTATGGCTTCAAGCTTGTCATGGAATGCCAAAAGTTTTTTTGACACATTATCCAAGAAAAGTCCTCTCTCCAAGAGTAGCTTCATCCTCGAAAGATTGCTATAGTAGTGAGTGTGGCATTGGGGTGCCATAAATCATATGTGATCATACTTGTCCATGAGATTTGTCCTGAAAGCACTAGGAACACATGATGTTAATCAATGATATTTTTATCACAAACTATGCCACATTGTTCACTAAAGCTCATTGGATGGGGACTTGGTGGTGTTTGGTTAAAAATTTGGAGTGTAGCATTTTTGGAATGGCAGGAAATCACCCTTGATTACCATGATCGTGGGTCATAACTGCGTCCACATTGATGTAATCACGGTCCAATAATCGTGGACTACGATTGCGGTAATTAAGACCAGTTCCTGCCAGCTTCCCATATTCAACATTTCCAAATTTTTAGACCATAAGTATGTTCTACAATATGGATTCACATTAAGACCAATGAACAAGGTTATTAGGTTCTCGATTATGCCCTTTCGAATCTAAAAATTATTATTGAATACTCATTTGGGCAATAGATCAAACACTTGGTGTGCACACTTTATTTTGCACATATTTTTGGGTATTCAGGACTTCCCCACTTGTGTACACCATACTCTAGCAGCTAAACACCATACAAATACTAAGTATGAAAATATTAAAACATGAGAATCAAAGACCTAGACCCTTTTTACATCATGCATTCTTTGGCCTATTTTCAAAAATCAAAGAATAGATTCAACGCACCTACTGGATTTGTGATGCAAGAGGAATGCAAGGATGTTGTTGGAGAGCTCACAAACTTGGTCAGAATTTGATCCAATTAGAGAGTAAGATTTGAAAAGGGAGTTTAAGGAAAATGGGGGATTCAGCTAGTCATGCAGATGAAGCAACCGCGGATGCAGTTAAGTAACCACAATTGTGGGAATGTGGGTGAGCGAGATTGCAACCAAGGGCACACGATTTCAGTAACTGAGAGCATTTCTGCTCCCTTATTTTCCCCTATTCAGCTCAATTCACAGATTAACAGCTTTCCCCTGTTCAGTTTTTAATACAAAAAATTTACACTTTCTCCATTTTAAGCTCATCCAATGCATTCTATAGTGCCATAAATGCATGGGTTATTGAAATGCCAAAACCAAAATCTAAGCTACAACACCATAAATAAAGGATACAAGCCACTTTCATGGCATTTGTGGGTTTCCTCCCACATAACGCCTTAGTTAACATCACGGCACGACGTCTTTATTTATGTTTAATTCTCAAGGTGGTTCCTCAAGGCCTCCTTATTTCACCTCCTCAATCTCAACATCCACCATGGAAACAACTTGAAGCTCTGTGGATTGCTTCTTTCTCTTACAATCCTTGAAAGTGGCCTCATCTTTTTGCAACCTAAACTTTATCTCCCCCATTTCTAAGTCAAAAATGGCCCTTCAGTGACTAAAAATGGACGACCAAGGATGATAAGTACCTTTTGGTCCATTTCATAGTCCAAGACCACAAAGTCGGCCGGATGTACAAACTTATCCACTTTAACTAGGACATCAAATAAAATTCCCACCGGCCTTTTAATAGATTGGTCCTCTATTAAGAGTCGTATAGAGGTCGGAGTAGGGGAATTCAAACCAAGCTTCTTGTAGATGACAAAGGGCTTGAGGTTGATGCTTGCACCAAGGTCGCATTGGGATTTTTCAAACATGTGTGTTTCAATGGTACAAGGAATTATGAAAGTTCTGGGATCATCTTTGTTTTCCATAACCATACTATCCATGATAGCACTACATCCATGGGTGACTTCAATGGTGTCACCTTTAACAACCTTTTTTTTTTACATCAATTTCTTCATTAGCTTAGCATATCTCGGGATCTCTTAGATCACCTCAAGAAATGGGATGTTTATTGATAGATTGCTAAGCTTGTCCATGAATTATTTTAGCTTGTCACTCTTCTATTTTCTTTGCGATCATTGATGGAATGGGGGAGGAACTTGGATTGTAGGACTTATTTCCCTTTGTGGCTTTTCAACCTCAACCATTTCTTCGTCATATTTTCTATTTGATTTTGAGGTAACACCTCCTTTGGCTTAGCCTTAGGTATCTTCCCACTCAAATCGTCTATCAAGTGCTCATCAACTATCTTCCCACTCCTAGTGATAATTGCTAGGACTTGATCATCATTCTTTGGATTAGCAATTGTATCACTAGAGAGTCCACCTCTAGGCCTAGCATTTAGTTACGTGGAGATTTGTCTATTTTGGGTCTCTAATTGCTTGATGGAGGTGGAGTGGGACACCATGGTTTGAGAAAATTGAGAGAAGTCACCTTTAAATTCACATACCATTTTGTTCGTACCTTCCACCCTATTCAAAATTTAGGCCAAAACATCCTCGGTCTTGAACTTTTTGGGGTCAATAGAGATTAACTCTTTGTTATTAGCTCGATCGTGGGGGGTACATAGTGGTCATAATTACCCTCTCTATCCCTCCAAACCCTATCACGCTCACGGTTCATCCAACCTTGATTCCCACCTTGCCTTTGATAGGCAGGGCGGGAACCCCCTGAATAGTTTGATAAATACCAGATCTCATCATCTAACTTCTTGGACTTTTCATCATCCTCATAGGCCTTAGATACTACGGCGTTTACCACTTTCGGCGGTGCACCCATAACATGTTTTGTAAAGAGATTAAGTTGGGTCATTATTTTTGCAATGCTCTTCTCTCTTTCCTTATTCTGCTTTCTTTGTTCTTTTTCAACCATGGATGTAGAGGGAGAGCTTTTGGGAACTTTAGTATCTCAGGTGCGCCAACCCCGATTTTACTTCATAACCTCTCCTAATAATTATTTTGCCATATGGTAGTGCATCTTCACTAGGGAACCTCCCACCACATTGTCCACCACGGTTTTGTTAAGCGGATCAAGGTCCCAGTAAAAGATTTGGAGAAACATCATCTTCAAGACCTCGTGGTTTAGACACTTTATCAATTTTCCATTGAATCTTTCCTATGATTCAAACAATGGTTCCCCGCTCAATTGCTTAAAATTTATGATCTCATTCTATATTTGGAGAATTTTGGATGGTGGGAAGTATCGATCAAGAATAACTGTGGTAAGCTCATTCCAAGTAGCGATTGAATCAGGTGGGAGTAAACGGAGCCACAACACCGCCTCACCGGTTAAAGAGAATGGGAAAAGGCAAAGATGAATTGAATCTTGAGTAATGTGTGAGATGTTGAAAGGTGCACCTACCTCCATAAAATTCTTTAAGTGAACATTGGGATCCTCATATACTTGTCCACCATATATCCCCTTCATTTGTAACATGTGTAACATAACACTAGTTACATGGAAAACTCCATTTCTATTAGTTGATGGGATACAAATTACACTCATTTAGCCTGCATTATTGAGTTGTCCCTCTTCATCGAGAGGAATGTCAAAGGTCCCCATGTTACTAGCATTGTCCCTCATTATTACGTTAACACTATGATCACCTACAAAAATAAAAAACAACAAAGAAAGTAAATCACACCACCCCGAGTATACCAAAGTAAAAAGCACACTGCATAAGTAAAATCTATATTAGACTCCCCAACAACGGCTCTATTTTGATAACTCTTAACTTAATCCCATGTTAAATAGGTAAGGTAGTCGTTGTCAATATCCCAACTCGTGTTGGGGTCGAATCCACAAGGAGTGAAATCCAAATTTCAAGTCCTATAGGTGCTATAATTACTAAAATAATACCTAAAATCCAACAAAAACAATATTTAAAGTAAAATGAGGGGATTGGTTTGGAGTTCGTTAATAACAAATTTAGTCAAACAACACACTAGTATAGCACTTTTGATTTAAAATCAAGTTTGGAGATAATCTTGGGATTATGTCTACTTATAAGTAAAGAGTATGTGGGTTAATGATGGTTTAACATGAATCTTAGTTGTTAAGTGATAGATAGGCTAGGACAAAGGTCTTTGTGGTTAGTCTTTCAACAAAACCACAAAGATGTCACCCATTAGCTCTTTCGAGCACCTAACAAGTGTGTCATTCATAGTCACCCAAAACCTCAATTAGACGCCCCTATTTCTAGGAAAATGCCTATTATATGACTTACACTCCATTTACACTTGTGTCTAAGATTGTAAAAGGTAGTAAACTACATTCTTAATTGTCCACCATTGCCTTTTTCCCCCTATAGCCCTCTTTTTACGGATTCTACGGATTCTCATATATTCACCTATATCCCTCTTTAAAGGATGATGAAGGGTTCCAAGAGTTTGGGGTTTTCACCCATCAAACCCATTTGGAGATTTGGGGTTTTCACCCATAAATTCCACCTATTAAACTCAAGCAATAATGGAATTCAAACTTAACAACTAAAAATCATGAAAACACAACGACACCAACACACAATTACACTTTAGTTCAACATAATTCTAAGACTAAATTACTTAGATACTCATGAACAAAGTAGAGATAAATATACCATAAGTTATATCCAAATCATCCATCCTTCACAGAATACTAAGAATTTAAGTCTCCAAAATTAGTTACAATCTTGCCCAATTATGGTTCTTGTTTCAAATTCAAAAGTATCTATGAGGTAAGTCATACCCGAAGAAGAAAGGGTTTTTGCCTATATATGTCACACCTCAACTCCTATTGGGGCGGACAGGCACCCGTAGCCGTAAAGTCCCGAGAGAACCAATTCATAACCTTGTACTTATCATGCATATAACTATGAAAACCAAAGGTTCTAACCAACATGATATTATGTATCGATGAGAATAATTACATAGGCAAGAACAAACTTATATATACAATACTTGGCCGTTGGGGCCACCACGTCTAAAGAAAAACACTACCATAACTTTACATTAGTCTACAAAGCCTCTAAAGATACATAGACTTAGTTAGGGTCGGGACAAAACCCCTCCCTACTCTTGAATTAGTGTCACCTTTCTCCAACATCAGCCTGGTAGCCTAGAACATATACATACAAAACAGTCCACAAAACAATCCCAAATCTCTTTTATTGTAGTAATCCATTATTGAACTCATCATCTCTTGAGTTCTCAATAACAACACATCCATAATTCTCTTTCAAATTCACATACAAGGAGAACAAAATGGAGAAGTCACCTTACCTCAATTCTGTAACTTGTTCTTTTAAATTTGAACCCCTTAAGAACTTCAACTTTCACTTTCCTTCACACTTTAAACCAAAGAAGAAAAGAGAAGTTCCTTAATATCAAAGAAAAGTGAGCAAGTTGCTTGTTCTATATTCTGCCATATACTTATAATTATGCACTTCTAACATCTTTTCCTAATCTTTCATGAGATAATTAAATAAAAACTAAAGTGTTTTCACTTACCTTGGGCTGCAAAGGTTGGGGTTCCTTCAAGAACCCTAGAAAGAAAAATAAGGCTGCTCCTAGTTTCTTAAAAGAAAGTAGAGAGAGTTTGTGAAGTGTAACCCTTTTTTATGACTTAATAATGAGGGAAATGACCAACAACTTCTTCTTATAAAGCCTCTATTTTTGGCCATCCACCTAGCTGGTTTTGGACCACAAATTTAATCAAATTGGTCCAAGTAGGTGATGTACCTACTTAAGGAGTTCAAGCATCTCAAAATGTCAAAGTAGGAGATGCACCTACTTGCTTAATTTCTTAGTTGAGTCAATTATTTTTGGGCCTTGGAAGATTTGAGCATTAGGCCTTTTTTTTATTTTGCTTCTTCTTTTACTTAATTTGGGCCCAAATAAGTATTCTAATAAAGGCCCAAATCTGATTCATAGACTTGGTTCATTAACTTGGATCATATAGCTCAAGTAGGTGACTCACCTACTAACTTAATTAAGTCAAGAAAGCACCTCAATATTTTGTTCCATTTTCAGCTCCTAACCCCTTTTAATCAAACCTTAAACTTATACACACTTGATCACTTTAAAATTCAGATTCAAATACAAACTTACGATCCCAAGTTTAAATAGTTGTATCGACGTTAACTTGGTTGCATCACATTAAACTTAGAACTCCGTGCAGCTGAACTATCTCTTTAATAGATATAATAGAGATTGGAACTCCGTGCAGCTGAACTATCTCTTTAATATATAATTTGGCATATTCTTTAACTATGTAAGTGGTCCTAACCGGTAGAAAGTGTGCTGATTTGGTAAGCCTATCAAATATCACCCATATGGAATCAAACCTTCGAGATGTACGAGGCAAACCAGTGAAAAAATCAATGTTGATCATGTCTCACTTCCATATTGGAAAATCTATACATTGTATATAACCCGCGGGCTTTTTGTGCTCTACTTTAACTCTTTGACAATTTGGACATTCAGCTACAAACTCTGCAATGTTCTTCTTCATGTCACCCCACCAATACATTCCTTTCAAATTATGGTACATTTTTGTTGACCCTGGATGGATGGAATACCTTGAATGATGTGCTTCTATCATAATTCTCTTTCTTAGCCCATCTACATTAGGCACACACAATCTATTTTGGCACCGAAGTACTCCTTCTTGCGTAAGCTCAAATGCTTTCGTCATACCACATTGCACATTTTCCTTAAGCTTTAATAGAATGGGATCTGTATATTACTTCTCTTTTACTTCAGCTACTCGGGAAGATTCTGCAGCATTATAAACAATAAGCCCTTTATCTGTAGTTTCAAGAAGGCGGACTCCCAAATTGGCTAGTTGGTACAGATCTTTAGTCATCCCTTGTCTTTCTATAGATGGTGCCATGGTCTTTCGACTTAACGCATCTGCTACCATATTTTCTTTCCCCGAATGATACAAGATATCAACGTCATAGTCTTTTAATAATTCAAGCCATCTTCGCTACCTCAAATTTAGGTCCTTCTGATTAAAGATATATTGCAAACTTTTGTGGTCGGTATATATGTCAACATGAATCCCATACAAATAGTGACGCCATATCTTTAAGGCAAATATAACCGCTGCTAGTTCCAGATCATGCTCGGATAATTCTTCTCATGTGGCTGCAATTATCTTGAGGCATATGCTATGACTTTACCACGCTGCATCAATACACACCCTAAGCCAATTCTTGAAGTATCATAATACACTGCATACCCCTCTGTGCCTTCTGGAAGTACCAATATGGGTGTAGAAGTCAACTTATTCTTCAGATCTTGGAAACTTCTTTCACATGCATCATTCCATTGTAACTTGAAAGGTTTGTGTGTTATCTTTGTTAAAGGTGCAGAAATTGAAGAAAATCCTTCAACAAACCTTCTATAATAACCTGCCAACCCAAGGAAACTACGAACCTCCATGGGCGTTATAGGTCTTGTCCAGTTCTTCACGGCTTCTATCTTTTGAGTATCAACCTTTATCTGTTCATCAGATTCAATATGACCTAAGAATGCCACAGATTTCAACCAAAACTCACATTTGGAGAACTTTGCATAGAGCTTACGATCACGAAAAATTTGTAAAACCTGTCGTAAGTGACTGGCATGGTCCTCATTTGATCTCAAATAAACTAGAATATCATCTATAAAAACTATCACAAACACATCCAAGAATGGCTTGAACACCCTATTCATCAAATCCATAAAAGCTGCAGGTGCATTAGTTAGCCCAAAGAACATGACTGGGAACTCGTAATGACCGTACCATGTTCGAAAAGCTGTCTTGGGTATGTCCTTCTCTTTGACCCTCATTTGGTGGTAACCAAACCTTAAATCAATCTTTGAAAATCACTTGGCGCCTTGAAACTGATCAAATAAGTCATCAATTCTCAGAAGGGGATCTTTGTTCTTAATAGTCACCTTTTTCAGTTGCCGATAGTCAATACACATTCTCAATGAGCCATCCTTCTTACACACAAATAACACTGGTGAGCCCCAAGGGGACACACTAGGCCTTATGAATCCTTTTTCTAGCAAGTCTTTCAATTGCTCTTTCAACTCACATAATTCTGTCGGGGACATTCTATACGAAGGAATTGAAATTGGTTGAGTACCTGGAATCACATCAATACCAAACTCTACTTCTCGTTCTGGAGGCAAACCCGGAAGATCTTCAGGAAATACATCAGGAAATTCATTTACCACTGGAATAGTTTGAAGAGTTGGTATCTCCGTATCTGTATCCTTCACTATAACTAGATGACATATGTAACCCTTGGAAATCATCTTTTTCGCCTTAAAATAAGAAATAAATTTACATCTTGGTGAACCAATATTACCCCTCCATTTAAGGATTGCCTCTTTTGGAAAATAGAAATACACCTTCTTAGTTCGGCAATCTACTGTGGCATAACAAGAAGACAACCAATCCATACCCATTATAGCATCAAAATCTATCATTTCTAACTCCACCAGGTCAACCATTGTATCATGACCGCAAATATTTATTATATAATTTTGATACACTTTCCTAGCTATAACAGATTCACCAATAGGCGTAGATACTTCAAGTGGCTTAACTAGCAATTCTGGTGTTCTTTTGAACTTTCCAGCAACCAATGGAGTGACATATGATAATGTAGAACCCAGATCAACTAATGTATATAAATCATGTGAAAAGATGGACAATGTACCTGTAACCACATCTGGAGAAGCCTCTAAATTTTGTCGATCCGCTAAAGCATATGTACGATTCTGAACTCCACCAGAGCTAGCTCCTCCTTTAGCACCTCTACCACGACCCATAGGCTGTACACCTCTACCTGAATAAGGCACCGATGATGATGATGCAACAGTTGATCCATTAGGTCGTACCATACCACCTATACCCCTTTGAGGGTATTCTCTCATCATATGTCCTGACATACCATACCAAAAGCAAGAATTTTTCCCAAACTGATATGCACCTAAATGAAGATTTCCACATTATTTACATGGCTGTATAGGAGGACTTAATTGGATCATACTCTCTTTCTCTTAATACCCCACTGTTCGTGACTCTGACTCTCACTTCTTTGTCCAAACTGGTTTCCTTTGGACCCTTAAAACTGTGGTAGAGCATTAGTTATAGGATAAAAAAAATGGCCTAGGTGATCTATTAGAAAATCGAGGCCTAAAATATCCTTGGGATGCCATGAACTACCCCGTAGATTTGGCCCTCTTGGAATATCCTCTTTCCAATCCTTGTGTTCTTCTTCTTTGCCTCTGATCCCTCATTTTTTGTGCAAATGCTTGTATCGTTGCTATGTCTATATCTTTGTTCAAAGCAGCAGTAGTAAAATCTCTAACTAGATATGGATCCAATCTATCCACATATTGATGAACTCTATCATCCATTATAGCTACTACATTAGGAGCATACCTAGCCAAAGAGTTAGACCGGAGGTGGTACTTTCTCACGCTCATATTCCCTTGGCGAAGATTCAGGAACTGATCCACACGAGCTTCTCGAATCTCAAATGGAAGGTAATGATTAAGAAATGCCTCTTTGAACTCTTTCCAAGTAGCTGAAGGTGCATCGATACCCCTAGATCGTTTTCAGTCTTCATACCAAAATATTGCCTCCCCTTTGAATCTGTATGCTGCTAGCTCAACTGTCTCTTTACCTAACACATGTATGATATCTAGATCTCTTTTGATTTAATCAATAAAGTCCTGTGGGTCTTCATTAAGATCTGATCCAGTGAATGTGGGAGAATCCAATTTAAATCCTGCGTTCATAGGCTAGCTGCCCTATCTGCACCACTAGAACCTTGGTTGGAATGGCTTGTCCTTAAGCTTGTCCGACAACTATATGAGCCAATAGTAGCACCGCATTCCTTAGATCTTGGTTAGTAGCATTAATAGGTAGTTCTGAGGATGCAGTTCTTCTCCTCCTTAGCTTTTCTAGAGATGGAGGAGTAGAAAAAGTTTGGGACACAAACTCAGCTTGAGCCTCACTTTGATTAGCTCATCTAGGTAGTGATTTGCTGGTCCCTTCCCCAGCAGCCACGTCTACCCGCTTACCTATATTCTTACTCCTTCTTGTAACCGGCATCTTTACTATAATAAGAGGAAAAAAATAGGTTCAATGGTTAAATATGGCTTTACCTACAACATGGGCTCTCTTGCACGATCTAAGATATAAAGAAACAGAGACAACCCCTAAATGTCCCATAGCCTTCTGTTTATAGATGTGGTGCACAACACGCCTATAAAAAAGACTATATAGACACAGCTTTGTAGACACCCTAGGACGGCCTACTTTGATAATACTTTTGTCATGCCTCAACTCCTATTGGGGCGGACAGTCACCCGTAGCTGTAAAGGCCTGAGAGAACTAATTCATAACCTTGTACTTCTCATGCATGTAACTATGATAACCAAAGGTTCTAACCAACATGATATTATGTATCGATGAGAATAATTACATAGGCAAGCATAAACTTATATATACAACACTTGGCCGTTGAGGCCACCACGTCTAAAGAAAAACACTACCATAACTTTACATTAGTCTACAAAGCCTCTAAAAGATACATAGACTTAGTTAGGGTCGGGAAAACCCCCCGCCCTACTCTTGACTCACTGCATAATACCAAAATATATGGAACAGACTCGGAAAGCCCCGAATTAACCTGGAGCTCACCAATAGTCACTGGAAAACCTGCGCTCCTACTAGTGAGGTGTATGAAATGAAGTACCTGTGCCTGAAGCATGAAATACAGGTCCCCCGTGAGGGACGTCAGTACAAAAATATGAATTGAATATGTAAGGCTGAAGGTAACAACACACGATACAAGAACTCAATAGAAATCAGATACAAGTGTATAAGTAGTACTAGTAGACCACCTTTATGTATACTTGTGGGACTACATACATTAAGTTCCTTTCTTTATTTTTACCTTTCTTACTTCATAATCTTTGTAAGCCATATATAATGCAAATGACTAGCTGATCAGTGGTAAATAGATAAATTAGGATTGGCCCATGCTAGGCTTACGCCCCTGAGCTGCCACCTACATACAAAAATTGGGATCGGCCCATGCTAGGCTTATGCCCCTGAGCTGCCACCTACATATAAAGGTATCAAGATCTTCCTATGCTAGGCTTACACCCCTTAGCTGCCACTCATTTTACAGATTTGCATTACTTAGTTTATTTAGCCATTGAGATTGTTATTTTGGTGGTCATCACATTATGGTGCCTTGAACCAATAATCTACTAATAAGAGGCATATAAATGAACACTTAATGCAATAAAAATGAGGTTGGGAGTTGTTGGCACACAAAATAAAGTGTTTAGAAGATGAAAATACACATGGGTCTTATTTGAGTAAACGGAGAACTTCTGAAATTTTCTAGTGAAAATAGATGTAGTGAAAATAGATGTGCAGGTTTAATAATAAGAATGTATTGAGGTTTTTTAACACATTAGAGAATAGGAACAAGGTCATTCGATTCATGGGATATAATACACTGCCATTATGTATCACTTGTTATAGGATAACCTCGGAAGCTTACTTGATGGACCAAATGTCCAATTTCATGCCAAAGAGTGCAAAATAGAGTATGCCTTACATACCTAGTTGTACAACTCCAATACCATCCCAACTCAACTTCCCTCCCTTTTAGATTACTTATCTACAATGAAATATATGGCAAACTAATATTAGCAACCAACCATCACATTTTGGCTATTTAATTCACCAAAGCAGCAATTGGGCAATAAGCCTTTACTCTATAAATCAAGGGTGTTATCTTAACCTTTTCTCTCCTCTAATTATACCCTCATACAATACATGTTCTAATAAGATTCACATAAACGACTTTAGCTTTATTACACATTCCAAATAATACACAAAACAGATTGCACAGTAACAAATGCAATAATTAGTTCAGTGTTGTACCACCACACCTTTCTTCTATATTTCAATCCAAATTAGTTTCTCCAACATCAGCCTAGTAGCCTAGAACATATACATACAAAACAGTCCACAAAACAGTCCCAAATCCCTTTTATTGTAGTAATCCATTATTGAACTCATCATCTCTTGAGTTTTCAATAACAACACATCCATAATTCTCTTTCAAATTCACATACAAGGAGAACAAAATGGAGAAGTCACCTTACCTCAATTTTGCAACTTGTTCTTTTAAATTTGAACTCCTTAAGAACTTCAACTTTCACTTTTCTTCACACTTTAAACCAAAGAAGAAAAGAGACGTTCCTTAATATCAAAGAAAAAAGAGCAGGTTTCTTGTTCTATATTCTACCATATACTTATAATTAAGCACTTCTAACATATTTTACTATTCCTTCTTGAGATAATTAAACAAAAACTAAAGTATTTTCACTCACCTTGGGCTGCAAAGGTTGGGGTTTCTTCAAGAACCCTAGAAAGGGAAATAGGGCTGCTCCTAGTTTCTTAAAAGAAAGTACAGAGAGTTTGTGAAGTGTAACCCTATTTTCTGACTTAATAATGAGAGAAATGACCAGCAACTTCTTCTTATAAAGCCTCTATTTTTGGCCATCAACCTAGTTGATTTTGGACTACAAATTTAATCAAATTGGTCCAAGTAGGTGATGCACCTACTTAAGGAGTTCAAGCAGCTCAAAATGTCAAAGTAGGTAATGGACCTACTTGCTTAATTTCTTAGTTGGGCTCAATTATATTTGGGCCTTGATATATTTAAGCATTGGGCCTTTTTTTTATTTTGCTTCTTCTTTTACTTAATTTGGGCCCAAATAAGTATTCTAATAAAGGCCCAAATCTGATTCATAGACTTGGTCCATTAACTTGATCACTTTAAAATTCAGATTCAAATACAAACTTACGATCCCAAGTTTAAATAGTTGTATCGATATTAACTTGGTTGCATCACATTAAACTATACAGGCAGCATCTATAATTCCATCTACACCATTAATACTTGCATAACAAATCTCATCTGTTATCTATACCATAAGGCTATACCAGGTTCCATATAATTAGAACAAGTACAAGTAAAATATGGAATGTTACAATATACAGTTTGGGATTCAGACAAGTGAAATTACAAAATTGCCCTGGGCAATATTCTAGCTTAGCTGCGATCACATGAGGTTGTCCGCGATTGCATCCAATGCGATCGTGGTATGGTTTCATGATCACGTTCTATTGACCATCTTGAATGACCTTGATCGTGGCCTTTGTCCCACAACAACGGTAATTGGGGATGATGACTGCTTCAGGTCTTCAACTACATTTTTTTTCTTCTATTTGATCTCTTTTAGCTTCAATCCATATCTTTTCATCTCACCAAATCTATGCCTACAAAATATGGATATTAGTGCATTTTATGTATCATTTATTTGTACAAAACTTGGTAGTGTGCACGGAAGTTGAGTGCAAATGAGTGGTAAAATCACCACTCATCAGTCATTATAGATAGGATGATAAAGTCTGCTCACTTTTTCCCAGTAAGGACAAACTTTTTGGCTGATATTATGCAAGGTTATACCTCCAAGAGATTGTTAAGTTTTATGGGGTACCTATTTCTATCATCTCTGATCATGATATACAATTTTTATCTCACTTTTGGTAGTAGTTTCAGAAATGAATGGGGACGAAGGTTAGTCTGAGCACTACTTTTTACCCATAGGATAATTTACAAGCAGAGAGAACTATTCAAATATTGGAGGGTATGCTTTGTACATATGTGATTGACTATGGTGGTAGTTGGGCTGAGTATCTACCTCTTATAGAGTGTACTTAAAATAATAGTTACCACTCTAGCATTGGGATGGATCTATTTAAGGCCTTGTATGGTAGGAGGTATAGATCTCCTATTGGGTGGTTAGAGGTCAGTGAGGCAGAGATGTTTCGCCCAAATTTGGTTCATAATTCCATGGAAAAGATAAAGGTGATTCAGGATAGGCTCAAATCTACCTAAAGTTGCAAAAAGTCCCTTACAAATATGAGAAAAAGAGTTAGAGTTTGAGGTTGGGGATAAGGTATTCTTGAAAGTATCTCCCATGAAGGAAGTGATACAGTTTGGTAAGAAGGGAAAGCTCAGTCCCCAATATGTTGGTCCTTACTTAGTCTTGAGAATGGTTGGTAAGGTAGATTATGAGTTGGAGTTGTCATCTAGTTTGAGCTCCATTTATCCGGTATTCCATGTTTCTATATTGAGGAAGTATATGGGTGATCCATCTCAAATCGTACCTATCAAAGATATTGGTATTTCAAATTCCTTATCTTATGAGGAGGTCTCGATTAAGATTTTAGATCAGCAGGTTTGTCAGTTACGGACCAAGGATGTAGCTTCAGTCAAGGTTTTATAGAAGAACCACAAGGTTGAAAAGGCTACTTGGGAAGCGGGAGAGAACATGAAGTTCAAGTATTTGTTCCTATTTCTACTCTAAAAATTTATGAGAAAGGTATGTGTTCTTTATCATACTTTTGTTTTCTAACATATTTAAAGAAGAGTTTGATTTCCTCATCTTTGTTTTCTAACATGGTTAAAGGTTAGAGTTGGAGTGGTGGGGTGTAAATCGTGCTTATACTGCCTTGTTCTATCATTCAGGGATGAATGATCAAAGTGGGGGAGAATTGAAACACCCTGAGTTTTGAACCTTAGAAAATTCCTCGAGTTTGAGCTTCTGGATAGCATACGATTGAGGGTACTTGTCGTATGATAGGGTACGATTTAGGTCCCTCAACTCGTATGATGATCAGTGAGATTTAGTTGGTTTCTTTCCAATGTATGAATGGGCATCATATTGGTCGTATGTTAGGGTACTAAAAGTATACTGCCAACCATATGATGTCCTATGTCTAGCCTAGATGATTCTATTCCACTTAAGGTACGGTTCTAGGGTACTTGTTGTATGCTTGGGTACGAGTTGGCCTTTGAGATTGTATTTTGGTCAGTATTGGATACCAAGTTGCTTCCTAGGGTATGAATGGTGGGTACCACTCGTATGTTAGGGTACGGTTTGGGGGTGTAGTCGTACCCTCTTGCAGGAATTTATACATTTTAAGTTGGAGGTATTTTGGATATTTTTCCTCTTAACCCCTTATGACCCTGTGACTTAAAAAACTTTTGGAACATTATTTACCCTATTATTCTAAATCAAAAACATTAGAAACACTCTCAAATCTCTCTCAAGCTTATAGGTTAAGCAAAGGTTAGGGTTTCCTTCAAGGTGGTCAATTAAGGCTTTTAAGGATGGTTTTTCTCCATCTTTTTTGGTATCTAAGGCGTGTTAATCCTCTCTCATTGTTAGTTCAACTAAATTCATATTTCAATGAATGGTTTTTATGATTTAATTATGGGTATTATTTGATTTTAAATTATATGTTGGGGGTTTTGGTTATTAATGGTTGATTTATGTCATCCCATATTTTTACTTATGGTTCTCATACTGTAATGGTATTTTGAACATATGATTTCATGGGAATGGTCAATTGATAGTTGTTTTTGGTTTTGGAAACTATATGTTCTTTATATGTTTGTTAAAATGCCTATGAGAATGGTTTTGTCATATGGTATGGCTTTTATTGAAACTATTGCATTGTATAATTTGGTAATGGAACCTAAATTGGTTAAATAGTTTTAATGGCTAAATTCTAAGGCCTTGGTGGCCATGGCTTTAATTTAAAACCTTGTGGGGGTACACATGAATTCCTCGAGTAAATCAAATAATGGAACTTACAGGGTACATGGAAATCCCCTAAGTGTTTGGCTAAGGACATTGCTTGCAAGTGATAGTTGGTATGACGATACCACGTTGTATATCCTTGGTTAATAATATATGGAATTGGTGGTTTAGTTGTGTGCTAATGATTTTAATTGGTCAATAATAGAGGGTTGTGGTAGCTAACCGTGAATGTCAGAGTCCAATGGACGGATACTGGAAACTCATGTTTGCTGACATAGGGATTGGTCATGGAAGCCACATATTTGTAGGCTACATGAGAATCCCCTAAGACATTCTTGTAAATATGTATCATAGAGGGCGAAGGGTACATGGAAATCCCCGGCCCCTATGATATCTCTGATTCATGCGTCTACACGCACTAGAGCCCATTCAAGAGGCAACACTAGACCCATATAGCCCATGGGTGGTTTTAGGATGGTTAAGTTACATATCTCAGGTTAAGGTTTTAAATGCATGGTAAACCTGATTCCCTTTTCCAATATGAATTATATATGTATATATATGGTTGTGATTGCATATGGTTATTTACTTGATTTTAAATATTGGTATTATTTTATCCTTATTCCTAAGTACATGCTAGCATTCACACGATAATCCATTTTTGGAAGTTGTATCCCCATGTGATGTAGGAACCAGCCATACTACTCTTTCTGCTCAGTGATTGGATTTGTGGACAACTTGTGTTGGATTGAAGTGGTGATCTTCCATACTCCGGAAGGCTTCATTTCATGTTATGGATTTCTCTACATACTTTTATCATGTCATTGACTTTGGTTTTGGCTATGGTCGGGGGCATGTCCCAACGGGGTATTGTTTTACTTTTGGATAGAGGCTTTGTGGGACTACTTTGGGTTGGTATGGGCGGTGTCGGTATTGGTGTCAGCCTTGGCATTATTATTGGTATTGGGGATGACACCGGATGACTGTATCTGATTTATGATTGTTCCATTTGGTTATGTTATATAAAATCAAAATTTTATCAAATAAAAAGTATAAGGCAGTTATGTTTGGGTATCGGGGGTGGTTTCTGGTCCTGGTTGGGCTTGAGGCACCCGACATGACTAGGCTCCGATTTGGGTCGTGTCAACTATTATGTTCATGTATGTTCTTCTTTTCCTCTTTTATAAAATATTAAAACTGATTTGCATTGCATATATTCTCATGGTTAATAGCCTTCTCACCTTGGTATCCTTTATTAGGAAATCTTTTTCTAGTAGGGTTCCACCTATGTTCATGGTTATAGTTTTTTCTTCTTTGTCCTCTTGATATGCTAGTCTCCTCTTCTTTGTTCTGGTTATTTACGTGAGTGTTGTTGACTTGATTATCATCTTCTTTATGTATTTGTTTTAGCTCAGAATGTAAAATTCTATAATCTTGCTCATCATGCCCCTGTAGCATATTTTTTTTTTTACAGTATTTGGGTAGGAAGTCATATTGAATCTTCACCTTTTCAATTATTGATTCTTCTGTTATTGAGTTCACAATTTCCATCTCATCATATTTAGGAAGGTCGTCCAGTAGGTCCACCTGCACCCTAACCCTAGCATAACTAAGGCTTGTCTTGTTCACAGTAGTCATATCCAGGTGAATTGGCTTACTAACCGCAGATGCTAATGAGAACAATGATTCTTTCACAAAGTATGTTAGCTTAAGATTTGGGAAAGAAATCCAGGCCATTGTCTGTGTTATTTCCTCATTAGACTTAAATTTAGCATAATAAATGAAGGGGTGCATCTAATATGAATAATCATCCTTAACATTGATGTAGTAAACACTTTTAGACATTACATTAACAAAATCTTCAGCTTTGTCAAATCTCATTAATATGTGATTTCTCAGTAAGCCAATATTATATCCTTCTTTGACATTAAGTTTCTTGGGAAGTTGCAGTCTGAGTTATCTAAATTTGACCATCCTTAAGAAAACTTCCCAATAACTGTGTATTACAATCCTTCAATCATATTCATTTTATCGACCTCATCTTGTGTCCACCTGGCACGAGGAACTCCATTTATGTAATCTCATTTTCTAATAGGAATTTTGTCCACCACTTTGTTATTTTGTTATTGCCATTGGTGCCACCAATAGGTTTCAGAAAATTTGCATAGTTCATTAGTCGGGATGAGGGTCTTGAACCATATGGCAATGTAGGTTGTGTAGGGGTCTTGAACCATATGGCAATGTAGGTTGTGTAGGGGTCTTGATCAGTAGTAATGGAAAATTATCCATGGCATAAATAAGAGATGATTGGTGACCCATGGAAATTGACTGAACAGCGGTTATATTGGCCATTTCGATAGGATTAACACTCAAAATGTATTGACGGCAGACTAGGGTTTCTTCTCTGTTCACATCTCCAACCATTAATAAAGTTATATGTAGTCTCCTTTGAATACAATGTAACTGGTTAGAAACAGACTCCACTATCAAATTATAATCAATGATATTATATTGCTCTGTTTGAATACTATATATTATCTCGTTAAAATATTTGATCTCATTATTACTCATTTGTTTTGCTATTTAGCTTGGATATTAATCCTAGTGGAATTATTATTTCTCAACAATCACTATAATCACATATCAAGAATTTATTTTGATATTTTCTATTGTTGCATCCATTTACTTTATTGCTCTTATTTTGTTATAGTGATAAATCGTGGAGGGATGCATGGGTTCTTATAACTAAACACAACAAGAAAAATGTTGTGATAAGAAAAAAAATTTCTTCTTTTCAAATATGTACCATTACATGAAATAGTAAATATATAGTCATAAAACAACTATAAGAAGCCTAAGCATATGTTGTTGGTCAAACCAAAAGCTACTAAGCAACAAATATATTTGAGAGAACTCTCAATGTTTCAACACCCTACCCCTTACTTTCATATTCCTTTCTTTCCCAAACATTTGGCTATATAGTTCCTCACCAGAAAATCTTTTTGCCTTAATTTCTGAATGCCACTCCATGTCCATGAATGAACCTCGCATCATATTCAGTGTACACGTGACTCTCATTATTTAGCCTGTTAACATTAAAATATTATTAAAATTATTTTTATTTAAATGAAATAAATAAGAAGAATTATTGCTTGAAAGAAAGACATTTGTTGATCAAAACAAGAAGAAATGTTTAATGGAGTTTACGTTTTGGTAATAGTCTTGTTCAAGATGGTGGAAGAGAAAAATGAAGAACCACTAAGATATAATAGTTCCCCTTCAATTCTTTCTGCTATTTTCTTGTCCATTTTTCAGGCATAAAGACAAAATGGCTGATCAGAAGCCTGTAATAAGTATCAAATTTGTTAGAACTATTGCTCTGCCCATATCCAATTAATTTCTTAATTTGGAGTAAATCTAATACTCAGTACTAACCAAAACCCATCCCCAAGTATCAGCAAAAAAAGGTACATGAGTTGTATATGCCAACGCATCTGGATTAACATAATAAATTGTATAAAAAGAAGTGGTCAAATTCAAAGTCAATTAACTATGGAAACCACAAGTTGTTTAAAGAAAAGAGATTGATGCAGCCAAATAAAGACTAACATTTGAAAACTTGTTTGATTGTGTTATAAATGGATGAAAAAACTTCCTTGTGTGTGAAAAATCCTGCTGGTCCAGCCTGTTGATAGACTAGCCAGTTAGAGCATGACTTGTAAATATATATACATATAACATTTTTGACTCAGTTCATATGAGTCGATATACTATAAAAGTGATGTTATAATGACAACAACAAAGAATGAGAGCTAACCTGAGTAACAAAGATGCCAGTGCCATCAAGCTTACGTTTAAGGATATTTTCATAGAAAAATTTGGTGTAGAGTTGGTAACAAGGTCCTCCTTCAACTGGATCGGCTAAATCCCCAACTATAATATCAAACTTTTCTTGCCTCTGTTCTAGCTCAGCTCTTCCTTCATACAAAATCAAATTAGTAAGTCAACAACATAGGATATGTAAAGCAAACTTGGATCACGAATTAAACCATGTACCCCCACTCTATGGCCATCCGCAAATTAAAGATATTAGGTCTAAACTAAGACTTAAAATAATTTATGCTCACATAAGTCTTAGCCCAATATAATTAAGCCTAACATGACTTTAATTATCTCATGGATCTAGATTATGGGCTTTCTACGGTGACATAGTTGGACCATTGAATTTTTGTGCACCACATTGGGGTGCGTTTGGTATGGAGATAAATATTTTTCATGGAATGGATTTTGTAAGAAAATAAGTTACCTTTTTTTATGTGTTCAGTACACAAATAATTAAAAAAATATTATTCTAAAATAATTTATACATGTAACACAAAATAATAAGAATTTGCCTGATTCTTTTTTGATCTTCAATTACAGAAGCCAAGATATGATGTAGAGAAGAAAAATAAGGAAAGTTGGGAGCAACGATGTTGAATTCTTTTTCCTTTTCTTAAGATTATACAAGCATATTGAACCCAAAAAATAAATAAATTCTCATTTCGTTTACATATGTGAATTGTATAATCATTCCAATTGCCCACCGGATAGAGGTAGGGTCAAGGATGTTGTGATGGGTTGGGGGTGGGATAGGGCTAAGGGGTGGGGTGGGGTGGAGATGGGGTAGGGGTGAGTGAGGGGTGGGTGATTGTGAGACTTAGAGGAGACAATGCCACTAGTTTTTTCTAATTTTATTAAGGAAATTAATTTTCTTATTTTTAAAGAGCTTGTTTATACAAAGAAAATATTTTTTAAAAAATTTAATGGATGAAGAAATACTGAACACACCTTTGGCCCAAATTATGTATATAATTGAAAGATCGTTTGGACATACATCGACTTGTCCCCCATCGACTTGTCGGGGAACACATTTTACTCTTGAGAATTGAAAAGAAAAGGAAGCAAGATAGAAATAACCCATACTTGGCATCGTTAATGACCAAGTTAAGCTTCTTGTTATGAAAAGCCTCATGGTTTGTTGTTAGATGCTTCCTGCAGAAATCAACCACCTCCTGCAACAAATTAAAATAAGTATATATTAATCTACTAGAGATAAAACAATAGTCTTACTGCAGGTCTATTAGTAACAACATTACTTCTTTAACTACTTCTCTTTACCTTTCAACAGAAAAGAACAAAGAAGATAAAGTTTGATTCTGGAATTTTCGATAACTCAGTTTTGTTTTTCTAAGTAATAATAATATACCTGATCAATGTCGCACATGACAATTTTCTCCATAGATTTGTGCCTAAGAACTTCCCTTGCTGCAGAAGGCACCACCTCCCATTCTGAACACATTTTGGGGGCTGCAAAATTCAACATTATTATTATACCTAATTTTAAGAATATTCAGTTTTGGATTAGTTATGAAGCTTATCTGTTACAGCTAATCCAATAATTAAATATTATAATTCTATCTAGCTAGCTAGAAAATTGAAGGCATCATTATAGGTAAGGTTAGAAATGTATATATATGATTAATTAAATACTCACTTTGGGTGACATAAAAAGGCTGGATGAATAAGACATTCATGGTGTATAAATTCATCAACTTCTGCACTCTGCATCTTCCCATCTATAACCAATACCTACATGCATGCATATATTTTAATAACAACAACACTATATATTTGAGTATGGTCAGCCTCTTCTCTCTCTTTTTTCCTTTCTAATTTAACAAAATAAAAAGAATAAAAATAATTATTTGTATCAACCTTCCCAAAATTTTTGGTATCCAAAAGAGCAATATCTTGATACTCATTTGTTCCTTTGTGCAGCACACTTGTAAAAACAAGAAAGTCAAAAAATTTAATTAGTCATTCAATTCCAACCCATTAACCAAATTTAACCTCCAACAATATAAATAAACAAGTAATTAAAAAATAACATTTGGAAAGGGTGGAAATGATTTAACATATTTCTTATAGAGTGACGTGAAAATTACAACAAGGGTCAAATATACCTCTGAGCTATTTAAAAGGAATCAGCTTTACCATTAGTTGTGTTTTTAGCTAAAATAAATGCCCTCCAACTATCAAATAGCTAAAAAAATATGAAAATCTTAGTTGTTTAGTTGGTTGGTTACCTAATTTTTTACCTTATTATTGAGGATTCAATATATATTTTAATATAAAAAATAACTCAAACACCTTTCATACTAACTATTGCTCCAAAATAAGAAAAAATGGGCTCTTGAACCATCTGAAATAGGCCAGTTTTATTTTTGAAAAAATTACATATATACACAAGTTAACTATTAAATATTACATAAAATCCCTATTTTGAAAAGTAATTACAAAATTTCATATTAATTACATAAAATCCCCTACTTTTACTCTCTCTCTCATCCCCCTCATACATACCAAAATAACATTTTTTGCTCCATATTTTGTGCACCGTTTTTTGCTTCATATTTGTGCTCCTTTATTTACGCCTAGAATCAAGCTAACGTGATCTGGGGAATTTTAAATTATTTAGTTATCAACCATTAACTGAACAAAGTTCATCTTCTTCATTTAATTCTAAGTTTTTTTTCCAACTTTACCAAATCAAATTTGGATTCGAATTTTTCTTTGTTGCAGGTATGTACTCATCAAAGTATACGCTTTTGTAATTCAATACCATTGTGAGAGTTGAATTTTTTCGTATTTTTTCATATATTTCAAAGTCAAATCTTTGCTTTTTTTTCTATTTGTTTGAAAGTGGTTAATCCATAAAGTATAAACTTTGCAATGGAGTTTGGTCCGAGCTGTATAAGATTACATGTGAGTTGTATAAGGTGTACACATATATGTGAAACTATATAAGATTATATTATGACTTGAATAAGGTTTACACATATATGTGAAACTGTTGTTTGATTTAGTGTATAAGATTACATTATACATTCTATTCTATGTATAAGATTACAGTATACTTTTGTTAAGAATATATGAAAAAATGGTATCAAATCTTATTCTATGTATAAGATTACATTATACATTTTGTTAAGATTACATTGTGAGTTGTATACGGCATTAAACATACATGTGAAAGTGTATAAGATTATTTTATGACTTTTATAAGGTTTACACATACATGTGAAGGACTGTTGTATCAAGTTGTCTTTTATTTGTTTTGACAGTCCGATTCTATGTTTACCCTTTTTTTTGTGTTTCTTAGATGGATATTGAGAAGATTTTATTTTAAAGTTTATTATGGGGTAGATCGTAGATGGCTATTGATAAAGTTTTATTTTTAAAGTTTATTAGTGATAAAAAGAATTTGTTAATTGATTAGGGGTATTTAATTAGTGGTAAAAAAAGAAATTGTCGATTGTTTAAGAGAAAATAAAAATGTTCCATCTTTTAAGGTGCATAATTATGGAAGAAGTCTACTACTTTGTTTATACTAGTATTTGAAATTTATCATTACTAACTAATTTTGAATTTGATTTATCAGTTACTATTTTCATGCCTCCATAAAATCAGTGCATTAATTAATGACGTTAATTGTAAGAGATAATGATGGTATCAGATTTTATTTCCATAATTGTAGGCAAATCAGTTCACCTGATACATTGTAGTAACGTATAAGAGACATAGTAATGTATAAGTATTTTTTAAAAGCTGGGAGAGAGAAAATATAACCGGAATCCTATGTTATTACTTTCATAGAGGTTGGGATTTATGTTGTTTGTCCTTTATTTTTATTCTTTTAATTTTCTTTATTTGTCCTTGTGTGTGGTTAAAAGGGATAAACAAGTTGTCCAATTAAGTGAGTGATACGGGTGTACAAAGCTGTCCAATACGTTCTCGACCATTCACACGAAGCCAAGCTCGGGAGTTACAAAAACTACAAGCCATGTTCATGCAAATGGCTGCGTGTGAGTTGGTACTTGATCCGCCAAAGAGCTTCAATGTTTTTAAGTGTGAAAATGAGCCTTGAAGTGTAATAAATTACACTCTAAGGGCACCCCATGACTGAAGGGTAGGAAGGTCATTTGTCCTGCATTTTGTGTGTAATATAAATAGATGCTATTAGGGTTATTTTCAGCACTTAGTTCATTCTTCATATTTCACAACAAAAAGTCTTGTAACATTGAATATCTCTCTCTCTCTTGTTCTTGAGAGTAGAACCTGAAATCTGTCCAACAAGTGTAGTTACACTTGTGTTGTTTTTTGGCTAGAAACTTGAGATCTTGAGGTTCATGAGTTCCTCTTGGTCTAAGTAAGAACTTGGTACTGAAATCTTTTGGTCTTAGGGTCCTATCTTCAAGTTAGGGTTCATAGATTCTAAGATATCTTTGTGTCAAGTTACTATCTTTCATTTTGTACTCTTGAAACATTGTAGTAACTTAGTGAAGCCGTGTGGGGCTGATTTTCGATTCACTATAGTTACTACCATTTGTTGTTCTTGTTGTTAACATTGTACTCTTTGTAATCTATCATCTTGTGTTGTTGAACCATTGTTTAATGTTATTGTTATCTTCTTGTTCTCCTTGTGTAGCTACTGTTTTGATGTTGGTATTCCTTCAAAATTTCGTGATTGTTGTTGTCTTCACATATTGGAGTTGTTATCTTCAAGCTCTCGAAATTGTAGTGTGTTTGGACTGATTTTGTGGCAGATTTGATACGCTCCAAGTTAGTAGTGTATCATTTGGTATCAAAGCCATCTTTGATTTTGTTCTAACAAGATCAATCTTGGGCTTGAGACTTGAAAACTACAAAAAAAAAAAAAACTGAAATCTGAAAATTCCAGAAATAGTCAAATCTGCTACCTTTGTGTTCTTGGCCAAAAATTGTGATGTGTTGTTGTATGGGCCGAGATTTTCTTGTTTTTTTTGGCTAGATCTTGTAGTATTTTGCTTGTCTAGAGTGTTTCTAGTGTTGGTTTCTTTCTCACCAACACTAAAGGTGTCAAGATCTAAAGATTGAGCTTATAAAATTGACCATAGTTGTGGTGCCTTGTGGCTGGCTGTTTGTTGTTACTTGTTGTTGACAATTGGTGGTGTTGTGTTGTGTTTTTGAAGAAGTTGTTGTTGAGTTCTTGAAGGTTGTTGTGGTGTTCATCAAGTTCTTCATCTTTTCTTACAACTTTAGACAACCAAAAAGCGTGATATAAATTCAAGAGTTGAAGCTGAAAATTGTAAAGCATGTTGTGAGAAGCCTTGAACCCATCATTTCTTAAACTAAGCTTCTACTTTTCGGCAACTTTTTCTTACTTCAAGAACCTAGTGTTTTGTGACAAGATACCTTTTTCTTATTTCAGGAATCTAGTGTTGTGTGACAAGATACCTTTTTCTTATTTCAAGAACCTAGTGTTGTGGGACAAGGTACTTTTCTTATTTCAAGATTTATGTTTTCCCTCCAAGACCAATTGTCATCCTTTCCAAATTGTGTAAAGATTTAAATTTCAGAATTGGTGCTTAAATTGTGTGGGATCAAGACCAATTGCATGCTGCCATGTCACCCATTTGCTACTGTTCACGTCACCCATTGGCTACTGTTCACGTCATTAATAAGCTCAAATTTAGGTTTTGTAGTTTCTAATTGTTGATTCTTAGTTTCATTACTTGGTTCTAGAACTAATTAACATGCTAGTACACTCCTACTAGGTTGTCAATTAGTCCTTTTGAATTCTCTTGTTCGTGTCCACGTTTAGTTGGGTGCCTTTATTCGTTTGAATACATTGTAACTTCTTAACTCCAGTCCGTCGAGAATTCTTTGAGTTTCAAACAAGAATCCACTCCGGACAAGAGCTTTACTCATATCTTAAGGATTCACGGTTACTAGCCAATCTACAACATTTGTGGAGCTCAAGTGTGAGTGAACCGAGAGAGTGTGAGTGAGGAGAGGTTTAACGCTAACTTGTTTGCTGATTGTGTAGGTAACACCTTGACATGGAAGGAAGCACATCCCAAAGTGGGGGTACTACTAAACAAGACACAATGAAGGCCACACTTGAGGCCATTACCAGAAGTTTAGAGAGGTTAAACACGGAAGTTGGGGCAATGAGGGGAGATTTGACTATGATAAGTGGGAGATTGGAGCAAGTGGAGAGTCAAAGGAACTCTCGTCCATCCACTCCTCATCATATTCCTTCAAGTCGGCATGAAAGAACTTCATCCACAACTATCTCACCAGAAACATTGCACCAAATAATGAATCCACCTCTAGCCCCACTAAATGCCACAAATCATACCACTACTTTCCCTCCAAACCAAGAAGCGAATAGACCACGCCATTCCCAAACTCCTCCAATTCCACAAGAAGGATGTAGCCGTCCATTACATCCACAAAATCTGAACGTACCTTACCAAACTCCACCAAATCAAAGACCACCACCTCCACAAATCCCAATGCCTCCAAATCAAATTCTAATTCACCAAAACAGACCAGCTCACTTTGAGGAACATGGTAGAGAGGAGTATGATGGATATGGAGCCATTAATGATGCTTACATGAGAGAAGAGGAGCTAAGAAGGGGCCGTGTTGATCCAAGGAGGTACCGAGGGTATGGAGAAAGGGGAAATCGACACCAAAAAAGAGACGTAGGCATCAATACCATCAAATTGAGCTTACCTATCTTTAAGGGTGAAAGTGACCCCGAGGCCTACTTAGCATGGGAATCAGCTTGTGACAAAGTTTTTCAAGTTAATGATATCTCGGAAGAAAAGAAAAGTTGTTATGCCATAGCTCATTTTGAGGGTTATGCCAACACTTGGTGGGAGTACGTCAAGCGTTTTGGTGATGAATTAGTTGATGGGCAGCCACCACCTTGGTTTCGGTTAAGGTACTTGATGAGGAAACGGTACCTTCCCGAGAGTTATCGCCATGAATTGCTTGCTAGATTGTACAACTTGCGTCAAGGCAATAAAAGTGTGATGGCATATTATGATGAGTTTCAACAAATCATGTTGAAGCTTGATCATCGTGGGGAACAAATCAGTCATGACATCATCCGATTCAAGTGTGGGTTGAACAAAGAGATCTCCACTCATTTGACACTTCACAAATTTGATACCGTTGAAGGTATTTTCCAAGCGGCTCTTGAGATTGAAAGGGAGCTTAAAGAGAGGTCGTCTCTCAAGGCAAGGGGACAATCCATCTCGGATTGGCCTAGAAGCAAGGACGTGGTTCAATCCTCTTCGGGTTGGCCCAAAAACAAGGACCAACCCACCACTACAAGGCTGCCCGAGCCCAAAACAGTCTACAAAATTCCTCTAAAACAAGAAGTTCACAAGTATCCAAACCCAAAAGGATTCCAATGTTTCAAGTGCCAAGGTTGGGAACATAAATCCAATGAATGTCCAAATCGACGCAACGTGATACTACGGGAAGGGAGATTGTATTACCTTGGTTAGGAGGTGGGTCTTGAAAAAGAGGAGGATGAGGCCGAGCCTCAAGATGGAGAGGAAACTGGAAATAGGCCACTTGATGATGATGATGATGATGGCGAAGTTATTTACCCACAAGAAGGGGAGTGTGTTGTTCCAAACTTTGTAGTTAGACGCGCTATGATTAGTAAGGCAATAGACGACCCTAGCCAAAGGGAAAATCTATTCCATACTAAATGCCTTGTGAAGGGGAATGTGTGCACTTTGGTGATTGATAGTGGTAGTTGTGCGAATGTCGTTAGTGTTGCTATGGTGAACTTTCTGAAATTACCAACTACACTTCATACTAGCCCTTACAAGTTGCAATGGTTGAACGAATGCGGTGAATTGAAGGTCATGAGGTAATGTGTGATACGGTTTAAGGTAGGGAACTACCAAGACGAAGTGCTTTGTGATGTGATACCAATGCAAGCATGTCATTTGTTGTTAGGTAGACCTTGGCAATATGATAGGTCTACCAAACATGATGGGAGGACCAACCGATATTCACTTGAGAAGGATGGTCGAAAGGTCACTCTTTGTCCTCTTTTGCCATCACAAGTGAATGAATTACATCAAAAGATGAGGGAGTTGAAGGAGAAGGGAAAGAAACCCGAAAATGGTGAAAAGGAGGGGAAAAATGTGGGTGGGGCAGTAGGGATTTCCGGGACTGCCTCAACGTCAAATGGGCAAGAAAACATGGTGATGTTGGCTAGAAAGAAGGAACTCTTCTTGGATTATGATGTGGACATGCCTATGCTTCTTTTGGCTCATTGTTTTAATACTAACCCCATTAATTCTTCTATTTCTCCTTTGATTTCTTGTGTGTTGCAGGATTATGAGGATGTATTTCCTAAAGAACTTCCGCAAGGATTGCCCCCGCTTCGGGGAATTGAGCATCAAATTGACTTTGTGCCGGGCTCACAATTGCCAAATAAGCCGGCTTACAGAAGCAACCCTACGGACACCAAAGAATTGCAGCGGCAAGTTGAGGAACTCCTCAACAAAGGGTATATCAAGGAGAGCATGAGTTCGTGCGCGGTTCCGGTACTACTGGTGCCTAAGAAAGATGGAACATGGCGTATGTGTGTGGACTGCCGAGTCATCAATAAGATTATGGTAAAATATCATCACCCTATCCCTAGGTTAGATGATATGCTTGATGAATTGAATGATTCGTGTTTATTTTCCAAGATTGATTTAAGGAGTGGCTATCACCAAATAAGAATGCAACCCGGTGATGAATGGAAAACCACCTTCAAGACTAAATTTGGTCTCTATGAATGGATGGTTATGCCATTCGGCCTAACAAATGCTCCAAGTACTTTCATGAGGCTAATGAATCATGTGATGAAGCCATTTATTGGAAAGTTTGTTGTTGTTTACTTTGATGATGTCTTGGTCTATAGTAAGTCAATTGATGAGCATGTGATGCATTTACAATGTGTGTTTGATGTCCTTAGAAAGGAAAGGTTGTATGCAAATCTGGAGAAGTGCTCTTTTGGTGTTAATGAAGTTATTTTCTTGGGTTTTGTTGTTAGTTCAAGAGGGGTCGAAGTGGATGAATCCAAGATAGATGCTATCAAAAATTGGCCAACCCCGCAAACCATTAGCGAAGTAAGAAGCTTCCACGGGTTAGCTAGTTTTTATAGAAGGTTTGTCAAAGGATTCAGCACCATAGCCGCTCCTTTGACCGCGATCATTCGAAAAGACCAACCCTTCAAGTGGGGTGAAGAGCAAGATAAGGCTTTTGAAACCTTGAAAGCTATGCTCATTTCCGCGCCTTTATTACAATTGCCCAACTTTGATAAGACATTCGAAGTTGAGTGCGATGCTAGTAAAGTGGGCATATGGGCTGTTTTGATGCAAGATTTAAAACCCATTGCTTATTTTAGTGAAAAGCTCAAAGGAGCAACTCTAAACTACTCCACGTACGATCTAGAGTTGTATGCCTTGATTCGAGCTTTGGCCACTTGGCAGCACTATTTGTGGCCCAAGGAGTTCGTGATCCGAACGGACCATGAATCCTTGAAGCATCTTCGGGCACAAGACAAGCTTAACAAGCGGCATGCAAAATGGATTGAGTTTCTTGAAACTTTCCCTTATGTTATTTAATACAAAAAGGGTAAGGACAACGTAGTAGCCGATGCTTTGTCTAGAAAACATGTTCTTGTGTCAACATTATCTTCAAAATTAATGGGTTTTGAAAGTTT
Organism: Capsicum pubescens; assembly: GCA_030864215.1. Classification (NCBI taxonomy): domain Eukaryota; kingdom Viridiplantae; phylum Streptophyta; class Magnoliopsida; order Solanales; family Solanaceae; genus Capsicum; species Capsicum pubescens. Next base: position 139,663,935 of record CM061545.1, read on the forward strand.
GAAAGAATTGTATCCCGAGGACCCTCACTTTGCTCCTATCTTTAGGGAATGCGAAGAAATGGGTAGGGACAAGTGGGATTCGTCTAGGGGTTCAAATCCCTATGCCAAGTTTGATGGATACTTGTTTAAAGGTAGACGATTGTGTGTACCCTCCAGTTCTTGGAGAGAGTTATTTGTGAGGGAAGCACACAATGACGGTCTAATGGGTCACTTTGGGATCGAAAAGACCCTTGGAATATTGGAGGAGCAATTTTATTGGCAAAAAATGCACAAGGATGTGGCCAAGATTTGTGGCCAATGCATAGATTGCAAAGGAGCCAAATCGCGGATCCTACCTCATGGGTTGTACACCCCACTGCCCACTCCTTTACGCCCTTGGCTTGACATATCTATGGATTTCGTGTTAGGGTTGCCTAGGACTAGACGAGGTCGGGACAATATCTTTGTTGTGGTCGATCGATTTTCTAAGATGGCACACTTTATTCCATGCTTTAAATGTGATGATGCACCTAGTGTGGCCTCTTTGTTTGTTGATAATATTGTCAAGTTGCATGGTGTTCCGAGGACCATTGTGAGTGATAGGGACTCTAAGTTCCTAAGTCACTTTTGGAAATCCATGTGGGGTAGGCTTGGAACCAAGTTGTTATTCTCTACATCTTGCCACCCACAAACTGATGGTCAAACGGAAGTAGTAAATAGGACTTTGGGTGCTATGCTACGTTCCATGGTAAAAAGAAAATTGACTTCTTGGGAGGAACACCTACCATTGATTGAGTTTGCATATAACCGTGTCATACACTCAAGTACGGGAATGACTCCCTTTGAGTGCATATATGGCCTCAACCCCCTTACTCCTTTGGATTTAACTTCTTTGCCTAGTGATGTTATGATTAGCTTAGATGGAAGCAAGCAGGCAGATTCGATGAAGAAGTTACATGAGAAGGTGCGGCTTCGACTTGAGAAGAAAAATCAAGACATTGCAAGGAGAGTCAACAAGGGGAGAAAGAAACTCATTCTTGAACCGGGAGATTGGGTGTGGGTTCACCTTAGAAAAGATAGGTTTCCATCTCAAAGAAAGTCCAAATTAATGCCAAGAGGTGATGGTCCATTCCAAGTACTTGAACGGATCAATGATAATGCCTACAAGATTGACCTTCCCCCGGAATACCAAGTGCACAACACTTTCAACGTGTGTGATCTTTCTCTAGTGGATGCGGTTGAGGATGACCAAATACTGAATTTGAGGTCAAATTCCTCTCAAGATGGAGAGGATGATATGGGTGTACAAATCTGTCCAATACGTTCTCGACCATTCACACGAAGCCAAGCTCGGGAGTTACAAAAACTACAAGCCATGTTCATGCAAATGGCTGCGTGTGAGTTGGTACTTGATCCGCCAAAGAGCTTCAATGTTTTTAAGTGTGAAAATGAGCCTTGAAGTGTAATAAATTACACTCTAAGGGCACCCCATGACTGAAGGGTAGGAAGGTCATTTGTCCTGCATTTTGTGTGTAATATAAATAAATGCTATTAGGGTTATTTTCAGCACTTAGTTCATTCTTCATATTTCACAACAAAAAGTTTTGTAACATTGAATATCTCTCTCTCTTGTTCTTGAGAGTAGAACCTGAAATCTGTCCAACAAGTGTAGTTACACTTGTGTTGTTTCTTGGCTAGAAACTTGAGATCTTGAGGTTCATGAGTTCCTCTTGGTCTAAGTAAGAACTTGGTACTGAAATCTTTTGGTCTTAGGGTCCTATCTTCAAGTTAGGATTCATAGATTCTAAGATATCTTTGTGTCAAGTTACTATCTTTCATTTTGTACTCTTGAAACTTTGTAGTAACTTAGTGAAGCCGTGTGGGGCTGATTTTCGATTCACTATAGTTACTACCATTTGTTGTTCTTGTTGTTAACATTGTACTCTTTGTAATCTATCATCTTGTGTTGTTGAACCATTGTTTAATGTTATTGTTATCTTCTTGTTCTCTTTGTGTAGCTACTGTTTTGGTGTTGGTATTCCTTCAAAATTTCATGATTGTTGTTGTCTTCACATATTGGAGTTGTTATCTTCAAGCTCTCGGAATTGTAGTGTGTTTGGACTGATTTTGTGGCAGATTTGATACGCTCCACGTTAGTAGTGTATCAGTGAGGGTCCTTCAAGTTTTTAAAATCAGGTGGGAGGAACAAAATTTTTTTGAGTTTTTTTAAAAGTTTTTTTGTTCCCATAACTTCTCCCAGTTGTCGAACAACTTTGATAGTTGTTCGACAACTTTGCGAAGTTGTTCAACAACTATCAAAGTTGTTCGAGAACTGCACTAAGTTGTTCAACAACTAGGCGAAGTTGTTTGACAACTGCGCTAAGTTGTTCAACAACTAGGTGAAGTTGTTCGACAACTGGGAGAAGTTGTTCAACAACTGTGCGAAGTTGTTGAGAAAACTAATGCAGTTGTCGAACAACTGTCCCAGTTGTTCAAGGGACTTAACTTTTTTAAAGAGAACAAGTTGCGGAACCCACTTATCCTCTTTTTTTAATTGAAGACTTGGGAGGGTCTTTGGACTCATTTTTCTCTGTTAAATGTGTGAGACATTTAATAACATATGACAAAATGAATAGTATAAACACTTCCCATTTTAATAAATAACAATGATGTCATAAATTTTTTTTCTTTCAATTCTTTACACATTACGTATGAGTTTTTATTTCTAAACATGATATCATGTTACTTTTCTTACATAACATTTACAATTTATTTTTGTACATTAATAATAATGAATTTATTTTCCTAATTCTTAGAATGCTAGGATAAAAAAAATCAAATTCAACTTTACCTTGGTATGTTATACTACTATTATTTATCATAATTTCAAATTATCTCAAATTTCAGTTGAGGACTGCCACTACAGTGGTTTTAAAAGAAAAGCATAGAGTAAATATTTAATTGAAAAAATAATAAAAGTAATTGAATTTATATAAACATAAAATTGGCATTAGATATAAAAAAATATTTAAAATAATCAAAATAATCTCATATCTCCTATATAAATTTTTACTCAAGTTCTTAAAAGTAAGAGCACTTGTCCCAAGAACCCAACATTAAATGGAGGAAAAATTGTCCTATTTTAAATAGTAATTCAATTGTTCAAGGATCAAATTGGATCATTTTTCCTTGCTTTGGAGCAATCTCTAGTAATAAGGATATCTTTGAGCATTTTATTGGTTGGAGGGCATATTTAAGGCAAAAACACAATAAAATAAAATATTTTTAAGTCAAAATTATAATAAAAAATATAATTGACTCATTTTAAGTAGTTTAAAAATATTAGACCCTTTTTTATTTTGAGGAAATAAATCATCGGATAAAATCTTCTGGATAAATTATGATGCTACTTAATTATTACGTATGGATACAAACATAGGGTACAAACATCATTACTAAATATTTACATCAACTGAGTCTTATCTCTTCATAATGAAGTTTTAAGGTGAAAAATTATCAAAATTATTAGTGACATAATGAAATAGGAAAAGAAAATTGTCTTTCTAGTTACCTCATGATCAAAGTCATGATGTTCTTCTATTTGACTTTCATTTTTATAAGAAAGAATTAAAATTTCTTCTTTTGGTGATCTTTTAAAAAATAGTTACACTCTCTTTCTCTTTAATTTTATGACGACTACAACAGATTAATCATTTTTTATTTTTCATGTTTGTCTTGATTTAATGTAAAAATCTACTCATATAGTTGATTTTATGCAATCTAATTATTTAAATTATGCATTATATTAAAATTTTTATTCAAAATAGTCAAAATAATCTCATATCTCCTATATAAATGTTTACTCAAGTTCTTAAAAGTTAGAGCACTTGTCCCAAGACCCCAACATTAAATAGAGCGAAAATTGTCCTATTTTTAAATAGTTCAATTGTTCAAGGATCAAGTTGGATTATTTTTCCTTGCTTTGGGGCAATCTCTAGTAATAAGGATATCTTTGAGCATTTTATTAGTTGGAGGGAATATTGAAGGAAAAACACAATAAAATAAAATAAAAAATTAAGCCAAAACTATAACAAAGAATATTATTGACTCATTTTAAATAGTTCAAAAATATTTGACCCTTTTTCACTTTGAGGAAATAAATCATCGGATAAAATCTTCTGGATAAATTATAATGCTACTTATTACGTATGGATACAAACATAGGGTATGCATATCATTACTAGATATTTACATCAACTTAGTCTTATCTTCTCATAATGACGTTTCAAGGTGGAAAGTTATCAAAATTATTAATGACAACATGAAATAGCCGTCTTTCTAATTACATCGTGATCGAAGTCATGATGTTCTTCCATTCGACTTCCATTTTTATAAGAAAGAACTAAAGTTTCTTTTTCCGGTAATCTTTAAAAAATAGTTACACTTTCTTTCGCTTTAATTCTATGACGACTACAACAGATTAATCATTTTTTATTTTTCATGTTTGTCTTGATTTAATGTAAAAATCTACTCATATAGTTGGTTTTATGCAATCTCCCTCCCTCCTCCTCCCCTCAAACCTCAAACGGCTTGTCATGTTACTTACATGACTCCTCGACATAACGTTCATATATAATGTGTGAGAACATGTGTACAAGCAGAAGAAGGAAACAGAAACGAAGTCAAAAGCAAAAGAAAGCATGCCTTCAAAAAATTATACAAAAGTTAATATGTAATTATCTATGAAAAATTAAAATGTACTCCCTCCATCCCAAATTGAGATGACATACCTATTAAGAAAATAATGATTGGTAATGTAACTTTACCATTTTGCCCCTATTAATTAGGTCTTCTGTTAGTTCCAATATTGATAGAGTTATTATATAGCTGATATCAAAGGACTTTTTGCATGGATAATTAGGATTATAGGATTACCAAAGTCTTTGTAACATTTTTCAAGATTTGATAATTTAATGTCAGTAACAAGGAGTAATCAATTACTAAGGGTATAATGGGGAAAAATTATCTTGTCTTGATAAATAAAAAAAGACAAGTAAAATGAGAAATTAAATTAGAAAATTTGGGACAGATAATTTGGAACGGAGGAGCTATATAGAAAAATAAATAATTTTTAAAAAGTTTTGGACGTGTTTTATAACATCTGAAAAGTTTATGTGGGAAATAGTCAGATTTGGTAGGTAACAATCTTAATGTAGATTGAAATATTATGTATACTTGTTTAAAGAAAAAGACAATTTGAGATCCAAATCAATCTCTTATTCAAACCATTTGAGATCTACATCATGAATGGGAAGATTACTCTCCTCCATAATTATGTTCTTTTTTGGTTCATAGCAAAAACCATTGTTATCACAAGAAAAGAACTCCGACGTTTCACTTCCCATAGTGCTCTAAAAACTTATAAAAAATTAATCAAGAAGAAGAGAATATGAGATTTTAGATCTAACTATATACAAATGACTAGATCAAGGATAAATGAGTTTTGTGTTAGGGATAATATAGATTAACGTGACTACCCCTTATATAGTTACAAAAATCCTAGCTGACAAAGCTAGTGTTCTTTTTTGAGAAAAGCAGACATATAAATAAATCCCTCTTTTATAAAGAATCTAATTTTATTTATAGTTATTCCCTTGATTATTTCAAAATGGATATATGAACAACAGGGAGAACAATTGACAGCAGACCTAACAAGAAACGAGTAAACAAGGACTAGTGGCAGCTGCGGGCGTGCCACAAAAAACACAGGGACTATTGATTGACTTGTTTTTATTATTCTATAAATTATATTTTATAAAAAAATACAAAGAATAAATTAATGAAAAATTCATAAGCATAGGACCATAAATTTTACTTATATATATCTAGATCTATATTTATAATCTATATCTATATCTATATCTATATTTATAATCTATAATCTATAATCTATAATCTATATATCTATATATTTATATATAATAAATATATATATATATATATATATATATATATAATCTATATATACATATATAATCTATATCTATAATATATTAAAAGTGTGAAGCCCCTTAGAAAAGTGATTTGAACTTTTTGCCCTTCATTAAAATACCCTTCGTCTTTTCACTATTTTAAAAAAAATAATTATCATTAAATTATTATTCAAATATTTAGAATATAGAAGGAAAAAAAATAAATAAAGAAGAATCTCACATCAAAAAGGAATTAAACGAAATGTGTAAAATTTTTCGTTAGAAACTTTTTAGGGAAAACCCTATTTATTGGAAGGAAAAAAAATAAGAACCAAAATTTATATATTAAAAAAGAGAAATCGTATGGTTTATTTTTAAGGAAAAACTTTTAGGATCCAGCACCTTTTTAGGGAAAACCTATTTATGGAAAGGAAAAAAATTAAGAACCAAAATCTATATTAAAAAAAAATGTATGGCAGTTTTTTTTTTTAAAAAAACTTTTCGGAACCAATATATATATCTACAATATATTATATTATATTTTCTTTTGTAGTGATCAATTAGAAAAATAATCCTAAAATAGGATAGAGAAATACTCATAAAATAGGACCGTATTAAGAAAATACTTCTATAAATATTGAGATGCACGTTAAACTAGAGAAGAAATCGATTTACTTATTGGGAAAATATGATTGATGCTCATTTAACTTGATTCGATTGCATGTCTAGATTAGTAGATGCTTAATAATAGAATTCAACGTGTGTGTATATATATCTTCTTTATTTTCATTCAAGTAATTTACAGGTGATAGATGAATGTCAGTCGGCTTTGAAGATTTTTTTTAAGTAAAGGTTAGGTTCAATTGTATTATTTTTATATCTCTATTTTGAGACTTTTTTGTGTGTGTGCAAAGGTTAAGTTTAGTTGTATTATTTTGATATCTCTATTGTCGTATTATTTTGTTATAGTTTACATATGGTAGATGAGTGTCAGACGGCTTTGAATTTTTTTTTTGTGTAAAAGGTTAGACTTAATTATATTGTTTTGATGTCTCTATCATTGTATTATTTTGTTACAGTTTACAGGTGGTAGAAGAATGTCGATCGATTTTGACAATTTTTTTTTGGCAAAGGTTAGATTTAATTAAATAAATTCTCCAAAAGATGTTGAATTTAATTATTATATTCATCTTTATTATTTAAACAAATATCCTATTTAGTATAATTGAGGTACAAGCGCGAGGCGCGTACACCTAAACTAGTAATATTAAAAGTGTGAAGAGCCTTAGAAATATTGTTTAAACTTTTTGTCCTTCATTAAAAGTTTTTACTTTAGACAAAATCGTCTTTTTATGATTTTTTCCTGATATTAAAGAGTTGAAAATTAATTAAATATATTTATGATAAAAACTTTCCTTGTTAGAAGTTATAATTAATGATAACTAATAATTTTTTCATTAGTTTAAGAATTTTAAACCAAATAAATTTGATACTAAGAAGATTTGAGAAATCTAGAAATCAATATAAAAGCATTAGAATTAAAATTTTTTAAGAAGTATCAAATTTTAAAAAGTTTTAAGCAAAAAAAGAAAAATAATCGTACCACAAATGTTTACATTATTATATTAAAGGCAAAATAGCTCGGTGGATCCTTGTACTTGGTCTGGTTTGTAAAATGGATACTTCTACTTAGAAATTTGTCATCTGAACTCCTCAACCCATCAAAACTCAACATTTTAAACCTTATTTCGGTGTTTGTAAAACACTCGCCTCCACGTCAACTTCCACGTAATTTTTAAATATTACATCAATTTTTACGTCATTTTTAAAATGCTACATAAGACTTAAAATTTTCTCAATTCTTTTCCACGAGCTATAATCGAAAACCACAACTCCGTCGCCGGAAAATATTTCTATTTAGTAAAAACTGCTACATTAGATTGATCAACTTAGGGTTCCGACGAAGATTATAAAGTGGAGCAATGGCAAAAGTCAGGTTAAATCGGCATCAAGGAAAGAGATCATCGACAATAGTTTTAGTACTTTCAATACTTTTAATGATAACAGTTGTGCTATTAATGCTTTTAGTACTCGACATTTTTAATCTTCCTATTGGTTTTGATGATGAACCGTCTTCGTCTACTTACGATCACATCAAGTTAAAGTGGTTTAACTTAAACGTGTATGTGTTTTGATTTTTAATTATTGAAGAATTTATTAATTTCACTGATTTTCTAGGGATAGAGTTATACTTTTAGCTGTTGCTATGGTTCGAATGAGATTTTGTTTTATTTGCATTTCAGAGGAGAAGGTGACGAATTAGGGAAAAGAGGTGAACAGTGGATAGAGATCTTATCTTGGGAGCTTCGTGGGGAAGCTCTGTAGGTGGTGTTGGTAAGGGCCTAGAGGTAGGGGACAGTGATGGTGGGTGTTGGACGGGGGTGGGGTAGAGTGGGGGTAGTGTAGGGTGAGGGGGTGCTTGACCCGGAGGGAAAAGGGGCTGAAATTTAAAATATATATATATTTTTTAAAAAAATCATTATTTTTAAATTTTTTAAAAATATTTTTAAATTTTTAAAACTGTACCACTCGATTTAAAAACGCGTGTAAACACGTGTTTTGCCAACTCATACACGTGTTTTTCCAACTCAGCTATTTAATGACACATATGCATAAGAAGGGTTCAAAATATTGGATTTTGATGGGTTGAGGGATTCAGATGACAAATGGCTAAGTAGAAGTATCCACTTTACAAATCAAACCAAGTCCAAGGGTCCATCGAGCTATTTTGCCTATATTAAATTGTGAAAAATCTTTGAAAAGTGATTTAAATTTTTACACTTTATTAAAAATCTCCACAATAGATAAAATTATTTAATTTTAAATAATCAAATATTACATGTGCGAGACACATTCGGTTAAACTAGTATATATATATAGGCAAAATGGTCTCGTGGACTCTTATACTTGTTCTAGTTTCTAAAGTGAACATCTCTAATTAAACTTTTGTCATCTGAACCTCTCAACTCAATAAAACTCAACATTTTAAAACCTATTTTGGTGTGTCTAACACAATTATCTCCACGTCCGCTTCCACATTATTTTAAATGTTGCATTAAATTCCACGTCATTTTTAAAATGTCACATAAAAAATTAAATATTAAAATAAATTTAATTAAATAATTTTTTTTTACAAATTATAAAAAAAATTAATTTCATTCCAAATAGTTGAAATTCTTCTCCAATTAATTTAAATTTTCAACTATAAATTTAAATAAACAAACACAATAAATTTTCAATTTTCAATTTTGAATATCTTTGACAAATCACAAAAACACATTTATTGTTCTTCAAACTAGAACTTCAAGCTTTTTCAAGTTTATCAATGGAGTTCATTAATTTGTCAATATCCACTATCATTCACTTTCAATTCAAGTTTAAATTTTAATCCCTAAAAAACATGAAAAAAAATTGAATTGAGAAATTAATTTATAAAAAAAATAAAAAAGTAAATCTCAAACGAAGGGGAAAAAAATTCGAAGAACGAAGATGATTTTTTTGGGGTGCGGTGGGGGTGGGGGCAAAAAAAATTATGGGGTGGGGTGGAGTGGTGCAGATGGGATGGGGGTGACAAGGAAGAAGAAAGAAAAAAATTGGGGGGGGGGGTGAGTTTGGGGTGGAGCATGATAAGGAAGAAAAAACTAGAAGGGATGGGTGGGGTTTGGGGGGTGGGGGCGGAGGGCAGAGGGCGGGGGAGAGAAATACTTGCTGGAGGGGGGGAGGGTGGAGGTGGGGATGGGGGAGGGGGCAGGGTGACTGGAAGGGGAAGGGGTGAAGAAAGTGGAGCTTTTTTTTTTTTTTAATTTACTATTTTTTTATTTTTTTAAAAATATTTTAAATATTTTTTTATTCCACTCGCACAAAAAAAATGCGTGAAAATATACGCTTTCTACCTCAGCAACTTAATGCCACATATGCATCAAAAGGTTTTAAAATATTGAGTTTTATTGAGTTGAGGGGTTCAGATAAAAAAATTTAAGTAGAGATGTTCACTTAACAAACTCAGATAAGTATAAAGGTCTAGTGGACTATTTTGCCACATATATATAAAAGTTCTTTTAGCAACTATTAGAAGTTCTTGACCCATTGGAAAATTTATGATGGTAAATTACGAGGCATGTGAATCTGTGGTCTCTTCATAAACTTAGATATTTTATGTATATTTTTTAAACTTTAAAATGATATAATCTGCTAACAATCATATTATAAAGAGGCTAAATAGTATATTTGATAAAGTTGAGTTATTTAATTTGAGGACTAGAATCAATTTCAAGTTAATGCATTATACTTTTTTTTTTATGGTCCATCATATTTTAGAAATCGTAAATTGCCTTCAATTAGACCGGATGTATTTAAGTGCTTTGAAAGTACGATTGCAAGTTTTGATAATCTCTTACAATTTTTTTTTATTAAAAACAATTTGTTATAGTTCTTGCATAAAGGAAGTGTTTATCTAATAATGCATATATATTAATTATAATTAATTACATAATAGGAGAAAATGGGATATGGTTGATCATTTAAGGGTCGTTTGGTGGAGTGTATTGAGAAAAATAATGCATGCATTAGTTAATGTGTACTATTAGTTAATAGTCAGTAGCAGAGCCTCTGCTCTAGGGGGTTCATCCAAATTCTTTTGATGAAAAATTATACTATTTTATACTAATTTTAGATGGTTAAAAATATTTTTATGCATATATAGTAGATATTGAACCCCTTCGACTAGTTCGTATATTTACTTCTGAACTCCCTCAATGAAAATTCTGACTCCACCACTGCTACTACTACCTTGTGTGGTACATTTTTTAGCCTATGTATAACTAATGCTTGCATTGATTATACACTCTATTTTGTATTGAGGTGTGTATTACTAATACCACTAATTTTTTATGTATTAGTAATATAAAGGCTTCAATACATACACTAACTTGATGAATTATAAAATTACCCCTCAAATCTCATCTTAGTCTTTCAAGGACTAAATCTACCACTTCTGAGGATATCCATTTTGCCAAAACCTGAGAATTTAGTTAAACTGACTTCATCACATATCATAGGATTAGTCACCAGCTCTACTGAGACCCAAGTATGATCTTATTCGAACGTAACATTACCAATTGCATTCGAATTGGTAGAGAAAAATTATTGAAGGCTCATTTTAAGAAAAAAAATTATGATACTTTTTAAGGAAAGTTATGCGAAAGATGAAGAGAAGCAACACCTAATTAATTGGAGATGACAGTTTCTCTACTTAGAGTGAATTTATAGGCAAATATTGTCATTTTTCTTAATTTTCACGGGATGTCTGTGAATGGAAGAAGGGTATTTTGATAAATAATTTTTTTTTGATAAAATTATGTAAATACAAATTATTTTTAATATATCAAATCAAACACTGTGTAAGAAATAATATTTGCATAACCAATACCAACATTATTAATACATGAGTAATGCAAGTATTACTAGTATTACTAATACATCTTATTTAGTGTTATTCTTATACACTCTAACAAATAACCCCTTACTACAAGTGTTTGGCGTGTGGACGATTTTGATGATACATGTTGGCATAGGCAAAAGTCATGCGCATTATAGTCCCAAAATTATGTAGGATTAGAAAATAAAAAAAGGGAAAAGACATCGTTTCCACCTCAAACTATATCTGAAAAGTCGAAGCCACACCTAAACTATACTAGTGACCTATTACACACCTAAACTATAAAAAAGTGAAACTATTTACAGCCTTTCAGGCTACCACCACTTGCATGTGGTGTAGTGTTTTACACGCGCTACCATGTCAGCACCACGTCAGTAAAAAGTATCACTTTTTTATAGTTAAAGTGTGTAATAGGTCACTTATATAGTTTAGTTGTGGATTCGACTTTTTGACTATAGTTTGGGGTGGAAACAATGCCTTTTCCCTTAATATTTTTAGCCGTTTACTTTTGTTATTTAATAGGTTGGACGCGCCTAAAATAAGTGTAACACACGCGCCTTAGAATGGGGGTCGCGAGGAGGTAATAATATCACTTTTATATAGTTAAGGTGTGTAATAGGTCACTTATATAATTTAGGTATGGCTTAGACTTTTCTTGTATAGTATGGGGTGGAAATGATGCCTTTTCCCAATAAAAAATACGATTGTTTGCGCATGACTACTTATGGGGCCCCACTTTAGTACATGCAAATTGCGGAAGACGTAAATGACATAATATTATGAGGACATGTCAAAGCTCCACATGTGGTGCGAAAAGACCTCATTAGTCCCATTATAGCCTCTTCAACTTTTTGTTTTTATCATTGTTAAGGTTGATTTGCGGACAACATAATGTATACGAAAAAGGAAAAAACATACTCTTAAATTATTCTAAATGATACGTATAATTTTTTGTTATATTTTAGACATGTATATACTTTTGTCGTCAATCTTTTGGATTGTATATAGGGAAAAGGATATGGGGTGACCATTTAAAAAAAAATAGACACAATTTGAAAAGGTGGACAAATGTAACCTGTCGGCTAAATTTAATTTCTTTTTAAGCCATTTGGACCAATTGGGCACATGCAGTCTCTATACTCAATTGATACACTTTTATATCAAATTGATACACTTTTATATTATATTGATTCACTTTTTAAAAAAGAGAAAGGAAATTCTATGCAAGCACATGCAGTCCCTATACCTAATTGGTACTCTTTTATACCACATTAATACACTTTTATACTACATTGATACACTTTTATACTACATTAATATACTTTGATACCGCATTAATACACTTTTATACTAGATTGATAAACTTTTATATCACGTTGATACAATATATAATACCATATAAATACACCTTTTACAGAGAAAATCTGTGCAAACATATATAGTAATTCGTTATTCGTGAATTTGTTAACTTCACCTAAATTTTTGTGAACATTTGTGCAAGCATATACAAAATTTATTAAACCCTGTACCTTCACTGTCCAAACATTCCTTAATTTTTTTGATTAAAAAGCGAGAGATAGCAGAAAAAAGAAGTCAAAGTGTCACTATAGTGTTAACTCATATGAAAAGAGATAGAATAATTATAGGTGAACTTGTATTTCATGTTTTTATTTTCGTGATCGCATCTGGAAAAATATATGGGTGGACAGAGTGGACTTTTTTCAAAAAAGAAAAAATTAACAACATTAAAAGAAAAAAAATACTGGAAATCAGACAAAAA